>CM074723.1:337052081-337664581 GCA_037306005.1 Rhinophrynus dorsalis | reverse complement strand
AGATAGTCATTCAGTTCCATCAGGCAGTCTTTTAGCCATTTTAAAAATCAGCCAGGGCGCTCAAACTCTGAATAATAACCTGGTACAACTCTTGGGCACTTACAGCTCCCTAATGAGCCCCATGATGGTATGTAAAGTTATAGAAAAGTCTAACTTCTTCACCTTAATTGATGCAGAGAAACATGCTAATCCATCAAACCACTAGAACAGTGTCACGTATACAATCACTACCAAGATGCATTTCACAAGGTCTGCCTATGGTTAGCATAGTATTAGATAACCAATTTTGGGAAAGAAGAATACTGTGAAGGAGAGATTGTGCCCTCCTCCAAAATACTGCATAACGATGAGGATGCTGCTGCCATTGAGTACGTAATGACTACTACTATATTGTCATTAATACGGATACCATTTTTGGAACTGTGAAGACATTTCTTCCTTTAGATTTTCATTTTGCATAATTTACTGAATGTGTGTTTTGTTTTTGTTACACTTTTGTCTCTGTCAGGTGTACACATTAAGAAAGCTGAAGAGGAACAATTCAAAAGCAATCCAACTGCAATATATGGTACTACCAGGGCTCAAAATTTCCACTCGCCACTAGCCAATGGCGAGTGAAAATTCAGCCCTGGTGGGTATGTTTTGGCTTGCAGTGGCGAGTAACTTTTCAGGTCTGGCTAGTAGCAAAGGACTTCATATTTTAAGCCCTGGTATTACTATACATTCCCTGATTTAAATCGAGCTTTTTATATCTTGTGGTTAAAAGGTTAGTAATGTCTATTTAAAAGTCCTTTGCCGAGTCTTCTTTTTATTAAAATTAACAGAGTGTGCTATGTGTAAGACCTTACTTTTGTGTAGTTCAAAAGTTATTAAGAGATAAAGATCCCCTTCTGGCCGCCTCCCACTGAATCTCTAATCAGGTCGTGCAACTCGACGGCTGAAAAAAGGGACAAACTTCCGTAAGTATAAGGAAAATCCTGTCCCCCTTGATGAAGGAGGACAGGATTTCCCTTTGCTTACTGAAGTTTGTCCCTCGCTGCAGCCGTCCTGACCAGACTGCAGATTCAGAGTGATGTGGACAGAAGGGGTGGTCAAGGGTCTGTCTGTCTGTCTTAATAACTTTTGAACTACACAAAAGTAAGGTTTTACATAGCGCAATCTGTTAATTTTAATATAAAGAAGACTTGGCAAACAACTTTTAAATAGACATTACCAACCCTTTAAAAGCTCCATGTAAAATCAACGGGAATGGTTCCCTATGGAGCATCTGGCTTGCATCAGAATTGTTCATCTTTAACTTCGCATATAACCCCTAGTTTCAGCATCCCTATCTGGCCTCTAAAAAGTTTGCATTAACACCAGGTTCAGTCTAGTTTACCAAGACAAAATTTAGAGGCCTCTTCTCTACTTTTTTGTTTTACCCTTTGAGTGCCAGAGGGGTACGCTACTAAAGCAATATGTTGCATACCCCACTGGCACTCAAAGGTTTAAGTTTAACCCGTATTAGGAGGGCCACAGTGAATACACTTTTTATCTTGCATTTTTACCTAGGCAGGCAAGGGAGTGGTAGTGTAACATCAGATGGGTCACCTACAAAACATAATGAGGTATATTAATAGCACATCAGTTCTTGAGAAAAAAAAATAAATAAAAATATAAAAAAGATATATTAGAAGTTGCATTTCTAAACTGTGTTCTCTTATAACAGAACTCATTGTTCTTCCATATACATCAGATTTCATTATGTGCTTTTGACAAATGTTTAATTATATTAAAATTGTAATAGAATATTAATATTTAATGCTATTGTTTTTTATGTTTTGAGTCTATCATGATTCAAAGCATACATTTCATGTAAATCCAGATGTTTGGATTTCGCCTTCAAATTTTTTTTTTTTTTTTTTCACCAAATATAATGCTACTAGTTGAACAGCCCATTACACGGGCCACAGTGCCACTGCCACCCGGTCGCAGGCCAGTCACGTGCAGTTGAGACTGCCCGTGCCACACTACTGATACAGAGCTGGACGCTCCTTCGGAGCGCCCAGCTCTGTATCAGCCGCCGCGGGCAGTCTCTACTGCATATAACTGCAGCACGCGCAGTAGTGTCTACTGCGCATGTCGCGGCGTTACACACGATTTAGCAAATTATTATATAGGATAGGAACTTCCTAAAGTGGTATCTATAAAAATGAAATTATATACCTTTTAAAAGGGGTCAATAATGGGCTTTCTAACTTTAGGCAGTTACCTGACAGCAATTCCCATAGATTTAAAAGTTGCGATTCCCACTCCATTCACCATGCACTACTTTGTGACATCAGTACTTCTGGGAAATTAATGTAATCTCCACTGAAGCCCATTTAATCTATGTAAACTCAATTCTCATTTGTTAGGTAACTGCCCCAGTTAGATAGACAACTCCCCTGGCCCCAGTTGGTAAAGAGGATATCACTTTTCCAAGGTGATAATCTCTCTAATTCCCATATTATTCTATGGATAAATCCAAAAGGCAGGAGTGCACTGGTGTAAGTAATGTCAAGTGGGGCAAACAAACACTTCTAATAGTGTGGTGCTCTCCAAGACTCAATAATACAACTATACATACCAGATAGAGGCAAAGATGCCCTCTCTCAAAAAGGAGTCTTATGAATGAGGCACTCAGCCCACACAGAATATATATAATATTTAGTAGTAGAAAACATAAGACAAGTAGTAGGACACAAGTGATGGGTGTATAATATGCAGCCAACTAATAAGAGCCACAAAGTGAGATGAATAAATGTAAGGTAGTCCAAAAAATAAAGGACACCACACAGTAATATAGTCATAAGGCAATAAATAACCTCCCCACTCAATATAAATACTAAGCACAAAACAAGCAAAATATAATAAAAAAAGTGAAACCTGAAACTATGTAAATAAGGTGCATAGACAGTGCAACAAAACATACACCATATAGGAATCCCTATTGGCAAAGAAATATAAACTATTATCACAAGTGAAATTTGTGCAGAGCAGTAGTGGGGAGAAGGCTTAGATACAACACCTCTCAGAGCCATCCTCCAAACGAGTATCACCAACAAATGGCTTTGTCAGGGGACTATCCCCTGACAAAGCTATTTGTTGGTGATACGCATTGGGAGGACAGCTCTGAGAGGTGTTGTATGTCGCTTTTGACCAAAGAAACTGCCAGCAGTGGTAGTACGCTTACTGTTTTCAACAGGAGAAGTTCGACAATATACAGTAGGCTATTGTTTTTAGAGGTTTTACTGAACCTTTGATGGACGCATTGGTGATATACAAATAGTAATTAATGTTCTGCCCAGAACGCATCAGAAATTAAGCAGTAGTGTTTTTGTCCAAGGTATACTGGTCTATTGGTTACTTTAAATATGAAGCACAGAAACGTGTAGATACCAATATGCTATGAACCCCTGATTTCTTATTTAGATTAGCTGTTCAATTACACAGATTACCTACAACAGGGGTAGCCAGTTGTTGGATCTTCTGCTATTGAGGACAAATTCAATCATCCCATTGGCTGGTTGGGGATGATGGAAGTTGTAATCCCTAACTGATAAAGGTATAGTTGACTAACCATGACCTAATAGAGGAGATTACAAAACATAGCGGATAGGGCTTGTTTTGGGAATGTGTGCATCGCTATTGCCATAGGGGTAAATCATTTATGCAGCTTGAGAGGGAACTGACACCTTGATATCTTAAATATAAAGTAATTTAAAGGGATAGTAATATTTCATAAAAAAGGCAGCTCTAATTAATCATCATAGTATTTGGACTTTGGAGAATGTCATTTCAATTCTGTCAGAGTTGTAGTTCAAGAGTAATTTAATAACAAAGTATCCCCTCCCGCCCCTTTTACTGATGTAACTGTTCAGCAAGATCAGAAGTGAGGTGCCCAGGCAGACTGCAGAGAGGGACAATCTTCAATTAAGATAAGGGAAAAACCTGAGAAACTTGTCAAGGGGGGCTGGGCTTTCATTGTTCTCATAGGAAGAAGATCGTCCCCTGCTGTTATCTGTCTGGTCTATGGACTGCATTCCACATCTGAGAAGAGATGGCTTACACTAGGTAAAAGGGGCAAGAGGGGAAACTTTGCTTGTGAATATCTCTCAGACCATAAAGGTTTGAGAGATAAGAATTATATTGTTCTTTATTTTATTTTGTAGGCATTAAAAAAAACATGAAGATAAAATGAAGTATTACTATCCCTTTAAAAGGGAATTACATGTAATAAGAAATTCAGCTTGTATAACAGATAGACTAACTTATGTGCCCCTCATACAACAGGCAGGTATATCTGTTCATATAATTTTGCATATTATCTGTATTTTCATTTTACATCTATGATTAGTTTACACCTCTCAAGAAACAATCTTTATTGTGAATGAGATTAACCATACAAGAGCCCCAGCCATGGCATTTCAGAATCAGTAAATATTCTCAAGATCGTAAAATGTGATTGTTCACAGAAGAGTTCAAATGCAAAACGTAAACAAAAATGCAGTTATCATATTATGATCACATTGAGGGAATTGATTTTGTTAAATTAAAGTGGGACAGTCACCCTAAAATTAGTTTAGTAAGCTAAAAAGAATAACCCTTACAAACTGCCTATAACATGTAGCAGCAATTTGCTTGTAATAGTTTTTAGAAAAATAAAAAAATGCCTAAATTGCTCTAGAATGCAAGCTTTCAAGACAACTAGGTCACTTCTTCAGGCATAATAAGAATTAAAGGGGAACTACCACCCCAACACAATGTACTCTCTAAGTCTTTGTCTTCCTACCGTTATTAGGAATCCATAGTTAGTTTTCTCCAAAAAAAAAAGTGTTGTTAGAGCACAATCTTTATACTAAATATCTACCTGATGACGTCTTGCCCCTTGAATCCGTTCTGCGCATGACCATTTTGGAGCCACTTGGCTCCATTGTACCTCCATCCGTCTTGCCCATCACTCGTACGTCATTGTCCTCAGCACCACGTGACCTGCCGAGCTCCTGGCATCAAGAGCGGTCAGGTCATTTCAGCCTAGTGGAAACAGACCGGTGGTTTATATATAGAGAGTGCTTCACATGCACCAGCTCCCACTAGGCTGAAATGACATGACCATGCTTGATGCCAGGAGAGCAGCAGGTCACGTGGTGCTGAGGACAATGACGTACGAGTGATGGGCAAGACGGAGGGAGGTACAGTGGAGCTCAATGGCTCCATTGCGGTCATGCGCAGAACGGATTCAAGGGGCAAGAAGTCATCAGGTAGAGATTTAGTATAAAGACAGTGCTCTTACAACGCGTTTTTGGAGAAAACTAACTATAGGATTGCTAACAACGCTAGGAAGACAAAGACTTAGAGAGTACATTGTGTTGGGGTGGTAGTTCCCCTTTAAACCTGAAGAAGAGACCTAGCTGTCTTAAAAAGCTTGCATCCTACAGCCACTCAGTGAATAAAAAGTATAATTTTACTCCACTAGTCTCCTGCTTTTTCTATAGCTAACAGGGTACCACGCTTTACCAGCATAGTATTAAAAAAAAAAAAAAAAAAAAAAAAACCACAACAACATAGGTAGGTGACAGTCTGGCTTTTGTGAATAAGATTAAATGCTGTGTCAAAATTAACAAACTCTGTGCTATGATTTACTCTAGACAAATACCACACACTGCAGGCATTGCTAATAGCACAGGAAGCAAGAAATTTGGTATCACATTGTACAGGGAATTAGCATAACAAACCACGCAGTGTTATCAAAATATAAAGGTTCATTTACCTAAAAAAAAAAAATTACATAAAGTGGCTAGTATAATATATAGACGCATTTTAATTCTCTGTAAAACAAACAACATTTAAGAGCTCCTTATTCCAGGACTATGCACTATGGTGTGATAACAGGTGATGAATAGGCGATGCTTAACCAGTTACTGTGTTATTCTCTGGAGCCCGTGCACTAAGGCCTCTCATACTTGAGAAATGTCAATGCATTAGCTCCATAGAATAACATAGGAATTGGAGAAGTCATCTCCACTGTATCAGATCCCATTGTAAACAATGGGGGTTATGCACTAAGATAGCTCCCAAAATTCCAAATGTCAAAGAAGATCACTTGTTTTAGTTGGTGTTGCTGGGAAAGCGACTAGTGGGCGGGGTTTTGCAGAGAATGTTTAAATAGAATACGTCTGGCATATTGACAGCTCTTTATGTAAGTGAATGTTAATATAACAAGAAAGTATTCTACTTACACAAACTAATGTATAAACCCACAAACGTAAGTTAGTTATTGCTGTGAGTTTTATATATGTGGAACAATGTGATACAGTTATATACACACTACACATTATGATCTAAAAAGAGTGACGGATGGATTTTGGGTTTAAATAGGATAACTTGAGAGTTACGAGTGAACATATTATTAAACCAATTTTTTATACCTTTCGTACCAGGCGCCATCCTTCCCACAGCTTTAGTTGCACCGATCTCGATATCGGTTTAAATTCTGACAGGAGAAGAAATCCTTTGACAAAATGGCGATGCCTTCAAATTTGGCGCTTTGAGAGAAGAGTGAATCCCGGCTACAGTAGCTGTCATAAGCCACACCCACACAGTAAACATCACTCCACATGCTCAACGTTCTACCCAATGGACACAGAGCCTTTCCTGTGCTACCCAATGGACACAGAGCATGTCAGAAGCCCAAATCGTCCATCTTTGTTTTTGTTTAGAAACATGGTGTGGAAGTAAAGTGCACAAGAGAATTCAATTGGGTACTTGTCATTGTTAGGTTTGTTCCACCCGGGCTGCCATTCTTTGCTGGTTAGCTGAAAGGTTTTATCAACAGTGCGGGGGATTGTGGGTATGCGAGCTGTACTACTGCGGAAGGTTGGATTTGTGATTGACTTCTGTTGCATTTCTAAATGTCTGTTCTTTTTAGAATATATGTCGTCACGTTGTAGTTCTTTATAGCATGTTCTGTGACCTATCGCGTGTTCCTTTCTGGATATACAGCGTTCCTTCTCAGTGCGATCTAATTCGTAATTTATCTTCGTTGCATAGTGTCTCCCTTTTCGTTCTTATATGGGTTGCGAAACTCGCCATAGCCTTTTCCATTGAAGGGTTAAATATGCCAGCGTAAATGCTGGGGACTCGTATAATTTGCGGTTATAGCGCTTAGTTTAAATCTTTGAATGTCAGTGAGGTATGCGTTGGATATATCTCTGGCACTCAGAGGGTTAAGCATGCTTTGTGTTGTGGTTACAATAGTACATTAAGCACATCCAATCTGAATTTGTGTTGCCAGCATGTGCTCTATTCCATACCTGACAACATTTCAACTAGCCAAAGAGGGACACTTTTGTTTTAATTAATATTTCCGGGGGTGTGGCTGGTTGGAGGGGCATTAATGAGAGATTTTAGGTTATTTCATGACTTACTGACACCCCTTTGTGTAAGTGAATACATGATTTAGAGCAAAACCAAAATATTTTATCTACACAGGCTAATTTATAAACGCATATAATGAAGTTTAAGCAAACAATAGTGTGAGGTTTTTTGTTTTGTTTTTTTTGTATTTGCTGTGGAGCAATGTGATACATCTATATACACACACTACACATTCTGATCTGCTAAAAAGAGTGACATCAGGGTGGGAAAGAGGGACAGAGGGATTTGGGCCTCAAAGAGGGACTATTCCTCCTAAAGAGGCACGCTTGGAGGTGTGCTTTTGAGATGGCTCAGATGGTTAAAGTGGATGTGACACCTGTTTACAACATAGCCTAAATAGGCTACATATCGAATACTTTTAAAACGTTATTTTTTTTTAAAGTTTTATTTGTTGTAAACTTAACTTAGAAAGTCTGTCCCCAGCTACTTCCGCATAGACTGCGGTTACCTGCTCTTTAACCGGTCCGACGCTCTGCCTCTGCTCTTCTCCCTCCTCTGAGGACGGAGACTGCTGTCTGTAAGCTGGAGCTGTCTCATTGTCAGAGATCGATATCTAGCCAATGAGACCGCTCCAGCTTACAGACAGAAGCCTCCGTCATCAGAGGAGGGAGGAGAGCAGAGGCAGAGTAGTCTATGCGGAAGTAGCTGGGGGACAGACTTTCTAAGTTAAATTTACAACAAATAAAACTTAAAAATAAATAAATAAATAATAATAATGTTTTAGAAGCATTTGATATGTTGTAGCCTAACTATTTAGGCTATGTTATAAATAGGTGACACATCCACTTTAAGGCATCAGCTATAGAATCTGTTCAAACCGCAAGGTCTTGAAAAACAGAGACAATCTCAATGTATCCTTCCTGGTAAAATACTTTGATATTATTATTATGTATTACTGAGTCCCTAGAAAGCCAGGTCACACAATAAGCAGCTGTAACAGGTAGGAACCAGCTTGGCCCAAAACAGACTTAGCTGTTTGGGTGTCTAAGAATATCCGGTGTATTGTTTTTCCCTTCTTTGGATATTCCTCTGTCACTCAGTGTTTAAAGTGATAGTAATGTTTCACAAAAACATCAGCTCCAATTGTTCTTCATAGTATTTGGGCCATAGAGAGTATTATTTCATTACTGTCAGAGTTGTAGTTCAAGAGTAATTGAATGATAAAGTATCCCCCTCCCGCCCCTTTTACCTAGTATAATCCCCCACTCCTCAGATGTGGAATCCAGTCCATAGACCAGACAGCTCACATCAAGGGTCAATATTCTTACTGTGAGAACAATGAAAACCCTTCTCCCCCCTTGACAGGTTTTTCAGCTTTTTCCCTTATCTTAATTGAAGCTTGCCCCTCTCTGCAATCTATTTGGACACTCCCTGCTGCTCTAAGCTGAGCAGTGTTACATCAGTAAAAGGGGCAGGAGAGGGATACTTTATCATTCAATTACTCTTGAACTACAACTCTGACAGAATTGAAATAACCCTCTCCAAGGCCCAAATACTATGAAGATTAATTAGAGCTGCTTTTATTATAAAACATTACTTTCCCTTTAATGAGAATTTACATCTGTCCTCAAGAGGGTGAGATACACCCCTGCTTTAAATACTTGGATTTTAGAGATATTCAGTTAATTTCTGAGCAATACACTGGATACCAATTTAGTATCCATGAGGTTAATAACAGGGGTTCAGTCCGGACCAGACTTTAAGATAAGCCCCTGCTTTAAGACACTGGATGATAGAGAACCTCGTCTGCAATATTTTGGAGTCCAAATTCATATCCCTGGGGATAACAAGCACACACTCCATGCCAGACTTTTAAAGGCATGATTTAACCTTTTGGGTGTTAATGACTTCAGCTAACTGCTGCTAAGCAGTGTAATGAGACCACTTGAGTATCACAGTATACCTGTTATATTGTTCTTGTTTTCCATGAACAGTCCCTGGTTTTGTTCCCTTGGTTTTGTATCCGGTTTTAAAATTAAATTTCAACTCATATTCTATGTGCTTGCCGTTAATAGTCTATGAGCTTTGTCACATATTGCTTTTTGATATTAACCACACAAATACTGTATTAAATTATATCTATTTTGCTGTAGAAGTGCAGTTCCAGGTTTTTCTATTGGTGTTATGCTACATGATAATACCGACTGCTAGTGATACTGTGTACTGTGACTGCACAGGGGAAAAGTACCCCCTGGAAATGTTTTTGAATTGGTGTGGACTATGATAATGCAAGTTGTTGCCAATATATTACTGTTTTACATTCCAGATATTAACATACCTGGTAAGTCTCAGAGTTTAGACCCAAACCTCAGGGTGAAGGGCCAGATTCTCAATGTGAGAAATTTCTGTGTTACCTACTAAGAACTATCAACATAGTAATATACATTATTTGTGGAGACAACAGTGTTTATAAATAGGAAAAAATACTCCTGTGAATTGTTCGGCTTCTCGTTTGTATAAAAACAGATACAAAAGCAATGTATCAGGTGTCTTTTGTCAGAGAGAGAACCTTATCACCACAGGTAAAAATACTCCTGTGAATACACTGGTGTCCCATTCCTTAATTTAAAGGGGAACTACCACCCCGCAAAATCTTTATCTCAATGAAGTCTCCATCTGGCGACTAGCTGCTTAGTAGCGCTAGTCGCCAGAATTATTACCTGGGTTAAATGATTTATGACTTTTTCCGAGGCTGACAGTAGCAGGAAGCATGGACATCGTGCCATAATGACGTCCGTGCGCCTGCGCTTTCAGTCCCGTTTGGACTTCATTGAGATAAAGATTTTGCGGGGTGGTAGTTCCCCTTTAAAAACAGACAAAACAATGTATCAAGTGTCCACTGTTGTAGCTATTGGATATATCGGTATCTCCATTACAAACTCATCTGTATAATAGGACATCGATAAGGTAAAATATGGACTTACTCCTATATTATGAAATATATATTATCCAACTTACCAGTGTCCTGTTACTATACTGCCTGCGCAGAGACGGGTTTAATATCTTGGTTTGCCTCTGTTGTTGAATGATGTATACCATCTCCACCAACCGCCTCAATCAAGTTCACACTTGTTACTTTTCTATACTATCAATGTAAAATGTTAGTACGTGACACACAGCTGTGCCAGCCAGTACCATGCAACTTAAACTGACAAAAATACCTAATATCTCGTTATTATTTTAAATTGAGTTTGGCTGACATAACATAGATGATTTTGAAAGCATAAACTGACCCCAAGTTGTGATAAGGATATACTTCCACTTTAAATTCTATGAATCTGTGTTACTTGTTATGCAGTCAGAATAGTATTTCATGGTAGATATCTGTTTACATATGAAGATCTGTTGTTAACCATATGAGCACCAGAATGGTGCCATTTTGGAGCTATTTTTTTTTTTTTATGTTTAACTATATCTACATAAGAAAACACAGCAAGGCACTAGTTCATGTCCTGTAATTTAAATAATGCATTAGTGTACAGTTTACATTGTAGATGCACATGTGAAAACATTTGTTGATCCTTCTTGCACACAAGTTAATTATTTGTGTGTAAAAAAATAAATAAATAAATATATATATATATATATATATATATATATATATATATATATATATATATATATATATCCAGAGGATCTACATAAGATAACTTTTCCTTTTCTTTAAGGGCAACTATCCACTTGATAGTTTCCTCTCAGTAATTCCTGTCCTGTGGGAGTAGGCCTTCTTAACTATACAGACCTGCACTACATACCCTAGCTGTTGAGCCAGAGCGCTAATTCTGAAGTATAGAAGAGTCACCCATGTGGCTGTCTGGCTGATTATATAATGAAACTTTGTAATCTTGCAGGTACGTCTACAAAGTAATCATGTAGCCAAATTGCCGTCCAATTTGAATAAGCACCAATCCCTCTGTAATCTTATTCTATTGCATAAGAAAGGGCATATGATCTGAGAATATGGGTATATTTTGTGACACTCTTCCTCCATTTCCCCCCCCCCCCTTCTGCCGAGGTCCAAAAGTATATGTTGTGGCAAAATAAAAATAAAAGACTAACGCATGTATAAACAATATATCCTTCCAATAATAATTTACATTTTTAAAGGATTAAAAATTAGTCTTCCTATTCAGCAATACCAGCAGAAACATGTGCACCTTACGCTGTCTCCATCAATCGCCTTGGAGCTTGACCGCCCCTTTACTGAGGAAGAGTTGATGGAGGCTATTAAGGCCTCTAAAGTCGGTAAGGAGCAGGGACCTGACGGACTGACGTTACGCTATTACAAGACTTTCCCTGTAGAGCTTACTCGTCATATGACTGATATGTTTAATTCCATTCTTCAGGGAAATAGCTTGCATCCTCAGATGCTCCGGGCGACTATCGCTGTATTGCCTAAGGATGGGTAGTTATGCTCAAGCTACTGCCCCATCTCGCTTTTAAATGCGGATGTGAAATTATTGGCCAAGTTGTTGGCCCTCCGATTGGCATCACCTCTACCTGGGCTTGTCCACCCAGATCAGTCTGGTTTTGTCCCTGGGATAACTCTATCAAGGTACTTGGCCTTATGGAAAATACGCGTGCGGATGGCCCAGATCTTCTTCTCCTGTCTACCTATGCTGAAAAGACGTTCAACAGGGTTGACTGGGCTTTCTTGATGGCCACTTTGGAGCGCGTTGGTCTGTGACCTAATATGCGTGCTTGGATTTTGGCCCTGTACTTGGAGCCTTCTGCCTGTGTCCGGGTGAACGGACTTCTTTCGGACCCATTCCCTATAGGTAATGGGACATATCAGGGCTGCCCCTTGTCACCCCCTCCTTTTTGTCCTATCTCTGGAGCCCTTCTTGAATGCATTTAGAGGCAATGCAGACATTCACAGAGTTTGTTTCGGGGCACTCAATATAAAGTTGCCGCGTTTGCTGATGACATGTTGTTTTAGGTTACTCAGCCTGTTTTGTCTTTGCCTTCTCACCAACGAGCTCTTCTAGAATATGGATCCCTATCCATCTTGAAAATCAATATGTCTAAGTCGGAGGTGATGAATATGTCAGTACCGCGGCATGTTCAGGGCCCCTTACGAGCCTTTTTTCCATACAGATAGTGTACGAGTCGGCTTAATTATTGGCGTTTGGCTGACCCCGGACCAGAGTGACCTCTATCAGGCAAATTTCTTGCCACTGTTAAACACGCTGAGCACTGATCTGACTTCTTGGGCCTTCCCGCATATTACTTGGACAAGACGGATAAATGTGATAAAGATGAATTTGTTGCAACGCCTGCTTCACTTGTTTCAAACTATTCCTATTCTAGTGCCGAAATTGTTTTTCTCCTCCCTTAAGTCTGCTGTGTTGCGGTATGTTTGGCGGGGTAGAAAACCGAGACAGCAGATGACCCAGCTCGTTTTGCCGAAAAGGCTGGGTGGGTTGGCCCTCCCTGATTTCAAACTATACGATCAAGCGTGTCCTCTTCTTCGGTTTGTGGATTGGTTGGTGTCCGCGGAAGGCAAGCAGTGGGTCAATATTGACTGCTCCAGAACAGGGGGATCTCTTCAGTCTGCAATTTGGATGAACCCTGAAAAACGGAGCCCCGTACTAGGACAATGCCCCTTTCTCTCTGCAACTTTCTCAGTATGGAACTCGACTGCCCTTAAAAGCTCCCTGTCCACTTTCCCCTTGCCCATGACATCTTTGCAACATAACCCTGACCTCTCGTCGGGTATCCCAGGGAGCCTGGTATTTCCGCAGACACAGATACCTCACCTTCACATCTTCCAAGTCATGACTCAGGGTGGGCTGACACCGCTTCGGGACCTGTTGGGGCATAACCACCCGACTTTTCTGGACACGTTTCGATATCACCAGCTGAAAGATTGTTACATCCATAGTGCATCAACATCAACTTTACAGGTCGCTCACTTTGTTCGCAAACGAATGTACGCAGCCTGAAGCTCCTAGACATGCGCTTTCTTGCCTGTATCTGTTGTTGCTGACTGGAGGACATACTTTGACCCCCTTATTTGTGGGACAATGGGAGATGGACTTGGGTATTACCCTCTCATCGACCCAGTGGGAACAGATAATGCGTATCGGTTTCCTCGAAGTATCAGGAATCCGCCTATAAGCTATTGTAACGATGGTACTTGACCCCGGTGACCTTGCAGATGGCCATTGGAGGTGCCGGGGGGCTCCTGGTACTCTAGTTCATATCTGGTGGGACTGCCCTGTTATTGTCCCGTATTGGGAAGTAATTTATAAAATTATTCCCTCCTCACAGATCGTCCACCTGATTATAGACCGGAGCATCTTCTATTGCACCTCACGGATTTATGCCTTTCCGGGTATAGGAAGACGCTAACTCCCCACTTGTTGGTGGCTGCCAATAGTTTGGTCTCTTTACTGGGGGAAACAGTCACCCCCTGGGCTTTCTACCTGGGTGGAGCGTGTGGAAGAGATCAGGCAGAGTTGGCCTCCTCCTCCCCTGATGAGGTGGCCAAATACAGCGAGATCTGGCTCCGCTGGTTGCTATTCTTAGAGGGCCCTGACTTTCCTCA
Source organism: Rhinophrynus dorsalis (assembly GCA_037306005.1). NCBI lineage: Eukaryota > Metazoa > Chordata > Amphibia > Anura > Rhinophrynidae > Rhinophrynus > Rhinophrynus dorsalis. Next base: position 337,650,573 of record CM074723.1, on the reverse strand, counting down.
TCTTGTCTTGTGATCTGCCTGTCCTATGCATCCTGTAGATTATCGATAAGGGTTATGGTGCGGTGATACTGGTGATATGTCTCCCTAGCTGTGTTTCTGGAAGTATGTGGCTTCTCTTGCACTGTTGACTGTTTGGTCGGGCAAGACTGAATGGGGGAACCTACGTGAGAGTAATTTGTACTCTTTACATTGTATTGTTTTGTATGTTTCTCATGCTGTGTAATTTCTTGCATTCCCTTGTGCCCTGTCAAGCCTTGTAAGCTGTGTTAGTCGCACTTTGAGATCTTGTGACATTGATGTGTATTTTTGCTCTGTACTGGAAGGATTGAGCTCTGTATCTTCCTCCCCCCCCACCACATTTTCTTCTGCTATTCCTTCTAGTATTCTCTCTTCTGTCTCTCTCTTTATCTCTCTCTCTCTCTCCTGTTTTTCTGTTTTGTTTGTATTATTTTGCAAAAATCAGTAAAATTCAATTGAAACTAGAAATTACTCTTCCCATGAGACTGGCTGAGAATGCAGTGCAAGCACACTAGCACACTGCACAGCATCCCAAAGCTCAAAACCCTGTTCCACACTGCACCTCCTATGCAAGAAAATCAATGTATCACCATGCAGAATAGGTCATCATACCAACGAACACCAAAATGGAAATAAAATACTCAGCAAAAAAGGAAGAAGACAAAGAAAAGAACTAAAAGTAAAACTGGAACAAGCCCTCAGCCACTGCCTGTATCCAGAGGGTACCTTAATGTCCAACCCAGACAACAAGACCGGCAAAAGTCTGCATTAATCCCATCTTGGGCAGTCATGTGCAGTGGGTGTCGGAAAGAACAACCATGTTAACCAGGCAGTCACATATCCTAATACAGTACATTGATCATGAATGCTGTTGCCTTGAATACTTAGAATTTGTCTGAGTCTCAGCATGGTCCGCATCCGGGTCCTAATGGGTCTATCCAAACTGTATGCTACACTGAGGCATACTGTGGGCCCAAGTGGAGAAGAATGTCCAAAAAAGGATAAAAAGCCATAATAAGGGTCAAGTTGGCAAACATACTGGTGATCCCAAATCATGTGCAGGAGGTGAAACCCAACCTGGAAAACGGTTGTCGTAAATATCACTTATTGGAATAGCCAAACACTACAGCAGAGTCCACATATCCATTCCACTGTCTCTATTTAAATGATGTCCCCTTGGTGACAATGTATCAAGATAATAAAACTTCTCCCAAGGGATACTTACTGAATTTTAGTCCCTGTTTCCTCATCTTTTGAGGGGAGCAACTGTTCAATGATGATGATTTTCCTCAAACTGGATAGGGGATATCTTTTTGCAGACAGAGGAAAAAAATGTTGTGCTACGGGTTTGTCTGATTGGCCCTTTTCTAGGTTTTGTCTAATGCAAATGATTTGCCATCCTTTCCTCAAAAATGTTGTACTCATTTTGCCAACATAATCTAGTCCGCAAGGACATATGATCAAATATACCACAAAGTCCGATGTACACCTTAATCTTTGTTTAATTTTAATGTGTGGTTGGTGTGTTGTTGTGTGAAGAAGTTACAGGACAATATAGTATTGTACATCGTGTAATTCAGGCATCTTGAGCAGCTGCCTTTTGGGTTTCCATAAACAATTCCCTGGAACATCAGCTCCCCTTGAGCGGTTAGATTTGGTAATAGTCCTATTCATTCTTGTAAAATAATCCCAAAGTCTTTCTCTTTTATAAACAATATAAGGTAGAGGTTTATTTGGAACATCAACGAAGGATCAGACACCAAAATCTTTTGACAGGTTTGCTGACCCTTACAAGACATAATGTTCATTCAGTTCTGTTGTGTACTTTACTGTTAAAATCCACACTGCTTTGATAATGTCTAACAAACATACTTGGGTAAGTGGTGGGAGGAAAGACGTATGAGCAGTTCAGGGACGTGGTAAAGTGTTAGGGGTGCACCGAAATTTCGGAGGCCAAAATGTTTCAGCCAAAAATGACATTTTCGGCAAAAAAGCCGTAATAAAAATATGGCCGAAATGGGGCGCCGAAATGAGAGAAGTAAAATCTCCAGCACATTACATGGAGGCGCTCCAGCCTGTGCTGGTATAAACTGTTTATTGGCGTCCAGGGAGGGGAATGAGCAGATCAGGACAGAAGCACCGAAGACACAACCTTAGAATGGAGTCCACCAAAAACATGGCCGCACTCCTTTAACATTTTACATACCCCGCGGAGCTGTCGTTTCAGTTCAGCCCTCTACATCATCTGGCCGGAAGTGAGCTGTCAGTGTCGTCGGACTTGTGGCTGACCAGGAAGTGTTGTGTTACCGGTATGGCGGTATCGGATGCGGCTGGTTCTGGAACTTTGGAGATGGAACGAGAGCTGAAGCAGCCGAAGGAGGGCATAAGGGAATCTTTGATCCTTCCAGGGAGGGTAGCCGGGACCGTAAGTGAGGACAGGATGGCCAGTGGTTATAATTAATAGTAGAAGGGGGTGCTAGTGGATCCAGTGGGTAAATGAATGGAAAAGGGAGTGGAGTAAAGTAAATGGGAAGGATACATATAGAGAGGGAAGGATAGTAGGGATACAGTGAGCGGGGCTGTTGTTGTGCGATCCACAGAGTAAGAGGAAGGTTGCTTGGAGATACTATGAGTGAGAGAAAGGATGCTGTTTAATTTTGTAATCGAGTGGTTGAATGCTGTGTTTTACAGTTGGTGATAGGAGTGAAAGTTTACATACGGATGGAGTGCTGAGGGCTACAGTTGGTGATAGAAGGGCCGAAGGTTTGTATAGTGATTGAGGGATGGGGTACTAAAGCTTAAAGTTAGTGAGAGAAGGGGGTGATGGTTTATATAGCAATTGAAGATGGTGTTGATGGTTACATTTGGTGAGAGAAGGGGTGATGGTTTAAACAGTGACTGAAGGAATGCTGGGGGCTACAGTTAGTGATAGAAGGGGCAAAGGTTTATATAGCGATTGAGGGATGGATTGCTGAAGGTTCAGTTTGTGAGAGAAGGGGGTGATATTATATTTTTTGTTTCTTTTGTTAGGCATCGCCCTATAAACTAAAAAGTAGTTTTCGACCAAGTGCATCCTGTAGTTTCAGTTTTGGTTCAGAATTTTCATTTCGGTGCACCCCTATAAAGTGGTAGTCCAAAAATTGACTGCCATGGTTGATGCAGTGTGTATAATAAACAGTGATGATCCTTCTCCTCCTGAGGAGGTTGTTTGTGAATGTAACATAAAAAGTTCCTCCTCCCACCAGCAGCATTAACAAACCACCTAAAAACACTAAATATGACAAAATTTGACAGTGAAAGTAACAAATACAACACCTGCCCTAAAACGAGTATCAAACATTCTGAGATTCGATCCTAGGGAATAAGTAAAACACATTGTTTGAGACTTCAGAAGACCTAGTGGAATATTAAAGTAGTGGGATAAAAGCAGTAGGCGATGCTTGCAGTGACCTAATTATTAAAGTTGAAGATCTTTAATATATCCCTCCAGCATCTTCCTTTTCTTCTTATACAGATGAAACAGAGTGAGAAGAGATGATGACATGGCCTGAAAATTAGAAAAAGGCTCTGTCTTCCACCACTGAAAAGAAGCACTATGCTTGTTTATAGGCTGTTTAAGAGATCATGTTTAGCTTTAGGATCATGGGAACTGTCTGTCTGTGTAAGAAGTGGGTGAGCAGAGGGAAATGGGATCACTCCATGACACATCCTTATTGATATCCCACCTGAACGGTAGAAGCACTCCTAAAAGTTCCCTTGGTTTGGCGCACATAATAGTAGTGCTGAAGTTTTCCTTCATTTACACTACACCCATGGCTCCTGCTACTGTTCTGCAAATGCAAAACATGGAGCAGTATGACTGAGATTGTTAGAGAAGATGAATTCTAGAGTGCCCACACCTGCTACCATTACCACCTCCACAAGTCCTGTTGCTAAAGTAATAAAGTTAAAGGGATAGTAATACTTCCAAATTACTAATACCCATATTGTAGTTATGCTAAAAATAAATTTATTGCCCCCAGTTTCATCTCTCAAACCCTTATGGTTTGAGAGATAATAGCTTGCAAAGTTCCCCTCCCTCCCCTTTCCCTGAAGTTAGCGTTCTATCTGACTGCAGGGATATCCGGTTTTATGTTCATCAGGCGGCTCTGCAGCAGAGCAGAGATCGCGTTTATAAAAAAGAAATCTTTCACTGAAACGGTCTTCTCCGTGTACTCGCAAATTAAGCACACGTAGAAGACCATTTCAGTGAAAGAATTCTTTTTTATAAACGCGATGTCGGCTCTGCTGCAGAGCCGCCTGATGCACATAAGACGGTCATATGACGGCTTCCCTTGCAGTCAGCTAGAACGCTGACTTCAGGGAAAGGGAAGGGAGGTGGAACTTTGAGCGCTATTATCTCTCAAACCATAAGGGTTTGAGAGAAGACACTGGGAGCAATAAATTTATGTTTTGCATAGCAACAATATGGGGATTAGTAATTTGGAAGTATTACTATCCCTTTAAAGTTCGTCCACTATGTACTATTATTAGCCCACTCTTACAGAGTATTTAGAAAGGAATCAGAACCTGCACAAAAATAATTGAAAAGTACACTAAGTGAGAGAGAAAATGTGCCAAAATGTTGGCAGTTGACATGCTACCCTTTTCTTTTGTTGCAAGAGCTGATGGTATGTGGTGCACGTTGCTGGCATACCCCAAGCTGCAGTTATTTTGCAAAGCTGGCTGTGCCAGAGTTGTACAAGCAGATGGTTAATGTCGTGGCCAAGGACAGAGACTCGGCCTGCTAACAAATTTTTTTCAAGGCATGTGTTGCTGTAGGACTCTGCCTGCTCACAATGTTTACTTTCAGCTGCTGTTTTCTCCATGTCAACACTTAGCAGCAATAGTACATAGGTGAAAAAAGGCATGGTTCTTGCAGGAACTCTATAGACAAAGGTAAAAAAAAAAAAAAAAAAAAATCAGATACTTTGTGTATTTTCTATTTTTCTTAGTAAAAATTCCCATGTAAAGCGGAACTACCATGTGAACTAAAGTCACCCTGCCATACTTAGGCAGGTGGCGACTAGCTTAATAATCCTCATTTTACCTGTCAAAAGTGCCCAGGAGTAAAGTTATCGCTGATCTTCCAAGACTGACTGCCAGGTTAGTGCAGCCTGCGCTCCTGTGCTGTCAGTCTCTTCCAGAGCCATCCGGGCCAGTGCAAGGCTTGTGAAGGATGATGGGTACTGAAAGGGCAGGCGAGTAGACAAGATGTCAGCGAGAACTTTACTCCTGGGCACTTTTGACAGGTAAAATAAGGATTATTAAGCTAGTCACCACCTGCCCAAGTATGGCAGGGCAACTTTAGTTCAGGTGGTAGTTCCACTTTAAACATGGTTTTTGGCTTTTCACCCATGGTTAATTTTTTATATCTAAAGAAAAGAAAATCATAGTAGTAACCCCCCATAGCATTTACATATACTATACAATTATAAAATAAGAATGCAAGTGAATAAATTATAGATAGCAGTAATGAATGAGGGGGTTCTCCAGCCCCCAAAAATTGGGCCAAAACCTAAAGCTAAAACACGCAAACCTGCACTCCTCCATACAAATTATCCAAATGTGCACCCAATATAGAGCATATATTATACCACCGTGTTAATAAATTTGAGGTTGTTGTTGCATAGTTTGGACAAAATATGTTTAAGCTTACCTACCACGTCATGGTACCCAGATATCAGGCAAGTCATATCTGATACACATAATCATCCCTATCTAGATTAAAAATGTCCCTATCTAATTATTGTAAATAAAGTGTTGGACCTATTTAAAAACACAATTTTCAAATAGCTTTATGATAAGACTCACCTGCTTTCAAACTATGTTGGCTTGTAGTGAGTGGATGGGAGACCAAGAAGGCTGGAGCTCCATCAGTCCCCTTTATAAGTCTTTTTCACTCTCCCCCACAATTCATATGGGGTTTACATATTGCCTTTATTGCAAAAAGACATAGGCCAAGCAAGCCAAACAAAAGGCCCAATACCATGCCTTTAAGAACTTCCTTGCAAGTGATAAAAAAATGTGCAAATACATTTTTAGTGTATTTTATTTATAATTGTGAAATTAAATAGAATATAGTGAAAAACAGCTATAATGAGAAGGAAATATATCCAAAAGCAAGGAAGAAAAGAAACTACCAGTGCTAACTCGCCATACCATTAAAGTGGATCTATCACATATAGATATCTAATGCTCATTCGATAGAGCATTTAGCGAAAAAGTTTAAAACGTCTCCAGCAGCCTACTTCCTGCTTGCAGCACTGCCTCTGCTCCTGTCCCACTACCCAGCATCCTCCAATGACAGAGGCTTTTTTTCTCTAAGCTGGAGCGATCTCGTTGGCTTTAAAGCATTGCTTGTTATGGATGCGGCAACGAGTGAAGACCAATCATATAAGCTCCTGTATTATCTCCTATAATCAAATGTTGTGGCTTCTGGTGAAGTTTTATGTCCAACCTTCACAGTTGCTTGCGAGACTAGGGCCATTGCTTCCTGGGGGGACCATTTTCTAGAGGCTGTCTGTGCATAAATAGGATGTTCTGGCTGTTTCTAAGGTCCTTGAGGCTAATGAGTATCTAACTGAAGCAGCCTTTGATTCAGCTAGGCTTATTGGAAAGGCCTAAGCGGTTTCTGTCTTTTCATACTCCTTGGCTAAAGATATGCAAGCAGTTTGGTTATTAGCAATGCTATTGGCTATAAGCTTTCTTCTTTTTTTTTTTTTTTTTTCATGGAAGAAGAATGGCCTTCATTACCCACACCAATAGAAGTATGTGCCTAGGGTGTCTACTCCTACAGTGGACCAGGTGCTCCATCCCCTGATACCAAAACAGGTTTGGGCAGGAAAGAAGTCTTCTCAAAAAGCCCACCGCTGACAAGTCTCGACCTGCCTAACTCTGGTCTGCATCAGGCAGTTAGATGATGTTTGTGTCTTTCAAAAAACATGGATTCTGTCAGTGGCAGACCAATGGGTTTTATGGTTGATCTTGGAAGGGTATCTTCTAGATTTCAAATCTTTTCCTCAATGTCACTTCTTCATGTTCAGAGTTCTTCGCAATCAGGTGTGGGGCCATTTTATTTATTTTCTTGACTCCTTTTCATCCCTGGTGGACATGCAGAACTTGGATCTGTTCCTCTTCAGGATGATTGTGAGATTCTGTTCCAATCTTTTTCATTTCCAAAAAAGATGGCGTATGCCATCCTATTCTTGAGGAGAAGCCTTTCAACAGTTTTGTTCTTACACCCCAGCTGAAGATGGAGTCTCTGCCCTCTGTCATCTCCGCTAGGTGTCCAAGAGAGATTTTGGCCTTCCTAGACATAAAGGATGGGTAGCTGCGTATTTGTATCCATGCAGATCATAAGCTTTTTCACTTGTGCACCCTTCCTTTTGGGCAGTGCCTGGCCCAAGGATTTTTACAAAGTTCTCAGCTACCATCATTTGTGCTCTAGAGAGTTCTTTTTCTGCTTATCTGGACTCTGAAGGCTCCTTCAACAGAAGCACTTCACCTTCATATTTAAAACTGCACTTGGAGATTCTTAAAGATTGGTCCAGGCAGCAGTTTTATCTCTCCTGTGTCTTAAATTCTATCCTACCAGGCAAAGTCTGATCTTCGTTCATGGCGTCAGATGGTCCATCTGTCCTTGAAACAGCCATTGATCATTCTGAATTTGGTAATGGTCACAAGGGATTCCAGCAGGACAAGCTGGGGAGCCACCTCGTACCCTCAGATGGCTCAGGACTTTTGGACCGAGAGAGAGAGTCTTTCTCCCATCTGGGCAACTTACCTTGCTCTGCTGCATTGGTTTCCATCCATCCAAGGTTTGCCCGTGCAAAATCAGACCAACAATTTGACAATGGTGGCCTATAGCAGCCGCCAAGGAAGGACCAGGAGTGCAGCAGTGTGGTCAGAAATTTGGTTGAATTTCACCTCAGCAGTCTCTGCCTCCAGATTGTCTTTTAAAGCAAGTGCCCTTCCCTCCTGGCTGGACTGAGACAAAAGGGTTTATTAGTAAGTATGCAAATATCCCCTTTTTTGGTAAACAAGAAGATTATTTTATCCTCACATCTGCTAATAAATATTATATACTAGTGTAAAAGCCCATGTATACGGGTCAAGGTCTGGGTAATGTTAACCCTTTGAGTGCCAGAGGGGTTAAGTGGCCACTACCTCAGTGCTCCACACGATGCACTCTTGCCTTGCTTCACTCACAATGCAATCTTGGCAGTAGAGACTGCCCGAAGGCGCGCAGTGGAGACTGCGCATGACGACTTCTGACAAACATCTTAGCGTATTATTATATAGGATGTATTAAATTGTGGATTTTTTTTTTTTTTTTTTAAACCAGCAACATTGTCATTCTTTGGAATGGGAGTGTCATTTACTTTAATGAATTTGTTATTTATTTAAACCAGAAAGACACACGTGAGCTTTACATGTACGTTTGGAGAAGGGTATATAATGTTCCTGGGCTTGTCAATTGAAATTGAGAATGGTTAAGTGTTAACAAAGGGTTAACATATTTTTACAAACCTTGTATTACACAAAACGCATTTCCATTTTTAACATAATTGAGCCCGTATGGATAACTCCTTTAACCTTCACTGAAATAGGTCATTTGAGACCCTTCTGGAACAGGCAAAGGCATTGTACCACAAGATTAATGGTGAAGATATGAAAGATTTATTAGCTCAAGCTTTGGATAAAGCTAAAGTGTGGAACAGAAAAGAAACTGTGACATATAGACTGTAGGGAAACCATATATGTGGTAAGATATATGCCTGTCCAAATATGCTGAATCGTGATGAGGTAGTTATAGCAGGATGTGAACATAGTGTTAAAGAGATGGTAATGTTATCAAAATAACTCTATAGGATTAATCATTGTATTTTGTTATAATGCATAGCATATTTTAATATAGTGTTACCTTCTTATTCTTCTTTAAATTCAATTGAAAAGGTTTCCCCTCCCGCCCATTTCAATTGTGTCAGGCAAAGATCCCTCGATCTGAAAGCCAGTCGCTTGACGGATGGATTGCGACGGATGGATTGTAACAAGGGACAATATGGTTTCTGTCAGTATAGGGAAAACCCTTCCCCCTTGATGAAGAGGTGCAGGGTTTTCCTAACACTGACACAATATTGTCCCTTGTTTCAATCCATCTGGACTAGCTTTCGGATCTTCCTTTAACTGGAGCTTTGGGTCTTGCTGACCAATTGCAATACTTTTCGGTAACTGAGTAGGTGAAATGTTGTATATAACAATATACTATTTTTAATTGTTACTGTATTTTGCAAGTAGTTCTGAACATGTCACTTTAAAGCCAGCAATTGTAGTCTGGTGGGTGTGTCTAGACAGGTCCTAATTTCAGCAAATATGCTACGTCTTTCAGATGTTCTTGTGTGTTGACGAATTGCCGATATGGCACAAAACAGCTATTGACTGCCGTAATCTTGGGCTTACCTTTTATCCCTCTGCAGCTTTACTGTTATTGATAGTGTTTGTGGTGAAAAGGTCACGTGCTAGTAAAGATTTTCTTGGTTTCTTCTTCAGTGAATGCCTACTTTCAACTATGTTATTGTTTGTCAATTTTGACCACTTCAGTGAGAGTACTGGTATATGATAAATAGTGTCCGTTACACAATAGAAGCGGTGTGGGCTGGTGGTTATCCCCTATGGGCTTGTTAGTTCGTGTGTTAGCTAATTAGGCAAAGATGTTTTTGTTAAAAATCTGACTTTGGCTTCAGGTGGGCAGCATGAGCAGCCCATTCAATTATACCGGTATATTATTTTATTTGGTACTTTCCTGTTATCCGGAACAATTTTCAAAACATTTTTCAAACCTTTTTACGCAAAATCTTTATTGTAAATAGTAACAACCGATTCTGACAAGAATTACCTTTGAAAATCGATGACCGGAAACAACAGATTCTGACAGGAAATAACAGGAATTAGTTTTGAAAATTGTTCCGGATAACAGGAAAGTACTTTTTGTAAAATAAAAAAAAAAAAAGTTTTAAGTTACCAGATAACGGTACTAAGAAAAACATAACTACGCTTTTGTGCGTGATATAGCTACCATTATTTATTCTGTACTTTTTTATGTGACCTGTTACCATTAGTAATTTGTATACAAACTGCTCTGCTTCCTTTTTATTTCTTGTAGCCATGAGTAAAAGAAATCAGGTGTCCTATGTGAAGCCGGCAGAGCCTGCCTTTCTCGCCAAATTCAAGAAGGATGTTGGCTTTAAAGAGGGTCCAACTGTAGACACCAAGGTATGTGCATTATCATAGCAGTTGTCCTTCTACTGTTCTTTTTCAGAGATGTTTAGTTTTATGCTCATTGTTAGATGATAGATTGGTTTCTAGTGTCTTTAGCTCTCTTGTGTGCTAACTTTTTCCCTGCATCAAATTGGAGATCTATTGGGCAAAGGAGTCTTTATCAAATGTGTCTTGTATTAAAGGTGTTAGTTGTTACAGGTGACAACTCTACAGTTTCATGGCGACCTTTAAAATCATAGGGTTGGTTGCCATGCATCCATATCTTTGATCTGTTTGATGTTGCCTTCATGAGAGAATTGAGAGGATAGGGTTGTATGTGGAACATTCATGTCTTTGCATTCCAGAAACATCCAAGAAAGTTGTCAGCTTTCTCTTTTATTATTAATATCTCAAAACAAATATTTCTCAAATAGCATCAGCCAATGATAGCAAGGTACCAAAAGAGAGAAAACTCTGTGAACTACATCATTACAGCCCTCTTCATGGCATTCTCTGATCTTTAGAAACTGACTTGGTTTACAACTTAGATTCCTTTTAAAGGAGCAGTAAGTTTGAGCTGTTTAAACTTTTGAATGAAAAATCTTCGAAAATATATTTATTTTCATGAAGTTCGCTGCTCCTTTAACTAAGAATAACCAGATATGTAATATAACCTTTATTAAATAGTCTTGCTGGCTAGCCAGATAGAGAACACAGAAATATGTGACACATCTAGCATTTAGCAAACTAAACTGAGGGTCTATCATAATGCCCATCATCCTCATCTGGCCAACAGATTGCAGTCCAACAACCCCTGGAGGCTTCAGGTTTTCCATTTTAGCTATAGACTTCTGATAGATTTAATTCCAGGGGGTATTCTTATACCAGAATCCCTAAGTACTTCTCTTTGTCTACCCTTTATCTGAAAATGGGGTGTAAGCAACTGGAAGATTGCAGTTTTTGTAGAAATTACGTTTATCATTTGCATCCAAGTATGTATTCTGCAAAGTTTGATAAGAAGGAATACATCCTACACAAATGGCATAAAGTAAAAACTTCCCTCTGAATCATGCTCTTTCCTTAATTTTTTTTCCCCCACAGAGAGAGCAACTCCCTGTTTTTGCAGATGACAGCGATGGCAGTGATAAGGAGGATGAGCAGCCACAGGTGGTAGTTCTTAGGAAAGGTGACCTTTCTGCAGAGGAAGTTATGTCAATTAAACAGCAAATCAAAGAAAGCACAAAAGGTTTGTACATCAAATGTTGAAGAAAATAAAAAATGTTTCACAATATGTCAGAAATTATAAAACTTACCATTGCTAGTGAAACATGAAAAATAAATTTTTCTTAAGTTCTACAAAGGTACCATGGGGTTGAGTTCCTCCTTCTGGAGGACAGAACCCATCTCAAAGACAGAGTCTTGTAGGCGGAGACTCCCAGCCACTTCTCCAGATCAACATTTGCCCGCCAACTACCCAGTATGAATGTGTCATCTGAAAAAGATGGATGGTGTAGAGACACTCTTGGCAGTTTAGCGCTTTTTTTAATGATATGGAGCTGACAAAATTTCCCCATTAGGCAAGTTACCATCACTGGGCTTCCCCTGGAGTGGACTGGCCAGTGTACAGGTTCTGTGTGGACCCTTGCAGCCCTTTGAAGGTAATCTTGCAGCCCAAGTTTTCCCTCCCAGAAGAGTCTATCTGGGGCTCTGTTTCCTTGAGCAATAGTAACCTGAAGACAGAAGATCGGTGAGTAACCCTTTGAGTGCCTTTGTCTCTACCTTGTACCTATCCATGCAGAGGTTTTCTCTGAGCCCTTGGGCTCCTGCACTCATTTTGGTTACTTTATTATGCTATTCTGTATTATTGCAGTGCTTTGGGGCAAAGATGGCTGAACTTTCCAGGGTTAACCCTTTATTTGCTGGTTTTCACAAGTTTGGAGATATTGTGTTCTACTTTCCCACCTTTTTCTTCTCTGGGTTGTCATTAGAGGGTGCACTCACATGTTCCCTGGAGTATTAAGGTACCTTGTTTGGTGTTGTCCAAAATTTGTGCTGCAGCCTCTTTAAAGGGATAGTAATACTTAAAATGTAAAAAAAAATATGTGTTGTAGGGCTTATCCCCCTGAGTAAAACAAGAGTACTCCCACTGCTGAAAGGTGTTTCATTCAAAAGTTATTAATTTTCAAAGTTGAATTTTGTAGGTGCAATATCACAGTAGCCTGAAATTGTACAGTGGCGCTGTTGCTACACCATCCTATGGAGATTTATGGTCAACTGACCAGATAAACTCTACAACATATTTTTTTTTACATTTCAAGTATTACTATCCCTTTAAGAACAGGTGCCTGTGCTGCCGTCATCATCTTTGCTCCATTGACTTCTATGGGAGAACTTCTTTGGGTCATGAGTGCACCTGTTTGACATACAGTTAGAGAGGGCGCTTTCTTCTGTTGTTCTCATCCTGATTGTCTTGGGGCCCTGTGGCGGTCCGTGGCTAGAATTGTAGGCGTTGCTAGACAAAAGCAACTATGAAGACTATGTTTCCCTGAATGCCCGTTTCACTGGGTTTCTTCTTATTGGCTGACTGTTTTGCTGTCGGCATATTACTTCTCTCTTGCTTATCCTATGCAGAGGCAGACGCTCCTTCTCCAGATTAACCCGTCTTCTGACAGATAAGTACTTTTTCTGTACTTTATAGGGTGAATTATTAATCTGAGGTGCTATTACTGGACTTGTACAAGTGTGAGACACTTTTACTGTCAGGATGTCGGATTCTGAGGGTCATGGGAGTAAATCCAAGACTAAGGACTCGGGGGGGTGGGGGTGTCTCTGACCCCTTTCCCCCTTGCTTACTGTTCCTTATTGCAGACAGGGCTACCTAGAGTATTCCATATATCTGCCCTTTATGTACTGTGGCCCCTACAACTCCACAGGGGCCCTTCATCACTGAACAAGAGCCAGCTTGGGTAAAAATGCTTCTGTCCTCAGTAGTCCAAATCCCTTTCTCCATTCAGGGGTTCGCCAATCCTGAAAGCCCCCCCACTACCTTTAAGTATGTGGCCCGTATATTTGTTTGTTCCTCCATTGCTAGGGGCCTCACCTGAGAAGGAATTATCTGAAGAGGAGGGTGAAGAAGGGGAATACAAGGACTGTTATTCCTATGGAGACTCTTATGAGAATGACCCCTTCCCTTGGCTGATGTCCTCATTAGAGCTGTTTTGGAGACTCTTCAAGTCTCTCTGACAACTCTGATGAGGGGTCTTCTTCTTTGGATGTCTTCCAGAGGCATAAGAAATCTCTGCAGTCCCCCCACCACCACCATAATGTAACTCTCAATCAGATTCTTCTGGATAAGTGAAAGTCCCCAAATAAACGCCTTTCACCAAGAGGTTCCCTAAACTGTACCCTTTCTCAAAGGCAGCTTTGGTGCAGTGGTCTCTTCTCCAACCGTGGATCCTCCTGTCTCCAGGTTGGCAAAAACTACTACCCTGCCTTTGGCAGATGCAGCTGGACTCAAGGATCCAGCTGTTAAAAAAATAAATAAAAAAAACTGGATTATATCATCAGCGCCAACTTTACAGCTGCTGGTGCAGCACTTAGACCTATCTTTGCCTCAGCCTGGTTTAATACAGCTTTCGCTATTTGGGGTGAACAGCTTATGAGGAGGCTGTATGTGGCACGGTTTCAAAGGAACACTTTTTTTTGGTTCTTTTGACCCACATTAAAGAAACCAACACTTGGGTCTGAGCCTCTTTTTGAGGCAGCCACATTGTTCGCCAAGGCCTCAGCCTTTTCTGTTGTTGCGAGACGCACTTTGCGGCTTAAGATTTGGTCTACAGACCCGTCTTCTAAAAAGTCACTGGTTTCTTTGCCTTTTTTGGACCAGAACTGAAGCAGATCCATAGTGATGCTTCTGGGGGCAAGAGCACCTTGTTGCCTCGGATGTCCTCCTAAGGTCTGAGTGTGGTGAGGAAACTGAGGTGCAAAGGCTGCAAACTTCACAGGCCTCCCACATGCACTCCCCTGCCAAGCCCAGGCAGCAGTGGCAGCCCAAGCAAGCAGTTCCAATGGCTAAGTCTGTCCAGCAATATTCCACACGACAAGCAGAATCCTGGTCCGCGTATACCTGGAGGGGGGGGGGGGGGTGCGTCTTCAACTGTTTTGAGACACCTGGGAATTCTCGGTACCGGACCAGTGGGTTTTGCGGGTAATCTCAGAAGGGTACCGCATAGATTGCAAGTCCTTTCCACCTTTTTGTTTCTTTTTGTCCAGGGTGCTGAAAGAGCAGAGGATTCACTGCTGTCAAGAAGGGTCTGATCCCAGTACCTGTCCCAGAGTGTGGTTCAAGATTTTATTCCAACTTGTTTATGGTTCCAAAGGGAAGCCCGCGAGGGTTCCATCTGACAATGCCACGGCCATGGCATGCATTAACGGTCAATGAGGCACCCAAAGTGCCAACACCTGGTGTGAGGTAAGTTACATCCTCGGATGGGCAGAAGCAGTGTTCCGGCCACCTCTGCTGTGCGCATTCCAGGGGTAGAACCTGTTCAGGTGGACTTCTGAGTTGCCAAGAAGTGCATCCCAGAGAGTAGGAGCTCAATCCAGAGGTACTCTATTTAATTGTGCTTCGGTGGGTGTGCCCACTATAGCTCTCATGGCCACCAGGGAAAACAGGAATGTTCTTCGAGAAGGGAGACCTTCTGGCCTTCACCACGGATGCCATGTCAATTCAGTGGTACTTCAATGTAGCCTACAATTCCTGTTATACACAAGGTACTCCATAAGATCAGGATGGATGGCATGACTGTGATTCTGGTCGATCCTTACTAAACCAGGAGAGAGTGGTTTGCAGGACAAGCTTCACCTCGCTCCCAGGGCAGACCTCCTTCTCCAGGGTTACCTGTTGAAAGAGGATGTGGAAAATATGGCTTTGATGGCATGGCTGCTGAAGCCTACATCTTATGGAGAAAAGAGGTAATTTCCACTATGATTCAGGCCCTCAAACCTGTCTCTTCCAAGGCCTACCATAGGGTGTAGTCTCTTTTTTTTTTTTTTTTTTTTTTTTTTTTAATAGTGCGTGGACAGGTCTGTTTCACCTCCCTTTGGTGTTATCCTTTCTTCAGGATGGAGTAAACAAGGGACTCTGTTTAAGCTCCTTGAAGGATCAGATTTCAGCACCTTCTGTATTCTGTCAGAAACGTAATGCAACCATTCCAGATGTCAAGGTGGATTTTCAGGGGGTGGTTCATGCCTTCCCTTTCTTTAAGGCTCCTAGTCCTCATTGGGACCTTCATCTGGTTTTGGGATTGCTGCAGAGGCCTCCTTTTGAGCCCCTTGCTTCCATTCCTCTGCATTTACTAACTCTCTTAAGATGGCTTTACTTCTGGCAGTTGTCTCAGTCTGCAGGATAGCTGACTGCAGGATTGGTCTTGCAAGCCACCTTTTCAGGTTTTTTCACAAGGATAAGGCGGTGCTTAGGACTTTTCACAAATTTCTTCTTAAGTTGTTTGAGTTCCACATCAATCAAGAGATTGTGGTGCCTTAATTTTGTCCTGACCGGAAGTCTAACCAGGAGAAGAATGTCCATTTGTTGGATGTGTTGCCTTGCCTTAAATTTGGTCTGTGGGGGGTCTCCTGGGCCTACTAATCAGGCCTCTGTTGGGCAGTTGTGTAAGGCTGCAACCTGGTCCTCCCTGCACACCCTTGCAAAACGCTACCATGTCAATGTTCTGGCTTCTGCTGAAGCTAGCTTTTGCTGGAAAGTCCTTCAGACAGTTGTGCCTGTCTAAGGACCTGCACACTGGGTTACCATGCTGTTGCTCTGTTGTTTGAGCCCCGTTGGCAATTTGATTTTGTGTTCTGTGACAGTTCAGTGTCCATAGACACTCTTTATTCTCACAGGAGCTTCCTTTTTCTTCTCTTGCTTGCCTTGTTGTTGTGGTTTTCAATCACATCATAACTGGACATGCTAGGTGGGAAGGGTTGAGCTGGAAGAGTGGATGGGAGTCTGTCTTTAGGGATATGACCTGCCCTCCAGAAAGAGGGACTCAACCCCATGGTAACTATGTTCCATATGGACTGTAGAGAAAAGGATTTAACAGGGTAAGAACACTAACACATATGGTTGATCTTTTTATAATAGGATTTTAGACAGCATAGGGTAAGGTGTTTTGTGTGTTTGCTTGTTTTTGTATTTTGGGCTGAAGTTCACTCATGCATTCCAACACTGGATCATCTAGAGGTAAATTTAAAGAGCCAATCCACCACCAGAGGAGACTTTGTTATTCAGGGTGATTTCTTAGCAGCAATATCTCAATTACCCCTCATACTTAAGAAACAGTAAGACTCCAAAGGAGACTGCTGCAAGAAAAGACAAGAAAACCACATCCAGAACAAGGGTTTATACACCCTGTGATAATCAGTTGCCTGCAACAGATCCTGCATGCAATAGATGGAGAGAAGTAAGATTGCTACACAGTTTAATGACACCCTGGGATGCAGGAGGCATTGTTATCAAAGCTATAAAACCCTTCAGGAAGATACAGAGGAATGTGGATCCAGAAGTGGGCACATTATCTATGTTTGTCATTTGCGTAAGAAGGCATTGTACAAGAAATTGATTCAATGGTATCCATGGAAGAAGGGGTAATTGTGGAAAACATAAGTGCCTTTAACATGAGGAAGATGAGCACTTATTTAAAAAAAAAAAAAAAAAAAAAAAAAAAAAATGAGGAAGTCATTGGGATCAATAGACATTCATAAGGAACTGTATGTAATGGGCATGGGCACAAGACTGTACTCTTGATAGTCCAGAATCCCCATTCTATACAGGATCCAGTGACTGCAGAATGCAACCTGTGAGACGAGACAACTAGGGTGTTTAGAAGGTTCCTGGAAATGTATACATTTAACGAAGTAGTGTTAAAAGCTTGTATTATTGATGCTGCAATAATAGCATATCTAAAAGAACAGAGGTTTTCTTAGAAAATATATTTTTTCTTATATTTAATATTACTATCCCATTAAGAGCTCAGATTGGTCCTTCCCATGAGGGAGGGATAATCTATTTTTTTTTTCTACTTTTGTGGTGGGACGCAGAAGAAATACAAATATCAGTGAATGTATTTCACCATTTTAGGATATATTCATGGAATACTTCTATCTTTAGAGCAAGTGAATCTTTTATAATGAGCCCCAACCGATGTATCTGATGAGATCATTAAACCTGCACTTCTGGTGTGACTTGAAGAACCTGTGGCACCTCCCCTTTTCATTAGTGCTGTGGGTATGTCCCATTTCTCACCTGAATGTCACTTCTTGGTCTCCACCTTCCCACTTTTCTGTCTCTTTCCAATCTTTCCCAAGGGTTTTCCTCTGTCACTTGTCAGTCTCTATTTGTCTGCCTGGCCTTTGTGTTTCCAAAGGAAATAAACGTTTGTTTAAAGGAGCAGTAAACTTTTTTTTATGAAAACACATATTTTATAGAGCTTTTCCTGCTGAATAAAACAAGGTTCCCCCCCTGCTGTCAGATGTTTTATTCAAAATTTATAAAAGTTCAAATAATCAGGAATTGAATTTACTGTGTTTACTTCCTGATAGTTCTAACTGACAGAAAGTGACAGGCAGATTCTATCACATTCTATGGAGAAATGTATGTGTCTGACTTTCCTCTCCATTAGAATTTGACCACTAGAGGGCACTGCTAATGTAAAAAAACAAAACAAAACATGGGTTTAAACTGTAGTAACACTGGAAATCTAAATCTCTCGGCAGTGGGAGTAGCCTTATTTTATTCAGTAGGAAAATCCCCACAATATATATATTTTCATAAAAAAAAGATTACTGTGCCTTTAAATGTGGTATTTTACCCCTTGAATGCTAGAGTAGTCACCAGTGCTTTGCCAAGTAATGCACAGGTGACCTCTCTAGCAGTCAATGTGTTAAAAGCCCCATTTAAATCAGTGTGACTTTGGTGAATTTGTTTGATCCAAAATGGCACCACATGTATTTTGTACATCAGCCTCACTATTTGTAAATTTTGAAAAGGAAATCCTTCTTCCATTGTTTCTCTCAGTACCCTTGAGAATTCCCACAGTTCAAGGTTGGTCAGGATAGTAGCTCCTTTTGGCCCAAATTTCATACTTTCACAGCCCAATCAAAAACCTTTATGTACAATATCAGAGCAGTGTTCTTGCATTTTGTGCTATGCAGGCAATAGAAGCAAGGAAAGCACTAGTAAATATCCTTGTGACAATTTGGAATATCAGCTTGTGGGTCAGTTCGCAACTCCCCAAATACACAAACCATATCTGAGCCAAACTGAACATCTTTCTTTTCCTTAGCTGTGAAACGTGGATTTTTCCAGAAACTGCTTTGAGTCATGTACAGTGTTGAAGAGCGTGATTCATGGAACTTGAAGCAGAGAATATTTTACTTCACCTTTTCAAAACATTACTATAAGAGATTTCTGTTTGCCAATAAGATGGCTTTTAAATTTTTCTCAGAGTTTTGTAGAGGGTTTTTTTTTTTTCAGTTGCCCTCCAGAAACACCACAGTTTGCTGATGTTTTACTGCACGGTTTTTCAGCTTTTCATAAGAGCTCCATAGACCAAACAAACCAGTAGCTTTCAATCAGGCTGCTGTGTCACTTTAGTGTTACAGACAACATCTTAGGGTGCCACGTTTTCCACTGCAGACTTGTATATTTATGGACTTTTTTGTACAATGTCCTTGTTTTTGTCAATCCGCGAGACCTAAAATTGAACATTGAAGAATGTTCCAGGCAAAAAAGAGAATTTTATTCTAACCGTTGCACACATGAACAGACACTGTTATTTGTAGTTTTCTGTTTTGTGTTAGATACAACTTCAAGAAGGTAGTAGAAGCAGGGCTCAAAATTTCCACTAGCCAATGGCGAGTCAAAATTTAGCCCTGGCGAGTAGAAATTCAGCTCTGCTGGGTATGTTATGGCTTGCAGTGGCGAGTAACTTTTCAGGTCTGGCTAGTAGCAAAGGACTTCAAATTTTAAGCCCTTGTAGAAGTAAAGGACTTCAGAGCACTAAGTTCATAAGAAAACAGAAGCAATTCTGCTGTAAATCTGCTGCATCTGAGGCAAAAAATAAAAATCCCCTTTTGGTTAATTTAAATAGGGTTTTATCCCCTTGAATGCTGTCAGGTTTTCATCATATTGCAAAGCAGTTCTTTGAAGCCCTCCAACATTCAAGGAGTTAATATGTCTTATTTAATGGAGCAGTAAATAGTTACTATGAAAAAATAAAATGTTCAGGACTTTTCCTGCTAACCAGGGTAATTCCAAACTTGCGAGATGTTTAATTCAAAAGTTACTATAGCTCAAATGTATAGTTTATTTTTTTTGATCAACAATGCCAATTAGTGTTGCCCATAGGGCATATTTTAATCCCTTGATCCATGGATTTCAGGGCTACCAGCGCGGCTGCACGCCGTGGTGGTCCTTAAGTGCCGGCCGCGTGCACAGACAGCCGGTCCTTATGGGGTTAATGCTTTCTGTGAGAGCATGAGTTGCTGACAGGCTCCTTGTAGTACGTGATGGGAACAGCTCCACCAAGGGATGGTATCAGAATAGAAAATTGCACTTTAGTTGCAAATAAATAAAAAGTTTGAGCTGTAATAACTTTTAAGTTAACAATCTCCCTACAGTTGAGAACCACTGGATTACTTTTCCGGAAAAACCTGGCACACACATTTATCATTAAAAAAAAAAAAAAAAAAAAGTTTACTACTACTTTAAATCAGTGGAGATTTTGGTGATTTGTACTTCATTCCCTATTGTGCAGTTGGTTTGTCCCGGAATTGCTTTAGTTTCCTTTTGAACATAGCACCCTTACACTCAATTAGTTTCCTTTTACAAATCAATGGGGTAATAAAAAGGTACATTTTCAGCTCATGGATTGAACAGGGCATTTAATAGCTGCAGTCGATTTCCAGAGCTAGATGGCAGCAAAGCCTTGGAGATGAGATGACAAGTCACGGCCAGAACATCTTTTTGAAATCATTTGATGCTCCCTGAACTACACTGGATGTGGTGAAGCTGAACTGTAATAAATACTATTGTATTCGATTTTATTTATTTATTTTATTTGTAGGTGAGGAGCCAGTAGCTGGTGACAAGAAGATTCTATTTAAAAAGCCAGAAAAACGTTCTTCAGGTGACAAGTTTTCTGGCCTAAATGCAAGTTCCAGCAAGAAGACGAAACAGGAAGAAAAATCTGTTTCATCAAGCAGCAAGTCCAGCCAGAAGCAAGTACGAAATAGCAGTTTACTCTCATTTGATGATGGTGATGAAGAAGATGAGTAACATTTGCTTTGCAAAAGGACTTTGCATCACTAAATTTTTTAAGATATTTGCTTGGCAGCTCTGCTGGAAAGCTTCATTTAGCAAAACTGCACCAAAAGTAAAGGACTCGGTCCAATATTCTTGATTATGGGGGATAGTAATAATAAAGTATTACTATCCCTTTAAATGTACTTTCTTTGGTCTTCATGTGTATTTGAAAATTAAATTTAGAAATTGTAGACTTTTTAGACCCACCAATTTATTTATTGCATTCCTTGAATCCCCTTTGGTACAAGAATGGTCTCATTCACTTTTTTTAATAAATGTAATTAACGTGTATCACTGACTTAAATCCTTGGATGTTAGAGACGTCTCTAAAGCATTACATCTCTATACAATGGCAACATTTGCAGCATCCAAGAAATTGAGCCGTGTAGTGCAGTTTTTAGGATAAAAGTGGGTGCTAGTTTCAACTGTTGTGTTCTTGTATGATTCAGTCATTCTTTCTATGCATATATCTTCTACCATGCTAATTTAACATCTCAAATGTACCGTCATTGTTTTAACCCTTTGAGTGCCAGAGAGGAGTGAAATGGATTGCAGAGCAATAAATTGCACATTCTGGAACTCGAGAGCTTAAAGGAGCAGTTGTGTTTTTTTTTGTTTGTTTTTTTTTTTTTGTTTGTCAGCACATGAGTGAAAGCATGATTACTTCCTGAAAGTTCACTGTCAAGAAGTGATTCAGCAATTTGTGTAACATTGTATGGGGATCTGTTTCAGTACCCCACCTCTCCCTTATAATGTAACATAATAGCTATTTGATATCTAATCACTAGAGGGCACTGTTGGTGTAAAACAACAACCGTTTAAACTTTAATTACAGGAAAGATGCATCTCTCGGCAGTGGGACTACTTATGTTTTACTTGTCAAGAAAAGCCCTACAATGGATGTGTTTTCATTTAAAAAAAAATAGTGCTCCTTGAATTGTGTGCTTTCCTTGATTCTGCCATCTGTTTTCTTTTCTACATTTAGAGATGAGATCCCTCTATTTGCATTCTGTGAAACAGACTGTGACTCAAATTATCTGCAAAGCATCATAATAACTGTGTGTCTATTCCCTCTCTTGCAATCTCAAGTAAATAGAGACCAAAACACTCAAGTTGCTTACTATTCTTTTCAGATAAAGAAGAGTTACTGACTTTCCACAGACTGCAGGTATAGGATAACATTATCGAAACTGCGAGGAAGAAATAAATGTTAACGTTTTTTTGGTTCAAGAGCCATAAAAATAAAAGAGAGCTTAATTGGATGTAACATTTAATGTAGAAACATAGAATTTGACGGCAGATAAGAACCATTCTGCCCATCTAGTCTGCCCATTTTCCTACTGTAAAAACCTCAACCCTATTTGGTCCTTGGCCTTTTCTTATGTTAAGGACATCCTTAAGCCTATCCCATGCATGCTTAAATTCTACCACTGCATTAATTTCTACCTCTTCTGCTGGTAGGCTATTCAAATTATCTACTACCCTCTCAGTGAAGTTAAACATACTTACATTACAATTAAACCTCTGTCACTCTCGTTCTAGACTATGGCCTCTTGTCCTAACATTTTTACTTCTTTGAAATGTACTTCCCTCCCCCACTTTGTTGAATCACTTCATGTATTTGAATATTTCTATCATATCCTCTCTCTCTTCTGTCCTCTAAGCTATACATGTTCAGATCCTTTAGTCTATCCTGATATTTCTTTTCCTGTAAACCACTCACCATTTTAGTAGCCCTTCTCTGAATTTTCTTTAGAGTATCTATACCCTTCTGGAGATGGGGTCTTCAGTACTGTACACAATGCTCTAGGTGAGGTCTAACTAGAGAACTGTAGAGTGGCGTGACCACATCCCTTTTTCTTCTACTAATGACCCTAGCTATACAACCCAGCACCCTGAGTGCATTCCCCACAGCTTTATTACATTGCCTGCCTACCTTTAAGTCATTAGAAATAATTACTCTCAAATCCCTTTCCTCTGTTTTCTCTGACAGCACAGTACCCTTAATAGTATATTTTTCCTTTGGATTTTTATGTCCCAAGTGCATTATTTTACATTTATCAACATTAAACTGCAGCTGACACACTATTGTCCATTCTTAGAATTTACTTAAATCATTTGTCATTTGGCTTATTCCTCCTGGAATGTCTATTGCAGATCTTTGTATTATCTGGAAAAAGGCATACATTACCTTGAAGACCTTTTGCAAGATCACTAATAAAATATTAAAAAGTACAGATCCCTGAAGTACCCCACTAGTAACATTCCTTTCATCCGAATATTCTCCATTGACTACCACCCTCTGTCTCCTGTCACTCAGCCATTGCCTTATCCATTTAAGTATTTTTACATCAAGACCCAAACACTGCATTTTATTAAGTCTTCTATGAGGGACAGTGTCAAATGCTTTACTGAAATCTAGATAACCTATATCTACTGCTCCTCCTTGGTCTATTATTTTAGTTACCCTGTCAAAGAAATCTATGAGGTTAGTTTGACAAGATCTTCCTGCTGTAAACCTATGCTGTTTCCTATCTTGCAAGCCATTCAAATTCAGATTTCACTGTCGTCCAATACAGGTCACTGGTACTTCTGGGAGGCGATTCGCCCCTTTAATAGGCAGGAACAATTATGCAAATGATTGCAGGGGGCGGAGCCTCCCCTCCTACTTAAGCCACCTTCAGGCCAGAGCCACTAGATTGATTTGTTCCTGGGTGCTGTGCACACCAGGTAGAGAACATCTATGCATTCAACTTAGTATTTTGTTATTTTTATTCAAATATGGAATACCACCATTAGGAGGGTGACCATGGCTGTGAATTGCCCTCTTTAAAGTGGCTGGTGCAGCTTCCAGGGATTTTCTGTGGACCTTATGCCCTGAAGAGGGAACAGTTTGAGTTAAGCAGCTTCCCTACTGGGGAATTTTCCTCTGGTTTATTCCTCCCTCATCATGGTCACCTGAAGACAGAAGTCCTGCAGGAAAGGTGAGTCACCCATTGAGTGCTGAAGGTCCACTTGTCCCCACAGTGTCCCTTTGCTGGGCTTGTATTTGGGAGTTTGCTTTGCACTCCAGCACTCATAGGGTGTTTTTCATTGCATTCAATGTTTAATGCAGTTTCTGTGGTTTTCTCTGGGTTTGGAGCCTTAAATAGTGTTTATTTATGTGTTTAATGTATGTTTGGGCACTTTTTAATGTTTTGTTAAACTTTATTAAAAATGGTGTTCCGCGCCTTTAAGCGCGGCTTTCCCGCTCAGACGCTATGGCTCCTTTACTCTCTATGAGATTTCACAGTCTGGGACATATCTCTGGAACTGCTTGTCACAGCAACTCCAGATAGGGCTCATTTTACAGCGAAGCTCTTGCTCTATCATCCAGTATATGTTTTATTAGTGTGGGGCGTTCAGGGGGGCTTCGGGCACTGTTTGGGGTACTTGTATGGGGAAAACTACATTTCCCATGAGCGCCCGGTTCGCGCTCGTTTCTGATTGGCTATCCTGACGGCCGCCATTTTGTGGAGCTCTTCCTCAGCGAGTACACTACGCAGGGACCGAGCCTTCTCTCCCCTTAACAGATTAACCCTTCGCTGGCCAGATAAGTCCGAATTTAGGCATTTCTGGGGTGAAACTTTAATCTTCCACACTTTTTCTGGGTGATAAGAGTTTAAAGTGGGGTATATTGACGC
This sequence comes from Rhinophrynus dorsalis, assembly GCA_037306005.1. NCBI lineage: Eukaryota > Metazoa > Chordata > Amphibia > Anura > Rhinophrynidae > Rhinophrynus > Rhinophrynus dorsalis. The sequence continues at coordinate 337,626,210 of CM074723.1, read as the reverse complement.
TGTGAGCATGTCTACTTCACTGGAGCTAGGGGCTAGACCCAAGTCTAAGGAGGATGGGGGGTCCGCTCCCCCCATGGCGTTTTGCTCCTCTTGTCACATTGGGCTATCTAGCGATAATGTGGGGGAATCTATGCCCTAATTGCACTGGTCAAGATAGCAGCCCTGGGCTTCCCAGCCATGCTATTGAGCCATCTTGGGTGAGGGAGTTTAAAGCTGCCACTAGGGATCTCAGATCCACTCTTCAACTCTTTCCCTCTCAGGTACAGGGGGCTCTCCAGGTCTGGCAGACCCCCGCTTCAATCAGGACCTCCCTGCCTAAGCCACAGGGTGCTCCTGATGTGTCTGATTCTTCTGAGGAAGAACTTTTGCAGGATTCTGATGCTGAGGAACGCACTGTTATTGAGTCTAACAGGTCCATTGGTGACCCCTATGAATGTGACCCTGAAGTCTCGGCTGAGGGGCTGATTAGAGCTGTACTAAATATGCTCAACCTTCCTCTGACTCAGGAATCCACTTATGATCCTACTGATGTTTTTCAAAAGAAACCATCTAAGCCTGTTGTTTGTTTCCCAACTAACCCTACTCTTGCCCGTCTAGTCTCTGAGGCATGGAAGAATCCTGATAGATCCTCCTCTGTCTCCAAAAAGTTTGCTAAACTGTACCCCTTTCCTGAGACTGAGCTGGCAAAATGGGTTCATCCCCCCAAGGTGGATGCTCCTGTTTCCAGGCTATCCAAGTCTACCGCTTTGGCTGTCTCTGATGCCTCTGCCCTGCAGGATTGGACGGATAAAAAGCTAGAGCTTTCTCTTAAGTCTATTTTTGCCTCCATTGGCACTGCCATGCGTCCAACCTTCGCAGTGGCGTGGGTTAATAGAGCCATTGCGGCCTGGACTGAACGACTGACTGAAGCAGTTCGCCAGGATGCGCCAGTATCTGAACAGTTACAGCTCCTTGCTAATATCACTGAAGCTCAGAATTATGTTGCTGACGCTGCCTTTGATGCTGTGCGCATGATGGCGAGGGCCTCCACTGCTTCTGTGGTGGCTAGACGTGCCCTTTGGCTGAAAATTTGGTCTGCTGATACAGCCTCTAAGAAAGCCTTGCTTTCCTTGCCCTTTCAGGGGAATTTGCTATTTGGGTCTGAACTCAAAGAAATGATCAGTGAGGCTACTGGCGGTAAAAGTACTCTTCTATCCTCAGTCTTTAAGAAAAAGTTTCCAGCCAAATGCAATCGGTCCTTTCGTTCCTTTCAGACTGAGACACGCTCCTCGGCCCAAACGGGTCCTCCCGCTACGCGCTCCTCCTCCAAGCCCAAACAGTCCTGGAAGCCCAAAGTGGCCCCCAAGGCCAAGACCTCCAAGACTGCTTCGGCATGACTCGCCGAACCCGGGTCCGCATCCGGCTGTAGGTGGACGTCTCCGCATCTTTCGCCGGACTTGGGAGGAGTCAGTGGCGGACCCATGGGTTCTTCAGGTGGTGTCAGAGGGATACAGGATCCCTTTCTCCTCCCTTCCTCCTTTTCAGTTCCATTTTACTCGTCCTTCTCAGGAACCTACAAAAAGACGTCTGTTCGACGCTATTCAGGATCTCTTGGACAAGGAGGTCCTGGAGTTGGTTCCTCCAGAGGACACAGGTTCAGAATTTTATTCCAACCTGTTTGTGGTGGCCAAAAAGGACGGAGGGGCTCGTCCTATTTTGGATCTCAAAGATCTCAATGCCTATGTGGTGTCTTCCCACTTCCGCCAGGAGTCCCTGCGCTCTGTGATTGCAGCTATGTCTCCAGGGGAGTTCCTTGCCTCCCTGGACCTTCAGGATGCTTATCTTCACATCCCTATTCATCCAGAGAGCAGGCGGTATCTCAGGATTGCCTGCCACAGGGGACACTTTCAGTTTTCAGCCCTTCCATTTGGGCTGACTTCAGCTCCTCAGGTCTTCCAGAGAGTGTTGGGCTCCTTGATAGCTGTGCTTCATCAGGACGGGGTCAGGGTGACCCCCTACATGGACGATCTCCTCCTCATAGCTTCCTCGGCGGAGCTCCTTCTCCAGCAATTGCAGAAGTGTATCCACACTCTGAACCGCCATGGCTGGATCCTGAATCTGGACAAGTCGGACTTGGTCCCATCTCAGAGGCTTCTGTTCCTGGGTCTCCTGTTCGACACCCGCCAATGCATGGTGTTTCTTCCGGAGGATGTGGCTCATCAGATAGCCATCCGTGTGGCGGGGATTCTGGAACTGGACTTAGTTCCAGTACTAAAGTTGTCGTCTCTGGTGGGGAAGTTCATTTCCACGATCGAAGCGGTACCATTTGCCATGGCCCACTCCAGGGAACTTCAGAGATTTGTGATCCAGACGTGCAAGAATCATCCAGATCATCAGCATCTGTCAGTCTCTCTACCTCCTCATGTGGAATCGAGTCTGCACTGGTGGTTGGATCTCTCCCATCTCCTGAAAGGGAGATCCTTTCAAGTTCCTTGTTGGACCACGATCACAACGGATGCCAGCCTTCGGGGCTGGGGTGCTGTGTTGGGTCGCTTCAGTGCTCAGGGGAAATGGGGTCTGGAGGAATCTCTTCTCTCCATCAATGTTCTGGAACTTCGTGCTGTCCGGCTGGCCCTGAGGCACTGGGAATCTCAACTGACCGGTCTTCCGATCAGAGTGGAATCCGACAACGCCACTGCGGTGGCTTACATCAACCGGCAAGGCGGCACAAGAAGCGGCACCGCCTGGTTGGAGGTCAAGGATATTTTGTCTTGGGCAGAAGATCACGTGCCTGTCATTTCTGCAGTTCATATTCCAGGCGTGGACAACGTCATGGCAGACTTCCTCAGTCGTCACACCGTCGACAGCGGAGAATGGGCTCTTCATCCAGAGGTGTTTCACTTGATCACCCGGAGGTGGACCTGATGGCCTCCAGACACAACAGGAAGGTTCCGGTGTTTTGCTCCCGGCGGAGGGACTCCCTTGCTCTGGCAGTGGATGCCTTATCGATTCTCTGGCTTACATCTTCCCTCCTCTTCCTTTATTGATCAGAGTCATCCAGAAACTGAAGCGGGAGCGTTGTCCTGTTATCCTGATCGCTCCAAACTGGCCTCGCCAGTCCTGGTTTCCGGAGTTGATGGCCATGTCAGTGGCGGATCCGTTCCCACTTCCTGCCCGTCCGGACCTGCTCCTTCAGGGTTATCTGTGGAAGGAGGATGTTCACTCTCTCCATTTGATGGCATGGCGGTTGAATCCTTGATTCTAGCGAAGAAAAGATTTTCTCCTTCTGTGGTGTCGACTATGCTCAGTGCTCGTAAGCCTGTGTCCTCCAAGATCTATCATCGCATCTGGTCAACCTTTGTGGCATGGTGCTCTGAGAAGAAATTCTCCCTTGATTTTCATCTTCCCACCGTCCTAGCCTTCTTGCAGGACGGTGTTGATAAGGGACTCGGTTTGAGTTCCCTCAAAGTTCAGACTTCTGCCTTGTCTGTGTTTTTCCAGGAAAGGATTGCTATCCTTCCTGATGTGAAGGTTTTCTTCCAAGGTGTGACTCATGTTCGACCTGCCTTCAAGAGTCCTGCTCCCCAGTGGGACCTCAATTTGGTGCTGGGAGTTCTCCAGCGACCCCCGTTTGAATCCTTGGCTTCCATTCCATTACGTCTCTTGACTTGGAAGATGGCCTTCCTTTTGGCTATTGTTTCAGTTCGCCGGGTAGCAGAGTTACAAGCTCTGTCTTGTAAACCTCCTTACCTGGTGTTCCACAAGGATAAGGCTGTGCTTCGCACTACCAAGGAATTCTTACCCAAGGTTGTGTCTGAGTTTCACATCAATCAGGAGATTGTGGTTCCCTCTTTCTGCCCTTCATCTGACAAGGAACGAGATCTCCATTTGTTGGATGTGGTGCATTGCCTCAAGTTTTATGTTCATCGCACCGAGTCTATCACGAAGTCTGACGCTCTATTCGTCATTCCTGAGGGGCCTAGGGCAGGGAGACCGGCTTCCAAAGTTACCATTGCCTCTTGGATTAAGGCTACTATCCGTGAAGCCTATAAGTTGCGGAATAAGCACGTTCCCTTCCTGGTGACTGCCCATTCCACCAGATCTATTGGGGCCTCTTGGGCCTACAAGAATCAGGCATCTGCTGATCAACTGTGCAGAGCGGCCACTTGGTCCTCTGTGCACACTTTTTCTAAGCACTATCGAGTTGATGTACTGGCTTCGGCTGATGCCAGTTTTGGAAGGAAGGTCCTGGAGGCAGTTTTGCCTGTGTAGGTCTTCCGCTCTGTGATCCTTAGTGCTTCCTTACTGTTGAGCCCTGTTGGCTCTAGTTCTGTGTGCTGTGTTAGTTCAGGGATTTTCCCTTGATTGGTGTCCGTTGACACCTACAGTTTGGGCTATGTAATTAACTGGTTCATAGCAGTTTTCATGACTTGGGCCTTGTTCTGGTCCTTGCCTTTTTCCCACCTCTGGATCAGCTCAATGTTTGTACATCCCAGAAGTACCAGTGACCTGTATTGGACGACAGTGAAAATAGGATTTTAGTCTTACCTGTTAAATCCTTTTCACTTAGTCCATACAGGTCACTGGTCTCCCACCCTGTCAAGGGACCAGACCTGGCTCTCCTGTGGCATTCAGTGGGAGACCTTTGGGGCATGCTCACAGGATTCTTTCTTCTTGCTTACCTGGGGTCAGTTTTAGGGTCTCAAATCAATCTAGTGGCTCTGGCCTGAAGGTGGCTTAAGTAGGAGGGGAGGCTCCGCCCCCTGCAATCATTTGCATAATTGTTCCTGCCTATTAAAGGGGCGAATCGCCTCCCAGAAGTACCAGTGACCTGTATGGACTAAGTGAAAAGGATTTAACAGGTAAGACTAAAATCCTATTATTCAACAATTCTTTCCTTTAACACAGTCTCCATTAATTTTCCCACTACTGATATAAGACGTACTGGTCTGTAGTTACCAGACTCTTCCCTGCTACTTTTTTTTGTGAAGCAGTACTACATTTGCTACATTCTAATCTTCTGGATCTACTCCTGTCGATAGCGACTGATTGAAATAATTATGTTACAGGTTTTGCCAGAACACACTTAATTTCTTTTAATAACTTTGGGTGTATCCCATCGATTTATCTGTTTTTACCTTAGAAAGTTGAAATAGAACTTATTTATCTGTAAACATGCATATTTCCCATGTCTTGCCATTTCTTTTTTTCTAACAGAGGTCCCTTCCCTTCATCTTCCGCTGTAAAAACTGAACAGAAATATTCTTTGAGACAGACAGCTAGCCCTTTATTCTCATTTACATAGTTTCCATTTTTTGTTTTGTCTAACTAGTCCTTGTTTCATTTTCCTCCTTTCACTTGTATATCTAAAAAAATGTTTACCCCCCTTTTTTTATTGACTGTGCAATTTTTTTCCTCTGTGTATGCTTTGGCACATCTAGTAGTGCATTTGGCCTCCTTCAGCCTAGTTTTGTACCAATAACTATCTTCTTCCTACTGCTTATATTTCTTAAGTCTTTGAATGCCAGAGTGGTACGGAATGCATTGCAAAGCAATGCATTCCGTACCACTTTGGCAGTCAAAGGGTTAAATGCTGCTTCTTTTTTTTTCTCCTTAACTATATTTGCCACTTCTGCACTTCTTTTACCCTTGCTGACATGTCTAATGCAATGCTCTGTTGCGTTTAGTAAAACACATTTCAGATAATCCCATTTCTCCTGGACTCCATCTAAAGATCCCCAAGTTGTTAAAGACTGACATAAAAATGTTTCCATTTTAGAAAAATCAGCCTTTCTAAAAATCTAGAACCTTTTTGTTTTTGTGGGATGCAGCTCGGTTCCATCTTTATATTAAACCACACACATTGATGATAACTAGAGCCCAAACACTCTCCTATAGCTACATCTGATACCAAGTCTCCATTAGTAAATAATAAATCTGCTGTGCTTTCCTTTCTAGTCGGCTCTTCTACTAATAGACTAAGAGCTAATCCTTGTAAAGAATTTATGATATCTCTACTCCTGGTTGAACCTGCTGCTTTGGTTTTTCCAGTACACATCAGGAAGATTAAAGGGATAGTAATACTTCATTTTAACTTTATTTTATTTTGTAGGCATTAAAAAAACATGAAGAATGATATAAGTCTTATCTCTGAAACCTTTATGGTTTAAGAGATATTCACAAACAAAGTATCCCCCCCCTGTTCAACCAAATCAGAAGGGAGATGCCCAGGTAGACTGCAGAGAGGGACAATCTTCAATTAAGATAATGGAAAAAGCTGAAAAACTTATCAAGGGGGGAAGGGCTTTCATTGTTTTCATACAAAGAAAATTGTCCCCTTCTGTTATCTGTACTGTCATACAACCTGATCCACATCTGAGAAGAGATGTCTTACACTAGGTAAAAGGGGCGGGGAGGGGAACTTTGCTTGTGAATATCTCATAAACCATAAAGGTTTGAGCGATAAGACTTATATCATTCTTCATGTTTTTTTAATGCCTACAAAATAAAATAAAGTTAAAACGAAGTGTTACTATCCCTTTAAAGTCCCCCATAATAATAACCTTACCTTTCACTGTCATCTTAGTTACTTCCTTGACCAGCAGTTAGCCAACTACTCTACTTGTCTTGGTGGTCTATAGATCACACATATGAGTGACCATCTTATTCTCATATTCTAAAGTTATCCAAACATTCTTTGTGTTCTCCTCCATACCCTGTATAAGATGAACCTTTTTGGCATAAATGGCAATCCCTCCTCCTTTTATCCTTTCCTGTCTTTTCTAAATAGAGAGTACCCTGGTATTTCTAAATCAGTGTCATTTTTCAAAATTGTACCGGATCTTGTAATCCCCATTAAGTCCACATCTTCACTAGTTATTACTGCAGTTAGTTCAGGGATCTTATTCCCTAAATTGCAGGCGCTTGTATACATGGCTCGAAGTCTACTGATTTTTGACCTATGTATCAGACATACCTTGTTCAAATTCATCTGTGCAATGCTGTGGGGGCAGTTGGTTTTATCCTGTATCATTCCATTGACTTCTTTTGAAACAGATACAGTGGAAGCAACTTGCTGCAGATCCTTACATATCTTCTTAAAAACATCTTTTACCACACTCACCTCATTACAAGCCAAATCATTTGTCCCTAAATGGACTGACATCCAACTCTCCATTCTGTCTTGCTTCCTTAGCAGTTTTTAAGTTTAATAGATAAGTTTAAGGTTATGTATTTGGGCTGTAAAAGCAAACCTTCTACATATACTTCTAAATGGGAAACCAGTTGGGGAATCATCATTAGAGAGAGAATTAGGAGTACTGATAGACGATAGACTTCACAACAGTGTGCAGTGTCACTCAGCTGCTTTAAGAGTAAATATGGTACTAGCCTGCATAAAAAGAAGCATAGATGTAAACATAATTCCTCCTCTACGGAAATCCTTGGTTAGGCCTCATCTAGAACATGGAGTATAGTTTCGGGCACCAGTTCTTAAAATAGGCATTATTGAACTGGACAAAGTGCAAAGACATGCAACAAAACTGATTAAAGGGATTGGAGGAGCTGCTTTATAAAGAGAGACGTCTAAGGGGTGATATGAATACCATTTACAAATACATTCAAAGTCAATACAAAGAACTATCCAATGCATTATTTGCGCGAAGAACGAGAGGTCATCCATTTAGACTAGAGGAAGGGCGCTTCTGACTAACACAAAGGCAGGATTTTTTAACAGTAAGGGTGGTAAAGAGATGGAATTCTTTACCTCTGGATGTTGTACTTGCAGATACTGTAACTACTTTCAAAAAAGCAATGGATGCCTGTCTAGCACAGTATATTAAATATACTGTACTGCTAAGATAATAGATATGTGCTTTTACAATTTTACCACCCATCAGATTTCACTGTTTCATATTAAAGGAGAACTTAAACCTAATAACTCATCAACTTACTATGGCCACGAGATACTAATAGCCCATGTGGATTTTTCTGTTGTGTCCAGGTTAAGAGTATCATTTCCTCAGGAGAGAAAAAGCACAACTCCAGACAAAAGTTTCACCCTATAGCAGTGGTTCACAATATTTTTTTTCTCGAGGCACCCCAACACACAATCTGGAACTTTCTGGGCACCCTGACATATTTAATGTAATTTATAATGGGCACAATGAAGGGTACAATACACAGATATACAGTTATTAGTTCTTACAATCAAAATAACAAAATTAAACATATTGTGCATAACCATTTCCATAAATTTACATTTAAAAGTAAAAATTCCTATTTTTAGCAAACTCTGCATAGAAAACATTGGGTACACTATGTTGATGGCCATGGCACACTAAAGTGCAACGGCACCCTGGTTGAGAATCACTGGCCTATAGTGTGCATCATCAGTTAGGTGCAGCTGATTCCCATTAAGAACACTGAGGGGAATGAGACACATCTGGGATGTTTGCCTAGAGGGTAGAGCTACACCTTACTGACAGTCCACTAAATGTCACATCTGGGGTTGTACTGTTTCTTGCAGAGAAGATTTGCCTGACCTTTTGTTGCTGCATTGCGTATGGGCAGAACTATGAAAATGTCTTCTCTGCAATGGCACATGTGAGAAAAATATGACCACGCAGCACCTGAGGGGCCAGTATACTCAAGAACAAAACTTTTAATTGTATGTGTGTACTTGTAATAGAGACTGCCTTGACAGCTTCTGGCAGGACCACAGGACCTCAAATTCTGCTCACCATCTGGTAGTCTTAAGTAGGATCATGTGATCTGCCTGCTTCCATTTTAAAAGAAACGCCAACAACTGTCATGTCCACTTCCATGGACATGACATCAACAACATATTTAAGATGGCATCTTTTGAACAAAAGCATAAGGGCAAAATACATAGGGACTATTATGATTTCTCTGTCCTGTACCTCAGTGGGTAACTCCTGGGGAAGCACTTGGAATCAAGATTTTCCCCCTCAGGGCTTAAGGTCCATAAAAAAAGCACCTGGGTACTGAGCTAGCCACATCTAAGGGCATTGTCATGTAAGCTGCCTAATGGTGGTATTCCATATCTAACAGAAAAATAAAAAACATTCTAAAGCTATAGCAGAACTGTTCTCAGCCTGGTGTTGTCTTCACCAAGGAACATTTCTTTCTGGAGCTGGTTGGCTAGCTGCAGCTAAGGAGGGAAGGTAAGCTCCACCCCCTGCATACACTTCTAGAATTGTTCCTGCCTATTAAAGGGGCAGATCGCCTCCCAGAGTCACCAGTAACCTGTATAGACTAAGAGAAAAGGATTTAACAGGTAAGACTAAAATCCTCTTTTTCTGGTCATGGTAAGGTAAGTGGGAGGTTGTTATAAGGAGGTACAGCTTCTACTTTAGACTATTAATGGATTTAGAATTTTACTTGTTGCAGTACATTTTACATGACTGTTGAGAATGAAAGCAGGACAGCTTATTTTGGAAATGTTTTTGTGGTATGATTTATAGAATCTTGTCATGACCTTTACAGTCTTAACCCTTTAAGGATCAGAGGGGGGGGGTGTAATGCATTGTTTTGCAATGCATTGCACACCCCTGGTCCTTAAAGGGTTAAGGCGAACACTGTTAATATCCATTAATGAAAATCACAATTTATTTTGAGGAATAGAAGTGCTCATCAATGTCAAAATGAAATGTTGTATTTTGATGTCTCTCTGGATTAAACCAAAATAAGAAAAAAGTGTTGTTGGAATTATTTTGTTAACCCTTTGAGTGCCAGAGGGGCACACAACCCATTGCAAAGCAATACGTTGAGTGCCCCTCTGGCACTCAGAAGGGTTGAACCCTTAAGGACGCGGCCATCAGTTAAAGATCACTGGGCTTTTTGCTTTCAATTCAGGGATGCCCGAGCGGTGGGGACCCCTGAATTCAGCGACGGGCCAGGACTGTCACTGGTCCTTAAGTCCAGGGCAGCCTTTGGCACGGCATTGGTTAACCTGTTTCATCTAGAGATTTTTTCCATAGAGTTCAGTGGAATTTTGTTAAATAAAACAAATGTATAATGTTTATCAACTGCCATGTAATCTAGGTCTTAGATGGGAGAAACTAATCTATTAGAGTATTTCATCTTTTTCACCAGGTCTTTCCAAGTTCAGTCCTAAAGGGCCACCAACAGGCCAGGATGTAAGGATTTCCCTGATTAAACACAGGTAAGTTAATCAATGGCTCATTAATTTTAATTGACTCACCTGTGCTTAATCAGTGAAATCCTTAAATCCTGGCCTGTTGGTGGCCCTTGAGGACTGAACTTGGACAGCCCCGTATTACACTATTCATTGATCGAACAGCCACAGTATGAATCAACCCTCTTCTGTTTCTCTGTGCGAAACACAGTGCCGCTTATTGGGTGGCATACTATGAGTGAGTGTGATAGCAATATCAAAACCTTCAGGAATCTGTTGTGCTTTTTTTTTTCCTATTGTAGTGTATTCAATATTTGTTCCATTTTAATTCTTTGAGAGGTGCAGAGGTGTGTATCTTATATTCACAAAGGAAATTTAAAGTGGACCTGTCCTTTTTTTTTTTTGCATAATTGAAAACTTAATTCAAAACTGACGGAGTCATGTTAACCAACAGTCCATCCGGTGTATAGTTTATGAAAAATTCATACTTCTTTCTAGGAAAAGTGAAAGTCCCCTGGTGCAGCACAGTGCTTAATTAGCATTTGGAACCTCACTGAAAAGCTTAATTAGCATAATAAACCTTACTCAAAAGGCTTCATTAGCATAAGAAATGTTCCTGAAAAGTGTAATTTGCATATGAAACGCCACTGGAACTGCTATTAGCATAATTAGTATACATTAACATAAAGTACCAAGAATGAATATCTATCTGTACATTTTCTGGTCTCTTGGCTAACATGACACAAAGGCAGTTTTAATGATGCTGGCACTCACTTTTGATTGCCAGTGGGTTATTCAACACACTGCAAAAGCAATATAGAACAACCGACTGGCTCTCTAATATTAAAGTGGTAGATCAAATGCACTTTGTGTAGACAAGGTTGTATGTAGATATGGTTGCAGCATGCTTTATGTTCGAGTGAAGTCACAGACTCTCAGTATTAACATTCTGAGTACCACTGGAATGGCCAGTGCATTGTTTCATAATGCTTTGGACACCAATATAGCATTCGAAGGCTTACCGTGCTAGATATATTGCAGTATGTAAGATTAAAACCAGATAAGTCACTCTTTTTAAGGAATGGTATTGTCAAATTATTACGAAAATGAATATTGTAGCTTTTGAAAAATTAAACTAAATAACCCCAGTCCCATCTCTCAAACCTTTATGGTTTGAGAGATATTCGCTGTTAAAGTCCCCCCCTCCCCTTTCCCTGATGTCAGCGCTCTAGCTGACTGCAGGGGAATCCGGGACCGGCGGAGGCTCTCCAGTAGAGCTGAGGTTGCGATATTGAAAAAGAAGTACTTTACTGGAACTGTCTACAAAGTGTGCTTGGTTTGCAGTGTAGTGAGGCACCACCTTCAATTTCAATGTGAAGTTTTTCGCTCCACACTACTCTGAGTTCTTCTCTGATGTCATCTCAGTGCATCCGGAAGTACTAGTAGAGTCAATGTGGAGCTGATGGGTTCATTGGAATTGAAGACAGCGCAGTTTCTCATCACTACCTACAGCAAATATAAATGAAGGTAAACTGAGTGTAGTTGGGGCCAGGTTTTTCCTACTATCTGTTCATCCTGCATCCGTCTCTTTCACTTGTTCCTCCCTTTCTGTCACTGCTCTTCTTGTTCTTTCTCACTTGCACACAAAAATGTAGTAATATTAAGAGCAACAAAGATGTTCTGCTTTTGCTTATTGGTTCACTTGACTTGCTCCCTTGTGTTTCCATTTGTATATTTGAAATGTAGGTACCAGATCAGGGCCTAGATTCACTAAAATTCTGAGCAGTGTCGAAGGCACATTGATAGTATTAATTGAGTAAATTGGGTAATAATATCTATACCCCCAGAACATACTTGAGAACGAGAGGCTCTCAGTGTATCCTTCCTGGTAAAATACCTTGATATTATTATTCGCTAAGATGTCTAACTACATCACATCACCATCACTCTGACAAAAATATGCTCACATCAACATCCATCCAACAGGTTTACAAATTTGCATTCATCACATAGACAATGGCCTTATTTCCATATGGAAACGAAGCATAATGACTCCTTCCCATATGGAAATGCTGAATAATGGGACAGTTTCGTATGCACATTCACTAAACTCTGATAGCAGTCTCTGCTGTCAGAGTTCACAGTCTCGACTTCACCTACCTGAGGTTGGTGAAGTTGGGATCTTCCTGTACTTTTCTATGCAGTAAAAGCCCTCAATTTCACACCAAAGAAAAAAGAGGGAAAAAAGAAATTCCCAGTCCTCTCAAAAAATAGATATTTACTTTTTTTTTTTTTTTTTTTTTTTTGAGAGGACTGAGAATTTATTTTTTTCCTCTTTTTTTTCTTTGGTGCGAAATGTGAAACAATTTGTAGATATGGGTGCACGGTTGTGAGGAGGTCTACAAATCCTAAATTACACAACCAAGATAACAGGAATAAATTGTTTTCTTCTGTGCTCTAGTTCTGTTTTTTCTTTGTAAGTAAAAACCCTCAAGCAATCACAAGGAGGGACGGCTGTGAACTGTTGTCGATGTGGAAGGGATTTCTTCCCTTCACACATCACCAACACTAAAACAATTCCAAAACTAACCTCATAGATTGTTTTGACTGGGTAACTAAAATAATAAACCGGGGGGGGAAGCAGTAGATATAGCTTATCTAGATTTCAGTAAAGCATTTGACACTGTCCCTCATAGAAGACTTATTAATAAATTGCAGTGTTTGGGTCTGGATGCAAAAATAATTAAATGGATAAGGCAATGGCTGATTGACAGGAGACAGAGGGTGGTAGTCAATTGAGAATATTCAGACGAAAGGAATGTTACTAGTGGGGTACTTCAGGGATCTGTACTTTTTAATATTTTATTAGTGATATTGCAAAAGGTCTTCAAGATAATGTATGCCTTTTTGCAGATGATACAAAGATCTGTAAGAGGGTAGACATTCCAGGAGGAATAAGCCAAATGACAAATGATTTAGGTAAATTATAAGAATGGACAAGAGTGTGTCAGCTGCAGTTTAATGTTGATAAATGTAAAATAATGCACTTGGGACATAAAAATCCAAAGAAAAAATATATTATTAAGGGTACTGTGCTGTCCGAGACAACAGAGGAAAGGGATTTGAGAGAAATTATTTCTAATGACTTAAAGGTAGGCAGGCAATGTAATAAAGCTGCGGGTAATGCAAGCAGAGTGCTGGGTTGCATAGCTAGGGGCATTAGTAGCAGAAAAAGGAAGTGGTCATGCCACTATACAGATCTCTAGTTAGACCTCACCTAGAGTATTGTGTACAGCACTGGAGACCCCATCTCCAGAAGGATATAGATACTCTAGAGAAAATTCAGAGAAGGGCTACTAAAATGGTGACTTGGTTACAGGAAAAGACATATCAGGATAGACTAAAGGATCTGAACATGTATAGCTTGGAGGAGAGAGAGAGGGGTGGGGATATGAAGCGATTCAACAAAGTACAGGATGGAAGTACATTTTAAAGGAGTAAAAATGTTAGGATAAGAGGCCATAGTCTAAAACTAGAGGGTCACAAATTTAGACGTAATGTAAGAAAGTTTTACTTCACTGAGAGGGTAGTGGAATAGCCTACCAGCAGAAGTGGTAGAAGTTAATGCAGTGACAGAATTCAAGCATACATGGGATAGGCATAAAGCTGTCCTTAACATAAGAAAAGACCAAGGACCAAAAAAGGTTTGATATTTTTACAGTAGGAAAATGGGCAGACTAGATGGGCCGAATGGTTCTTATCTGCCATCAAATTCTATGTTTCTATGTGAACAGCATTCTCTCTGCTTCCCTACTTGGAAAGTAGGGGGAGTGGAGAAGACAGCTTCAGCACTATGGACAGCATTGCAAGCCATTGCTCACCCCTGTGCCACTCAAAGGGTTGAAAAAAAATATATAGTACCCCAAGCACTACACAATTCTCCCCTTAGCTATGTATCATATAGTATACATGTTGTGAACTCCCAAGGGAACAAGACTGGGGGTCACACAGCATCTATGGGGATTTGCAGCTACCACTTGCTCCACAGCCTTGTTCCTGTGCCCAGTGGTACCATAGGACCCCATATACACTGCTTGGCCCCCGGACTCGTTCCCTTGACCACTGGTAACCACAGATGCCCATGTACCATACCTGACCCTCTCCAGCCTTTTCCCCTTACCCACTGCTAGCCACAAATCCCCATGGCCACTGCCTGAGCAAGGGAAGAAGTCCTGGAGGTGTCAGGCAGTGTATGTGGGGCTAACACACAATGGTGTTGTTTCCCATGCTGCACAACGTTAGAAATCCGACATAGCGCCCCCCTCCGACATACTAACCCCTCCTTCGTAATTCATCCTAGTGCTCCCATCTGACAGTCAGTCAGTGTTCTCAGGGGCTCCAGTTAGTATATACTCAGGCCCAGTTAGGGGTGGTATTTGCCTGGGGTATTAGTTGGCACCTTTATCAAAGTACATCTTTATCTAAGTACTGAGAGTTAGGCAAGATAAATAATAAGTTAATATCTATCCAGTGTGCTGCATTGTATGCTATATGAAGCCAGTCTCCTAACAACTTTCTCATGTTCCTTACCGGTATGTGTCTTGCATCCAGTCTGCTTCAAGTTTTGTGCTGTGCTCCAATTGTTTATTAACTATACAGTGTCCTGGTATGTACTAATCTACCCTTCACTTGCCCTCTCCCTGGCCAAACAGTCATACTACTTCTCCCTAATCTCTAATCTTTCTTCTAACCTGAAACACCTTTTCTCAACCTTCAAATCTCTTCTACACCCACCAACACAAACACCTTCCACTAACTTCTCTGCCCAAGATCTCGCCACCCACCTCAAGGACAAGATCGAATCTATCAGACATGACACTTCATCACTCCCACCCCCACCCAGCCAGCTTAACCCTGTCACCACTCCCGCATACAAACTAAGCTCCTTCCCACCCGTCACTGAGGATGAAGTCTCCCTTCTCCTCACTCGCTCAAACCTAACCACATGCCCTCTCGACCCAATCCCATCTCAGCTCACTCAAGAACTTTCCCCTCTAATATCTCCAATCCTTACTCACGTATTCAACCTCTCTTTGTTAACCTGCACCTTCCCATCCTCTTTCAAACATGCACTAATCACTCCCATCCTAAAGAAACCCTCCCTGGACCCAAACTCGTCGTCAAATTACCAGCCAATTTCTCTACTCCCATTAGCCTCCAAGCTCCTTGAGTGTCTTGCCTATAACCGGCTCACTAAATTCCTCTGCTCTCATTCCCTGCTAGATCCCTTGCAATCCGGATTCTACCTTCATCACTCCACTGAGACTGCCCTCACTATAGTGGCCAATGACTTGCACTCTGTTTAGTCAAAAGGCCACTACTCCCTACTCATTCTGTTGGACCTGTCAGCCGCCTTGGACACAGTAGATCACCCACTCCTCCTCCAAGCCCTCCACTCCTCTACTCCACACAACATCTACCACATGAAAGAGAGGGGCTTAACCCGTCAAGGGAATTTAAAAGCAAATTACCAATAGCAAGGACAATTTTAGAATGATGACAATTTATATTCTAGATATATAACAATAGAAGTAGATCCTTTGATCAGTGTCATAGAAATCAGTCCCAGAGCACAAATGACAGAAGGAGTGTGTGGAGAGTTTAGGATGACAGGAGAGATGACATGAGAGATGTTAGGAGAGATTCCCAACCAGTAAGTTACAGGTGAAACCGGGCTGGACATTTTAGGGCAAACTCTGCCTTTCTATCTCCCAATATATAATATCTCCACTCATGCAGTATATAAGCTGAACATAAAAACTCTTAAGTAAACCATAAACCATGAGTGAGTGTCTGTTGCAGGGATGTGAAAACTGGAATGGGCCTATACACCACACTGCAGAATGAGTTTGACACCCCTATGTCTTTCAGAGGATTAAGATATGGAAGGTTTTACTCACCTAGCTGCATCTAAGATGAAAAGCAGTGCTATATTCTCCAATGGATGCACATCATTTAATCAGTGGAAGGCAGCACCTACACCACTCTACCATATATTGTGAATAATTGATCTCTAGTACACATGGAATCAGGATAAAGTCATTTTCATAATTGGTGTCCTTGATCTATAATAAATGGTGAGATTTAATTCATACAAAAACCAGGAAGCTGTTTAAAGATGCAGAAATGCTTTAAAAAGTTGCTCCTATGGCAAAGGGTAAGGCCTAACACAGATCTATATGTAAAACACCCTTTTGTGAGCATGTATGATTGTATGAACATGGAATGTATGAATTTAGTGCAGAAGAAGTATTTTACCTTTTGCACTTGTCTTTATTTAACAATGCACTTTGCATAGTTGAATTTATTTGCTTTGAAACTTCTCACATCATGTTTCTCTTAACCTCTAAAGTGATAACAGTGGGAGGAGCCAAACATGCCTTTGTGTTCATTATGTAGCATTGTTTTGTCCAAGATACATTTGTTTTTTTGTAATGTTTGATGTTTGTTTTTTTTCCTATCATTATTGTAGTGGCATAGTCTCTTCATCTGGATAAAAAAAAGATACGTATATGTTGGTCAAACATAGAAACATATAATGTATAGGGAGTAGTGATGAGCGAGCACCCCAATGCTCGGATGTTCGGGTGCTCTGACCGAGCACCCCCTGAGGCTCGAGTGCTCGGCCGAGCATCCGAGCCCCATTGAAGTCAATGGGAGGACTCGAGCATTACACCAGGCACCCCCTGCTCTGATGAGGGGAGGGTGCCTGGTCCATAGGAAAAGGGCAGAAAAAGATGGAAACACTACAGAAATGGTTCAGGGACAGCATAGGGAGGATGTCTGGATGCACCTTGGACTCCAACATCGCTGCTGGGAACGATCTTTCGCCCGTAGTACGCCATTTTTACAGACTGACCGTAAAACACACAAAAAGGAAAATAAAAACGACTTTAGGCGAAAAATTGTTACCAAACAGTATTTGCTGTATATTTACTTGTATATCATCTGCAAATTCTCCCAAAAATTTCATCGATTTTCTGAAGTGAGGCCATGATTAAGAGGGAAACGTGCGCAGAGGCAAATTATCCCAAAAATTTCCTTGATTTTCAGAACTGAGGCCATGATTAAGATGGAAACGTGCGCTGAGCTGACCATCTAAAACATTATGGGTGAGGGTCTGCTGCAGAGCTGACCATCCTAAACATTATATGCGAAGGCCCGCTAGTGAGCTGACGCTATAAAACATTATATGAGAAGGCCCGCTGGTGAGCTGACCTATATAAAAATTGGCAAACAGGGCCCGCTGGTGAGCTGGCCCTATATAAAAATTATATCACAGGGCCCGCTGGTGAGCTGGCCCTATATAAAAATTATAGCACAGGGCATATGGAAGAGGAGGAGGAGGATGAGAAGATTAAGAGTCAACCATATACCCGTTTTTTGGGTGGAAGGGGTGAATGGGAATACAGAGTATTCCCATCATTGTAAATAACATATATAAAGTGAGTTTATGTTCCCCCGGGGCTTTCCTCCAGTGGAGTGGAGAAGTCAGGGGAAATCCAGGCCTTGTTCATTTTTATAAGTGTCAACCTATCAGCATTGTCGGTGGAAAGGCGGATACGCTTATCTGTTATGATGCCACCAGCAGCACTAAATACCCGCTCAGACAGAACGCTGGCGGCAGGGCAGGCCAGCACCTCCAAGGCGTAGAGTGACAGTTCATACCACGTGTCCAGCTTGGACACCCAGTAGTTGTAAGGCACAGAGGGATCATTGAGGACGCTGACACGGTCTGCTACGTACTCCTTCACCATCTTCCAAAACTTTTCCCTCCTTGTGACACTAGGCTGCGCATCAGGGTGAGGGTGCTGGCGGGGTGTCATGAAGGTGTCCCACGCCTTGGAGAGTGTTGCCCTGCCTTTGTCGGAACTGCTGTGTGCTCCCCTTTTCTCCCCTTCTCGGTTGGCCAAGGTAGCACGTACTCTGCCGCCAGCGTTGTCAGATGGAAAATTTTGGAGCAATTTTTCAACAAGAACCTTCTGGTATTGCACCATTTTGCTTGTCCTCTCCACCGGAGGAATGAGAGATGAGAAATTCTCTTTGTAGCGGGGGTCCAGAAGGGTGAACACCCAGTAATCCGTGTTGTCTAAAATGCGTACAACGCGTGGGTCACGGGAAAGGCAGCCTAACATAAAGTCAGCCATGTGTGCCAGAGTACCAACAGTCAAGATTTCGCTGTCCTCACCAGGAGGCTGACTCTCAATATCCTCATCCTCTTCCTCCTCTTCTGCCCACCCACGCTGAAGAGATGGAACTAAAGTTCCATGGCTACCCTCTGTAGCGGAGGCAACCGTGTCTTCCTCCTCCTCCTCCTCCTCCTCCTCCTCCTCCGCCTCCTCCAATTGTCGCTGAGAAGACGAAGTGAGCGTGCTCTGGCTATCACCTTGTGTAAGCTCTTCCTCCCCCATTTCCACCTCTTCCACATGCAAAGCGTCGGTTTTAATTGTGAGCAGCGAGCGTTTCAGTAGACACAGAAGTGGGATGGTTACACTGATAATAGCGTTATCGCCGCTCACCATCTGTGTCGATTCCTCAAAATTGCGTAAAACCTCGCAGAGGTCTGACATCCATTCCCACTCCTCACTTCTGATTACAGGAAGTTGAATGGAGAGGCGACGACCGTGTAACAGCTGGTACTCCACTACTGCCCTCTGCTGCTCACAAAGCCGGGCCAACATGTGGAAGGTGGAGTTCCAGCGCGTGCTCACGTCACACAGCAGCCGGTGAGCTGGCAATTGTAAGCGCTGCTGCAGCTTCAACAGGCCGGCCGAAGCTGTAGATGACTTACGGAAATGTGCACACACGCGGCGCACCTTGGTCAAGAGATCATGCACATTGGGGTAGGTTTTTAGAAATCGCTGCACCACTAAATTAAATACATGCGCTAGGCATGGTACGTGTGTGAGCTTGCCGAGCTCCAAAGCCGCCACCAAGTTACGCCCATTATCACACACAACCATGCCTGGTTGCAGGTTGAGTGGCGAGAGCCACTGCTCGGTCTGGTGACTAATCCCCTGCAACAGCTCTGAGGCCGTGTGCTGTTTGTCCCCAAGGCAGATCAGCTTCAGCACGGCCTGTTGACGCTTCCCCACTGCAGTGCTACACTGCTTCCAGCTACTGGCTGATGGGGGAGTGGCGGTGTGTGTAGAGAATTCGGAGGTGGAAACGGAGGAGGAGGAGCCAATAACATAGGTGCTGGTGGAAACCCTGATGGAGGTAGGGCCCGCAATCCTCGGCGTGGGTAGCACCCGTGCCATCCCAGGGTCCGAGTCGCTCCCAGCCTCCACGACATTCACCCAGTGTGCCGTCAGGGAAATGTAGCGTCCCTGGCCACAAGCACTTGTCCATGTGTCAGTCGTTAAGTGGACCTTCCCAGTAACTGCGTTGGTCAGGGCACGGGTGATGTTACGGGACACATGGTGGTGTAATGCGGGGATGGCACACCGGGAAAAGTAGTGGCGGCTGGGGACCGCGTACCGAGGGACAGCTGCTGCCATCAGGCTGCGGAAGGACTCAGTGTCCACAAGCCTAAATGGCAGCATTTCGATGGCCAGTAATTTTGAAAGGTGTGAGGTTAGTGCTATGGCCTGTGGGTGGGTGGCTGGGTACTTTCTCTTGCGCTCAAATGCCTGGGGTAACGACATTTGGACGCTGTGCTGGGACAGGGAAGTGGATGTGGTCGCTGATGGTGCTTCAGATGCTACAGGTGCAGGGCGGGAGGTATGCGGGCCTGCGCCTTCGACAGGCGATTGGCCGGCACCGAAAACAGGGGAAGAGGAGGCAGTGGTGTGGCCTGCAGACACAGATGGGCGATCCAGGCGTTCCTCCCACTTACTACGGTGCTTGGATGCCATGTGTCGGATCATGCTGGTGGTGGTGAGGTTTCTAGTGTTCATGCCTCGGCTCATTCTGGTGTGGCACAGGTTGCAAACTACAATTCTTTTGTCGTCCGCACTTTCCTTAAAAAAACGCCATACCGCGGAACACCTACCCTTTGGCAAGGTAGATTTACGCAAGGGGGTGCTCCGTGGAACATTTGCGGGCCGGTTTGGTGCGGTCCGCCTTCTTTCTGTTGCCACACCACTGCCTCTTCCAGCCTGTTGCGGTGCTGCAGATGGCTCACCCTCAGGACTGCTGTCATCGCTCGGCTCTACACCTTCCCAGGTGGGGTCAGTCACCTCATCGTCCACCAAGTCCTCCTCCACTTCCTCACTCTGATCATCCTCCTCAAGTCTTGATCCCACCACATACTCAGTCATTGACAACTGTATAACATTCTCCTCAACAAGGTCTTGAGACGGAAATAGTGGTTGATTTAATGGCAACTGTGTCTCATCATCATCATCATCATCCACTACTTCCTTTGACCTTAAATGCCGTTCACATCTGTCATCTTCTTGTGATTGGGTAGCCTCTAGAGGTTGTGAATCAGGGCACAAGATGTCATGTTCCTCTGCAAGCGTGCTTGGAGAGAGGGTCAAATGAAGGATTGGTGATGAGACGAGCTCATCACTATATCCCAGTGTGGGATCACTTCTTTGACCAGACCGTGTATGGTGGGAGGAAGGATGATCAGAGTGAGGATTATGTTGACCAGACTCTTGGCTACTGAGAGTGGACTTGGTGGAAGACAGGGTGGTGCTTAACCGACTGGAAGCAGTATCAGCTGTCATCCAACCGACCACCTGTTCGCACTGGTCGGACCTCGAGAGTGATGTCCTGCGACGCCCTGTGAAATCAGACATGAAGCTAGGTATGGTGGATGTCTTTCTTTCTTGTGCTCTGGCACCAGGCACAGTTTCTCCGCGTCCTGACCCGCGCCCTGAACTTTCAGGATCACGTCCACTTCCCCGTCCCTTTTTACCCGCCTTCTTCATCTTACACGATATATATGACTTTAATATATATGAGTTTGAAAACTTAACAGTATTTCTTCCTATTCTGCAACTGTGCAGAGTACACAGAATAGGCTGTTAAACGGCGTTGAAACACACTGAATGGAATATGTGACTTTAATATTTGAGTTTGAAAACTTAACAGTATTTCTTCCTATTCTGCAACTGTGCAGAGTACACAGAATAGGCTGCTAAACTGCGGTGACACACACTGAATGGAATAAGTGACTTTAATATTTGAGTTTGAAAACTTAACAGTATTTCTTCCTATTCTGCAACTGTGCAGAGTACACAGAATAGGCTGTTAAACGGCGGTGAAAGACACTGAATGGAATATGTGACTTTAATATTTGAGTTTGAAAACTTAACAGTATTTCTTCCTATTCTGCAACTGTGCAGAGTACACAGAATAGGCTGTTAAACGGCGTTGAAACACACTGAATGGAATATGTGACTTTAATATTTGAGTTTGAAAACTTAACAGTATTTCTTACTATTCTGCAACTCTGCAGAGTACACAGAATAGGCTGTTAAACGGCGGTGAAAGACACTGAATGGAATATGTGACTTTAATATTTGAGTTTGAAAACTTAACAGTATTTCTTACTATTCTGCAACTCTGCAGAGTACACAGAATAGGCTGTTAAACGGCGGTGAAAGACACTGAATGGAATATGTGACTTTAATATTTGAGTTTGAAAACTTAACAGTATTTCTTCCTATTCTGCAACTGTGCAGAGTACACAGAATAGGCTGTTAAACGGCGTTGAAACACACTGAATGGAATAAGTGACTTTAATATTTGAGTTTGAAAACTTAACAGTATTTCTTATAATTCTGGAACTGTACAGAGTACACAGAATAGGCTGTTAAACGGCGTTGAAACACACTGAATGGAATATGTGACTTTAATATTTGAGTTTGAAGACTTAACAGTATTTCTTCCTATTCTGCAACTCTGCACAGTACACAGAATGTGCTGCTACACTGCGGCGAAGCACACTGAATGGAATATGTGACTTTTAAATTTTAGTTTTAAAAACTTAACAGTATTTCTTCCTATTCTGCAACTCTGCACAGTACACAGAATGTGCTGCTACACTGCGGCGAAGCACACTGAATGGAATATGTGACTTTGATATTTTAGTTTGAAGACTTAACAGTATTTCTTCCTATTCTGCAACTCTGCACAGTACACAGAATGTGCTGCTACACTGCGGCGAAGCACACTGAATGGAATATGTGACTTTGATATTTTAGTTTGAAGACTTAACAGTATTTCTTCCTATTCTGCAACTCTGCACAGTACACAGAATGTGCTGCTAAACTGCGGCGAAGCACACTGAATGGAATATGTGACTTTGATATTTTAGTTTGAAGACTTAACAGTATTTCTTCCTATTCTGCAACTCTGCACAGTACTCAGAATGTGCTGCTACACTGCGGCGAAGCACACTGAATGGAATATGTGACTTTTAAATTTTAGTTTTAAAAACTTAACAGTATTTCTTCCTATTCTGCAACTCTGCACAGTACACAGAATGTGCTGCTACACTGCGGCGAAGCACACTGAATGGAATATGTGACTTTGATATTTTAGTTTGAAGACTTAACA
The DNA here is from genome assembly GCA_037306005.1 of Rhinophrynus dorsalis. NCBI lineage: Eukaryota > Metazoa > Chordata > Amphibia > Anura > Rhinophrynidae > Rhinophrynus > Rhinophrynus dorsalis. The sequence goes on along the minus strand of CM074723.1, from coordinate 337,603,499 downwards.
GTATTTCTTCCTATTCTGCAACTCTGCACAGTACACAGAATGTGCTGCTACACTGCGGCGAAGCACACTGAATGGAATATGTGACTTTGATATTTTAGTTTGAAGACTTAACAGTATTTCTTCCTATTCTGCAACTGTGCAGAGTACACAGAATAGGCTGCTAAACTGCGGTGACACACACTGAATGGAATAAGTGACTTTAATATTTGAGTTTGAAAACTTAACAGTATTTCTTCCTATTCTGCAACTGTGCAGAGTACACAGAATAGGCTGTTAAACGGCGGTGAAAGACACTGAATGGAATATGTGACTTTAATATTTGAGTTTGAAAACTTAACAGTATTTCTTCCTATTCTGCAACTGTGCAGAGTACACAGAATAGGCTGTTAAACGGCGTTGAAACACACTGAATGGAATATGTGACTTTAATATTTGAGTTTGAAAACTTAACAGTATTTCTTACTATTCTGCAACTCTGCAGAGTACACAGAATAGGCTGTTAAACGGCGGTGAAAGACACTGAATGGAATATGTGACTTTAATATTTGAGTTTGAAAACTTAACAGTATTTCTTCCTATTCTGCAACTGTGCAGAGTACACAGAATAGGCTGTTAAACGGCGTTGAAACACACTGAATGGAATATGTGACTTTAATATTTGAGTTTGAAAACTTAACAGTATTTCTTACTATTCTGCAACTCTGCAGAGTACACAGAATAGGCTGTTAAACGGCGGTGAAAGACACTGAATGGAATATGTGACTTTAATATTTGAGTTTGAAAACTTAACAGTATTTCTTATAATTCTGGAACTGTACAGAGTACACAGAATAGGCTGTTAAACGGCGGTGAAAGACACTGAATGGAATATGTGACTTTAATATTTGAGTTTGAAAACTTAACAGTATTTCTTCCTATTCTGCAACTGTGCAGAGTACACAGAATAGGCTGTTAAACGGCGTTGAAACACACTGAATGGAATAAGTGACTTTAATATTTGAGTTTGAAAACTTAACAGTATTTCTTATAATTCTGGAACTGTACAGAGTACACAGAATAGGCTGTTAAACGGCGTTGAAACACACTGAATGGAATATGTGACTTTGATATTTTAGTTTGAAGACTTAACAGTATTTCTTCCTATTCTGCAACTGTGCACAGTACACAGAATGTGCTGCTACACTGCGGCGAAGCACACTGAATGGAATATGTGACTTTTAAATTTTAGTTTGAAGACTTAACAGTATTTCTTCCTATTCTGCAACTCTGCACAGTACACAGAATGTGCTGCTAAACTGCGGCGAAGCACACTGAATGGAATATGTGACTTTGATATTTTAGTTTGAAGACTTAACAGTATTTCTTCCTATTCTGCAACTGTGCACAGTACACAGAATGTGCTGCTACACTGCGGCGAAGCACACTGAATGGAATATGTGACTTTTAAATTTTAGTTTGAAGACTTAACAGTATTTCTTCCTATTCTGCAACTCTGCACAGTACACAGAATGTGCTGCTACACTGCGGCGAAGCACACTGAATGGAATATGTGACTTTTAAATTTTAGTTTTAAAAACTTAACAGTATTTCTTCCTATTCTGCAACTCTGCACAGTACACAGAATGTGCTGCTACACTGCGGCGAAGCACACTGAATGGAATATGTGACTTTGATATTTTAGTTTGAAGACTTAACAGTATTTCTTCCTATTCTGCAACTGTGCACAGTACACAGAATGTGCTGCTACACTGCGGCGAAGCACACTGAATGGAATATGTGACTTTTAAATTTTAGTTTGAAGACTTAACAGTATTTCTTCCTATTCTGCAACTCTGCACAGTACACAGAATGTGCTGCTAAACTGCGGCGAAGCACACTGAATGGAATATGTGACTTTGATATTTTAGTTTGAAGACTTAACAGTATTTCTTCCTATTCTGCAACTGTGCACAGTACACAGAATGTGCTGCTACACTGCGGCGAAGCACACTGAATGGAATATGTGACTTTTAAATTTTAGTTTGAAGACTTAACAGTATTTCTTCCTATTCTGCAACTCTGCACAGTACACAGAATGTGCTGCTACACTGCGGCGAAGCACACTGAATGGAATATGTGACTTTTAAATTTTAGTTTTAAAAACTTAACAGTATTTCTTCCTATTCTGCAACTCTGCACAGTACACAGAATGTGCTGCTACACTGCGGCGAAGCACACTGAATGGAATATGTGACTTTGATATTTTAGTTTGAAGACTTAACAGTATTTCTTCCTATTCTGCAACTGTGCACAGTACACAGAATGTGCTGCTACACTGCGGCGAAGCACACTGAATGGAATATGTGACTTTGATATTTTAGTTTGAAGACTTAACAGTATTTCTTCCTATTCTGCAACTCTGCACAGTACACAGAATGTGCTGCTAAACTGCGGCGAAGCACACTGAATGGAATATGTGACTTTGATATTTTAGTTTGAAGACTTAACAGTATTTCTTCCTATTCTGCAACTCTGCACAGTACTCAGAATGTGCTGCTACACTGCGGCGAAGCACACTGAATGGAATATGTGACTTTTAAATTTTAGTTTTAAAAACTTAACAGTATTTCTTCCTATTCTGCAACTCTGCACAGTACACAGAATGTGCTGCTACACTGCGGCGAAGCACACTGAATGGAATATGTGACTTTGATATTTTAGTTTGAAGACTTAACAGTATTTCTTCCTATTCTGCAACTCTGCACAGTACACAGAATGTGCTGCTACACTGCGGCGAAGCACACTGAATGGAATATGTGACTTTGATATTTTAGTTTGAAGACTTAACAGTATTTCTTCCTATTCTGCAACTCTGCACAGTACACAGAATGTGCTGCTAAACTGCGGCGAAGCACACTGAATGGAATATGTGACTTTGATATTTTAGTTTGAAGACTTAACAGTATTTCTTCCTATTCTGCAACTCTGCACAGTACTCAGAATGTGCTGCTAAACTGCGGCGACGCACACTGAATGGAATACGTGACTTTGATATTTTAGTTTGAAGACTTAACAGAATGTGCTCTAATCTGCAACTTTGCACACTAAACAGAATGTGCTCTAATCTGCAACTTTGCACACTAAACAGAATGTGCTCTAATCTGCAACTTTGCACACTAAACAGAATGTGCTCTAATCTGCAACTGTGCACACTAAACAGAATGTGCTCTAATCTGCAACTTTGCACACTACACAGAATATATATATTTTTTTTTTTTTTTTTTTTTTTTTTCCCCCCACACCAAATAACCTGCTGCCCCCACACACAGTAGTCCTAAAAAGGACTTTTGGTTCTTTTTTTTTCACAATTTTTGTTTTTTTCCTCCCTACACTGCCTTTCCCTTCCTATCCTCAGCTCTCCCTGGCTCAGACTGAGCCGAACTCGATGGTCAGGTGCTATACAGCACCTGACCACGGGTTCTGGCCAGCCAATCAGTGTAATGCCAGCAGCCAACATGGCTGCTGGCATTACACCGATGTCAGAGCCTCCCTGCACGTTTATTGGCTGCGCAGCAGGCGCAAAACGTGCGGGGAGGAGACACGAACATGGCGGGCGAGCACATGCGGTACTCGTACGAGTACCGCCATGTGCCGAGCAGAGCGATGCTCGTGCCGATCCGAGCATCGGCCGAGCATGCTCGCTCAACACTAATAGGGAGAAATGTGTTTGTTGCCCATTAAAAAGTACACTATGCAATTACAGAATGCCAGTTGAGATATATCCCACCTATCTAATCATTGAATTTAAGGTGTTTGAAATTACCTGGACTGCTTGTTAGGTGGGCTGGGGATACAAATTTACCTTTCTTCTTTTTGAGTCAGGGACTCATAGAGTACAATAACAAGTGTACTACATATGCAAAAGAACAAACTGAAAGAGTTAAATGGTGCTTTAAGACTTTTTAAAAAAAATATTAATTATTATTATACAGACCTCATTACGGGTCCTTAGGATCACCGGTGATGTGGAGAAGATTTTCCCGATCGCGTCTATGCAAGCCTGGTAGCTCAGGTAGGAATGGAAGCAGGAGAGAATGTTGCTCTCCTTTGTCACCTGTATTGATCTCCCACAATGGTCACTTTGGAGATCTATAGATTGGGAGCATCAGAAGTCCCCCCCCCCCTAAAAAATAGGTCTGAATACAAAATTATCATTTAAAACATATTTAACCCTGTGTGTGTCACAGGTGTGTTCAACTCACACAGTTTCCTTTTTTAGGAGGTACAGTCTCTCTGAGACCCAAATCCCTCTTTCCCACTCCAGTGTCCTTTTTAGGAGATTAGCCTGGGTGGTGTGTGTGTGTGTGTGTGTGTGTGTGTGTGTGTGTGTGTGTGTGTGTGTGTGTGTGTGTGTGTGTGTGTGTGTGTGTGTGTGTGTGTGTGTGTGTGTGTATGTATGTGTATATATATATATATATATATATATATATATATATATATATACATATACATGTATCTCATTGTTTATCCATTAGTCTGTGTATATAAGATACTTGCTCTAAATTATTTATTCAGTTATACAAAGAGCTGTCAATAGGTGATGAAATAATAGCCTAAAAATTCTCAGTAATTTCCCAGCCATCATTTTCACCTCCCAACAAAGTCATCAAAAATAAAAGTGCGCCTCTTTGGCCATTTGAAATGTTGTTTCTACTGCCCACTATTAGTCACAGATACCTGCCTACACTTTCAGACCCTCTCAACCTTTTATCACTGATAGTTATGGTATCGCACATATACTGCCTTTTCCCACTGGTAGCCATAATCCATCACCCTCTAGGGTAAGTCAACCCAGCTCAGTGTGGTACCATTTTTCTTGGGCTGGCTTTAGGTACTGCATACACTAAGAAATTCCATGGTGTTGATAGATTTTAGTATCTTTGAAGTGGCTGAAGTGTAAAAAAGTACACTCGAAAGAGTTGTGTGAACAAGCCTAAGGGTAAAAAGGCAAGTGACCCCTCATTTGATGCGGGTGAGTGTCAATGTTCCAAAATTATATTTCTTACTAACCTTACGGACTGCCTGCACTGCAGCTAATGGAGCTGGGCGCTCCGAATTCAGACCGTAGTCCTCTCTGCGGCCCTTCGGTACACAGAGAGGACTATGGTCTGAATTCAGAGCGACCAGCTCCGTTATCAACCGCGGCGCGGGCAGTCTCTACTGTGCATGACTGCACCGCGGCCTTTCCTGCCTGGCACTGTGGCCCGTGTACATGGCTGTTCAACTAGTTGGGACAAATAAAAGTAAACACTGATTAAAATGAGGATTTTAACCCCTTGGATTCTATAGTGGTCTCCAACTCATTGGGTTGCAGTGGCTTTGCTCCGGAATTGTTCCTCATGTCTTGTAAATAAGGTGCATATTTGTGGCTAAAGGACACAGCTTGGTAGTGTCAAAAATTCTCTCGATACAGAATTGTTCCTCTTTTTTGTGTATATAGCCTATTGCATTGAGCACTTTGCTAGTATTCAAGGGGTTATATTTGTTATGTGGAAACCGCATGTGTGCAACCCTGGTCTTTCATTAATTCCTGTCTGAGAAACACTGACCCAGATGAACTAAGAGGAGAGTTGCAATTTTGGGGGGCAAATCAAGTGAACCTTAATGATCAAATAAATATTTCCTTTGATTTCAATTGCTAAGTAAAGCATTGGAGACCTAGCTAGCATTCAGGGTGTTAAAAATCCAATTTAAATCAATGGTAATTTGGGAAATGCTTACTGATCCCCTACGGCGCATTTGGTTTGTTTCAAAATTGCATCACTTTTCTTAATACATCGGAAATAAGTAAAAAAAAATTCAAAAACTATTACAGATTTTTTCTTTTAAATAAATGGGAATTTTGTCCCCTCTGGTGCAGCTTTGTTGCCCACAATTGCTCCAGTTCTTCTTATTACCTCAGCTCCATTGGGTTTTATACACAAAATAAATTAGGAGCAATTTTAGAGCAATCCTACTGCACCATCCTATATAATAATTTGCTAATGTATGTTTGTCAGAAGCTGTCATGCTTACTACAGATGGCTGCGCGCGCTGCAGTCATGCTCAGTACAGACTGCCTGCACCGCCTGGATAGCAAATATACATACCATCAGCAACTATTTGCTCCCTCAATGCCCTTTCTCTAGAAGTCGTACCTAAATGTAAAAGATTGCATTTTTTATTAAAGTTTTTCATATTTTAAATTTTGTAATTGTATTTATTTATTTATGTTTGTTTGTTTATATAGGAAAATATATAGCACTTTGTTTTTTATACAGCCAAACAATTCTGTTGCAGTGATTTTTCATTTATGGGTTGTTTTTAACCAAAGTCAAATTGTTACAAAATAAGGAAAATCTAAATTAGATGCTTATTTTTTGTATATTTAAAAAAACTTACAAAATAAATAAATAAATAAATAATAATAACATTTTAAGGGATTAAAATGAACTTTTCGAGTAGCAGAGTGGTACCCAATGCATTGCTTTGAAATGCATTGGACACCCCTGTAGTACTACAAGAGTTACAGGGATAGTAATACTTCATTTTACCTTTATTTTATTTTGTAGGCATTAAAAAAACATGAAGAACAATATACCGTAAAATCTCAGGTATAATACGCACCTGTGTATAATACGCAGGTGTTTATTATGCCCAAGATTTAAGGGAAAACAAGAGTGCCTATGTATAATACGCACCCTTGTTTTCCCCTTCCTAAAAAAAAAAAAAAAAAAGTTAGAGCTTCCAGCTCCCTCTCTCTCCCTGCGTGATCCGGTGATAAAGAAAGACTTACTTTTTGAAGCTGTAATTCAATATTTGTATGGTGTACCAGTATCTGAAAAAAGATCCCTCTCTCCCATCTTCCCTGCGGGCGGCACGCTTGCATCTGCCGCCCGCTTCCTTCAATCGGTTTTCAGGACCTTCCTCCCATGGTATTGCCCTGTGAGGATCTCAAGGTCCTGAAAGCCGATTTGAAGGAAGCGGGCGGCAGATGCAAGCGTGCCGCCCGCAGGGAAGATGGGAGAGAGGGATCTTTTTTCAGATACCGGTACACCATACAAATATTGAATTACAGCTTCAAAAAGTAAGTCTTTCTTTATCACCGGATCGTGCAGGGAGAGAGAGGGAGCAGAAAGTGCTAACTTTTTTTTTTTTTTTTAAAGTCTGGAAAAAAAACTCTCGGGTATAATACGCACCCCCCACTTCACATAAGGTCAAGAGGGGTAAAATTGTGCGTATTATACCCGAGATTTTACGGTAAGTCTTATCTCTCAAACCTTTATGGTTTGAGAGATATTCACAAACAAAGTTTTCCCCTCCTGCCCCTTTTACCTAGCGTAAGCCATCTCTTCTCAGATGTGGAATCTGGTTGTAACACCAACAGATAACAGAAGGGGACAATCTTCTTCCTGTAAGAACAATGAAAGCCCTGCCCCCCTTGACAACTTTTTCAGGGTTTTCCCTTATCTTAATTTAAGATTGTCTGTCTCTCTCTGCAATCTACCTGGGCACCTCCCTTCTGCTCTGGCTGAGCAGTGTTACATCAGTAAAAGGGGCAGGAGGGGGATACTTTATCAACTACAACTCTGACAGAATTGAAATAACACTCTCCAAATACTATGATGATTAATTAGAGCTGCTTTTATTTTGAAACATTACTATCCCTTTATGAACGATTTTCATTTAACAGATGTTTTATTCCAATTGGTGTTTATGTAAAGTACAACATACAGAATACAATACGTGTGTGTGTATTATATATATATATATATATATATATATATATATATATATATATGTATTTATATTTTTTTGTTTTGTTTTGGTTTTTGTTTCCTTACTTCAGACCAAATCTAGTTCCCACCCTAGTTCTAGAAGGCTCAGTAATACATGAAAATATTAAATGTTAAAATATTAAAGCCTTGCAAGTTATTGGTTTTTACTTTAAAGCAAACATGGTTTTCCAGTCTCTCTAGAGGTTTATTAGGCAGATTCTGTATTGTGTGACGTCCGTCCGCTCTAGTTTTCCGCTTTGGTTTTTTATTTACAGCCTCCCTTCTGTTACGCTTAGGTTCAAATTAGCAGTAGGCATTATAGTCTATGCTGCCTGTTTTTCTGCACCATTCACAAGGCACTTTCTCCTGCTGTGGCCCTGCTCATGCTCTTTTGTTCCTGTTGATATAGCTTACTCCTGCATTCCCTATTTTCGTGTATCCATGCCTGCTGGGCTTATTTTTATACTCTATAGTTTAGCAGCTCAGTAATTGGAACTTTCTTCAAATAATACCATATGATCGATAGAGAAACAGCAGGGAGGTAGACCGTGGCTTTCTCCATTACATCCTTGTCATATGATGGTGGGCAGTAGCGTGTGCTTCCATTTCTTTGCTAATGTATGGTGTTTTTTTTTTTTTCTTCTTAATACAACTTTTTTGGATTATTATTTTGTAACCAGAATCCTTATGATAATATTGCCTGTTGTTCTTTACCCCTTAAAAGCTAGATCATTTTCCATTTCATTGCTTTGCAATGTGTGAAGTCCCTTCTAGTATCTAAATATTAAATGACAGTATTACAATGTTCTTTTTAACTATTCAGATGCCATTAATGTTTTAAGAGAAATGCCAGTGAAGTGCATTGAAGGGCCATTAATACCTAAAAATTATATGGGGCATGTATAAATGTATTCTTTTTTCACCTGTAAAATAATCTGTATTTATTTTTAGATACCTGACATCTAAAACTAAACTTGTTTTCTAAAGCATGTGTGTTTTATGAAATCACAGTTTGTTTACTTTTGCGTTTATAGATATAACTTTTGAAATGAATAGCAACCCCTGTTCTATAACAATTGCTTTTTTCCTATCACTGGTAGTTTTGCAGAAAATACCGTAATATCGGCTCTGAGACATTGATAAGGAATGTATTGTTACTGATGCCTGAATAAAGCATGAATGGAATAACCCCACCAGAGATATTTAACAGTAAATTATAGGAATCATGTTTCTGATAGATACTTTTTCACCGTTTCTAAGTGGTTCTTGATGGTTTAATAGATTTACTTACCTATGTCGATGTCCTTCATACTGCTTTTGGTTATCTAATTATATATTGTTTGCATGATATCTGCTGTTTCCTATTTAAGTCTGCCACTAAGTCACACCCTGGGCTCGATTCTATTAGGGCCGTTAGTAAAATTAAACTAATGGTGGTAGTTTTAAGTCACAGTTTGGTATTCAATTACCTGTGCTTTGACAAATTACCACCAGATAGAAACATACCAAAGGCAAAATATGAGTTCCCATTAAAAGTACTGGAACAGCACATCCATGTCCCATTCTATTGCATGTGGTGGCTATTAACATGCGTAAAGGGACTGCCTTTTCTGCTGGTGATTCAGCACCTAACACGTGGTAAAACCCACCAACATACAACAGAAAACTAGAAAAATCACACACACAATCACAACTAGGCATCCCTGCAATAGTAACAGTTGCATACCCCTCTGATTAAATAATGAATCCCCCTTAATCCTAACACTAACCTATGGCCCATGCCCACTTCCCATATCTGTAACAATCACACACTTACATTGATGTCAAGGGTCTAGCGGTGTCTTCTTCACCCTAGTCCTCCTGATCTTCTCCCTGAATAAAAGAGACAGAAAAAAAAATTCTAATATCCCCCTGCTGCCACCATCTGTAATAAAATTAACATAAACACACTCCCATCTAGACTTGCTCGGCCATTGCCCAAGCCAATGTGAGGGAAATATGAAGAGAGACTGGCTTTTATATGTCCAATCTCTGTTCAGATTTTTCCCACACTCACATTGGCTGGGATGTGGGTTACTCAGGGCACCTCCCAGCCAATCAGCATCTAGCTGGAGGGGACACAGATGTTTGTACTGTCATCCCTCTAGCTATATATCCATTGAAGAAGACACAGCTGGACAACCAACATCAACTTAAGCGTGTTCTAGTTAAAGGTGTTGGGAGGGGACATGGGCTATAGGTTAGTGTTAGGACCAGAAGGGTATTTTATATGTAATGTTAGGTGTAGTGGAGGGGCAAGTGGGTACTTTTAGGTTTAACGTTTGGGAGGGTGAAGGGAGAGTGACTGTGTAACAAGTTCACTGTCAATATTTCACACTGTCAAATAGGGAACATTGGCTAGTTTCCTTTGATGTTCTCACTACTCATGCTATTTAGCGTGAGTTTTGGGAACAGAAAGCTGTGACGAGTGTTTGGCCACAACATGAGTTCATTCGACTAACGCTCGTTGTGGAGGATGCTTGAAAAGCAATAGCATTCTGACAGTAAAATAATTTGTGCTGGCTGGAACTCATTTCGGCCCTGAGGAATGTTTTAATGGGCACAATAGAATCCAGGAGCCTGTCACTACATACAATGGGCTTCAATAGACCTTGATGGCTCGTAAAGTTATTTTCCTCTATCAGATTATAAACTGAAACAACTAACAGAAATAAAATGCAAATAAAAAATTAAATGATTGTTATTTGATGTATTTGTATTAGACATATTTAGAACTCTTATTTCTAGGTTATATTTTGCATATAACTAACACTTCATTTAATTTTTTGTTTAGCGTTTATATGATGCCAAGTGATGTGGAGAGTAGATTTCATACAGGGGGAGGGGTTGTAGCACAGTAAACTAAAACAGGGTTCACTTTACTCTCAATTGACTGTTTCTCCTTGAATAATATTCAATATATAAGAATATATTTAACCACTTGCACTGTATTGCGTTGGAGACCTGCCTAGCATTCAAAGGGTTAAAAGCTCTAATAACTATGGATTTTTTGCCCTCCAAAGGGCAGTTGGCTTTTCACAGATTACACAACTTTTCTTTTGAAAATACCACTCTTAGACTAAAACTAATGGGGAATATGTATCAACGTGTAGTTAAAAGTTTTCTGATTTGATTATTCTCAAGTCCTTATTAGTGAATGTGACATATATATACATCAGTGTTTCTCAACTCTTGTCCTCAGGACCCACTAACAGGCCAGGATTTGATGATTTCCTTGTTAGAGCACAGGTGAGTTAATCAATGTGAATGAGCCTCTGATCACCACACCTGTGCAGCTAGCAGAGACATCCCTAAGTCCTGGCCTGTTAGTGGGTCCTGAGGGCAGGAGTTGAGAAACACTGATATACATGTTTGTAAGAGCTAATAATAAGTATTCACTGTTTAGTGAAAGTTTAACTTACAGTTTCAAATCATTACATCTGAGACAGCCTTGTGTGTTAATAATGTTAAAAAAAAATCACAAAATGTTGCTAAATGTTTCACTAAATAACAGTAATTAATTAACACGCTAATATAATAAAAGGGTAACAGAATGAGAGCCGTATGCTGAACAAGAAAACAACAATTCTGGAGTAAACCAACTGTAAATGAAAATTCACCAATTTTCCATTTCATTTAATAGGGCTTTTAGCATTTTGGAGACCTGTCTAGCATTGAAGAGTTGACAGACCCATTTAAACTAATGGGATTAATTAATTAATATTCTATGCATACAACCTTATTGTTAAGATACATAATAAGATTCTTGCATCTATCTTAAAAAATCAGTTTGCCTCCTTTAACATATCAGAGACTGATCAAAGATGTTATCTCTTGAACAAAGGCGGGGTGTCATTGTAAAGTCATTGGTAGGATTTTGAATGGGGGGCCCCAAATATAGAAAAACATTTAAGATCCTCTTAAATTTTATGTAGCTTTTCCTAATTGTTGGAAAATCACCTACATTTATGTGTATCCACAACAGCCTGACTCATCACCTGACCATTTGACCATAGGATTTAATAGGTTCCTTTCTGTACAACTGGGACTGTTGGGAATCCATGGTAAGACACCCTGAAGCAGCTGGAGGCCACTGGTAAATGGCAGGTATGCCCATGCATTAAAATGCCCCTTTCATCTGACCCTCCTGAAGATAATGCAGGACTCCAGTTTAGAATGGTGAAGCTACGTTTTTAGAAATCTTAACTCAGCATTGGAGAATTCCTGCAGGAGCACCTGTCGAAGCTGTGAGTGCTGATTCTCTCATTGGAGTAGTCAGGGGAAAATGTTAATTTCCCTAACTGCATGTTAACTGCATGTTAAAGATCACAGACAAGAAGTGAGTGAGGAGTAAGTAAGTTGATAAATCTCTGTAAATAGAACTAAGGGCCTTGTTCATCTGGAGCAAACCAACAGAACTTTAGGGGACAAATACAAATTCCCCTAATGTTCGGTGATTAGTTTTCTTCCATATTAAGCTCTATTGTGTTTTGTATACAAAAGTATATCATTGTAATTAAATGATTTTAACCCTTTGAAAGGTAGACCTTTAAAGCAATGTGTGGAAACATCTCTAGCATTCAAACGGTTAAAACCCAATTTAAAATCAATGAGAAATTTCACTTCCCTCATGTTGCAATTGGTTTGCTCCAGAATTGCACAGTATTATGATTTATTTCAATGCAGCGAAAAAAGTGGAAAAACTGCACTTTTCATGGGAATTCTCTCTGAAGGTGGGAATTGCTGTTTTTCACGTTTAACTTTTGAGGTAATTGTCTCAAATCTAGTTTCCAGTGCATTGTGAAGTAACACAATGAAGACTTCTCATGCATTCAGGGGGTTAAAAGCCCCATTTAAATTGAGTTGCCTATTATCCTCTACTAGTGTAAAAGCCCGTGTACACGGGCCAAGGTCTGAGTGATGTTAAGAGTCCGGTCCTGCTCTGCGTCCTTCCACCGACACAGTCATGCACTGTAGAGACTGCCTGAAAGCACAGAATGCTCCCAGCACAGAACTTCCCAGCATTCCTACACCTCCCAGCATTCTGTGCGTTCGGGCAGTCTCTACTGCGCATGATGGCTTCTGACAAACATCCTAGCTAATTATTATATAGGATGGTGTAGTTGGCTTGCAAATAGTAAGCACGTAACAGAATAAGCCTTTTGTGCTTTGTTTCTGGCTAATTTTGATATCTGCATTTTGATACAATTGTAGAACATCCTGGCATCTGAGCCTACAATTGATTTGAACATGAGTTCACCTCACTTGTGAAACATATTAAAACTCAGTGGACATTATCCATAGAAGAACAATGTATAGATTCTGGAGCATGTCAATTACACCTCCGGGTACAAATAGAACAGGGGTAGATGCACTAAGGCATGATAAAGAGGTGATACGTGGAGATGACTTCTCCAGTTATATCACTTCTCCAATTCTTATGTTATTTATGGAGATCTTAGTGTATGGGCTCCATAGAATAACTTAGAAACTGGAGAAGTTATATTACTGGACATGTCTTCTCCGCTTTATCACCTGTTTATCACACCTAAGTGCATAACTCCCCATGTAATTTATTTAAATGTGGCTTTTAATCCTTTGAATGCTTAAAGGGTTAGCAATAGCTTTAAAGAATAAAAAGTAATTTTGTAGATAAGGGAAAAAGAAATGCATCAGTGCAAGTCCTATCACTCAGACTTTTATGGTTTGAGAGCTAGAACGATTTAAAGTTCTCCTCCCCTCCCCTTTCCCTGATGTCAGCGTCTAGCTGACAGCAGGAGATCCTGGTCCAGGTACCGTCAGTTGGCTCTTCAACAGAGCTGAGATACCGAAATCTACAAAGAACTACTTCATTGGAATGGTCATTTTGGTATCTCGGCTCTGCTTAAGAGCTGCTCCGAGTCGGCCGACGCAAATCTCCTGCTGTCTTACAGCTGACAGCAGGGAGAGGGGAACTTTAAAACGTTCTATATCTCAAACCATAAATGTCTGAGAGATAGGACTTGCACCGATCAATTTCTTTTTTCCTTATCTAAAATACTACTTGTTATTATTTTAAGCCATTACTATCCTTTTAAGAGATGTTCAATGCATTGGAGACAACTCTAGCACTTAATGGGTTTAAATTCCCATTTAAATCAATGAGATTTCAGTGACTGTTTAGTTTTCCCCTATGGTGCAGTAGGCATGCAGAATCGTTCCTGTTTTTTTTCTGTGCATAAAACCCTCTATGTTTTAGCATAGGTTTCACAGTGTTGGCTTGTGTTCTTGTCTGTTGTAGGCTCAGATTGCCAGAATGTTCTAAAACTTTATCAAAACTGCAGTTACCAAAATTATCCAGATTGTTATCTCACTTAACATATGTCTCATTCTCTGCTTTGCTAGGCTGCTACTGATTGAAATCACATAAGAGAGACCTCTACATAAAAGAGATTCATATGATCATTCGATCAACATATGTTTTTCTTTGTGAAATACAAACATTTTAACTGTTGTGTTCACACAAGACATTCAATGCCAAATGGACAAAAATTCTTTGGAGACATCTCTCTCATTGAGAATTATTCTTACTTCATGTGATCTGAGGAAGGGAAGAATCACTGAAGCAGATGTGGTAAGAAAAAGGGGTGCACTTCCTGGGCATACCAGCTGAACCATACGGAACAAATAAAATGATCTTCAATTTAAATGGGGATTATAATCTCTTTGAATGTGTTTTATATCTCTTTGAACAATGCCACTTAACACAGAACCCCAATTTGAACAATAACTATAGCTCGACCAATTAGCAGCTACAATACATTCTTTTTGCATTGGATCTATGTTGCATTATATCACTATCTTTACATGGTTCTAAAAGGCTATAGGTGGGGCATATCTCTGTGGCATATCTCATTCATGCTGTTAAAATCTGCAGTTTGCTGTGTGAAAATATGTACTAAAGGCAGACAAAAATTGTGCCTAGAAGATATAGGCAACTTCACATAGAATGTAAACTACAAAATGCAATGCAAAAATATTTTTTAAAAAAAATATATTAGCCATTCTTTATTTAAAACTGTAGAAACATAGAAACATAGAATTTGACGGCAGATAAGAACCATTCGGCCCATCTAGTCTGCCCAATTTCCTACTGTGTAAAAAAAAAAAAAAAAAAAAAAAACCTCAAACCTTTTTTGGTCCTTGGTCTTTTCTTATGTTAAGGACCGCCTTATGCCTATCCCATGCATGCTTAAATTCTGTCACTGTATTGACATCTACCACTTCTGCTGGTAGGCTATTCCACTTGTCTACTACCCTCTCAGTGAAGTAAAACTTTCTTACATTACATCTAAACCTGTGTCCCTCTAGTTTTAGACTATGGCCTCTTGTCCTAACGTTTTTACTCTTTTGAAATATACTTCCATCCTGTACTTTGTTGAATCCCTTCATGTATTTGAATGTTTCTATCATAGTTTACAAAATATTTAGCTTTAATTATTCATCAGTTTTATGCAAATTCTGCAGAACTTCCTTGAAGGAAGTGACAGTTGGGAATAGCAATGGAATTATAATATTGAATAATGCAAAAATATCTTTATGAAACATTCCTTAGACCAGTGGTCCTCAACCAGGGTTCCGCTGAACTGTTATACCATGTACATCTACTAAGACTATCATTTTTGTCTGTGAAGCCTGACAAAAATATGAATGTTGTATTTCAATGCGTATTTATTAAGAATGCAATGCACAAATCACCTATAATATGTTTTGGATACATTGAGAACACAGAGGTTGACAGTCACTTCCTTAGCAAATAATAACTATGCCAGTTAGTATTAGTGCACGTCCCATAAAATGAATACCCTCTTTTTACAGAAAAAAAGAAACCCACAATGCTAAAACTACAGAATATACATTTGTTTCAAAGAAACAAGTGAATTATTACATTGGAATAATATATGCACTACACAGGGTTCACATTTAAGTCATTTGTATGAAGCAGAACAGGATTGTCTTTTGTCTTTGATACAGGTACACTTTATCTAAGTATCCAAGGGAGAAGGAACAGGGTCAGCATTCAATGGAATGCTGTAAAATAAAGCAGGATTATTTAGCTAAACATTTTTATTCCTCACAGAGACATTCCACAGGGCGTTCAGGGGAAAACTGGAGAGCCTCCTGTTGCCATCTTTGATCTCGGATGTATCTGATGATGGAGAGGGAAATTATCTGTTCCTTTTACTGCACCAAGGAAGAAACTGAGGACTACAAGATCATCGTCTGAGGGTTGCATGCAACCTCAAGGGGGCCTGTTGCCCCCATTGCACTAGAAGCATGAGAATAATCATTTCAATTCTACAGTTTAATATGAAAAAGGGCAGAACTTGTAAGAATAAAGATTGACAGTTCTATAAGGTTTACTCTGTCAGTGACCATGGCACCTAAATATTTTAATTTACCATGTCTCCTGTAGGTGGCAGTAGGGTACTGTTAATAATCCATTCATTAGTCCTTTTTTTGTATATAAACAACAGTTTCTTGCCACAGCATCACTGCATCAGGGGAAATATGTCTGTCTGTATTTGTTTTTAAACGGATTATATCTTATTTTCATTTATGAAAGATGCTAACATCTGGCATTGGCATTCAAAGAATATAATCACTCCGGACTATCAGCTTGGGCACTGTCGCACATTAAATTTATCTTGCCAATAAAATATCTTTTCTATTCCTCTTCCTTTCTGCCTCCTCCCATCCATACTCTCTATTCTGACCTTTTATCTCAGCAGGGGGCCTGACTAGAAAGAAGCTTCTGGAAACTCAGTGTGTTTTTCATTAGGTTTTTAAAGCTCTGAGTTGCATGGCACATTTTTTTTTTCAACATATCTGTACCAGCACCTGCTGCTTAGGGTTTATTTAATTTGAAATGCACAAAGCTGAAGAGGAAAAAAAAAAGTCTGCCGTCTTTCTTAACTGTTTCTGTTCCCAATCAGTAAAATAACAAGTTCATGAAAGTTCTAATCCATTTACCTTTTTCTTAGTTTCACTTTATATTAGCGCTAATGTTCCCCTGGCATTTAAGGATGTATGCACAAATCAAAGTGGAGAAATTCTCAGGCAAGCCAACTGAATCATAGGCGATAATTCAATGTTGTCTTTAATTTAAGTGGGGCTCTTAACTCCCTTGAACAATGCTTTACTTTGCAATCCATTTAAGGCATCTCAAGAGCTTAAAAGCACAAATATATATAATTTGGAATTTAGGGAAAATATATTTGTTTCCTATCATGCTGTAGGTTGGCTCCATAATCTCCCCACTTTTAACATTTGTGTACGTGGCCCCTAGTGTAAAATTTGGAGTGTGTTTTCCTGATTGGTTGATTGAGGTTGATGTAAAAAAAGAACGAACTGGAGCAACTCTGGACCAGACCAATTGGGCATGGGGCCAAATCAATATCCTTCAAATTCTCATTGATCAAATTGCTCTTTTAACCTCATGAATGCTAGAGATGCCTCCAGTGCATTGCTTTGCAATGTTTTGGAGACCTCTCTAACATCCAAATGGTTAAAATACCCATTTAAATAAATGGTCATTTTTTTTCTCTTGCTTGCCCAAATGGCAACTATTTCTTTCTGCATATGGCCCATAGAGGAATAAGGAAATGGTACATAGCCTCTTCAGACCATCCTAAGAAAACACATCAATCTGGTGTGCCAGAAAGATGTTATCCCTTGCCGGTGCTTCCTGTGTGTCAGAATGGTCTTGCTTACTGATATTACTCTTGGTGCATCAGAATGATGTTAATCCTTGATGTTACTCCTTGCATGTCAGAATGACGTTATTCCATGCCACCACTCCTTGTGTTGCTTCTTGCAGTTACTCCTTGTGTGTTAGAATAATGTTGCTTCTTACTGTTACTCGTTGTGTGTCAGAATGACATTGCTTTTTGCCATTACTCTTTGTGTGTCAGAATGATGATACTCCTTGCCAATACTCCTTATGTGTCAGAATGATGTCACTCCTTGCCATTACTCCTTGTCTTTCAGAATGATGTTACTGCTTGCTATTACTATTTGTGTGTCAGAATGATGTTACTCCTTGCTTAGGCTGACCATACCTCACCTTTAAAAAGGGACACACATGAAAAATGCATACTACAGGGTTGCTTTGATTTTGGTGCACTCCTGAAATATGCCTATTTCCTATGTGTCCCTTTTTAAAGGTGAGGTATGGTCAGCCTATCCTTGCTGGTTATTCTCCATAGTACAGTTGGTTTGCCCAGAACTGCTACTATTTCTTTCTGTTTATGGCCCTTAGGGGAATGAGGAAGTAGTGCATAGCTCCTTCAGACCAAGCTAGGAAAGAGCTTCAGTTTGGTGTATCACAGTGATGGTTCTTCTTGCAATTACATCTTGTGTATCAGAATGATGTCACTTCTTGATATTACTCCTTGTGTGTATCAGATCCATAATACTGCTACTCCTTTGCCATTACTCCATGTGTGTCAGAATGATGTTACTTCTTGCTGTTACTCCTTGTGTATCAGAATAATGTTACTCCTTTCTGATTAGTCAAGGTTCTTTTCGTTTAAATCTACATTGCATTATATAAGCTGTTAAAGAGACTGTCAACCTCCTCTTTGATTTTACATAGTTTGCAAGTGCATAATATGTAAAATCAAATTGGCTATACATTTTATAATTTTTTTTTCAATCATCACCTATTTTTTTTTTACACTTTCAATGTCCCTGACATTGAGCTCCCTGGATCTTTGTTTTCAGAAAGATTTATGTGACTGTACAACGTTGCAGTCTTTCTGCAGCTTTGAGTGATCTGCATGGTGTAGAGGCCGATTCTTCTACATATTGTTTCACTTTCTATTTTACATTGTATCTGTTTTGCATTGTGACACTTTCATGCATTCACAGTAAGCACTTTGGTAACAATTTCAGAGAGGTCTCTACTGGGGACTTAAGATAACCAAATATCCCTGAAGGGGATATAAATATGTAAGAAATATAGATAATTCTGCACTTGCAGAATATGTAAAGTAAAAAAAGATGATTATTGTCAGTTTAACATAACAAAGAAAATGTGAAAAAAGTACTGGTTTAATTATATAACTCTTAATATTTGAAATATTCGATGCAATTAAGAAATTGAGCTTATTTACCACTCCTTTGTGCATGGGGTTGGGTATACTGGTTTTACGTTTCATTATAAAATCTCTCCACTTATCCATCAAAGCACCCAAAATCGAACTATATTCAAACAGCTTTTGACAGTAAACTGGCACATATACAATGTAAGCACAGTGGGTAGTACTCACTAATGGTTTTTCATAGAAAAACTTGCTTTTACTGTTTTGACTCTGCAGTCATTCAGGGCTTTCTTCTGAAAATGTTTCATTTATAAAAATTGCTGTGACAAAACAAAATAGACGCATTGATTGTATGAAATAGCTGGCAACTGGAACATTTGCTTATATAATTTTCCATAGTGAAGGTGCCTGAACCAAAACCTCTATTGTTAAGGTTAGGTGATTATTTTGCAATTAAGAAAAATTGGCCCATATTTATAAAAGCAAACTGGGGTTATCCTGGAGTAAACCAACTGCATGATAGGGGACAAATAAAATCTCCTGATAAATAAAATTGGGCTTTTAAAGTGGAACTACCACTATAGTTAAAGTCGCCCTGCAATAATTAGGCAGATGGCGACTAGCTTAACTCTTTGAGTGCCAGAGGGGTACGCAACGCATTGCAATGCGTTGCGTACCCCTCTGGCACTCAAAGGGTTAATAATAGTTATCTTACCTCTGTGAATGAGACGATTCTAAAAAAATCCTTAATCTTCCAAGACTGACGGCCAGGTTAGTGCAGTATGCATGCCTGCACTATCTAGCATTCAGTGGGTTAAAAAGCTTTATTCAAGTGCATGGGAATTTAGGAATGTTTGTTTGTCTACTATAGGTTTACTCCAGAATAACTTCAGCTTGCGTTTATAAATTTGGGCCATAGGTCCTTGTGGATAAAAGCAAATCAACTGAAACAGACAAACAAGTATTCCCACTGATTTAAAGGGATAGTAATACTTCATTTTATCTTTATTTTATTTTGTAGGCATTAAAAAAACAGTCTTACCTTTATGGTTTGAGAGATATTCACAAGCAAAGTTTCCCTTCCCACCCCTTTTACCTAGTGTAAGCCATCTCCTCTCAGATGTGGAATGCAGTCCATAGACCAGACAGATAACAGCAGGGGACAATCTTCTTCCCATCAGAGCAATGAAAGCCCTGCCCCCTTTGACAAGTTTTTCAGGTTTTTCCCTTATCTTAATTGAAGATTGTCCCTCTTTGCAATCTACCTGGGCACCTCCCTTCTGCTCTGGCTGAGCAGTGTTACATCAGTAAAAGGGGTGGGAGGGGGATACTTTGTCATTGAATTACTCTTGAACTACAACTCAGACCGTACTGAAATAACACTCTCCAAAGTCCAAATACTATGATGATTAATTAGAGCTGCTTTTATTATGAAACATTACTATCCCTTTAAATGGGGCTTTCAACTTCTTGGGGCTGGATTATATTACACGTGCTAATTTTATCACTGATTTTATCTCCAGGGGGGATATTCACTAAGCAGTGATAAAGAGCTGATAAAGATGTGATAAAGTGGAGATGACTTCTCCATTTTATCACTTCTCCAGTTCCTATGTTATTCTATGAAGCCTATGCACTAAGATTTCTTCAGCTTTGGAGATCTTAGTGCATAGGTTCCATAGAATAACCTAGGATCTGGAGAAGTGATAAACTGGGGAAGTCTTCTCCATTTTATCTCCTTTTTATCACTGCTTAGTGAATCTCCCCTCTAGTTTCCCCATAGACTTCAATAGGAAAATGTTTGATAAAACAGGTGTTAACATTTATCTCCTGCAATAGAATCTAGCCCTTGAATGCTTTGCAGTGCATTTGAGACCTTTCTATCATTCAAGGGGTTAAAACCCCTTCTAGTTCAATGGGGATTTTGGTATTTTTTATTTGCCCTCTATAGTGTATTTGGTTTGCTCTAGAATTGGTGCCCTTTATCTTTATCCCAAAAGCCCATAAAGTAAGCATTCCATGGACAATCAACAAATACATCATTCTGTATTTTAAATTTTTAAGCTATGTGATTGGTCGATCAAAGAGAACCTTTATTTGAACCCAGCCTCCCCAGTTTTTCCTTTATATGGCCTATTGACTCATATTTATAAAAGCAAACTGGAGTTATTCTGGAGAAAAACAACTGTATCATAGGGGACAAATTCCTTATTAATGAAATTGGGATTTTAATCCATTGAATGCTAGAGAGGTCTCCAATGCATTGGTGATCTCTCTAGCATTCAAAGGGTTATAAATCTCTGTTCAAGTGCATTTTTATTTAGGAATTTTTATGTGTCCCCTATGTTGCTGATGGTTTACGCCAGCATAAATCTAGCTTGCCTTTATAAATAAGGGCCATTGTCTCCTGACAAAATATTCTAGAAATCCAACATAAATAGAAACATTGAGGCTGATGTACTAATTAGAAATAAAGAAATTATGGAGCAAACCAAATGCATCACTGGGGACAAATTCAAATCCTTGATGCTTAAATGGGGCTTTTAACTCTTTGAATGCTTGGGATGTCTTGTAACACTTGCTTGGAGACCTATCTTGCAGTTAAGGGGTTAAAAGCTCATAGAAACATAGAAACATAGAAGATTGACGGCAGAAAAAGACCACCTGGTCCATCTAGTCTGCCCTTTAGTATTCCTTTATTGTTATCTTAGGATAGATACATGTTTATCCCAGGCATGTTTAAACTGTGTTACTGTGGATTTATCAACCACCTCTGCTGGAAGTTTGTTCCAAGTTTCTACTACTCTTTCAGTGAAATAATATTTTCTAATGTTTTTCTTGATTTTTCCTCCAACTAGCCTCAGATTGTGCCCCCTTGTTCTTGTATTCAGATTCTTATTAATCACACTTCCCTCCTGAACCTTGTTCAGTCCTTTAACATATTTAAAGGTTTCAATCATGTCCCCCCTTTCTCTTCTTTCCTCCAGACTATACATATTTAGATCTCTGAGTCGTTCTTGATAAGTTCTATGCTTTAGACCTTCCACCATTTTTGTAGCTCTTCTTTGAACCCGCTCAATTTTAGTTATATCCTTTTGCAGATGAGGCCTCCAGAACTGTACACAGTATTCCAGATGTGGTCTCACTAGAGCTCTATACAGAGGGATCACAATCTCCCTCTTCCTGCTTGTTATACCTCTAGCTATGCAGCCAAGCATACGATTTGCTTTCCCCACCGCCTGGTTGCATTGGTTACTCATCTTGAGGCTGTCAGAGATGACCACCCCCAAATCCTTCTCTTCTGAAGTCTTTGCTACCACAGAACTGCCAATACGATAGTCAGATTGAGGGTTTCTTTTCCCCAAGTGCATTATTTTACATTTGGAAACATTGAACTGAAGTTTCCATTGTTTTGACCACTTATCTAATAGTGCCAAATCATTCTCCATATTACAGACACCTCCTGGAACATCAACCCTATTACACACTTTTGTGTCATCAGCAAACAAGCAAACCTTCCCTGCCAAGCCTTCCCTTATGTCACTTACAAACATGTTGAACAGAACAGGGCCCAGAACAGATCCTTGTGGCACTCCACTTGTAACCAGTCTCTGCTCAGAATACACTCCATTAACAACAACCCTCTGGTTTCTGTCCTTCAGCCAACTGCAGATCCACTGAACTATCCAGGGGTTAAGTCCAATTCTTGATAATTTATCTATCAGCTCTTTATGGGGAACTGTATCGAAAGCTTTACTGAAATCCAGGTAGGCGATATCCACAGCACCACCTTCATCCAGCACTTTAGTTACATAGTCAAAGAAATCAATGAGATTAGTCTGACAGGATCGGCCCTCAGTGAAGCCATGCTGGTTTGGGTCCATCAGGTTGTTTTTTGTTAGATGGTCAATTATCTTCTTCTTTAGAAGAGTCTCCATCATTTTTACCACTACAGATGTCAGGCTGACTGGCCTGTAGTTACTAGCTTCTTCTTTACTACCCTTCTTGTGAATGGGTACAACATTGGCCATTCTCCAATCATCAGGAACTTCTCCCGTAAGAAGGGACTGGTTATACAGATTAGTCAGGGGGCCAACTATGACAGATCGGAGTTCTTTAAGAACTCTAGGGTGGATTCCATCCGGACCCATCGCTTTATTTGACTTTAGCCGGACAAGTTCCTCTAGAACATCGGCCTCTGAAAACACTGGGGCTAAAATTATACAACTAGAGGCAATGCTGTGTTCAGCCATTTTCTGATTATGAGGGCCGCCGTCTGAAAAAACTGAGCAGAAGTAGTTATTCAGATGGTCAGCGACCGCCTTTTCCTCTTCTATATACTGATTTTTTCCGTTGTTAATTTTTGTAATCCCGCAGTTTTTCTTCTTCCTGTCACTGATATATCTGAAGAAGGTTTTATTCCCCTTCTTAACAGATTTGGCCATTTCTTCCTCTTTTGAGGCTTTAGCAGCATTTATCATCTGTTTAGTCTTCTTCTGTATAGTTTTATACCCTTCTCTGTCCGCTTCACTTCCAGTCTCTTTATATCTCTTATAGGCAGACTTTTTATCTTTCACTATAGCTCTTACCTCTCTAGTAAACCATAGTGGATTTCTCTTTCTTTTCCTCTTGCTAATTTGTCTAACATGTAATCTTGTTGCCTTTAAGAGGACTTCTTTGAGTGTCTTCCACTGAGTACTCACTCTCGGTGTTTTATCCCACCCTTTTAATTCTTTCTTTACATATTCTCCCATATCCTCAAACTTCGTCTTCCTAAAGTCCAATACTTTGGTTGCAGAATGGGATTTCTCGTAGTCAGTCTGGATTCCGAACCACAAACATTGGTGGTCACTGGAACCTAGATTTTCTCCCACCTTCACCTCAGATACCAGGTCTCCATTTGTGAATACTAAGTCTAGGATATTGTCCCCTCTAGTTGGCGCCTTCACCAGCTGTTTTAGGGACATCCCCGTCAGGGCTTCTACGATGCTCCTACTTCTACATGTGGACGCACAAGGGATATTCCAATCAACATCAGGCATGTTGAAGTCTCCCATAACTACTATATCTCCCTTTACTGCCATTTGGGTAATCTCGTCCACTAGCATGTTGTCTTGCTCTTCAGATTGCCCCGGAGGCCTGTAGACTGCACCTATTCTTGTAACTGATCCCTTTTTATTCTGCAGACAGATCCAGAGAGTCTCCAACTCTTTACATGAATTCTGGATCGCTGTGGATTTTATGCTATCTTTAACATAAATGGCTACCCCACCCCCTCTTCTCTCAGCCCTATCTTTCCTATACAACGTGTATCCCGGAATGGCTATTTCCCAGTCATTACAGTCCCTGAACCATGTCTCTGTTATTACAATCAAGTCCAAGTCATCTCTACAAACTATTGATATTAGCTCGCTGAGCTTGTTGCCTAAGCTGCGAGCATTAGTACACATTACACGAAGAACATTACATTTATCACCAACAACAACTCTATCTACCGCACCATCATCTACCTCACCAACATCTGTATGTAAAGCACCAGCAACTTCCTGTGCACCAACATCTGTATCTATCACACTAACAAACTCAGAACCCTGGTTCACCAAAACTGTTCGGGGACAGAAATCAATCTTCTCAATGAAATTCCTGCCCCCTCCATCTAGTTTAAATGCCTCTCCAAGAAACACCTGAACTCTTCTCCAAGTACCTCAGTTCCTCTGTGTGACGGGTGCAGACCATCTCTCTTGAACATTTCTTTACAACTCCACCTTCTAACACTGTGACTGACAAATCCAAAACCTTCTTCTTTACACCACTGTCTTAGCCAACCATTGAACTCCAGGATACGAAGTCTCTTACTATTTTCAGAGCGGACTGGCAAAATCTCTGAAAAAGTGATAGAGTCTGTCATTCTGCTCAGCTCCAGGCTGAGACTTTGAAATTCCATTTTCACCTCTTCAACACTTTTCTGGGACAAATCGTTTGTACCGAGATGAATGATCAGATCAACTTCAGTCTCCTTTGTTGCAGCCTTGACAATATTTGAGATGCGTCTTTTATCCCTGCTTGCAGTAGCACCAGGAAGACATCTCACCTCCTTCAGTCCATCCTCATTCTGCCCTAAAGCAACACCTCTAACAATCGAGTCACCAACAAGGAGATGCTTTCTCTTCTTTTTAAGTCCATTTTCTGCTCCTGACTGCTTGTTACAATTCTCTCCTTTGGGACTCACAACATCCCGTACCTGAGTATCTGTGCTTTTATCTTCTGAAATCTCACTTTCCAATTCAGACAGGACACCAAAGGGATTACACACCGAAATACCAACAGTGTTGTGCTTCTGCTCCACAACTCTCAACCTCCCGGAACCAACTGTCTTCCACACAGCCCTTCTCTTCATGGGCCGTTGGGGCTGCGGTGGTGGATTACATGGTTGCTTGACTTCACACTCTAGCTGGGAAAGATTCACTTCTTTTGATTGCAGATAACACACCAAAGACTGCAGCCTGGAAATTTCACCATACAATGTGGACAGATGCAAACATACTGGACAACACCCCAAACTCCAGAGAGTACTGCGGAACACAACAGCCAGACAAGTGTTACACTGCACCAAACCAGACATCTTAGAATTAAAGCAGTTACTCACCAAACTGACAAAACCACTGCCTTCACCAAACTCCTGCCGTTTTCAAACTACTGCAGTTTTTGAAACTACACACTTCTGTCTGTCTGCTGCACTTGTGTCTGGCTGCAAACTACTTACAGAGTAAACTCACAGAGTTGAAACCTCCTATAAATACACCTACTGCAGTTGATACGCTAACGAAGCGAGCCAAGCCTTTTCTTATGCTAATCTAATGAAACCAGTTACCAGCTACACCCAAATAGACACCTATGCACACTATGCAGAAACCAAAACAAGCCAAATACAAACTTAAGCACTAATGATCCAAATTAACCAAAGTAAATAAACACACAATTCAAACTAAATACTAAATGCAACACAATTCCAAGTACTACAACATAAGCAGTATTAAAGAATGATAGTAAGATTTTTTTTTTTTTTTTTTTTTTAAGTTTTTTGTCTACAATAGAAAAGAAGAGAGAAGTAAGAGTGAAGTAATAGTAATAGCCTGAGCTTACCTCAAGCTTGACTTAAGTACTGCAGTTTTTGAAACTACACACTTCTGTCTGTCTGCTGCACTTGTGTCTGGCTGCAAACTACTTACAGAGTAAACTCACAGAGTTGAAACCTCCTATAAATACACCTACTGCAGTTGATACGCTAACGAAGCGAGCCAAGCCTTTTCTTATGCTAATCTAATGAAACCAGTTACCAGCTACACCCAAATAGACACCTATGCACACTATGCAGAAACCAAAACAAGCCAAATACAAACTTAAGCACTAATGATCCAAATTAACCAAAGTAAATAAACACACAATTCAAACTAAATACTAAATGCAACACAATTCCAAGTACTACAACATAAGCAGTATTAAAGAATGATAGTAAGATTTTTTTTTTTTTTTTTTTTTTAAGTTTTTTGTCTACAATAGAAAAGAAGAGAGAAGTAAGAGTGAAGTAATAGTAATAGCCTGAGCTTACCTCAAGCTTGACTTAAGTACTGCAGTTTTTGAAACTACACACTTCTGTCTGTCTGCTGCACTTGTGTCTGGCTGCAAACTACTTACAGAGCTCAATTTAAATGTTCTCAAATCTTAACTTCTCTGTGACGCAGTCAGTTTTCTTTAGAATTGTGCTTCTTTAACTTATGGAATGTGACCACTAATTCATTGGTGGTTTAACCCCTTAGCGACCCTTGACGGTCATAGCACATCCTGGGTTGTTATACCCTTAACGACCCATGACGTACAATGACCGTCATGGAATTCTGGGCTCCCCCCGCCGCTGCACGCCATTCGGGGAGTCTGGAATCCGAATCGCTAGGAAAAAAAATGCTCCGTGGTCCTTTAGTGACCGCAAAATGCCTGAACGGCCGGTAGTTAAGGGGTTAAAGGGTTAGTAATGTTGTTATATAAAAAATGTAATATTGCAGCTATTACAGAAATAAACTAAACAATTCCAGTCCCATCTCTCAAACCTTTGTTTTGTGAGAGATGTACGATGCTAAAATCCCCCCCTCCCTTCCCTTTTACTGACGTCAGCTGGTTCTGGTTCAAGCAGGCAGCTCTTCAGCAGAGCCGAAATAGCGCAATGTAAAAAGAAATACTTAACCATACCAGGCACATTTTGTAGACCGTTCCAATGAATTATTTATTTTAATATAGAACTATTTCAGCTCTGCTGAAGATCCGCCTCGAGTCGGCTGACATGAATATCTTGCTGTCAGCTTTACAGCTGACATCAGGGAAAGCAGAGGGAGGGTGGAACTTTAGCATTGTATATCTATCAAACCATAAAGGCTTGAGATATGGACTAGGATCATTTACTTTATTTTTGTAATAGCTACAATATTACATTTTTTAATATAACAACATTACTCTAACCCTTTAACTGTTTGAATGCCAGAGGGATGTGCAATGTATTGTGAATTAATGCAGTGTGAAATCCTCTGGCACTGAATGGGTTAAGTAAACAATTATAAGCTTCTAATTGCTAATGAGATCATATAATTGCTATTTTGTCTAATAGTTACTTATTTAATATGGAACAATAGAATTGTAAAGAAATTAAACTATTGGAAATAATAGGCTAATTAATTTTCATCATTGTAAACATCTGTGCTAGTGTTTTCCCCCATATTTACACCTGTTTTTACCTTAACCCAAGGCAAGTAATGGTTTTTAGGTAGAGATGAAAAGTGAACCTCCATCTGGCTCTTTATATTAAAGGAACACTAACCTCTTTAAATAATAAACCTCACTTACCTTAACCTTATTCCAAAAATCCTAATCACCTCTGAATTAGTTCTGAATGAATTGTGTTAGTAGTTGGTATGATGACCATGAAGGCAGACATGATTCTTTTTGCAGGACTCCATGACCCCAAACTCTTCCCACTTCTTAAGAAGCCTTCAGTGGAAGGAGTTTGGAGTCCTGCATCAAAGAATTATCTTATTCTGCCTCCAAATAATTATAAGAGATGTATTATAACAACAGCTGGAGAGCTTTATTTTGACCACCCCTCAGGGATCTATGAGAATACCTGGGAACTCTCTGGGGACTCGATATTATTAGCTGCGCCAAAACCGGTGTTAAAGTAAAAACAAGCAATGTATATTTTGCAGACGTGTTTTACCGGTTTTCTATTGTAGAACCACGGTAAAACAAAACCAGAGTAGGATGCACATGTCGCCGTACTACCAAAAATGGCGCTGTCTGCTTTTATTAAACTACTCCTTAAACTACCGCCTAAAAAAACGCTCTAAACATCAAAGTCTAAGGAAATAGACGTACGTTTGATGACAGAAAGATCAAGTTAGGCCTTATTGGACTAGTTCACTAAAGGTCGATGCTGTGGCAATATGATTTTCATATACAAGGAGGGCAGTGCATGTCTAATAAAACTGGAGAAAGAAGAATGTCGAATGGGAGCACTATATTTTGAAATAAAAATGGACAAAGTTAGTATATCGAATGGCAGCACTATATGTCGAAGTGTGACACTGTATGTCGGATTTCTAACATGTTGTGCAGCATGGGGAATAACAACATTGCATGTTAACCTCATATACACTACCTGACACACCCAGCCTTCTTCCCTTACCCAGGCAGTGGTCATGGGTATTTGTGGCTAGCAGTGGGCATGTGGAAAAGGCTGGGGAGGGTCAGACAGTGTACATGGGGACCTGTGGTTACCAGTGGTCAATGGAAGAAGCCTGGGGGTGTCAGGCAGTGTATAGGGGCTAACACACAATGGTGTTGTTTCCCATGCTGCACAACATATTAGAAATCCGACATACAGTGCCCCCCTTTGACATATTAACCCCCCATTAGTAATTAGACACATAGTGTCCCATTCAACATACTAACTTTCTCCATTTTTATTTTGACATATAGTCCTCCCATTTGACATTCTTCTTTCTCTAATTTTATTTGACATACACTGACCTCCTTGTATATGAAATGTAGAAGTGTTTCGAATACATCAACAAAATCATATTGCCACAGCATCGACCTTTAGTGGATCTAGGCCATCTGACGCTTAACTTGACACTTCTCCATTTGTCTTGTCTTTAGAGAGCATGCGTGAATGTATTCTGCTCTGCGATTGTTGAAACAACGAAGGTTTAAAACCATTGTTGTAGCTTCTATGCCTCAACTCTGAGGTGCAGGATTCCCGGCAGAAAATGTAACCAAAAAAACATGCGGTAATACTGACCATCTTATATAATAATTCGCTAAGTTGTGTGTAACGCCCGACATGCACAGTAGACACTGCTGTGCGTGCGGCAGTCATGCGCAGTAGAGACTGCTCGCGCCACGGCTGATACAGAGCTGGGCGCTCCGAAGGAGCGTCCAGCTCTGTATCAGCCGAGGCGCGGGCAGTATCCACTGCGTGTGAGTGCCCAGCGACCTGCTGCCAGAGGCACTGTGGCCCGTGTAACGGGCTGTTCAACTAGTAATTTATAATATGCTATTTGCATGTTGTTTCTAGTTGTTTCTTAAGGGCTATATGGCAATATGACTGCAGAGTAAGGGATGCATATTTGTTGATGTGTACCCATCTTAGGTCTTAAGATGTATCAGCCTCTCTGCCATTGAATCTATTAAAAGAGAAGGCCGAAGATGCACACACCTCCGCAGAAGTTGCATTTAACTGATTGGTGCAAATAAATTGATTCTGAACAGAATGTATATGTCTAAAAGCATCCCATAGACAGTGTCACTTTGATCTTCACAGCAATGCTCTAATGATTTCATTTATTTTTAAAGGAGGCCTATAGCTGTACTTGTGGTACAATGTGTACGGAATGGAGTGCATTGTGAGAGCTAATAACAAGATACAGTATTGATTGCATTCTGACACCTCAAATCTTTGTGGCAGGTTTTCCCTAGGCATTGGAAGGAATGTCACATTTACACTCCAGTGTGGCTAGTTATATTCCTCTTCTTTGTTTTGTTTTTTTTTACAGCTCAAGGGAAACTAAGATAATGACAAGCAAACTATATGGTGGTTATAACCTTACTTATTGTTTTTAAAGATGCATTTTTATGGCTGTCTAGAGATAACTTTGCAAGGTTTAGTAATATCTCTTGACAGTTCTCTGTTCTTTACTGGGAGATACCAGTGAAATTCTAACAGCCATATGCACAGAGACATTTTGGAGCAATTCTGGGGCAACCCATCTTTCCAGTAAACGGCGAACGCAAAATATTGAATTTCATTGAAATGTCTTAGAAACGTATCTAGTATTCAAAGGGTTAAAAGTCCCATTTAAATAAATTACACTTATAGTACATTTATTTTGTCCAGAATTGTTCAACATTCATGCACATGGCCCAAAATTACTGAGTGGCTAAATAACAAGGTTGTATTAAAGGGATAGTAATGTTTCACAAAAACAGCAGCTCCAATTAATCTTCATTAGTATTTGGGCCATGGAGAGTGTTATTTCAATAATGTCAGAATTGTAGCTCAAGAGTAATTGAATGATAAAATGTCCCTCTCCCGCCCCTTTTACCTAGTGTAAGCCACCTCCCCTCAGATGTGAAATCTGGTACTGGGACCAGATAACTCACAGCAAGAGACAATCTTCTTACTATAAAAGCAATGAAAACCCGCCCCCCTTGACAGGTTCTTCAGGTTTTTCCTTATGTTCACTGAAGATTGTCCCTCTCTGCAATCCATCCGAACAGTCTTGCTGCTCTGAGGTGAGCAGTGTTACATCACTAAATGGGCCAAGAGTGGGATACTTTATCATTCATTAATCTTGAACTACAACTCTGACAGTACTGAAATAACACTCTCCATGGTCCAAATACTATTATGAAACATTACTATCCCTTTACAGAAGGACCCAATTAGCCTAGGGCTGAAAGTAATGAAGGGTCTATTCTACTGGAAGCTCACAAAATACAGCACTCACAGAGCATCTTTAAATATTAATTACATTTTTTATCTACATTCTCAGTGAATATTATGCAATCAGTTGCAGCGCCTCATTTTGGACAGAATATTGACTCACTCACTACTGATATGAATGGCTCTATAGGTTACACTGGACTGGGAGTTGTAACTCCATCTTTTCCCTTGTTAATCAGTCCCCGACCTTTACCAAAGGGCAAATTTCTCATTTACGTATGTTAGTACCATTTTGTTTTGTTTATTATCATTTGTGAAATTTTTTTTTTTCAAAATTCTGGCCATGCTTTTGTTTTTTTATTTCATATCTCAGCCTAAAGCTAATCATATTGATTTCAATGGCAGACTTTTATTCATTCAAGAAGAATGAATGGATAAATTAGTCTGCTCGGATGTTCTTATAATCTCTAGAGGATGGTAAGTAGGGACACAGAAGGTATTAGAGCTAAGGGGTTTGTGTCTGTAACACATATCGTTCATATTTCTCCATTCATGTTTCTATATGCCTATAAGTTTGCTATGGCGTTCTTTTCCCAATTTTGTGTATAGCACAATATTATGCTGCCATTTATATATGTAGGGCAGTGAAATTAGCCACCAGATCAGTTTTGTTTGTTGGTAAAAGTTACCCAATGTCTGCCAGCATGATTGAGAAATGTATATGTAATAACTGGTTTTTTGCAGTAAGAATGGAAGAACGGAATGACAGCATGTTCGCCTGGTAGACAGGTTTCATCCTTAAAGGGATAGTAATACCTAAAATGTAAAAAAAAATATGTTGTAGGGTTTATCCCCCTGAGTAAAACAAGAGTACTCCCACTGCTGAAAGATGTTTCATTCAAAAGTTATTAATTTTCAAAGTTTAATTTTTTAGGTGCAATATCACAGTGACCTAAAATTGTACAGTGGCGCTGTTGCTACACGATCCTATGGACAGCTCTGGTCTCAGGACCATAAATCTCCATAGGATGGTGTAGCAACAGCGCCACTCTACAATTTCAGGCCACTGTGATATTGCACCTAAAAAATTCAACTTTGAAAATTAATAACTTTTGAATGAAACATCTTTCAGCAGTGGGAGTACTCTTGTTTTACTCAGGGGGATAAACCCTACAACATATTTTTTTTTACATTTTAGGTATTACTATCCCTTTAAGTGTCTCCAACAGGCCAATATAAAGGAAATCCCTGTTTAGAAATATACAAGTCCTAAACACATATGTCAGAGTTGTTATTAGTTCTTGTAACGAGGAGATTTACCTGAACTTCTGTAAGTGTTCCGCTTATCTGCTGAGATGGCTGCCAGGCATCTGTGGGTGGTCGGTCTCTTGTGTGCTGCCTCGCGGCTTTGCCGCATCTGTTGCCTGGTAGCTGGCCGCCTGGTTTCCTGGCAGGCAGCCAGCTTCTTGATTCCTGCTTCCGGCAGTGCTGTGTTCAGCTGGCAGAATGTGGGCGCACATCAAAGGAATCCCCTGTGACGTTGCGACCCGGCCCTTAAAGACACAGGACCCTAATTGCTCCCCCTTCCGGAGGTGGAGTAATTGGTACTTAAACTGCCTGGACACCAAATCAGTCGCCCTTTCATGGTGTTCCAGTGCAGTTGTGTTTCCTGAGCTCTGTGTATTACTTGGTTTGTCTGACTACCCGATCTGGTGTTGACCTGTGGCTCTGTCCGACTACCCGCTCCGTGTATGATTATAAGCTTGTCGAACAACCAATCTGGTGCAGACCTGTGGCTCTGGCTGACTACCTGTTCCATGTATGACCCCTGGCTTGTCCGACTACCCATTCTGGTGCTGACCTGTGGCTCTGTCCGACTACCCGCTCTGTGTATGACCCTAGGCGTGTCCGACAACCAATCTGGTGCAGACCTGCGACTCTGTTTGACTATCCCTTCCTTGTTAACTTTGGGTTTGTCTGGTGATCCTCTAGGTGCGGACCTAGGCTCAGACATTCCTTACTACTGCCTATTTGGTTTCCCTACAGGAGCAGACCTGGGGTTCAGACAGTTATCCTTCCTGATTGCCTTTCCATATAATCTGGTATCCTCCAGGTGCGGAACTGTGGCTCTGCAGACTACGCATTCATTTCAGCTTCTGGGCCATACAAATAGTGCCTCACACAAAGGCAGTCTCCAACTTCCGATAGGTGGCGTTACCTCCGTTGATTATGAATCCCACCGTTTACCATTTATTGCTGATACGTGCTTTACTGATTTATTATTTGTGCTTAATAAAGTGATTGTTACCTATAAGTATCTGTCCTGTATTCATTTGTACGAACTGTTACACCTTCCTGGGCTGCACTTGTGCAGGATCTGACTGATATTCAAAGTGAATCACAGTATGTTATGAAGGAGTAGAGCAATAAAATAAACTTTAGACATTGCACCTTTTTGTATATGCGCTAAAACATATAACGAGCAAGCGTAGTACGCAAGGAGGAAAGGTTGAGTAAGAAGGTGTAATCTAACCCTTTGGGTGCCAGAGGGGTACACACACAATGAATTGCGAAGCAATGTGTTGCGTACCCCTCTGGTACTGAAAGGGTTAAGTCTGGTAATAGGTCCGACACGCAAGCAATCCCCATAGTAAGCAACCCCCCCACCCCGCTAAGTTGACATCAAAGGAATGCAGCAGCATCAGTACCTCAGGACTCGGAGATGACTAGATTCTCACAATCTCACCTCACACAGTGTTCTGGTTCCCACTCTGACTTAGTTGTCTGAACACTGACACTACAGCCACAGCATGCTCACTCACTGCTGGATTACGCTGCATGCGCATCTTATGATGTGGCCAGTGATCAACCAATGAGAAATGTGGCTTAGCTGAAGGCTTATTCCGGGGACATATCCAGGGACACATTCTTTCCGGGGACAGTACCCTCAATCTGGGGACTCTCTGGAAATCGGGAACGTCCGGTCATCTTACCCCAGGTAGAATAATTCTAAGTGTTCCAAAACTGCCCAAAGTGAATCCATATAACGTTTTCCTAAGTGCTGTTATGTAACTTGATCATGTGATTCATACTCTAGAGCCCATAACACATCTTGCTTTGAAATCAGACTTGCCTGCGTCTACTACTGAAAGAAAAAGATGTATTATGGATCTTTATTTATATAGCACCATACATGTACACAACACTTTACAGAAGATGAAATAGTACAGTACAAAAATACATAACTGGGTTAAGAGCATTAGGCTAAAGTGCTATAATTTCATTTTTTGTGGGGGATAGTGCAGCAAGGAATTCATACATTGGGAAAGGGACCCTGCCCCAAGGAGCTTACAGTCTAATTTTAAGATTGGACTAGACCATTGCACATTGTTCCAGAAAGCAATCTAGAATATATTTATTCAAAAGCTACTTTTATCAGTAGGCTGACCATATTTCCTTGAGACAAAAACACGACGGGGTGTGGGACAGGCGGACAGTGGGAATCCGTAACTCAGAGTCCGATTGTAGTAAGCTTCAAGCAGTGAGAACTTGTTCGCTCCATCTCTTATTAGCGGTGTTCTCTCTCTCTGGTCAAAAAGACTGCCCCTGAAGTAAATCGGAACTTCCTCTCTTCCTCAATCACACTAGTGGATTTACTGTGTTTACTGTATGCATTGATTACCATAGAGTCTTATGACTCATTGTCATATCACTGTCTAAGAGACTCTATGGTAATTTACCATAGACTTGAGAGTTTTAGGCAGTTATGAGTCGCTTGAGTCATAATACTCTATGGTAATCAATGTGTACAGTAAAACCACTAGTGTGATGAAAGGAAGTTCCGATTTACTTTATATTATGAGAAATAAACAAGCAACGTTCAGTTTTTTTTACAAAAAATTAAAAACTCTATATAAGTTATATTAAAAAAATGGGACAAAATTGACATTTGTATTAAAAAGACGGGATGGTCTGGAAATATGAAAAAACGGAACTGTCCCGTTTAAACCGGTATATATGGTCAGCCTATTTATCAGAGGTCTCTCCAGCTGAAATGCCAGAGGTGACTTGATAACCTGCTAAAGTGAGTGATGTGGCAGGTTGGCTTGAAAGAGGGATGAAGTAGAGTTAACTAATGTGAAGAATTTATTAAACCCATTAAATAATTGCAGATTTAGAATGTCATGAAAAAAAAGCTCTTAAGTTCCTTTGTTATTCTGTGAAGACTTGATATCATAGCGACTCAATCACTTTCTACGGAATAACATAGAACCGTACAGTATTTTATCACTGGAATGTTTTCTTACTGCTTTATAATTTGTTGTCCAATTATTGAATGAGGTTACTATAAATGCTGTAACTAACATCAGTTGAATATGTAAAATATATCTACTTGTCTCATTATATTGGCCTGTTATAGTTTTCAGCTTTATACCACATGCATTTATACTAGGGTGACCAGACCTCACCTTTAACCGGGGAGGCATATGAAAAATGCATACTGCAGGGCTGCTTTGATTTTGGTGTACTCCTGAAATATGCCTATTTCCTATGTGTCCCCGGTTAAAGGTGAGGTCTGGTCAGCCTAATTTATGCTACCTTAGGTATTATTTCAAGTAAATTATGTCATTTTTATATTTTATTGTCAGGTTTCCATGTAACAATTGTAACTGTATTTGCAGCTAAAATAAAGCAATATACACAGCCAATATAATAAAAGTTAACTCAAACATTACCATTTCAATGGTAGTAAAGAGAGGTCTTTTGATAAAGGTTATGATATTGAAACCCCTCACTTTGGGCTCTTATCTGGAAAATGTGTTATAGCTCAACCAATTTTGCTGAGGTAAAAATCTTGTGAATTTGCAAGTCCCCCTTATAATTAGAAGTGGGTGTGTATTTAGAAGGAATGAAAAACATTTCTTAGTGCACACATACACATATAAGTGAACACGTATATATAAATCTGTTGATGGGAAGCTACTGAAAATAAAGTGTTACATTTTCATTTTTCATTGTATAATAAATATCAAGAGATTCAGAGGCAGACCTATCTTTTGACATCTAACAAATGAAACATAAAACAGTACTCTGTATTACTATGGAATTTTTCTTGCAAGTTCAACCCCCCATATTTTAAATGTCAGGGCACTGAGTAGAATCAATATTGTGCAATAATGTGGTGATTAAGAAGAGTCTGATAAAGTAGGATGACATTTGGGAGGCCATATGTGTGAAGCTGTAAATTATAGAGTACAGCATTGTATAAAATGCTTCTCTCAGGTTAGGATGTGGGTAATTATGGCAGGCTTGCCTTCCAATTCATGTATGTATTATTCACATTTCTCTTTTGCCAAGAAATGTTTCAGATCAAAAGAAGATTATTTGTTTGTCATAGAATCCTAAAACCTAAAATAAGCTGGGGCTATATACTCTTTAAAGGGATAGCCATTTTTCACAATGAAACCAACTCCAATTAATCTTCATAGTATTTGGGCCATGGAGAGTATTATTTCAATACTGTGAGAGTTGTTGTTCAAGAGTAATTGTATGATAAAGTGTCCCCCTCTTGCCTCTTTTAATGATGTAACGCTGCTCACCTCAGAGCAGCAAGATTGTCCGAATAGATTGCAGAGAGGGCCAATCTTCAGTGAGCATAAGGAAAAACCTGAAAAACCTTTCAATGGGAGCAGGGTTTTCCTTATGCTCACAGTAAGAAGAGTGTCCCTTGCTGTGAGCTGTCTGGTACCAGGACCAGAATCCATATCTGAGGGGAGGAGACTTACACTAGGCAAAAGGGGAGAGGGATAATTTATCATTCAATTACTCTTGAACTACAACTCATACAGTATTGAAAGGGATGGTAATGTCCCAGAAAAAAATCTTTTGCATGTTGTAGTGCTTAAAAACTTGAGCTAAATGCAAAAAACGTATCTCTCAAACTGCTATGGTTTGAGAGATATCTGAATTTAAAGTTTGATGTTTCCTTCTGTCAGCTGTAAAGCTGTCAGCAGGAGATCCGTGTCGGCTGACAGGAAGGCTCTGCAGCAGAGCCGCAATCTCGTTATTTACAACAAATTACTTCATTGGAATGGTCTACAAAGTGTGCTTTCTCTGCAGCAGAGCCACAATCGCGTTATTTACAACTAATGACTTCATTGGAATGGTCTAAAAAGTGTGCTTTCATGCACACTTTTTAGACCATTCCATGGAAGTCATTAGTTGTAAATAACACAATTGCTGCTCTGCTTCAGAGAAAGCACACTTTTTAGACCATTCCAATGAAGTAATTTGTTGTAAATAACGAGATTGCGGCTCTGCTGCAGAGCCTTCCTGTCGGCCGATACGGATCTCCTGCTGACAGCTTTACAGTTGACAGCAGGAAACATCAAACTTTAAATGCATATATCTCTCAAACCATAGCGGTTTGAGAGATACTTTTTTTTGCGTTTAGCTCAAATTTTTAAGCACCACAGCATGCAAAAGATTTTTTCTGGGACATTACCATCCTTTGAAATAACACTCTCCATGGCCCAAATAATATGAAGATTAATTGGAGCTGCTGCTTTTGTGAAACATTACTGACCCTTTAATACCCTGTACTTCATGCTAGTGGCTGTAAAACTTCTCTGTTTGTTTTCTGAAGTTTACAGATCTAATCTTTCATATGATCTGAACTCAGACATTTTCCTTTTTTCAGGGCTCCAAATATCATAGCAATCTTGAGGTGATTGTCCAGGATTATCTATAAATATGATGAGATAAGATAACAGCCTTTCTTAATGCCCTTATCAAAATACATGAAAATTGCCCTTATCACAGTAAATTAACTGACAGCTCTTATCTGTCATTAAAAACAGGAAAACTTAATTAAACAAATGTTCCCTGAACTGGACAGTTTACATTTGCAGTATCAAGTTGTGCATGTACAAAATCAAGTTTTGTATTATAAGTTAAGGATATAACCTGAACAATAAATGTTTACATATATTTGTTGTACATACCTGTTATTTAAAGATACAACAACCTATTTTATTTTAGGTGTTGCTTTAATTATAACAAATATCTAGAATAGCAGGACCTGGAATTTCTGATCCACCCATTTGTCAGTTGAGAGTAATTTTTCCTTCCTACACAATGCACCAGCCCTATAGTCAAATTTGCATCTTTGTTTCCTATCTAAATGTACAGATATAAGAAAGAAAAACATTTGGTAATAATGCACTGAAGCTTGCCAATCTTTTTTCTAACAAAGCACACACAAAAGTATGAGCTGTATGGACAACATAAAAGAGGAATAATTTTGGATCAAACCAACTTCACTATAATACAAAAATATAAGTTACCCAAATTCCAGTTGATTTAACCCCTTTCATGCTACAGACCTCCCCTATACATTGTGAAAAAATGCATTGGAGATATCTCTAGTGTCTAGGGGGTGAGATGAGATTTATATCCCTTGAATTCCAGAGAAATCTCCAAGGAGTTAAAGCCCAATATATGGATAATTTTCTTTCAAACAGACATGACCATACATGAAACAAAGTACTGATCAGTGAGCAAAATGGTTATCGCAGCTACAGAGAGGGCTTGATTCAATTGCCACTGTTAGGGAAACCAAAGTAATACTGGTAGTTTTAAGTCACAGTTTGATATTCTATTACATGCGCTGTTACAATCTACCGACTGTTAAAAAAGCACAACAGGAGCAAAATTAGAGCCCCCTGGAAACAATGAAAGAGCACACCAATTTGCTATTCAATTTGCTATTCAGGGGTCACAAATGTGCATTTCATCATGCCTTCAGCTATTCAATCATTGGTTAGCTGGAGATTTGAGGAAATGTGCACTTATGAGACCTCCAGCTACAATCTGATTGACTGGAACTTGTGGTTGCTGCAGGGCACCTTCCATGCCCTGGGTAACATCACATGCCAGCCAGTGGGAGCGTGGGAACAAATTTGAACAGAGATTGGCCATATAAAATCTGTTAAGTTTTCCCCACTCTGGCTTTGGCAATGGTTGGAGCAGAAACTGCAATGAGGGGTAATTTTTGTTTCATTTATGAATGGTGGCTGTGGTAGCATAGGAGGAGAATATCAACTTTGGCTATTATTTCATTTGGCTTTATTTCTTTTAGTACATATAAAGAAGATTTAAAGATGGAATAATTAAAGAAAGAAGATTTACAGAAGACTGCAAGGGGAACTGAAGAAGATAAAGGAAGTTCAGGGTGAAGACAACACCATTAGACCTCCAAATTCAAGGTAAGTGTTAATGATTAGTGATGAGCGAGCACCCCAATGCTCGGATGTTCGGGTGCTCTGACCGAGCACCCCCTGAGGCTCGAGTGCTCGGCCGAGCACCCGAGCCCCATTGAAGTCAATGGGAGGACTCGAGCATTACACCAGGCACCCCCTGCTCTGATGAGGGGAGGGTGCCTGGTCCATAGGAAAAGGGCAGAAAAAGATGGAAACACTACAGAAATGGTTCAGGGACAGCATAGGGAGGATGTCTGGATGCACCTTGGACTCCAACATCGCTGCTGGGAACGATCTTTCGCCCGTAGTACGCCATTTTTACAGACTGACCGTAAAACACACAAAAAGGAAAATAAAAACGACTTTAGGCGAAAAATTGTTACCAAACAGTATTTGCTGTATATTTACTTGTATATCATCTGCAAATTCTCCCAAAAATTTCATCGATTTTCTGAAGTGAGGCCATGATTAAGAGGGAAACGTGCGCAGAGGCAAATTATCCCAAAAATTTCCTTGATTTTCAGAACTGAGGCCATGATTAAGAGGGAAACGTGCGCAGAGGCAAATTCTCCCAAAAATTTCCTTGATTTTCAGAACTGAGGCCATGATTAAGAGGGAAACGTGCGCTGAGCTGACCATCTAAAACATTATGGGTGAGGGTCTGCTGCAGAGCTGACCATCCTAAACATTATATGCGAAGGCCCGCTAGTGAGCTGACGCTATAAAACATTATATGAGAGGGCCCGCTAGAGAGCTGACCCAATAAAACATTATATGAGAAGGCCCGCTGGTGAGCTGACCTATATAAAAATTGGCAAACAGGGCCCGCTGGTGAGCTGGCCCTATATAAAAATTATATCACAGGGCCCGCTGGTGAGCTGGCCCTATATAAAAATTATATCCCAGGGCACGCTGGTGAGCTGGCCCTATATAAAAATTATATCCCAGGGCATATGGAAGAGGAGGAGGAGGATGAGAACATTAAGAGTCAACCATATACCCGTTTTTGGGGTGGAAGGGGTGAATGGGAATACAGAGTATTCCCATCATTGTAAATAACATATATAAAGTGAGTTTATGTTCCCCCGGGGCTTTCCTCCAGTGGAGTGGAGAAGTCAGGGGAAATCCAGGCCTTGTTCATTTTTATAAGTGTCAACCTATCAGCATTGTCGGTGGAAAGGCGGATACGCTTATCTGTTATGATGCCACCAGCAGCACTAAATACCCGCTCAGACAGAACGCTGGCGGCAGGGCAGGCCAGCACCTCCAAGGCGTAGAGTGCCAGTTCATACCACGTGTCCAGCTTGGACACCCAGTAGTTGTAAGGCACAGAGGGATCATTGAGGACGCTGACACGGTCTGCTACGTACTCCTTCACCATCTTCCAAAACTTTTCCCTCCTTGTGACACTAGGCTGCGCATCAGGGTGAGGGTGCTGGCGGGGTGTCATGAAGGTGTCCCACGCCTTGGAGAGTGTTGCCCTGCCTTTGTCGGAACTGCTGTGTGCTCCCCTTTTCTCCCCTTCTCGGTTGGCCAAGGTAGCACGTACTCTGCCGCCAGCGTTGTCAGATGGAAAATTTTGGAGCAATTTTTCAACAAGAACCTTCTGGTATTGCACCATTTTGCTTGTCCTCTCCACCGGAGGAATGAGAGATGAGAAATTCTCTTTGTAGCGGGGGTCCAGAAGGGTGAACACCCAGTAATCCGTGTTGTCTAAAATGCGTACAACGCGTGGGTCACGGGAAAGGCAGCCTAACATAAAGTCAGCCATGTGTGCCAGAGTACCAACAGTCAAGATTTCGCTGTCCTCACCAGGAGGCTGACTCTCAATATCCTCATCCTCTTCCTCCTCTTCTGCCCACCCACGCTGAAGAGATGGAACTAAAGTTCCATGGCTACCCTCTGTAGCGGAGACAACCGTGTCTTCCTCCTCCTCCTCCTCCTCCTCCTCCTCCTCCGCCTCCTCCAATTGTCGCTGAGAAGACGAAGTGAGGGTGCTCTGGCTATCACCTTGTGTAAGCTCTTCCTCCCCCATTTCCACCT
The DNA here is from genome assembly GCA_037306005.1 of Rhinophrynus dorsalis. Taxonomy (NCBI): domain Eukaryota; kingdom Metazoa; phylum Chordata; class Amphibia; order Anura; family Rhinophrynidae; genus Rhinophrynus; species Rhinophrynus dorsalis. Next base: position 337,562,287 of record CM074723.1, on the reverse strand, counting down.
CTTCCACATGCAAAGCGTCGGTTTTAATTGTGAGCAGCGAGCGTTTCAGTAGACACAGAAGTGGGATGGTTACACTGATAATAGCGTTATCGCCGCTCACCATCTGTGTCGATTCCTCAAAATTGCGTAAAACCTCGCAGAGGTCTGACATCCATTCCCACTCCTCACTTCTGATTACAGGAAGTTGAACGGAGAGGCGACGACCGTGTAACAGCTGGTACTCCACTACTGCCCTCTGCTGCTCACAAAGCCGGGCCAACATGTGGAAGGTGGAGTTCCAGCGCGTGCTCACGTCACACAGCAGCCGGTGAGCTGGCAATTGTAAGCGCTGCTGCAGCTTCAACAGGCCGGCCGAAGCTGTAGATGACTTACGGAAATGTGCACACACGCGGCGCACCTTGGTCAAGAGATCATGCACATTGGGGTAGGTTTTTAGAAATCGCTGCACCACTAAATTAAATACATGCGCTAGGCATGGTACGTGTGTGAGCTTGCCGAGCTCCAAAGCCGCCACCAAGTTACGCCCATTATCACACACAACCATGCCTGCTTGCAGGTTGAGTGGCGAGAGCCACTGCTCGGTCTGGTGACTAATCCCCTGCAACAGCTCTGAGGCCGTGTGCTGTTTGTCCCCAAGGCAGATCAGCTTCAGCACGGCCTGTTGACGCTTCCCCACTGCAGTGCTACACTGCTTCCAGCTACTGGCTGATGGGGGAGTGGCGGTGTGTGTAGAGAATTCGGAGGTGGAAACGGAGGAGGAGGAGCCAATAACGTAGGTGCTGGTGGAAACCCTGATGGAGGTAGGGCCCGCAATCCTCGGCGTGGGTAGCACCCGTGCCATCCCAGGGTCCGAGTCGCTCCCAGCCTCCACGACATTCACCCAGTGTGCCGTCAGGGAAATGTAGCGTCCCTGGCCACAAGCACTTGTCCATGTGTCAGTCGTTAAGTGGACCTTCCCAGTAACTGCGTTGGTCAGGGCACGGGTGATGTTACGGGACACATGGTGGTGTAATGCGGGGATGGCACACCGGGAAAAGTAGTGGCGGCTGGGGACCGCGTACCGAGGGACAGCTGCTGCCATCAGGCTGCGGAAGGACTCAGTGTCCACAAGCCTAAATGGCAGCATTTCGATGGCCAGTAATTTTGAAAGGTGTGAGGTTAGTGCTATGGCCTGTGGGTGGGTGGCTGGGTATTTTCTCTTGCGCTCAAATGCCTGGGGTAACGACATTTGGACGCTGTGCTGGGACAGGGAAGTGGATGTGGTCGCTGATGGTGCTTCAGATGCTACAGGTGCAGGGCGGGAGGTATGCGGGCCTGCGCCTTCGACAGGCGATTGGCCGGCACCGAAAACAGGGGAAGAGGAGGCAGTGGTGTGGCCTGCAGACACAGATGGGCGATCCAGGCGTTCCTCCCACTTACTACGGTGCTTGGATGCCATGTGTCGGATCATGCTGGTGGTGGTGAGGTTTCTAGTGTTCATGCCTCGGCTCATTCTGGTGTGGCACAGGTTGCAAACTACAAATCTTTTGTCGTCCGCACTTTCCTTAAAAAAACGCCATACCGCGGAACACCTACCCCTTGGCAAGGTAGATTTACGCAAGGGGGTGCTCCGTGGAACATTTGCGGGCCGGTTTGGTGCGGTCCGCCTTCTTTCTGTAGCCACACCACTGCCTCTTCCAGCCTGTTGCGGTGCTGCAGATGGCTCACCCTCAGGACTGCTGTCATCGCTCGGCTCTACACCTTCCCAGGTGGGGTCAGTCACCTCATCGTCCACCAAGTCCTCCTCCACTTCCTCACTCTGATCATCCTCCTCAAGTCTTGATCCCACCACATACTCGGTCATTGACAACTGTATAACATTCTCCTCAACAAGGTCTTGAGAAGGAAATAGTGGTTGATTTAATGGCAACTGTGTCTCATCATCATCATCATCATCCACTACTTCCTTTGACCTTAAATGCCGTTCACATCTGTCATCTTCTTGTGATTGGGTAGCCTCTAGAGGTTGTGAATCAGGGCACAAGATGTCATGTTCCTCTGCAAGCGTGCTTGGAGAGAGGGTCAAATGAAGGATTGGTGATGAGACGAGCTCATCACTATATCCCAGTGTGGGATCACTTCTTTGACCAGACCGTGTATGGTGGGAGGAAGGATGATCAGAGTGAGGATTATGTTGACCAGACTCTTGGCTACTGAGAGTGGACTTGGTGGAAGACAGGGTGGTGCTTAACCGACTGGAAGCAGTATCAGCTGTCATCCAACCGACCACCTGTTCGCACTGGTCGGACCTCGAGAGTGATGTCCTGCGACGCCCTGTGAAATCAGACATGAAGCTAGGTATGGTGGATGTCTTTCTTTCTTGTGCTCTGGCACCAGGCACAGTTTCTCCGCGTCCTGACCCGCGCCCTGAACTTTCAGGATCACGTCCACTTCCCCGTCCCTTTTTACCCGCCTTCTTCATCTTACACGATATATATGACTTTAATATATATGAGTTTGAAAACTTAACAGTATTTCTTACTATTCTGCAACTCTGCAGAGTACACAGAATAGGCTGCTAAACTGCGGTGACACACACTGAATGGAATAAGTGACTTTAATATTTGAGTTTGAAAAATTAACAGTATTTCTTACTATTCTGCAACTCTGCAGAGTACACAGAATAGGCTGCTAAACTGCGGTGACACACACTGAATGGAATAAGTGACTTTAATATTTGAGTTTGAAAAATTAACAGTATTTCTTACTATTCTGCAACTCTGCAGAGTACACAGAATAGGCTGCTAAACTGCGGTGACACACACTGAATGGAATAAGTGACTTTAATATTTGAGTTTGAAAAATTAACAGTATTTCTTACTATTCTGCAACTCTGCAGAGTACACAGAATAGGCTGCTAAACGGCGGTGAAACACACTGAATGGAATATGTGACTTTAATATTTGAGTTTGAAAACTTAACAGTATTTCTTACTATTCTGCAACTGTTCAGAGTACACAGAATAGGCTGCTAAACTGCGGTGAAACACACTGAATGGAATATGTGACTTTAATATTTGAGTTTGAAAACTTAACAGTATTTCTTACTATTCTGCAACTCTGCAGAGTACACAGAATAGGCTGTTAAACGGCGTTGAAACACACTGAATGGAATATGTGACTTTAATATTTGAGTTTGAAAACTTAACAGTATTTCTTATAATTCTGGAACTGTACAGAGTACACAGAATAGGCTGTTAAACGGCGGTGAAAGACACTGAATGGAATATGTGACTTTAATATTTGAGTTTGAAAACTTAACAGTATTTCTTACTATTCTGCAACTCTGCAGAGTACACAGAATAGGCTGTTAAACGGCGTTGAAACACACTGAATGGAATATGTGACTTTAATATTTGAGTTTGAAAACTTAACAGTATTTCTTATAATTCTGGAACTGTACAGAGTACACAGAATAGGCTGTTAAACGGCGGTGAAAGACACTGAATGGAATATGTGACTTTAATATTTGAGTTTGAAAACTTAACAGTATTTCTTATAATTCTGGAACTGTACAGAGTACACAGAATAGGCTGTTAAACGGCGGTGAAAGACACTGAATGGAATATGTGACTTTAATATTTGAGTTTGAAAAATTAACAGTATTTCTTACTATTCTGCAACTCTGCAGAGTACACAGAATAGGCTGCTAAACGGCGGTGAAACACACTGAATGGAATATGTGACTTTAATATTTGAGTTTGAAAACTTAACAGTATTTCTTACTATTCTGCAACTGTTCAGAGTACACAGAATAGGCTGCTAAACTGCGGTGAAACACACTGAATGGAATATGTGACTTTAATATTTGAGTTTGAAAACTTAACAGTATTTCTTACTATTCTGCAACTCTGCAGAGTACACAGAATAGGCTGTTAAACGGCGTTGAAACACACTGAATGGAATATGTGACTTTAATATTTGAGTTTGAAAACTTAACAGTATTTCTTATAATTCTGGAACTGTACAGAGTACACAGAATAGGCTGTTAAACGGCGGTGAAAGACACTGAATGGAATATGTGACTTTAATATTTGAGTTTGAAAAATTAACAGTATTTCTTACTATTCTGCAACTCTGCAGAGTACACAGAATAGGCTGTTAAACGGCGTTGAAACACACTGAATGGAATATGTGACTTTAATATTTGAGTTTGAAAACTTAACAGTATTTCTTATAATTCTGGAACTGTACAGAGTACACAGAATAGGCTGTTAAACGGCGGTGAAAGACACTGAATGGAATATGTGACTTTAATATTTGAGTTTGAAAACTTAACAGTATTTCTTATAATTCTGGAACTGTACAGAGTACACAGAATAGGCTGTTAAACGGCGGTGAAAGACACTGAATGGAATATGTGACTTTAATATTTGAGTTTGAAAAATTAACAGTATTTCTTACTATTCTGCAACTCTGCAGAGTACACAGAATAGGCTGTTAAACGGCGTTGAAACACACTGAATGGAATATGTGACTTTAATATTTGAGTTTGAAAACTTAACAGTATTTCTTATAATTCTGGAACTGTACAGAGTACACAGAATAGGCTGTTAAACGGCGGTGAAAGACACTGAATGGAATATGTGACTTTAATATTTGAGTTTGAAAACTTAACAGTATTTCTTATAATTCTGCAACTGTACAGAGTACACAGAATAGGCTGTTAAACGGCGGTGAAAGACACTGAATGGAATATGTGACTTTGATATTTGAGTTTGAAAAATTAACAGTATTTCTTACTATTCTGCAACTCTGTAGAGTACACAGAATAGGCTGTTAAACGGCGTTGAAACACACTGAATGGAATATGTGACTTTAATATTTGAGTTTGAAAACTTAACAGTATTTCTTCCTATTCTGCAACTCTGCACAGTACACAGAATGTGCTGCTAAACTGCGGCGAAGCACACTGAATGGAATATGTGACTTTGATATTTGAGTTTGAAGACTTAACAGTATTTCTTCCTATTCTGCAACTCTGCACAGTACACAGAATGTGCTGCTACACTGCGGCAAAGCACACTGAATGGAATATGTGACTTTGATATTTTAGTTTGAAGACTTAACAGTATTTCTTCCTATTCTGCAACTCTGCACAGTACACAGAATGTGCTGCTAAACTGCGGCGAAGCACACTGAATGGAATATGTGACTTTGATATTTGAGTTTGAAGACTTAACAGTATTTCTTCCTATTCTGCAACTCTGCACAGTACACAGAATGTGCTGCTACACTGCGGCGAAGCACACTGAATGGAATATGTGACTTTGATATTTTAGTTTGAAGACTTAACAGTATTTCTTCCTATTCTGCAACTCTGCACAGTACACAGAATGTGCTGCTAAACTGCGGCGAAGCACACTGAATGGAATATGTGACTTTGATATTTGAGTTTGAAGACTTAACAGTATTTCTTCCTATTCTGCAACTCTGCACAGTACACAGAATGTGCTGCTAAACTGCGGCGAAGCACACTGAATGGAATATGTGACTTTGATATTTTAGTTTGAAGACTTAACAGTATTTCTTCCTATTCTGCAACTCTGCACAGTACTCAGAATGTGCTGCTAAACTGCGGCGACGCACACTGAATGGAATACGTGACTTTGATATTTTAGTTTGAAGACTTAACAGAATGTGCTCTAATCTGCAACTTTGCACACTAAACAGAATGTGCTCTAATCTGCAACTTTGCACACTAAACAGAATGTGCTCTAATCTGCAACTTTGCACACTAAACAGAATGTGCTCTAATCTGCAACTGTGCACACTAAACAGAATGTGCTCTAATCTGCAACTTTGCACACTAAACAGAATATATATATTTTTTTTTTTTTTTTTTGTTTTTTTCCCCCCACACCAAATAACCTGCTGCCCCCACACACAGTAGTCCTAAAAAGGACTTTTGGTTCTTTTTTTTTCACAATTTTTGTTTTTTTCCTCCCTACACTGCCTTTCCCTTCCTATCCTCAGCTCTCCCTGGCTCAGACTGAGCCGAACTCGCTGGTCAGGTGCTATACAGCACCTGACCACGGGTTCTGGCCAGCCAATCAGTGTAATGCCAGCAGCCAACATGGCTGCTGGCATTACACCGATGTCAGAGCCTCCCTGCACGTTTATTGGCTGCGCAGCAGCCGCAAAACGTGCGGGGAGGAGACCCGAACATGGCGGGCGAGCACATGCGGTACTCGTACGAGTACCGCCATGTGCCGAGCAGAGCGATGCTCGAGCCGATCTGAGCATCGGCCGAGCATGCTCGCTCAACACTATTAATGATACATCTGTGGGGAATGGGTCATGGGATAGTGTTAGACCTAAGATTTTATTAAACTTTATTGGTAATGATAGGTGTAGTAGAGTGTCAGGAGGGTACTTTTAGGTTTAGTGTTTAGGAGGGTGAGGGAAGTGTGACTGTTATTAGCTGACAGTCAATACTTGACACTGTGTCAAACATTGAGTGTTAGCTAGTTTCCTTTGATGTTTCCATTATTCACACTATTTAGCATGTGTTGTGGGAACAAAAAGCTGTGACGAACATTAGGCCGCAAGTTAAGTTTTGGTGACCAGTGCTCGTTGTGGTTCATGGTGCCCAGGCAATTGAATTCCGATGGTACAACTATGTGTGTACCGGCCAGAACTCATTTTAAGTTTAACAAATGATGTTTCAGCTCTAATTGAATGGAGCCCCAAGTGAGTATAATTATTATAATTTTTCTGTTTGAAAGAGAATTCCTGTGTGTCAAGTGAAAGTCCCAGAAGGAGATTATGTTTTGTCCTTTTGGTAATGAAAGGGCTAAGTTCAAACACAATTTTTTTAGCCTGTCCATTTATGGTGATATATTCCTGGTACAACGGAAAAGGTCAGATAGACAGACTACTGTATAGGGCATCACAGCCTAAATTAATTTCTGTCATACAGTGGTTATATTGTCAGTGGTCACTCCCATGACATGGGGTTTGCAGACCAGAACTAAAAAGCATTGACTAACACACAAATATACTGCTGTCCTACCCTACAGTATCCAGTATCACCACATGAGATGGTCACACCCCCTAACAAAGGAACTGTCCATTATATAACTGAATGTGGAGGGAAAAAATTTCATTGTAGGGGTATTGGCAGCATCTGTGGTAAAAACTTACTTTTATCCCCATACGTCCTGGGGTATATATAACTAGTGGTATGTTTATAGGATTTCTGTGTTTAATCATTTTTATTTTTATGTTTTGCCTGTTTGCATGTTGTGTAGCATTTTATTTTTTTGTATTCAATAATTTAATCAGTTCTGCCTTGTGCTATCTATGAACCTTTTGCCTATAGAATTGATTATATTCTGTGATAATACAGTTTTATTAAATTTGCATATTTTGTTTTAGTCTGATCATAGTCAGGGGTCACCTGTTTCATCAAGTATCTGATAACCTTAAAGGGGATCTAGCACCCCTATACATGTTGGTCTAAAATGTTAGTTTATATAGCGACTAGATGGAATACCGTTTACATTTTTTTTTAATCTTTATTTTGCCAAAATGAAATGACTAAAGATTACCATCCTCTCTCCCTCGATCCAACCTCCTCTGATGATGGAAGCTTTCTGCATGTAAGCTGGAGTGCTCCAGCTTACATGCAGAAAGCTTCCATCATCAGAGGAGGCTGGATCGAGAGAGGGGAGCAGAGGAAGAGTGACAGACTGGGTACAGAGCTGGTAACTGCAGTGTGTCTGGAAGTAGGGTACAGGGTAATATTTACTCATTTAATTTTGGGAAAATATATATATTTTTTTTTAAATTAAACAGTATTCCATCTAGTCGCTATATAAACTAACTTTTTAGATCAACATGTATAGGGCTGATCGATCCCCTTTAAATTTACTCTAGTGGTGGTAGCTACTGATCGACTATTACTAACGCAATAGAACACAATATTAATTTTTTAAAGTAATATTTTTCCCCTTTCATCATGTAATACAATGATTCTCAACCTATGCCCTCAGGGACCACTAAAGGACAGGACCCAATCATTTTTATCAACTCCTTTGTGTTCAGGCAGAATAATCCTCAAGTCCCGGCCCGTTAGTAGTCCTTAGAACATGGTTTGTTTGGGTATTTATCACCTAAAATAGAAACAATTGATATAATATCAATATGAACATATACTACATACACTCATATATATACTTTTTTCATTTTTTTGTGTGAAGGTTCTATATTTTGTCATGAATGAATGGGAAAACAGATGAGATGCTACATTTATTATCAAGGTTTTCAAAAACCTGATAAAACCTTAAATAGACAAATTATTTGAGAGAGAGAAAAATCTTTTTGCTATTTTGCAATTCTTATTATTTTTTATGCTGCCATTTGTTGATGAACATTGTTACATGTTTCCTGTGTTTTGATTTTCAGTTCAGTTCTCGACTGCCTGTGCAATGAACCACAGCTAATAAAGCAGTTATGATTAGATATAGGCAACAAGTCTACTTTTTTTTTTGTTTGTACTGGAATTTTTGCAGAAAATCCATTATTTTCCATAAAATTCACACATGTTGAAACAAAAACAAAAACTAATAGAATATTTAGTGGTAAGGAGAAGAGAGCACCAAAAATATATAAGATAAATGATATAAATGAGTTGAAAAAATATAAAATGAGTTGATAAGATGCTAGAAATTATTTAATATGCAAATACATATATATCTCCTGAATTTCTATAATTAAAACATCACTATATATATATATATATAAAACCCATAATGAATATATGGCAAAATTGACCTATAATCCCAACATACAGTTAACATATAAAAGTTTCTCAGAATGTATACTTTACTGGGTGCAATGGCTGTTTGAAGAGTGAGTCATACAGAGTAGTGACTCGGAGTGGCGTAATATAACAAAATACACCTGTGTCCCAATATTGGATAATGTATATTCTTTTAGTACGTCTTGTGTCCAGTCAGCTGTATTAACTCTGACTGGGAAAATTGGTAATAACACTCCAGATTACTAATAAATATGGTCATGCCGTCTTGCTCACTACACACATGGCCAGCACACATTGAACAGCATTTAGTTTCGGGTTAACTGTACTCATACGCCCAGAACATAGATGGCATCACATGGCTAGCTTCTCTCTAGTCTAAGGGACAGGACCACTAGTAGTGATTTTCCAGTTCACCCTCTCAGGGTCCTCCCCATAGTGGCATTAGCACAGACAAATTTGCCACCGGTACCACCAGTAGTCAGTGAATCTGCAAATGTTTGAATCTGCCAAAATAGCTCTATACATTGCATATTGTGTGGTACAATGACCACACATGGAAGTGAGGGGAAGGCCAATAGAATTCAGGGCTTAGGGGAACATCTGCAAGCTGGCCACCCTGAAGCTCATTGTCATGGTTTTTGGTGAACACTCAGACAGACCAGTAAAGTTAAAATGACTTTATTGAGTAAAGTGCATACAGGGAATAAGGCCGCAGGCCCACAATACAAACAACAATATATAGTAGTAAGTGAGGCAATGACTGTAATCAGAATGGCTGAGAGAGGAGGCAGGAAACGGGAGGTACCCAAGGCAGGCAACCTTCCCCTAGAGGACTAGGTAATATCAGGCTAGTGGACCTGGGACTGACACAGGATAGAGGATGGCAGGAAGTCCTGGAGATGGTAATTGGCATAAGACCCAGACGCCTGGGTAGCATAGAACCCAAATAGGCAACATAGCAACACTGACCAAAGGACAGGGGTCCCAGGGTGACCGAGGCCACCACTTACAGATGGTAAACCCTAGAACGCTAGGGGTGGATCGTAGGCAGACAAATGGAAGGCCACAAGTGTCTCCTCACACGACAGTGTGATAAACGCAATTGCTGGCTCTATGCACAAAGGCCACTAGACAAGGAATAGAGCTCAGTGTCTCCACACACTACCGAGTGTGTTGTAACGCAAGTGCTGGCCCTAGCCCAGGCACTGCAACAGCAAAAGAGCACAAGGACTGCCTAGACAGTCTAGGCATTGAACGAGTTAACTGGAGACTTCCAGATGTGTACAGGAACTCCCACAGGGAGTGAGCCCAGCAATAGTGCAGAGGAAAACACAGATAGATCTGAGCAGTTGATAGCACTGTACCGGTACTTCGTGTGTGCACACCGCCACGGGTGGTTAGAGTAAGTGGCTATAGCACGAATGCTACGCCTACGGTCGATAAGAATAGCGCCATGCAGTGCACCACAGCAAGGCAACTGGAATCCGTCGTTTGTAATGCTGGCCAGACTAGGACAACGGAGGAAACACAGCCATGCACAGATGGCAACGGGAGAAAGGCTCAGCCAGGAAAGGTTACAAACGTAACGGAAGCACAGATTGGTCAGGAGCAACGGAATGGCTCAATAGCCAGACAGGTTAGCAACGGAGAGGGTTCTCAGCAAGATCATTACAGCAGCGGAGCGGGTTCACAGCCAGACCAGTTGTTAACGGAGCGGGTTCTCAGCCAGATCAGTTCAGCAACGGAGCGGGTTCTCAGCCAGATCAGTCGATAACGGAGCGCGTTCTCAGCCAGATCAGTTCAGCAACGGAGCGGATTCTCAGCCAGATCAGTCGGTAACGGAGTGGGTTCTCAGCCAGATCAGTTCAGCAATGGAGCGGGTTCTCAGCCAGATCAGTTCAGCAACTGAGCAGGTTCTCAGCCAGACCAGTTCAGCAACGGAGCGGGTTCTCAGCCAGATCAGTCGGTAACGGAGCGGGTTCTCAGCCAGATCAGTTCAGCAACGGAGCGGGTTCTCAGCCAGATCAGTTCAGCAACTGAGCGGGTTTTCGGCTAGATCAGTTCAGCAACGGAGCGGGTTCTCAGCCAGATCAGTCGGTAACGGAGCAGTACACAGGAAGCACAGGAACGTGCCAAGGGTACAATTGTTCTTTGGGGGATTGGTTGTAACTTAAGAATCACACAGATAAGGGATAATAATAAACGCTGATTGCATTATGTACAGAATCAAAATGCTGTTACAGTTTGGATGGTATATACATGAACAAAACAATATCATAGATTACAGGTATGGAAAAGATGGAATTGAATTGAATACCAGTAAATTATATGATGAAAATCTCCTCACACCCTCCAGCACAAATCTTGGTTTCTGGTCTCTTATCTGCTGGGCTCACACCTGGACAGGAATCAGGACTGCTGTGCTCAGGCTGCTCTCATTCTGTTCTCCTCAGCTCTCATCTCATACTCTCCTCAAGTTCTGATTCCACTCCCAAAAATACTGCTCTTTTACACCATTTTTCATATCACTTAGGTTTGGTGTAAACTGGTTAGCTCAATTGACTTTTCTCACCACACCCACTTGCCATTTCATGGTGGCCTCAGAGATATTACTGATGGGGGGGGGGCTCCAGAAACAGGTGTATGAGAAGCATTTGAGTCCTTTGAGCTTCCTTTGAGTCCTCAAATGGCTAAATAAGGAATGCATCCTGTCAAACCACTTGAAACAAACTTTATTGGTGTAATTGTGTGACCCCCTGCTGTTTGGGACAGCTGAAATTGCCCTGGATTCTTAATTAAACAGATTTCCAATGGTATATTCTTAAGCCATAATACAAACAATTAACCATACACTTGTGTACACACACATATATATATACATCTATACATCTATATATACATACATACATACACATACACACACACTTAATAAATTGCATACAATGTCCATATCCATATAGATAAACACATGTATACATACATTAACACACACATATATATCTCCACAGACAAACCCCTGTTAGAAGTCATATTTGATCCATTCTGACTTTCTTACAATTGGGAATTGCCATTTTTTCCACTGCCCCCCACCCCCAGTAACTTGTTTTTGTGGGACAGACAGGAAACATAGGGAATGATACCACCTGATTTCTTGGAGGATGCTTTAACATTGTTACCCTTGACATGGAAACAAGGCCAAGCGACTCAACTATGCATGAAAATACAGTAACTGGGTTGCAGAAAAATGGCAGCAGGTGCTCTGGACTGATCAGTCAAAATTTAAAATATTTGGCTGTATCAGAAGGCAGTTTGTTTGATGAAAGGCTGGAGAGCGGTACAAGAATGAGTGCTTGCAGGCAACAGTGAAGCATGGTGGAAGTTCCTTGCAAGTTTAGAGCTGCATTGCTGCAAATGGAGTTGGGGATGTGGTCAGAATTAATGGTATCCTCAATGCTGAGAAGTACAGGCAGATAATTATCCATCATGCAATACCATCAGGGAGACATCTGATTTATTCTGCAGCATGACAACGACCCCAAACATACAGCCAAAGTAATTAAAGGGACAGTATTACTTCAAAATGACTATCCCTCATATTGTAGCCCTTAATAAACTGAGTTAAATGACAGCAGCGGCATCTCTCAAACCTTTATGGTTTAAGAGATAGCCACTTTCAAAGTTTCCTCTCCCCTGCTCTCAGCGTTCTGCTGCTAGCAGGGGAATCCGGTCCCGGGACAGGCGGAGGCTCTTCAGCAGAGCTGATATCTCGTTATGGAAGGAAAAATTATTCATTGAAACAGTCTTCTACGTGTGCTTGGTTACCAAGCACACGTAGAATACTGTTTCAATTAATCATTTTTCCTTTCATAACGAGATATCGGCTCTGCTGAAGAGCCTCCTCTTGATTCAGAGACAGGATACTCCTGCTGGCAGCAGAACACTGACAGCAGGGGAGAGGAAACTTTGAAAGCGGCTATCTCTTAAACCATAAAGGTTTGAGAGATGCCGCTGGTGTCATTTAACTCAGTTTATTAAGGGCTACAATATGAGGGATAGTCATTTTGAAGTAATACTATCCCTTTAAGAACTATCTTCAGCGTAAAGTAGAACAAGGAGTCATGGAAGTGATGGTATGGCCCCCACAGAGACCTGATCTCAACATCAATGAGTCTGTCTGGAATTAGATGAAGAGAAAGAAGCTACTGAGGCTGCCTAAATCCACAGAAGAACTGTGATTTGTTCTCCAAGATGTTTGGAGCAACCTACCTGCCGAGTTCCTTAACAAACTGTGTGCAAGTGTACCTAGAAGAACTGATGCTGTTTTGAAGGCAAAGGGTGGTCCCACCAAATTTTGATTTGATTTAGATTTTTCTTCTGTTCACTCACTATGCATTTTGTTAACTGATAACTGATAAAAATTAACTGTTAACATGTCTATTTTTGAAAGCATTCTTACTTTACAGCATTTTTTCACTCCCGCCTAAAACTTTTGCACATAACTGTAGGTTTAGTTCAAGAACACACAAAATTATTTTGCAAAAGTATTTATAAAGTATATTTGTATATACCCCTCAATATATTTGTAAATGGTAATTATATCACCTTGTAGATGCCATTTTGGGCATTTAGGAATTATTAATCGTGTATTCTTGCCACACATACATGATCTGTGGATCACATCAAGAGGACTCTTTCAGCACAGAAATTCCTCTTCATGGTTTCTGCTATATGAGTTGTCAGTGTCAGACATTCATCTGTCACAGCAACAGGATTATGATGAGCAGGCTAGTGTGCCACAACCCACTGTGGCCAATATCGGACAGAGTTTTTCAATTAGTGATAAGGGACTAGGGGCTGGATTCTTTTGCAGGTGCTAATTTTATCACTGCTTTTATCTCCAGCTTTCCCCTTAGACTTCAATATAAAAATGTTTGATAAAACAGGTGTTAACATTTATCACCTGCAATAGAATCCAGCCCTAGGACAGGCTCCAATACTCCTGGTCCTACCTCTAGTGCTGATGCTGAGGCAGCAGCAACAACACCTTCCCCAGCCAGTGAAGGTAATTCTGGAGAAGAAGAAGACCATTGTTCTCCACCTGCCCCTTCGCTGAAATCATGGGTGTGGGACTATTTTTCGCTTGAGACAGGCACAGTGCAGTCATCAGCAACCCCGATTTGCAGTATGTCTGATAAAGTAGTGAAAAGGGAAAGGTGGGGACTTGCCTTAGCACATCTTCCCTCATAAAGTACATGCAACACAGACACCACAACTTATGTATGCAAAAGCTAAACCCCAGAAAAAAGAAATTGAGAGCTGCTATCACTGTGCCCTTGGTCCCTCTCTAAGGGCACAAAGAATAGGGGTAAAAATCCCAGAGAAAGACAAGAGAAACCCAGCCTGGAAGTTCAATGACTTGTGCAACACCTGTGTCATCAACGTTTTCTTGTGCTAGGGTATGTGGGAAGGTATATCCACTGTCACCACCCTGGCACTCTCAGTGTCCTCTTCCTCCTACTCTGGAATACCACCTTCACCTCTATTACCTCCTCTACCAGCTGACAGTGAGGCTGTAGATGTAACATTTTGGCTGTTCATGTCCACCCATTGCTCACTGTGTGATGTGCTGACCACTCATGGCAATGTAATGAAGAGTAATCAAATGCAGGTTAGCACGGAGCATCTGTAGAGATTCCATACCACTGGATACACTATGGAAGTGGCAGGGAGGATTCATAATTTTATTAATCTTGATATCACATCATTAGCGAAGTGGACAAAGGCCTTACTGATAGCAGTACCTTGTTTCTTGGGGGATGGTTTTACATTGCTGATCTAAGTATCAATGTGTTTGGTTGCTGTTGTGCCTGTTGCTTAATATGAGTGCAGAGGTGTTAATTGTTGCGATGCTTCCCAGTTCTTCCTCTGTTTCACAATGTTTTCTTGTGCACACTATACACATTGTCATTACTGATGAAAGGCACAGTTCCTTGCTGTCAAGGGAAAAAATGAATATTCTACCCACCCATGATTTTTAGAAAAGGTGCAGGAGGATAAGCATAATAGGCCAACTTCTTCTCCTTAGATACACAGGAAGTAGTGTTGGGGCTTGCTGTGGTGTTGCTGCTGTCTCAGAAACACTAGGGCTAATGGCAAGTAGAAACATCACTGCCTGTCTTATATCAGTGCTGATAATCCCAGTCCCATGCAGCAGACTAATCCCCATGCTTCTTAGAAGACTCATCATGATCCATAGGACTGAAAGCTAGACCAATTATTTGCACTTCAAATTCAAGTCTAATTTAAGATTATTGACAAACATGAATCAGTAGTCATAACAATGGTCCCAACAGTGGTAGATGGTAGCAACCCTTAAAATCCTTCCTCCTCCTTAGTGCTGCAGTTAATAGTACATGTGTCATGGGTTTGATTAGCATATGTGGCTTAGTCCACTTCTTGTCTCAGATACTCAGATTGTGTTACATTTTTAGAAATCTTAGTCTCCCAACACTTCTGCTTGAAAGCCGGGTCCTTCAGTCATTTACAATATAACCAGCTGACTGAAAACCCACTCAAATTGCATGCTTGCTGTTCGGTAACTAAGGATTTTCATTGATGCATGTGTCAGTGATATTTTCAAGAATAAAAAAGCCAACCATAAGATTAGTTTTTGGGATAAACCCATCGGTATATTTAAATGTGGCAGTTAGGAGTATATGACCTGTATGCATTACCTCTTTGATTGAAAAGACACTGGGAACAAATAAAGATTAATATAAATAATAAAAAGCATATGCTCATTTAAGTCTAACTACATAGGCAAAGAATAGCAGCTGAAGTGGATTCTTAATTGCAATAAGTGTACTTATTAACCTGTGGTTGTAGTCTTCAATAACAACCACAAGGAAGCTTACAACCAGATTTTTGGAGCATCTGAGAAGCAGTGATGTAATGTATTGAATCACTGAAAAGATTGCCAAGGGGGTTTTAGACAAGGGAATTACATTGCTGCTATTGATCAAGCACAGATGGAAGGGGAGGGGGGCAGACTTTTGAGGATAAGGTAACTTGAAACATTTTGGATCCATGAACTCAGAACCATGACACCCAATGACCTCGATATAGATATAGATTTGGCAGCTTTTACTTAATGCATTGTTCAGATTTCAGATTATTGATTTGTGTTTTTTGTGTGTGTAAGGATGTGGTTGGGTGCTAGAGGTAAGATGCAATGAATATCTAGTTGCCTTGGGCCCTTGTTATTGTACACAGGACTCTCTGGATTTTCAGAAAGGATGAAAAAGGTTTGTTCTACATCAACGTTTCAGCCAGATACAGCTGGCCTCTCTCAAGATAAGAACCAAATGCATCAAACCTCCCCTATATACTCTCTAAGTGTAGATGGCACCAAGACTGGTGCCTTCGTGTAGGTATGACGTCACACTACTAGGTAGTACATCATACAGTGCACATAGACTCTCCAAAAGACGAAATACCACATAAAACCTATAAACATCCAGTGCTTTGTATAGTATGCATAAAAAAGCATCATAAATGACAAGTAGCTGTAAGTATTGAATTTACAAGAGTTGTAAAAATATGGGTATAATCAAAGCTAATTAAGAGATTAATAATGAGACCAAATACTGATACAAATAGGTTACTATAACACAACTGCTGCTTGGCAGGAGAGATAATAAATGCATAAAACAAAAGTTTAAGCAGTATAGCAGAGGTTCAGTAGGTGTCAAACATAGAAATAAAGGGTCCCAGCAAAGGGGTACCCCCATCTTTTCAGCACCATGCTGGACAGTGCGCTGCAAGTTGAGTAAAATTAATGTATTCAATGCTTGTTTATTCAGTTCCTAGTGATTACCTGTCTTGTATACACTAATGCTACTCATATTGAGGTGCCCTGTTTGTCCGGCATGATGCTGAACAGATGGGGGTACCTCATTGCTGACACCATAGGTACTTTAAAATACCCCGGAAGAGGAAACGTATAGTTGCGAAACACATAGGGTGGTCCCATACTGGGTAGTTTGTTTTTCTTTTGGCATATTGATTTTAAGTGTACATCTGTACAGATTTTTAATTGCAGATTATTATATTAAATTTTCTCTTATTATACAATTAAATAGGCTCCAGTGTTATTATATAGCCTTCCCAAATAGTATCCCTTTGTAGGCTGTGTCTCTTTATTCCATATTGGACTAATTGGGATATCGGAAGAGGCTGGAGGCGGTGACTGCTGGGAGGAAAGGAGAAAACTGGTACTGAGAAAGACACTGTCACTGAATGTGGATGTGATTACACCCTGAGGCTGGACTGCCTCAGAAACACTTAGATTGTGTGCGTTTTTTTACATGGTTGTGGGGACTTTGCCAGAAGTAATCAAAGAATAAGCTGCACTGCTCTGTGGAGGAATATTTGAGGACTCTTAATTATCTATCAGGTTGTATCTGGTTAATTATTGGTGTAATAGCGCTAAGATCTATTCTGTGTACCTCGTTGCTGGGACTTTATTAACTACCCTCTATACTTTTATCGGGGATGTGCACAGACATTTTGGGGGACAGGGGTTCAAATGAAAAAAAGGGCACTTCTCATAATTATTTATTCAAAATATATATTTAAAAAAAAAAAGAAAAGAATTTACATATCAGGAGCCTGTAGGCACAGAAATCTGAAGCGCCCCCCATTGACCATCTCCACTGGACACCTCAGCAATGCTCCTAATCTCCACATTGCCCCCCATCATCTCCATATTGCCCTTACATTGTCCCCTGTCAGCTCCATATTTCCCCCATCATCTCCATATTGCCCCCATCAGCTCCAACTTACCCTCACATTGCCCCCATCAGCTCTATATTGCCCCCATCAGCTCCATATTGCCCCATCAGCTCCAGCTTACCCTCACATTACCCCCATCATCTCTATATTACCCCATCAGCTCCAACTTACCCTCACATTGTCCCCTTCATCTCCATATTGCTCCCCATCAGCTTCATATTGCCATCAGCTCCAACTTACCCTCACATACATTGCCCCATCATCTCTACATTGCCATCATCTCCATCTTGCCCCCCATCAGATACATATTGCCCCATCATTTCCACATTGCCCCCCAGTGTCTGTTTCCTACCTCTTTCCTGGTGGTCCAGCAGCAGGAGAGGTCTGTATGTGCCTCCTTTGGCACAGACCTGTAGCTGGAGCTCCCGCGCGGTCTTCTCTTCATGCATAGCACTGAGAGATGATGTCATCTCCCAGAGCTCCGTAATACTAAAGAGCCGACAAGGGAGCGCAA
Source organism: Rhinophrynus dorsalis (assembly GCA_037306005.1). NCBI lineage: Eukaryota > Metazoa > Chordata > Amphibia > Anura > Rhinophrynidae > Rhinophrynus > Rhinophrynus dorsalis. Next base: position 337,544,175 of record CM074723.1, on the reverse strand, counting down.
CATCTACAGGTCTGTCCTGAAGGAGGCACAGACCTGACTTGTTGGTGGGAGATTAGTGTGGGTGGCGAGGCAACTTTATTTATTTATTTTTTTTGTTAAAAGGGCACAAGGGCACTTTGGACAAAAAGGGCAGGTGGTCAAGCCCCCCTTGGTGTCTATGTGTGCACGTGCCTGGCTATTATAAGTGCCCCCAGAGTGTGAGAGTTCTCTAAATTCACTCACAGCACAATGTATGGCACTATTGGAGTAGAGAGGAAATGAATTAGCACAAAGTGCCAGCCTATGTCATCACCAAAAAAAGCTGAATTAATCAAAAAAACATTTACAGTACAAACAAACTGTTAGGACAACATATAGGTGGGTTTTAATTATCTTTATTAAAGTTAACAAAACTTATGTGGTGACAAAAAAAACAGGAGTCATATGAACAGATGCACAAATGAAATGATTCTGGGTCAAACTGCCTGCACCCTAGGCAACAAATAAAAAGTCCCATTGATGTAAATGCAGTTTTAACCTTTTGAGTGCCAGGGGGTACGCAGCGCTTTCCTCTAGATTTGCTCCAATTTTGCATTTGTACACATTGCCCTTTATATATTATGGTTTATGTGGAAAGTCTTAAAATGGAATTACATTGCGTGAGGAACTAGCGCTTAGCACATTTTTGCAATTAGACATGGACTGGCCCATTATTTTGTGTTAGATCTGCTGTGAACAATATCACACAGTCCTGAATTCTCCAAGGTCTGATTTTCAGAAAGAATCTGCTATGAGACTTGGTGATATACTACCTCTACCCATGACATGTTTCATCTCACCATACAAACAGGAACATATTTGGGGTGATCACTATACATAATTCATTTCTTATATAGATCAAAGTGTAATGAGCACCCCGGGGAAGACTTTCTACTGTACATTATGGTTTGATTTCACAGGTCTACCCTGACTGTTTGTACGATATCATATAAAATACATGTGAATGTGGCCCAGTCCTTTCTGCTGCTTAAAAGAGCAGTACAATTTTGTTATGAAAAAATATATATTGTAGGGATTTTCATCTTAAGTAAAACAATGGTACCCCCACTTCTGAGAGATGCATGTTTCCAGTTACAGTTTAAACCCATTTTTTTCATTAACAGTGCCCTCTAGTGTTCAAATTCTAATTAGTTATTCTTTTCCATTCTAATTGAGAGGAAAGTCAATGACAAACAGTTCTCCATAGAGTGTGATAGAAACTACGGAGTCATGCTGTCAGAACTTTCAGGAAGTAAATGGACAGTAAATTAACTTCCTAATTATTTGAACTGTTATAACTTTTGAATAAAACAACTGACCACAGTGGTAGTGCCCTTGTTTTACCCAGCAGGAAAAGCTCTATAACATATATATTTTCATTAAAAAAGTTTACTGCTTCTTTAAGGTTCAGAAGTAATATTTGCCAGTTGAGGATGTTGGTAGTTGTAGCTGGAAGGACACAGTGTGCCCACACATGTCCATGGTACCAGCACTGAATAATACAATTTTTTTCCTTTACCGATTAAAGGAGAAGTATAACCTCCTAATAATACCCTCCTATATATATTATTCTGGGCAGAAATCCTAATGGCCCACATGGATTTTGCCCTTGTGGTTTTGTTCAAGGAATAACACCTTCAGTCAGTCCTGTATATCATGTCCATGGAAGATGACATGGCAGTTGCTCACAGGACTACAGGACACCAATTCTTCCTACTAAACATTGTAATCTTAAGTCTTTAACCGCTTAAGCATCGTGCGATCCAGGATTGTGGTGCACTGGAAGACCAACGCATTTTTTTTTATACCAGTCTACCCAGTGATCACAGAGTGCCGTGAAGGTGGGCTGCGATCATGAAATTCCATGACATGCCATGACCTCCCTTGTCCTTAAAGGGATAGTAATACTTTGTTTTATCTTTATTTTATTTTGTAGGCATTAAAAAAACATGAATAACGATATAAGTCTTATCTCTCAAACCTTTATGGTTTAAGAGATATTCACAAGCAAAGTTTCCCCCTCCTGCCCCTTTTCCCTAGTGTAAGCCATCTCTTCTCAAATGTGAACCTGGTTGTAAGACCAGACAGATAACAGCAGGGGACAATCTTCTTTGTATGAAAACAGTGAAAGCCCTTCCCCCCTTGACAAGTTTTTCAGCTTTTTCCCTTATCTTAATTGAAGATTGTCCCTCTCTGCAGTCTACCTGGGCACCTCCCTTCTGATCTGGCTGAACTGGGGGGCATACTTTGCTTGTGAATATCTCTTAAAACGTAAAGGTTTGAGAGATAAGACTTATATCGTTCTTCATGTTTTTTTAATGCCTACAAAATAAAATAAAGATAAAACGAAGTATTACTATCCCTTTAAGGCAAGACACAGATGATGGTCCTGGCACATCATGGACTGTTAAGGCATTAAGGGCCAGAGTGGTGTGTAATGTATTGTTTCCAAATGTGTTGTTCACCCTCTGGTCCTAAATGGGTTAAGTAAGCACTTGCATCTGCCTTCTTCAGTCTGAAAAAAACTGCCAGTAAATTTAATGTAAGCCTCCATGGATTTGACATCCAGGACTGTTTGACGATTTTATTTATGGAAAAAAAGGTACAAGAGAAAAGCTCATAGAGGCCATTAGGACTTTGTCTTCATAGTAAAGTAAATGTTGGTTATAATTAGAAGGTAGTAATTCTCCTTTAATTTCCAGCTGCAAGTTAACGAGTAAGGAAGTACACTGTTTTGTTGTTGCCCTGAAATGCAGTATTAGAGGATTATTCCTAAAACATGTCGATATTAAAAAGCCAAGCAGGAACTGAAAGGGAATTTAAAAGGATTTTCATGCACTCCTTATTCATTTTTTTCTTCTTGCTTAGTACAAGTAGGATTTGGGGGCAATTTAGTTATCAAGTTGACTGTGTCCTGTTTCATTCTTCTAAGGCCTGGCTGTTGCGTTGATGCCAAACACTGAACATATCAAAGAAGTTTTGTGGATTGTCTGTTATAATCCATATAAAACAGCTCAATGGAAAAAGGATAGATATTTTCTTAAAATGAGAAAAACACAATTTCAATAGCCTTGGGGGGAAAAAACACAAATTTCAAAGAAGAAAAGTATTTCTCATCTGCATTACTCATGGCGTGTCAGTCTTTTTCAAGAGTGCACATTAGTTTTTCATTTGCCTCATAGATTTTATTGTTTTTTAAAAGACTTAAATTATGCTTCATTTATTGGCAATCCTCCTGCCCTAACATTGATTCTTACCATTGACTTTGTTCATTATTTGCAGACTGTTCTGACATTCAGGAATTGTTTTATGTTTAATATATGCTGTAATAGCCTTTCTGCTTAAGAAAGAGATGCCAGTGATAGAAATATGGGTTAAAAACAGCACTGGGCTTTAATTTTCAGATGTATTAACCTGTTAGATGCACTGGAGAAATCTCTAGCCTTCAAGGGATTAGTTATTCTGGAAACTAATTTTTGATCACCTGGTAGTACAAAAGATTGTGTTGCAATAGCTTGTTTATCTAATCTGGGAGAAAGAAATGGATTTCCTCAAATATGTTTGCAAATTAAGTTTTCTGAAGTTCTACCGTAAAATCTCAGGTATAATATGCACCTATGGATAATACGCAGGTGTAAATTATACCCAAGATTTTACAAAAAATTAAAGTACCTATGTATAATACGTACTGCCTTTCTGTCCCTGTACTCACAAAACAAAGATCCAGATGTTTGTGTCACGGTACCAACAAGGAAACACAGGACGAGTACTAAAGGTAACACCAACTTTATTCAGGCAACAAGTATACAGAGATATCATAAGACAGTAAAATATGCAAGATAAAGAGATGCATACAACTGTGCAAGAGATGACTACCGGGAATAGAAGCCTGCTATCGTGTGATTCTCTCGATAACCATCTCCCAACAATGGAACAGGAGAGTCTGCAGTACCACAGGTCTGCACCAGGGAGTAGCCCGACAGAGATAGGGGTACCCAAGGTCTCAGGTCCGCACCTGAGAGAACCAGCAACATAGGGAGGTAATAGGAAGGAGTCTACCAAAGCCCCAAGCCTGCACTGAGTTGGTTATCCACTGAATGGAAGGCCACAAGCAAGGTAGTAGATAACGCCAACGGTCAGCACTAGATAGGGTGGTCAGGCAAGCCAGAGGTCATGCACAGAGGGGGTCGTCAGCCAGAGCCACAGGTTTGCACCAGGAAGGATGTCCACTGAAGCGTTGGTATGCTGGATACGCAGTGGACAGAGCCCCAGGTCAACACCAAAATGGATAGTCAGACAAGCCAGAGGTCATACACGTAGCGGGTAGTCAGCCAAAGCCGGGAACAACACATGGAACGGTTAGTCTGCCAGAGCTGGAGGTCTGCACCAGAATGGATGTCCAGCAAGCCAGGGGTCATACACAGAACGGGTACTCGGACAAAGCCACAGGTCAGCACCAGATCAGTTAGTCAGACAAACCGGTTCATACACTGAGCCCAAACACTAGAACTGCACTGGACACAAACGAAAGGGCAACTATGCCCTGTGTCCAGGCAGTTCAAATAGGTAGAGGGACAGGAAGAGGAGGAGCAGCCAAGAGGTGGCTGTCACTTTAAATGGAGCGCACATCCTGACTCTGGACGTGCGCCAAGAATGACAAGACTGCTGCTGCCCGCCAGCAGGAGATGCTGTTGAGCCGCACGCCACGTCCTAGCGGTTGAGCCTCCAACACAAGCCTGCCTCACCGGAGGCAGCCCCAAAAGGTGGGCAATGCGGCTGGAGCTGCCAGAAGTACTTGTGGTCGGCTCGAGCAGCCGCCACATAAGGTACTGACAGTTTGCCTCCCTGTGACTGCTTCCTTTCTTCTTTTGGGATCTATTCCAGCGTACCGTAGTCAAAATCATTTTACCTGATGCTGGAGGTAACAGTGCCAGTTGTAAGGATAGGTTGCCAGGCAGGGAGTCGCTGCTGTTTGAAGGCCACGTTATCCTGGTTCTTACTCTTCATTGCCATGCCAGAATCTACACCCCCCATGGGTGATGGTTCCCATCCTCTTCCTTGGTATTATATAGTTTTGTTTTGGGTGCCTGTACCCACTATTTCAGTGGAAATCAAACCCCTCTCCCCACCTCCATGTTGGACAGATATTAAGCCCCTGTGAACGCAGCCTGTGGATCCATTCAATGGGTTGTATGCTTGTCTTTGCCACCCGCTTCCTCCTGTGCCTCTTTCCCTTCCAAGATCCCCGGCACTGTAGAGACTGCCGGAGTGCATTATGCCACCCGCTTCCTCCTGTGCCTTTCTTCCCTCCAAGATCCTCGGCACTGTACAAGGTGTCTAAGTGCCCTGTTTGGACCTTCGCATTTGCTTAGGTCCTAACAGGGCACTCAGGCACCTTCTACAGTGCTGAGGATCTTGGAGGGAAGAGAGGCACGGGAGGAAGTGGGAGGCATAATGCATTGCGAAGGTCCTAACAGGGCACTCGGGCAGTCTCTACAGTCCTGGGGATCTTGGAGAGAGGCATAGGAAGAAGCGGGCTGTAAAGACAAGCATGCAGCCAGTTGAACGGATTCACATGGGCTCAATTTCCGTCTGACATAGAGGTGGGGAAAAGGAATGATATTAGAGTATCAAATACAAGATTTTGAGGTAGCGTACGGGGAGGCAAAGGTATGTTTTTTTTTGTGTGGATTAATTTTTACTTTTTTTTTTTTTACTCGTGTATAATACGTACCACCCACTTCACATATGGTGAAATGGCAAAGGTATGGTTTTTTTTGTGTGGATTAATTTCTACTTTTTTTTTTTTTACTCGTGTATAATACGTACCCCCCACTTCACATATGGTGAAATGGGGTAAAAAAGTGTGTATTATACCCGAGATTTTATGGTAATTACAAATGCGGCACCTGATCACACATACTGACATACATGTCACAAGCGCACAGAACAAATAGCAAAAATAATATCTATGGGGTTTGGTTGTTTCTCTTATTAAGGGGAGATTTGGCTGACATTTTGATGCTAGACTTTCTGTTTGCAGGACCAGTCTTATATGGATGCGGATATCAGTCAAGTGTTCTCTCATAATTGAGTAGGCTATAGAGGAGGTCTTTCTTCAAGAATAAACTATTTAAATTTACTGGTTTTCAGTGTGTGCTTGTCACATCTTTTTTTTGCTGTTTTGACTTCTTAAGTGGAAGGGAATTCCAAAACTGTGCCCTTTTACATCTTGTACCAAGAGAGCTACAGCTGCACAGCACTGACAAGACCCTTAGTTGTTGAGTCAGGGCAATGTTTCTTGGATGTTTACACTTGTATTGGTGATAAAAATTAGTTGGAGAATGTTTCATCTTAATCATCTGTACTTAGTACCTTAAGCCTCATACTGCTATTGGGGTAATCCTGTCCGAAGCAAAAAGGGACAGTTTGTCTACCTGAGTCTGGTTTAGGCCAAGGGCAAGCAGAAAAACTATGGAAGCAGGCATAAATGTAACTATCACATCTGAAATGAGGAGCACAAAAACAGACACATCTAAAAGTATAATCTTTAAACACACAAGAAGTACAAAAAACTCACCAGACCACCAGTGTCTATAGGCGTATAATCCCCCAGTCCTGTTAGCCTCGATCCGCTGCCCAGAATAGTCCGATACTGGAAATTAATATATTTAGTCCCTTAGCACAGTTCTTGAATCCCAGCTCTCCGCTCCGTATCCGGGGAAGAAGAATCTCTATCCACTCCTGGGGATTAATCGTGCACTGGGGATACAAGGTAGCAAGCGCCGTTACGGTGCACTAGCACTAGTTATTTATTTACCCTATCTCTATATTTTAAGGGATATTATTTATATGTATTTAAGTATAAGCTAAACAGAGTCAGTTTTAATTTAGTACTATCTTTTTAAATTGAGATAGAGTGAATAGTGGGGTCATAGAAGTGTTTTAATTGTATTTAAAAATAAAGGTGACGTTTTTATAATATAGTGAGAGAGAGTGACGAAATAACTAATCATTTTGTATTAGAGTAGTGAAATAGGTGATTACCGCTTAGAAATTGTGACAGGGAATTACTTGGTGTGAAAAATCTCTAAATATGAGATTAAGAATCTCGTACTGTAACACCTGAGGAAGTGGCACGTTAGCCGTGATACACATAGGGTAATTCACTGACAACCAGACCTCGCTGTTACATCTGTATCTCCCGGTCACGTCCCCCGTTTAGTGCCCGTGTTCCGGTGAAGGAACGCTAGTGCACCGTAACGGTGCTTGCTACATTGTATCCTCAGTGCACGATTAATCCCCAGGAGTGGAGAGAGATTGTTCTTCCCTGGATACGGAGCGGAGAGCTGGGATTCAAGAACAGTGCTAAGGGACTAAACATATTAGTTTCTAGTATAGGACTATTCTGGGCGGGCAGATCGAGGCTAGCAGGACTGGGAGATTATTTGCCTATAGGCACTGGTGGTCTGGTAAGTTTTTTGTACTCCTTGTGTGTGGGAAAAAGTAAAGATTATACTTTTAGATGTGTCTGGTTTCATGCTCCTCATTTCAGATGTGATGCTTTGAACAAGGGATAAGGTCCTTTAAAATTGGAAGCGGCATCAAAGAGATACATCGGGGAAACCTTTGTAAATATCCCATGTGATAGAACTGTATACTTATCATCTCAACCATCCATTTCATCTATTCATCATTCCATCTCTCCATCCATCATTTTCATATAGATCAGCACTGTATTGCATTTATTTTCGGAACTCTGGTTTTTATATTTGATATTTGGATTTATGGACCTACCAATTGGGCATATGGTATAGTATTAGCTTTTTTGTGGATCTGGTTATTGTAAGAGTCTATCTGTATTGTATTTATTGGTTTGGCTTCCTACATGTGTATGGTTCATTTTGAAAGGATGAGTCACGGTGCGCAGAGTGGGGGTGTCTTTGCTTGGATCACAACTGTCTGGGAGACTCTGATAATAGTATTTAAGTCGCAGAGTTTCCCTAGGGTGGATTTCCAGGTTCAGACACAAATCCACATCAATAGAAATAAATGCAACTATCCTAGCTTATGCCCTGGTTAATAATACTGCACAATTCAGTTTTGAGGTGGAGATGAGACATGAGAGAGGCACTGAGCCCATTTTGACAGTGTTGCTAATAGGAATGTTTTAGCTGGTTGTGAGAAGATTATGGCATTGCACAATTTCCATACACGAGTCAATTATAATTTCAACTTTGTTAATAAGAAAACCTGTGTTAATTTCATCAGAGTTTTGCAGCAACACAAAGATGACCACCAACTTGTTGGAGTAATGAACCTATCTAAGAAAGCAAGTTCACAATCCCTAGAATGAGACAAGTCAGAAAGGGGAGAGGTCCTTCTCAGAAGTCTCAGCATTAGTGTTGAGCGAGCGTGCTCGGCCGATGCTCGGATCGGCTCGAGCATCGCTCTGCTCGGCACATGGCGGTACTCGTCGAGTACCGCCATGTGCTCGCCCGCCATGTTCGGGTGGCGGGGATCTGTGCCGGAAGAGGCACAGATCTGAAGACGCTCCGCTGGACCACCAGGGACTGGAGGTACGGGGGCATTGCGGAGATGAAGGGGGCATTGCGGAGATGAAGGGGGACATTGTGGAAGAGGGGCATAGACTCTATGCCCCTCTTCCACAATGTCCCCCTTCATCTCCGCTATGCCCCTCTTCCACAATGTCCCCCTTCATCTCCTCTATGCCCCTCTTCCACAATGTGCCCCTTCATCTCCGCTATGCCCCTCTTCCACAATGTCCCCCTTCATCTCCTCTATGCCATAGAGGAGATGAAGGGGGACATTGTGGAAGAGGGGCATAGCGGAGATGAAGGGGGACATTGTGGAAGAGGGGCATAGAGGAGATGAAGGGGGACATTGTGGAAGAGGGGCATAGCGGAGATGAAGGGGGCATAGCGGAGATGAAGGGGGACATTGCGGAGATGAAGGGGGCATTCGGAGATGAAGGGGGCATAGCGGAGATGAAGGGGGGCATTGACCAGGCACCCTCCCCTCATCAGAGCAGGGGGTGCCTGGTGTAATGCTCGTGTCGCCCCATTATATTCAATGGGGCTTGGGTGCTCGGCCGAGCACTCGAGCCTCAGGGGGTGCTCGGTCAGAGCACCCGAGCACCCGAGCATCGGGGTGCTCGCTCAACACTACTCAGCATCAAAAGGTGCATACAGCTCTCAAGTGATCGAGGACATCACCAGTGAGTCATCTGCTGTAGGGGCTGCCTGTCCAGGACATCTATGAGACAAACTTGAGTAAGTCCCTATTAAGAAATTTCCTTTTATCTCACCATGACTGTTTTAGATGTACTTTCTTTTGATGTGTGCAGCTAAGGATTTTGACTGTTCTTAACTTATTAGCAAGAATATGCCATAACACACATAAGGGATTACATAGATGATGGAATATGGGAGTTATGCAAAAGACTGCATTTATAGTCCCTCTGTGTGATTTAGGTCAAACATTGACAGAATTGCAGTGGTCATTTTTGAAGAACCTTTTAAAACACCTAGTGTACCAGAAATTTTACCTGGAAGGGCTTTTTAACCCCTTGAGTGTGTTGCATACCCCTCTGGCACTCAAAAGGGCTATATGTGTACATAAAAAGGAATGTATTGAACTGTTTTAGATTATAACCCTTTTATTTCAGATTTTAATCCAATGATTTTAGCTGGAGATTGAATAGTGTAGGCAGACTTGGGAATTATGACAGGAGTATGGAGAGATCTGATAACCTTTTAAGGAACATAGTCACTGATTTTACATTCATAGATGTTTCTAGGAAAATATACAAGGATAAATGGATACACCTGTGGAGTGTCACTATCTCTCAGCCTGGCAAGGAAGGCTCAAGCTCCCTACTGCAGAAGGTCGACAGTCGAGGATAAGCAAATCTCTTTAAGTGAGGCAGTAGTCAGCAGACAGAAATTGGTTGACTGCGAGTCGAAGACAACAGAAGAGTCGAGGTAGAACAGGAGTCGACTACTAGTTGTTGAATAATGCAGGAGTCGACCCAAGGTTTCATAGACAAACGGAGAGTTGTTGACAAGCCGGGTTCAGTACACAAAGAGTTGAGCAAATGAAGCAGTCGGTACCTTGGAGTCGTAGACAAGCGGAGGGTCGTAGACAAGCCAGACTCGGTACACAAGGAGTTGAGCAAATGAGACAGTATGAGCCTTGGGAATATAGACAAGTGGACAGTCGTGGACAGGCCAGATTCAATACACAATGTGGCAAACAGTAACTGGAGCAAAGAGTTGGGAACAAAGCCAGGATCAGGAAACCAGAAAGTCGGATGAACGAGATGCAAGCAGAGGTTACAGCAGGAATCAGAGATCAGGATATCAGGTAAGCATGGACAAAGGACACAAGAACGCTGAACACTGACCATCCGAGGGCGGGGAAAGGAGAAAAGCCCTGGATATAAGTAGGCCACAGACAGGTGAAGGAGTATAGTAATTAGGAGAGAGAACGCCTCTGGGAAGGAGGAGTCTGTCAGGTTGTGACATGGGGGAACAAGTAACATGGAGGAACAAGATTACTGGTTCTCGCTTGTATTATGTTTTTATTAACACAAATACCGATAAATTGTACACGTGGAAAATGTTTTATCAGGCCATAATGTTGCATGTCCTTCTGAGCAGTGTGTGGGTACTGGAAACTAAATTCCACCCTGCTAGAGGACAAAAAGGTTCACAAGATTTTACAAACATTTTTAAAGAATAGCAAAAAAGAAAAAACTGTGTTCCACAATTTTTTTTATATGGTGGGATATTTTGAAAGAAAACAAGAGTAAAGGATAATAATGGTAATATATAAACTTTCAATTATTCAGTATTCTTTTTATATAATGATCTGTACTGTAGTCAATGCAGATATCCTTAAAGTGTCCCCTTTTCCCTACGTCATGCAGACTCCCCTCAGATCTGAAAGCTAGTCGCTTGACCGGACAGACTGCAGTGAGGGACTACATTGTCTTTGTATAAGGAAAACCTTGTCCCCCTGATGAAGAGGAACAGGGTTTTCCTTATGCTGACACAGTATTGTCCCTCATTGCAAACCATTCCGGCCAGTTTTCAGATCTGACAAGACTGTGAGTGATGTAGGAAAAAGGGGCGGGGGAGTGACTTTAAAATTACAAGAAGTCTACAAGGATATCGGCATTGACTATGGTAAAGAGCATTATAAAAAGAATATTGAATAATCGAAAGTGAGTTTATATACTACCATTACTATCCTTAAGGGGATAGTAATACTTTATTATTACTATCCCCCATATTGTACATATTTGCTAAATAATTTAATAGCCCCCAGGTTCATCTCTCAAACCTTTATGGTTTGAGAGATAACTGAAGGCAAAGTTCCCCCCTCCCTCCCCCTTCCCTGAAGGCAGCGTTGTACTGACTGCAGGGGAAGTCTGTCGTATGACAGGCTTGCGGCTGTGCAGCTGAGCCGAGATCCCGTTAGTGAAAAATAATTATTTCACTGAAACGGTCTTCTACATGTGCTTGGTTTGCAAGCACATGTAGAAAACCATTTCAGTGAAATAATTCTTTGTCACTAACGCGATCGCAGCTCTGCTGCAAAGCCGCGTGATGAATGTCAGATCGGATATCCCTGCAGTCAGCACAACGCTGACTTCAGGGAAGGGGGAGGGAGGGGGAACTTTGCCTTCGGTCATCTCTCAAACCATAAAGGTTTGAGAGATGAACCTGGGGGCTATTAAATTCTTTTACAAATATGTACAATATGGGGGATAGTAATAATAAAGTATTACTATCCCTTTAAAGATTTGGGGTACAAAAAGCCAAAGAAAAGAGACTGAAAATTTAAATATTCAACTGCAACCTCTCTATAAGTTTAAGGATCTTGGTTGTGATGCAGAGAGAACCATCTATGCAGTAAAAGAAAAAAAAAAATCAAAAGAGCTCTAGAGGCAAAAGAGATCACTTTAACAGTAATGTAAAACATCCAGAGGAAAATTAAAAATGTATCTCTAGAAACCTTATCACAGAGATGGATTGAGAGATATCCTTATGTGGTATTAAAAGCAAAGTTTTAAACTTTTATGAGCTTTCATATGATACTAAACATATAGATAAAGATTTTCTGAATGATGCAAGAAATTTGAATGAATGTAAATTAAAATTATGTGTATTTTAACAGCAATATTAACGGAAAACGAGATTTTAGAAACCATTAAAAGTTTTAAGAAAAATATGGTTCCTGGGCTGGATAACCAATAACCAATAAATCGTATTTATCTTAATGCAACATTTTAAAGGATGCATTTTCATGCCTTTTTAATAAATATTGTATTTCTAAAAAGATGACAAGTTCCAGGAACAAGGGGATACCTATCCTACTGTGAAAAAGGTGACAAAACAGATCATAAAAAATGGAGACGTATAATGCTTCTTAAACGTACAAGATTCCTGCAAAAAGACTTGTCAAGTAGCTGAAGAGTATAGTTCAGATTATTCATAGAAATCAGGTATATGCAATTCCCGGAAGAACAATGAAAAATTGTATATGGTATTCAAAACTCTGTAACTAGAAGCTTGCAATTCTATGACTTGATTTTATAAAGGCTTTTAATCCTGTGTCTTACAAAGGAAGGATTTTTATTGTATTTAAAAGCTTTTCACTCAAACTGTACTAGCAAGGTCTTAATTATAATTAATTATAGGACTGATGGTTTTATGACTGATGCTTTTTATCTCAGTTGTGGTATAAAACTGGGATGTCCTTTATAACCAAGTACAATAGAACCACTTGTATGTTATTCCATGATAAAATGATCCAAGGAGTTCATGTACCTAGTGGAGGTGGGTTACAGGTAAATATATGGATGACATTCAATACAGAGCTTACTAAGAACTGAGCATTTTTGTAATACTTCTGGTTTTACATTACATTTAGATAAAGTATGTTTTTTAACATTTGGAGACTGGGAATTGTAGAGTCCAAAGACTGGGCTCTGTTTCTTGGAATGGCAGTTAAAGTTGGGATACAGATTTAGAAAGAGTAACGAAAAAGGTTTTCATGTAGAACATGGAGCATTTTACAATTTTTGAAAAAAATGTTTTTATTACCAATTTTATTAATGTTTTTTGGGGGGTCAAACCCAGAGAAAAAGCAGGACAAGATTTTATTGACTTACAAATATTTTTGTATGTATGTCTGAAGAGTTTTAACTATTTCATATATTTGTCCTGCTTCATAAGATATGCCACAGGTTTTGTTCCAGAAGACATAAAGTATCTGAATATTTTTAAAATGTCCTCTTAGTTTTGATCCTCCAGGGTTTTATGGAATTTTAGAAAACATTGTGTCAGAATTTCACTTGCAGGTAAACTTTTTAGATGATATCTTAAATAAAAACATATATGAAAATATAGTTCCAATCACTCATCTGGGAGAAGAACCAGAGAGGTCTGAACCAAGGTGGCTTGGACCCATGTACATGAATGTCTAACCACCAGATTTTTCCAGCACAGGAGGGGCATAGTTGCTACAGCAAAGAGCCCAAGTACATATTGTATAATGGATGAGACTGTTTTACACCTTTTTGGAACAGTCTATATACACAGCAACTCTAGAGGATTGAGGGGCCCCTTCTAAAACTGATGGAAGACTTAAGAACTATAAAATGTGATGTATTTTTAATGGGAAAATTAAATGTACATCAAATGCCCATTTTATGATTTTATGGAAAATTATAAATTGTTTTAAGGAAGCCCAGTGGAATTCTCAACATAACCTTATTTTTCACAATGATGAGATTAAGGTAAATAATTGTATATATTTGGCTTTTAGTGAAATGTACATGTATTTTTATTTGACCGAAAGAAGAATTAAGGAAAAAGTCTTTTGTCATAATAAACGGTCAGTGATTTTCAATAACCCTTTATCCCAGCTAATTTAAATATCTGTATTTTTATTACTAGTCTTCAGATGTTTAGGTTACGTTTTAGATGCATCATTTTTGTAAACTTTAACTTTGATCAATAAAAGTCTTTGAAAATGTGTGACTGGAAATTTTATTGTGTTTTTCGAGCTGGGTAATTTGGTGACATTTTGATATAGGACTGTTCGTGGCAGTAGCAGGTTGTATGACTATGGAAAATTCTTCTCCTTAATGACAAAAAAAAAAAATGTGAGTGGACAGCAACTGATGGGGGTGGTGGTATTCTTAAGAATATGCTATTAAGATTTTAGACTTATGTACTAATGAAAACTGGTGCAGTTCTCCAGCAAATATAAGGAAAAAATCCCCAAATTCCCTTTGATTTTAACAGAACTCTTAACCCTGTGAGTACTGCAGGGGCATCCTAAGCATTGAAAATAATATGTTGGAGCACTCTTTAGCATTTTGGGGGTTAAAAGCTAAGTTAAAATTAATAGGAATGTTTATTGTTTCCCTATGGTGCAGTTGGTTTGCCTCAAAATTGCACCATTACATTAGTGTGTCATCATCATTGTGGGCTTGTATGTATGTATGTATGTATATCTTTAGTTATATGGCACCACACAGTGTACGCAGCGCCTTACAATAGACATATGTTACAATAAATAAGAGGGGATGAAATAAGAGCGACATTCATAGAAACAATGGGAGAGAGGTCCCTGCCCCAAGGAACTTGCAGTCTAAATTGGTAAAAGGAGACAAACAATGGGGTATATGGGTGTCAAGTGCTGAGATTACAAGTGCTGAGTTTGGCCATAGGCAGTGCATGGTCCTAGTGCTCCAGAAGATAAGATATCAGGGTAGACTTAAAGACAGAGGGGGCTTAAACCTCTTTTCTTGTTTTGTTTCCCAAAGTGGAATGATATCAGACGCATGGGGAAACAAACAGCATAAATGGGGCTCTGTAACTACCAGTGGACAGTAGAACAATGTCAGACAATGTATGTGTGGTTCTGAGGCTTACAAATCCATAGCATTTGTAAGATTATGTCACTTTCAGTGGGACAATGCTGGGTTGTCAGTCCCTGTATGCATGGCTTTGTGTCTTCTTCGACTACCAGTGGACTGTGGTAAAACACTGGGGTGTCAGACAGTGGATGTGTGACTCTGTGACTAGCAATGGACAGTGGAATAAGGCTGGATTATCATTAGATAGATAGATATAGTTCTTTGACTGCTAGTGGTTGGTGAACGAAGGCTGGTGAAGACAATGTATATGTGGTTCTGTGATTACCAGTGGACAGTGGCTCGGATGTGGGACAGTATATATGAGTGGTTCTGTGGCTACTGGCTAGCATTGGACAGTGTAACAACACTGGGGTGTCAGACGGTATATGTGTTGCTCTGTAGTAGGAAAGAAGAAAACAGCAGCGCAGGAAGATCTTTCTAAGCATAGTATGTAGTAAAGCACATTACCAACACCATCACTCGGTGCTCAAGAAATACTACTCACATAAATGGAGGCTATAAAGGATCGCCTCCAGATCGTTAAAACACTCCTGGCATATACCCCAGGTAGGTAATCCCAAGAAACTCTCCTCCAGATCGCTCAATACTCCTGGATAAGCTGGAACCAATATATAGGGCAACACTGTCTCTCAAATTGTGAATCAGTCAGGACAAAGACAACCAGTAATTGCAAGGGATTGATAATCCTGCCCCTGTACAGGCACTCCAGTGTTCCACTCACATTATCAAATTTATGTTTCTTGCTACTAGGATCCTTTCTTCATGGTGTCAGACCTTCTAGTCAGTGATATAAAGGTGTAAAATCTACAAAGGAAGATGAAAAACACAATAAATTTAGGCAATTTGACCTTACTTTAAATGCACTTGTAGAATACGTAAAGTCAAAAAGGAGACTGACTGCCTCTTTAAAAATTCCTCAAATTAATATTGATTTAAATGGGTGATTTAACCTACTGAATGCTAGAGGGATCTCTAGACCATTCCTTTGCAATGTGTTAGAGACTCCCCTAAAGTGCCATTTAAATCAATGTGAATGTTCATTTGTCCTCTGGTGCAATTGGTTTGCTCCAGAATTGATCCTGCTTTTCTTTGTGCATTAGTATCTTACACTTAAAAACTAAAACTATAAAACTGATAAAAAAATATTCTCAATACAATGCAACATAAGCCATTAGTATTATTTGTTAAATACATGTATGCTAAACATCTTCATTTCATTGCTTTGCGTGCACTGTAGGCCTCTCTAGAATGCAAGTGGTTAAAGGGATAGTAATACTTCGTTTTATCTTTATTTTATTTTGTAGGCATTAAAAAAAACACGAAGAACGATATACAGTAAGTCTTATCTCTCAAACCTTTATGGTTTGAGAGATATTCACAAGCAAAGTTTCCCCTCCTGCCCCTTTTACCTAGTGTAAGCCATCTCTTCTCAGATGTGGAATGCAGTCCATAGACCAGACAGATAACAGAAGGGGACAATCTTCTTCCTATGAGAACACTGGAGGCCCTGCCCCCCTTGACAAGTTTTTCAGGTTTTTCCCTTATCTTAATTGAAGATTGTCCCTCTCTGCTATCTACCTGGACACTCCCTGCTGCTCTGGCTGAACAGTGTTACATCAGTAAAAGGGGCAGGAGGGAGATACTTTGTCATTGAATAACTCGAACTACAACTCTGACAGAATTGAAATAACACTTTAAATATTAAAAAACATTTTAGACAAACCTGCTTTGAATGAAGAAATAAAAAAGATAAATGTAACATACATAACAGAATCATGATTTAAATGAGAGTAATAAAAATAGCAAGCACAATAAAATGTATGTTCACTATCATTTCTGTCGAAAGGCTCCCTGAAAAGAGGCTTCTATACTGCTTTGTAAGGGTGATTGACAGATTAATTTAAACCAAAGAGAATGACTTTTATTGGCTGGTTTAGCCCTCTGCTCAAGCCGCAGCAACTTGATAAATGCTCAACAACATTTAGTTGGTAAACTTGATATAAAGGATCGCTCTCAAAACCTCAAAAGATGTAGGTTAAACAAGGTCAGACAGTCAGGCTTTATTCACTAAACCACAGCAGAAGCACTGAAGTGAATGACGTTTTCATAGTCTAAATTATGTCACAGTTTAACCATTAGGGTCCTTCATGACTATATGACAGGGATATGAACATTTTGGCTTTCTAGTCCTGGGAAACTACAAATCTCATCATCAGCAAATAGCCTATGGATGTTATATGATGTCTGATATAATTATATAACTCAAACAAATCAATTTTCCCCCAGGATATCAGTATCCCTTTAAATCACATCACTTCTCCTTTCTGTGTAACATATCTATATATTTGAGAATAAGAGCATAACCAGTGTGCCAAGATTATTTATATGTACTAAACTGATATAATTTCACTTGTATTAACTTTATACATAGGCACTGTTCATTTTGTCCTGTTAATATTACAATCTTTTTTGTCATTTCACACAGCTATTATATAAGACATTGTGGCTTCTTTGGCTGTGCTGTATACATGCTATTAGACAGATGTCTTATCTTTAAATACATGCCTCCAGCACAATACATACTCTTGTCAGTGAGTTTAATCATAGATTGCTATTCCATAGAATGCACCATCTTTTATTGAAGACTGATTGCATTCAGATTCCAGGTGTGATTAGATTATGGGTTTCAATGTATTTCATTTGTAGGTTTTCAAACTGTAACTCATCCAGTTCTTAGGAAATAAAAAGTTATCTAACGACCATTATTACCTAGTTAAAATGTCAAAAAATATGTTAAAACAATGTTATTATACTGTAATATTTGTGTAAAAAATGACAATGTTCTCATCAGTTGAACAGTATTAGAAAAAACATAGGCACTAACAGTACCATAAATTAGGAAATATATGCATGTGTGTCCTCATTTATGGCACTGTTAGCACCTCTATTGTATGCTATCACCAATCCATATGCATTCTTTGTTCAAGAGGCAATAATCTCTAAAGGCTGTTAATGTTTACTATGATGCAAAAGGTGCAACATCTGCTGGGATCCCTGAGTGGAGACAGTTACATATTTCATCCATGGATACTAGAATCTAAGTGATTAATGTTAACATCAGACTAACAACACCAGGAGGTTTGCCCCTGCTCCATTCACTTCAATGGTTGTCTATCAAACTCTAGATATCTTATAAAATACTGCTTCTCTCATTTAAAGGGATAATAATACTTCATTTTAACTTTATTTTATTTTGTAGGCATTAAAAAAACATGAAGAATGATATAAGTCTTATCTCTGAAACCTTTATGGTTTAAGAGATATTCACAAACAAAGTATCCCCCCTTGTTCAACCAGATCAGAAGGGAGATGCCCAGGTAGACTGCAGAGAGGGGCAATCTTCAATTAAGATAAGGGAAAAAGCTGAAAAACTTGTCAAGGGGGGAAGGGCTTTCATTGTTTTCATACAAAGAAAATTGTCCCCTTCTGTTATCTGTCTGGTCTTACAACCAGACTCACATCTGAGAAGAGATGACTTACACTAGGTAAAAGGGGCGGGGAGGGGAACTTTGCTTGTGAATATCTCTTAAACCATAAAGGTTTGAGAGATAAGACTTATATCATTCTTCATGTTTTTTTAATGCCTACAAAATAAAATAAAGTTAAAACGAAGTATTACTATCCCTTTAATAAACATCTTTCCTCTTCCTACATTTCCACTCTGATCTCCCACTATAACCCACAACATGCCACTCTCTCAGCTCTTGCTCACTCTTGCACTCTTTTGATCACCTTTGCTTTCTTTCTTCTTACTATCTTGTGTGTCCCTCTCCATTTACGTGTTTGTCTCTCGCCCTGTCTCTGTGAATATAAATGTCTGTCTGTCTCTATCCTTCATGTGTCTGGGTCTCTTTGTATCTGTATCTCTGTAAATCAGTCTCAATTTGGGTCCTGAAGTACAACACTGCAACATATGACTCTAGTTGTTCTACTAACAGTCTGTGGACTCGATATTATTAACACTGTTAAAACAGCCGGTACTGGGAGAAAAAAGACAAAGCGATAAACCCACCTATATACCTCAGCTGTCCTAGAGCTGACCTTGTACATGGAATGTTTTGGCCAAATGCTCATTGTTGACTTTTGTTCCCAAAAGGAAAAAAAATAGCCATTTCTCGTTGTTTGACACAGAGTGAGCTCAAAACAGTGAGCCTCCCCTCACCTCCCATACACTAACCCTACACTATCCCTAACATGAACACTTAAATAATGCTACCCCTATCCCTACCATAAAGCCCAGATATGTAATACTTACCTGTCATCCACTGTCCATCTTCTTCTTCAGTCTTCTGTGTTCTTTCTTCTCTTCTTCCTTCTGTCCAAACTTTGTGTAGGTTTTGACTCCTCGGCAAGTGTGGGATTGCAGTACATAATGGAAGAACTGTGGAACTTTAGTGATTTAACATGATTTGTGTCAGTGGAGGTGGTGGCGACAGCAAATGCAGGCAATGTATGATTTATCATCACCAAACTCAGAGTCATACACCCCCATATTCTGCGTTTGCAGAACAGTAGCAGGATCCATAAAATAAAGGAAATCTTGGCACACTCTCTGACACATATACAGCATTATTATTATTATCCCAGAGCACTGGGAACCTTTAGGAGTGCATCTACTGCTGCTTATCATCACACCTCTGACAAATTGATAGTGTGTCTTCCAACCTGTGGTTGTGCTTCAGGTGGGATCCCAATGAGGATGTGCCTAACTTTTCCTGTGCTCACATTCTTATTGCACAGAAAACATAGCAACATGTTTAGCTTTGGGATCATGAGTGAAAGTATCTCCGTACTGTAGATTTCATAGACTGAGGGTTTCCTGAGGCGCTACTGGGGCTAAATGTTGCTGCAATTGATCTAATAGGTGTTAAAGGTGCTGCACTTCCAACAGCATCAGAAGCATTCATCAAGGCTAGACTTGTGGATGTTGATGTCCTGTGTTACTGATTACTCAGCACTAGTGTGTGTGGCTGGGTGGGGGTTGGACGTGAAAGTGGTGATGATGCTGATGATAACTGACAGTATGATTGGGTATTTTTAGGCATCTTTAGTAGTCCAGGGTGAGGTGATCTTGTTGATTTCAGAAACAGGCATAGTGCCCTGTTTCAGTGGGGGAAGGTTGAACCTTTAAATTTCAGCTAAATTCTAGAAATATCATGTGTCTCACTATCAACTTCATCTGTATCAGAAGAAGAGAAAGAAGCTGGAAGCTTATATTCTAGATCAACATCATCATCAATAATTATGTTAATGTCAGCATCGCCAAACACTTCATTCCCACTATTTTTTAATTTCTCTAGGGTTTTTAAAGTATCAAAAAATTTCATTTTACTTTTCCTCTTAAAGGGATTAGGGATTTTCAGAATGTTCACTACTACTTTCAGGACAGGTGATATACTTGCTATTGTCACTGTCAAATGCAGCAATTCGTTGAATCACTACAATGTCCTCCGCTATGCTATCAACACTACAATGCAACTCGCTCTCATTTTTTGTATTTTTAAATGGTTTATTAATACGACTGGTGGTGGAGGAACCTTTCATGTCACCTTCACAAAGAACCTCCTAATGAGGCTATAGAATCATTCTTGTTTATTGCCCACGCTGCAACAACCATGGCTGCAGTCAGTTTTTGAACTGCCAATTTACTAACATGTCCCTTTACTGCTACTACTCCTTTTCCCCTACCCCTGACCTTAGTACGTTTGCTGGGCATTTATAAAGTAGTGTGGATTTTAGCAAACAAAGTACACAACAGAAATGTTTGCATGTGATGTATTGTCCTTTACAAAATGAATCTCTGTCTCTAGTATCTTATCTGTTACTGTCAGCCTCAGTCATAGCTCAGGTCAGGGTCCCTGTCTTTGTCACCTATCAGTCAAAAAAAAAAAAAAAAAAATATATATATATATTTGTTTTTAATTAACTGTCCATATCTGTCACTGTCTAGCAAAAAAAAACTCCCTGAGACCATGCCCCTCTTTACCTGTAGCTAGCATAGGAGTCAGAAGGAGTGCTAGCTGAAATTGTCTGTCTGCAAAGTATAGCAAGTATATCTGTCAGTCACAGAGGCTCAGCCAGCTAAGGAAGGAATTTGGATCACTTTTCTCAGTCAAACAAGATTTTGGGGTATTTGGGGGTAAATCTCCTTTCTCCCTTTACACGTCTGACAGCATCAGTGAGAACCAGGCACAGTACAACTGGACAAAGAGGAAATGCAGGGCTTACGCTCCAGGTACGCCCCAGGTACCATTACCTGAATAATTTCACTATTATTTTGGGGGTTCCTGAATTCCTGCTGGCAGCTTCTCTCCCTCAAGCTGTAAACATATGTCAGTGTTTTAATTGAAGGTCTGCACTGTGATCCCATTTCTGACTGGAAAGCCTGTGTTCTGGGCACAATTTCCTAGAATCCAATGACCTAGTGTTATATAGTCGCTAATCCTTCCTGGATGCTTTCTTTACATGATGATCCTCAGAAAACATCCACTGTGGAGTCTGCCATTTGGATCCTTAAGCAAGGTAAGAGGACTACTAAGGAATTTGCTTCAGAGTTCCACAGGTGGGATGGTGATACCTTGCGGAAAAAAACTTGCTCTCAAGGACACGTTTCGGCATGCCTTGTGCAACTCGTTAAAATAGGAGCTCACCCAGAATGGTGTACTGAGTACACTGTATGTTCTGATACTCCTATCCATCCAGGCTTACCAGTACCTTTGTAAGGGCCACCAGGTGGCATCTGCTTCTGTAACTCCCATGGTAGAATCTCTGAATTTTGTTTGAAAAACTAAAAGCAAATGAAGAATAAAACAAATACCTTTGAGAATACGATGTCTACACTTCAACCACAGCATGTTGTACTTCCAATGCACAGGATTTTCAAGTGTATGTGGGCCTCTGGTAGACACTGTGGGTTAGGAAGAAGCGATGGTGAGTTCAAGAGATTTGAATTTCAAAGGTATTGTAATTTGAAATTTAGATTTTATTCATTTGGATTTTATGACGCAGAATAAAAAATATAGTATATGCAAAAAGGATAACTGTAAAACTAATCTGTGAGTATTTTGTTACACAATAAAGGTTAGGCTGGCTTGTGTGAGGTCCTGTTCACAGAGACAGCAGAAACACATATAATTCTGCATTTCTTTCAATAAAATGTAACACACAAATGTCTATGGCTTGTTCACACACTCTGATAATGCAATGCTTGAGCAAGGCTTGTTACAGGCTGTTGCAGCATGCTGCAACTTTGGTGCATGCATCACAGGTGCATCCAAGTTGCAGTATGCCTGATTTGCATATCATATATCTATTCATAGCTTCCAATGACGAACCCACATGGATATGAACTAATAATATACAGCTGATACCAGGATGTGCTTGACCCTAACACGCTCCCACCACATTTCTCCCATGTGAGAGGATTGTTGTTGGCTAACGCAGGATATTGGAGGTGAGTAGCATTCATTTATTGGGTGGACTAAACAGTGCTGCATCACATTTCTGTTTAAATCATTAATGTCAAACCATTTATATATTAAAAAAAGACAGTAGGTCTGTAGGAATAACAGTCATGTTACAAATTAGTTGGGTATAACTTCTTGATAAATCACAAAGGCGAAAGGTAATTTGCTGATATCTGCATATTTGGTGTAAGACAGTGAATATGGCTATTATTATTTTTTAAATTGGTTACATTACAGGTGGCAAAATGCGTTTTCTCTTAGGGCAGTTACCATGCAGACATAAACAAGAGAGACAAATATATCACATTCATACAGAAAAATAATTGGACTGAACCAAAATACAGACCAGAAAACCATTAATTTGCTCTCTGTTTTTCATTGTCTCAGACCGGAAAATCTGTTTTTTCCAGAAGTCTGGTACAAACCCAGACTGAGCCTTTTAAACCTAGAACCAGGTTTGGTATTGTGGCAGCCATATGTCACAGAATGCTTACTGTGGCCATGCATGCCTCTTGGTGGGGTTGAAACTGTGATTTTCATTATGCACCACTGGATCAGTTGGTTTCTAGTAGCATTATTGTTCCTAGTTCTTGAAGTTTGTATCTACCTTCTAGGACCTTCCCTGCCACTGGGCTGGAAAATCAGGTCAGCTGGCCATGTTGGAGAGGTACTTGACTCAGTCCATCGCAGCACTCAGTGTTCTGTTGTCTTGGCTCGTACCTGTCTTCTAGCAACTGATTAAGTGTTTGCACATGTTTGATCTTGGATTGTTGCAGGCCCTCCAAAACATCCTGTCTCTAGCAGAAGGCCCTCCAGGGCTTACAGTCTTCAGTGCCAGGCCCTCCATTCTTTCCAGTCTCCAGAGCCAGGCCCTTCATTACGTCCAGTCTCTAACTCCAGGACCTTCATGCCTCCCAATCTCCAGAACCAATCATTTCAGCCTTCTACACCAGGCCTTCCAGGCACCATCCAGGCCTACCAGGCACCATCTAGTCCCTCTAGGCCTTCCAGGCACCAGTGCTAGGCCCTCCAGGCCTTCCATGAACTATGCTAGGCCCTCCAGGCCTTGAAGGCAATGGTGCTAGGCCCTCCAGGAACCTGCCTTTCAGGTGCCAACTCGAGGCCTTCCGGGCATTGCAGGCTCCAGTGCTAAACCTTCCAGACTCCAGAGCCAGGCCCTCCTTCCAGGCTCTAGCTCCAGGCCATTCAGAGTGTCCAGGCTCCAGATCCATCCTCTCCAGGCCTTTCAGGGTCCAGCACCAGGCTTCTAGTTCCTGGCTTCCTGCACCTGTTTTTTCTGTTCTACCCCTGTACAGACACTCATGTTATTGAATAAAATACTCTTGGCTCTGACATTTCTGCTATCTACAGTTTAATGTCACTGCAGTGCCACAACAAGTTTAACCACTTTATTTCTAGACTTTCCTACAGCAAGTCTTTTCCCTAATTCCAATATACATTACAAGTGCAGACCAAAACATTTATCCACATAAAATTTTCGTTATGAATAGGTTCAAATAAAGTTTTAGTGTGCAATTTGTTTTATTCAGATCTCTTAATGACTATAGAGAAAATCCCAGATCAAGCAATTTAATAGGGATAGCTGAATTTTTTCTCATCAAAAGAAAACATGATAAACAGCATGTCCTGTCTTCTATGGGAATTCAATGAAAAGTGCTGTGTACTACTTTTTTCACTGCACTGAAATTAGCTATAATTCTGTATCCCCCCATGTATTCCCGTTTTACTAAAGTATAAAAAAAGGTGTCAGTTTACTGCATGTTGTCAATATGTGCTTGGGGCAGAGACAAAAACTAGCTGAAGTGTTGATGCTAACTAGGGTAGACAGACATAAACGAGAGAGTTGGAGTTGCTTGATAGGAGTATCAGAGTAGTTACTGCCAGTTATTCTCTGGGCATGTGTGTGTAAATACATCATACATTAAAGATGAACAAACATGCATACCATGACTTACTATATTACTTACATGCACTCACTCTTACATCCGTAAGAACAAGAGGGACAATCATATGTGGTGCTCCAGCTGTTATGTGCTTTATCCTTTATTGCATGCTGCTGATTTTGAAGATTAACAGGCATATACTGTACTGTATCTATTAACAATATACTTGGGAAAGAAGAAAAATGTGCTTACATTTTTATGTCAGCTACTAGTGTTTAGAGGCAGACAGGCAAATAGGTGGAGAAAGAATTGTATCATTTAAGGAGTATTGGGGCTAACCAGTTATCTGGATGTTTACAGGGAGAGTGTGTGTGACTTGTAAACAGTGATGCTAACAGTAACAGGGACAGTTTTAAAAAATAAAATGCTTTTGATTGATAATTGGCAGAAAAAGCTGGATATCCCATTCCTATACCTGAGCAGAGACTGAACTTTACAGTGACAGAGATAGAGACTAGTGTTGAGCGAGCATGCTCGGCCGATGCTCGGATCGGCTCGAGCATCGCTCTGCTCGGCACATGGCGGTACTCGTACGAGTACCGCCATGTGCTCGCCCGCCATGTTCGGGTGGCAGGGATCTGTGCCGGAAGGAGGCACAGATCTTACAGACGCTCCGCTGGACCACCAGGGACTGGAGGTAGGGGGCATTGTGGAGATGAAGGGGGACATTTTGGAGATGAAGGGGGACATTGTGGAAGGGGGACATTGTGGAAGGGGGGCATTGCGGAGATGAAGGGGGCATTGCGGAGATGAAGGGGGACATTGTGGAAGGGGGACATTGTGGAAGGGGGGCATTGCGGAGATGAAGGGGGCATTGCGGAGATGAAGGGGGACATTGTGGAAGGGGGACATTGCGGAGATGAAGGGGGCATTGCGGAGATGAAGGGGGACATTGTGGAAGGGGGACATTGTGGAAGGGGGACATTGCTTAGATGAAGGGGGCATTGCGGAGATGAAGGGGGACATTGTGGAAGGGGGACATTGTGGAAGGGGGACATTGTGGAAGAGGGGCATTGTGGAGATGAAGGGGGGCATTGACCAGGCACCCTCCCCTCATCAGAGCAGGGGGTGCCTGGTGTAATGCTCGTGTCGCCCCATTGAATTCAATGGGGCTCGGGTGCTTGGCCGAGCACTCGAGCCTCCGGCGGTGCTCGGTCAGAGCACCCGAGCACCCGAGCATCGGGGTGCTCGCTCAACACTAATAGAGACATAAATCATGCATTACTTTCAGACAGAGCATCACTCCATACACAAACAGTTCTGTGGTGTATTTTACAGTAACAATCAACATGACCATCATTATGTCAAACAAATCATCTTGGTTATCATCATCATCACTATTGTTGACAGAAGCAGCAACACAGGTTATCAACATCCACAACCCTAGCTATAAGTGCATCTGCTGCTGTTTGAAGTCTGATGACACCTACTGTTAGTATTATTGGAACATGTAGCCCCTGTAGCAGTCATAATAGTCTCTCAGTCTGTGAAATCTCCATTATGGAGGTGCATCAATTATGATCAGTTGTCTCTTTAAAAAAACAAAACATGTGAACAGGGAGAAAGCATAATTAGATTTAGGTACATCCTCAGTGAGATCCTACCTGGGACACAGCCTAAGGTCTGAATGGGAGCCACACCAGCAGCACATTAGATGTGCAATGACTGGCAGCAGTAGAAGCACTCCTAAAGGTGCAAGGGATCAAGGGGCCCATCAAGGTAGTGTTGTAGTTGTCTCAAGGTGAAGGGCAACATTTTCCTCTGTAACAATAGTAACCATTTCTCCTGCTGATGCTGTTGTGCAGATGAAATTCACTGTGGAGGATGATACTCTTAGCTGGAGGTGACAAAATTCACAGATTCCCCACCTCCAGGCCCTCCACAGCCACCATTAGTCAGGTTGCTAAAAAAATAAGTTACACCATTCTTCTATGTGCTGCTAGCCTACACTTACTGAGTTCTTAGAAAGAAGTTGCAACATGCACACAAAAAATCCACTTGAATGATTCAGAGTCCCCACAAGTTGTACACTAACAGACACCATCTACACCACCACCACCACCACCACAAGTCATATTGTTAAAGCAATTATGTTACACGTTTCTTTAAAATGCTGTCATTCAACACTTACATAGTTCTTAGAAGTAAAAAAATGCACAAAAACATCCAAACATATACCCTTGGAGTGATAGACTTGTAAAAATCTTGGATACAAACATGCTTCCCTATTTTGTTGAAAACAGAGTTTTTAAAGAGCTAATTTTTAAGTTGCTATAGGACTCATCCTGCTAACAACCTTTACTTGCAACAGTCGATTCCTCAACTTCAGCACTTAGCAGTAGTAATATTGCAGTGGAAATTCTCACATAGGCAGAAAACATCAACTTTCTCATGGGGGAATCATTTGGTGTTTGTGAAAAGGCAATTTCAGAACAGGAATTTCTGAAGAAAAACTTGCAAATTGCTTTATACATCAAAAATGCATTTTGTTTACCCATCTCTGCAATTTAAATGATTAGCTTGTTTTGAAAAGTACAGATTTTATTGAATGAATTGATTCAGACAGACAAATATATGGGTTAATTATTTGCAAACTGCAATATTACTATTATTTTTACAATAAAGCCAGGATAATTAAAGAGATTTATAGTTCTTGGTGTTGCTCTTTGTTAAATTAGTAGAATAATCTGAGCTTTCAACAAGATTAAAATTCTCATGAGTCCTGCTAAACTACAAGAACTCATCCTTTAAACCATATGTCACAGGGTTAATTTTTGTGCAACAAAATAGTTATTGTTAATCATTAGAAGTATGACAGACAATCCTTAGAACCTCATATCAACGCATATTGTTTACTTATTTAAAATATAGGTAGTCAAAGATAGGTACCCGGGGATTAAGGTAGTATTATCTTTCTTATGCCTTCCTCTAGATCAAAAGGGGTTATTTGGCATGGGCTGGACTTGTTGGATGTATTTCTTTTTCAGTCTCATCAACTATCTTACTATCAGGCATTTCAAATATATGGTGTGTATGCTACATGTGGCTCCCTGCCTGCTAACTCGTGGCTGTGGAGGGAAATTGTAAATGTCCTGTGGTCAAGCTGTTTCCACCCCACTCCTTGCCTCAGACTTCATTGAAACCTGACTAGTTTTCTGGATTCTGTCTGCGTTTCCTTGGTCACGAAACCCAGACAGAGCCATCTGCATAGTCCTGGCATGATCCACAAGGACTGCATTATGGTAGTGGCTATATTCTAATGGACTAAAGGACCTTTGATGACATCACTACTGAAACATGTGATCACAGTGTGTATGGAGGAGAGGGGCACAGCACAAGAGAGCGAGCTGCAGGCTGAAAGGGAGCAGGAATGGCAGGTGCAGAGGTTCATGTAGGTGCAGGTAAAATGATCATTTTGAGCCTTTCCACATTCTGTGGAACCAGTACAAATGAGTACTAAAACAGATCATTCTGGGTATTTTATTCCCTGGATAATATGGGTACAGTTGAGCTGGGTCTGTTGTAAAATTTTGTAATACTGTGACTAATGAACGAAGAAAAGTGGGGCGATTCTGATACAAACCAAGAGAACAGTATGAAATGTACCCCAAATTCACATTGATTTAATGGGACTTTTACCCCTGTGAAATTTAGACAGGTCTCCAATGCAATGTAAAGCAATGCATTGGAAACCTTCCTAGAATTTAATGCTTTGAAAACCCTGTTTAAATCAGTGGGAATTTTTATTTGTTGTCTATGGTGCACTTAATGTGCCTCAGCATTGCATCACTTTTGGCTGCCCAGCAGTTTTCATCTTCCCCAAAACAAACTATGACTTATTAATCAAATTAAAGTTAATAAATTCTGGAGCAAACCAACTGCACCACAGGAGAAAATGGAAATTCAGTAAATTCTGATTGATTTATATGGCATTATTAATACCCTGAATACAAGAGCGGTCCCCAAGGCATTGAAAATTATTGGGGTTAAAAGTCCCCTTTTAAATCAAAGGGGATTTTATTTATTTCCTATGGTGCAGTTGGTTTGCACCCAGAACTGTATATGGCATTCACTTTTTTTCTTTTATGTAATGTAAAGGAGGCCTCTTTGTCTGCAAACCAGGCTGCAGGGAAGAGTCTGAGTTTGAGAGACTGGGTATCATTATAATATTATAATATGTATTATACACAAACACACACAGATATATCAATATCTATCTATCTATCTATCTATCTATCTATCTATCTATCTATCCTACCTCCATCACTTAAGCTTTAAGGATGATATGCAAGAACTCATTGAAGAGCTCAACAGGAAAACAAATATTTTGGTTTGAAGATGAATAAAATTGGGATGGCAAGCATTTTGAAAATTTTGTAGTACTGTCTTTAAGACAAATTTACTACTCTGCCTCAAGTGAAAGGATTTTGCCCAACATGTCCTCCCAGTCCTTAGTATGCTGGTGAAATATATATATAATATATGTGAATAACAAAGTATGGATTAACACTTGCCAGGAATTTTTAAAATATAAGCTTCACTGGTATCTAGTCAGTAACAACAAAAGAAGAGAAGCAATATCAATTGGTCGAAAAGAGAAGCAATTAAAAGTCTTTCAACAGACAAAAACATAGTAACTCTCCCTGTAGATAAAAGGGGATCAGTAGTCATTATGGATTTTGCCCACTATAAGCAAGAATTGCTCTCCAAACTGGGTGATAAAGATGCACATATAGAATTAACCCCCATGTAAGTTTAAGGCTCTAATAGATTAAAAATTGGGGATCACACTACAGAGTGTTTGGATAGATGACACATTCTACAAGTATTTACATTGTGAACATGCTATTGTCCCTATCATTTACACCCTAACTAAAATCCACAAGAATCCACAATTTCCATGTGGTAGACCCGTAATATCAGCGAGGGGATCTTTAATCTAATCTATTCCTGCATATTTGGACACCTTACTGGAGCCTATGGTGAGAAAGTAACCATCTTATATTATACATCAGATTTCTTAATCTTTATTCTGGGGATGTCAGGTATCTCTGAAAGTACGATTTTAGTAACTATGGATGTCATGAAGCATGAAGCAGGTTTTCAATCTGTCAAACAAGCATTGATTGAGTTTGAATATAAGGTCCCAGCCCCCACTGAATTTCTGTGCGTGACTTGCTGTAAACTACCCTTACTCATAACTACTTCAGATATGGAGAACAGTATTACCTTCAGCTCACAAGCTCGACGATGGAATCTAACATTGCTCCATCACATGAAAATCTTTTAATGTATGTATATGAGACATGCCATATGCTCCATAAAACATTTTATTTACAAATGAAACATCTACAGTTTGTTTATATTATGGCAAGGGAGCATACAGGAACTTGTTGCTTGGCACAGTGAGCTGAATCAGTTACCTACTCCGGTACTCAATTACAATGAAACAGATAAAATCTTTAAAACCAGTAATATGTTGGGCTCAACTTTGTACAGCAAGTCAACAGACAAGAACTCAAATTTAAGAACTGACAGTGATCATCCTCAAGCCCAAATACAAGGGATACCTTACTCTCAGCTTATAAGAGTTATTTGCAATAACTCCAATTCATACATACATAGAAGTCCAGTTACAACAGATGTATAATAAGTTTGTGGAAAGAGGCTACAATAAAACTAACCTGGGCTTACAACTGGATAGATGTGCTAACCTTTTTTAGGAGGATTTATTACAGCAAAAAGGGAAGGACAACAGTCATAAGAGATTGTTTGTAATTATTCCCCACATGTCTGGAAGATTAGCAGTATGGTAAAAAGATGGTGGCAACTGATATCCTCAGATCCCTCATTACCTTTCCAGGATATGCAACCTCCATTTGCAGCATACAATAGGGGCAAAGGACTAAGGGATTTGCTGATGAAAACTGACATAGTTATCCCGAAATCTAAAGATACGAAGAATACTATGCCTACAAGTCAAGCTGGAAGATGTGTCCAAAATCAAAATTGGGATGCATAAGATGTGTGAATTGCACTACATGCAATACAATGATTTCAGGTGATACATTTTGATATTGGTCTAAAAACATAAGCCAATGTATAGCCAATTTAAAGGAGTTTTTTTAACTTAGTGGAGAAGATTCTGGAATCATTGTAATTGTTTTCAAACTTTCTAGTTACAGTCACAAACTATAGGCTTTGCATTTTTTTGGTGACTGTTAGGTGACCAGATCTCATCCATTTAATGGCCAAAGTAAAACAGTGAATTTGTTTGCACTGCCATTATTATACCTCTTCAAAAACTAATATAATTCATAAAATGTTTGCTAGATATTTTTCCAAAGCTTTTATCTGAGTTGGTTTTGCCCAGTTCTTAGTTTTTCATCTTGTTGAGCCCTTCCTATTGTGAACACTCAGCTGGGGGCCAGTGTCATGTGACTCTCTTCTTCTGTAATACAAATGACAACTCAGTGTGAGATGCTGAACTGGTTCCTTGAATGTTCCAAATGCATGTAATTCCTGCATTCATAGCATGTTGTTTTTGGTACAAATAGTATTTTTCTGCTGTGCTCTGATACACTTTGGGTGAGAAGGAGGCTGTGAAGCTGGCTGGTAGAGGTACTATTCTCACTTCTTTCTGCTGTTCACCTGAACTTTAATTATATAGAGCATGTCAATTGGGAAACTCTGGCTATTTACATATGATACTTTTATTGTCCTCTTTTCTTGCCTGATCTTGTTAAAATCCAGCCCTTCTGTTCTATTTGCTCCAACTCCTGGAAGTGTATGCATGTGCCACAATCTGAATCTTCATGTATAAATAAGACAGTGGCACAGTGACTATAAATTGATTTCATTAATTGTTTGATTTAGTGCAGTGATGATGGAATTTTACTTAAGCATTGAAAAGAGTAAACACCTTTGCAGAGAGAAATATATTGTTATCAATATGCCAACTCTTGACCTATTAGCAGACATTCCCAGTTGTAAAACTGTGTAAAAAAACATTTATATTGCTGTCAAAGCCAGTTTCTTAGTTTTAATAATACGAAAATTAGGAGTTGGTGATATATATAAAAAAGGTTTCTGACTTCATTTATCATTCCATTATGCTATATAATTTTATAGATTTACTCTAAAGGGTATATATATTTGTGAAATTCTCATAGATTTTTGTATATTAATATCAACTTTTCTGTGTTATATACAGTTTTTGCTCAAAAAGGTTTTGTCAAAATTACAATTTATTTTTATTCAATGACTAATTTTATTCACAAGTAATAATATGTTTTTATTACTTTGAAAATCAATTTCTTATTCCATATTGTTTATGTCTGAGAAGCTACTTTAGTAATTTTTATGTTAGTGTCAAGAATAAAAATATATAGGCCTGTAAAATGAAAACATATTAACTGATGGTCTAATTTATCTAGCACCATGGTAAATACTAAAGTTCTAACACACTTTTCAATTCATACATTTTTCAATTGCATTTTCAAATTTGTAATTGTTTAGTCTACTCTCAGACATTGTTATTTAGAATATTAGTATGGGCTAGCCTGTAAACAGTTGCCAAAATATATTAGCATTGTACATCAGGGATATATACTACATTAAAATTGACAAAAGAACATTAATTCATTTTATTCAATTATTGTTTTAATTTCCTGTAAATCTGATCAGTAGGTTCATATATTTGTCCTGTGACACATTTCACCTTTACTTCAACATCTTAATGTACAGCATTGAATTTTTAATACACCAATGTTTCCAGTAAGTCACTTGTTTGTTACAGTTGCTATTATTCCATGGTATAAAACAGTATTTGTTTTTACAGGACAAAATATGTAAATGGGAATGTACTAATAAAATTCTCCACTATAACATGCACTAGAATCAATTGCTTATCCCCATGCCTTTATAATGACAATTTAGCACACTACTTACTACTAAAATTCTTACGTTGCACCAAGGGGAGGATAGTGTGAGTGTATATGGCAGGTTTGGGGTATTTGTTTCCTCTGCGTCTTGTTTAACACTTTGTTTTAAAGGTACTGGGGAAATGGTGTACATAAATTTACTCCATTTTCCTACTCATTATATGGGAGGATATATGGGTGTGCCCCCATTAATGTTTTGACAATGGTGGAGTGTGTGCATAGATATGCATTAAGCAATCATTCACCCTAGAACTTACCCCAAAGTGCAGGTGCAGAAGTTGGAGTCTAAAGTCTGCAGAGCTGTATTAGTAGATTTGTACCTCCCCCTCATTATCTTGTTGTATCCTAAAGTCACATACATCTTTATTTTGGGCTCAGAAAAATATCAGTATTTCCCTAATAGCCAAGTGTTTTTCCCAGCTAACCAATACAAAAAAGGTCAGGTGTCCACCATATTTACTAGAATAGTCAACACAAAGAAATCTTGCAAAGTAAATCCCCCTGGGACTCATGAAGGTTTTCTTTATCAAACTCAAATGTGTGCAGTGTGACAAATTGCATAGTGATGGGTTTTATAGAAGGATTTTTGGTGGGGCTTTTGATGAGCCACAATCCCAAACTGCTGTTGGGATATCAGTATTTAAAATGTGATCATTCTAAAACAGTAAAATTTAAGGACTGTTATTTTCTTAGTTTCATGCCCAAACTCCTTTTGTATAAAAAAAAACTTACATCCCCATTTTCCATAAAATGTATGTTGAATTAAATTTTTAAAACTTGTCTGTTTTTGTAGTATGAATATTAGAAACTACAAGAGTCCAGTCCAAATATCAGGATATGAAATAAACATACATATTTTCAGGGACGTCCACAGACATTTTGGGGGGCAGGGGCTCAAATGAAAAAAAGGGCACTTCTCATAATTATTATAATTTTTTTTTTGTTAAAAGGGCACGAGGGCACTTTGGTCAAAAAGGGCAGGTGCTCAAGCCCCCCTTGGTGTTTATGTGTGCACGTGCCTGCATATTTTGGTAAACCAGACAAATCACATAATTTTAAGCAATAACATAACACATGGAAATATAACTAGTCAAAATCAGCCTTATTGATTTCATAAGGAACGTTTATGAACCAATTAATATTTGCTGCTTCCAAAATAAAAATAAAAAATAAACAAAATCTACTTTAACTGTGTCATATTACATTATAGAAGTTAAAAAAAGCTGAGACAGAACATATTTAAAATGCAAGCAAATAGACCTTTTATAAGTAATTTATGAATATTTCTTAGTTGTAATACCAGAACAACATCTGCAGGAATATACTGACGTTATCAGTCAAGAAAGAACGCTGCTGAATGCTTTATTGGGTATAGTGGTATGTTACCACCGAAATACTGTAATAATGATAATAATATAGTAGTCTTATATGTTTATAAGTTTTATATGTTTACAGTCTAAATGGATAAATAATGTCTGATATTCTCATTGATAGATATTAAAGTTATCAATGAAGAATAAAAAACATATTATTTATGAGGTATAAAATATAGTATACTACTATGCCTATATATATATTTTAGAAAGAGATAGATAGATAGATGGATAGATAGATAGATAGATAGATAGATATTCTAATTATTTATGTTCAAACACTTCAGTATTTGATTATAGTGACGCAAAGGAGATAAAGAGGTGGATCAATATTTATATAGGTTTGTGCTACATATAAGGTTGTTCAAAATATCAGTATGGAAAGGCAATCCTGAATCAGTGTGTTTTGCATATTTGTTAAATGTTAAAAAAAATTCTGCTTGCAAAACAAATTAAAATAATGTTTTCCAGATTAGTCCTGGGTTTTATAAAGCTATGTATGGTGCTGAATAATTATTTTAGTAGGTCTAGTAAAATATATGACCTAATACAACCCGATTGCTTTCAAATTAAATAAAGTGTTTAATTCCAGTTGATTATAGACATGGCACAGTTTAGAATTACTGTAGAACAAACTGCATCTTGTTTACTAAGAATAATAACTCACTAATTGAAATCAATAAAATATTATGTTTTCACAAGCTTCAACCTTTGTGTTTGCACCCAGTTTGGCCTTGGTTTTGCAGTCATTCTAAAGAATGACATATTACCTGTTTTTCGTCTCCAGCAGGACCACATGCAAAGCATTATCTAGATAGAACCAGCTGAACTATATAAGGTCATCTCATTTTAATGTGGCTGAACCCAACAATAAAAAGTGACACAACTCAACAATGATATATATGTAGTTTATTTTAGTATCATCATACAGGTATAGCCAAACATTTGGCTATACCTATATGATTATGCTAGAATAAACTATACCAGTGACTTTTTGCGATGTGTGCTGTCTCTCTCTTTGCCTACAGGGACACCCCCCAGACTGAGTATATCTATATATTTAATTTGTATGGGACGTGCACCATTTTTTCTATGTGTATCAGTGCAAATAGGAACATATCCAAGCATGTGCTTATGCAGTGTAATTGTGTATCATTAACATACTTGAATGCCCTTGGAGAGTTTCCCCTTACATATTAAAGTTAAATATACTGTAATAGGTGGGGAACAGATTTCCTTTAGCAGTAAAGGTGTTTTAAGGTGTCTTATGATATTATATTGGAGCTTTTTATAATAAAAGAATTTGTTGATATTTTGGGATTTTTTTCATGTCCCCTTATTTTGCAATGGTAAGCAATATGCATGATAAAAGGTTGCATGTGTTACTCCACCAGCAAAGTTCCACTGTTGTTAGCCTCAAATTCTAATGCCTGGACTAGAAGCCAAGCACCACAGTATATGATTGATGCAGTGCATAGTGGTGCATACCTGCCACTGTCATTAAAGCTTTAATGATTGCAGGCTCCTTATACCTTCTCTGGAGCATGCATAGGAAAAAAGGCATAAAATTACACCAGGGGAAAGATGCACGAAGGCGAGATAAAGAGTTGATAAAGTGGAAGTGACTTCTCCATTGACATCATTTCTCCAATTCTTATGATATTCTAAAGAGCCAAAGCACTAAAATGTCTCTAACTTTGGAGATCTCAGTAAATCAGCTGCGTAGAATAATATAGGAACTGGGGAGTAATGCCACTGGAAAAGTAATTTCCACATTATCACCTCTTTATCACGCTTTAGTGCATAACCCCCCTGTTTTCCCTGCACCTTGATAGTACAATAAATACAGCAAGGCGCAGAAGAAATTCCCCTAATGTGCTCATACACTATCTCACTGTCCTCCCCTTAGCGCAACTGAATAAAGGGGAGAATCATAGACATAAATAGCTTAGTAAAATATATTAGACAGGCATACGATTAAACAGCCCATTTCAGTTTCTGTGTAAGGGTGGAATAATATTTACACTATCCACAATGTCTTTAGACCTGTGATTTCCAGTTCCAGTCATTGCAGCACAATAACAGGTCAGGTTTTCAAGCTATCCTTAATTAAGCACAAGGAACTCAACCACAATAAATGAGCCAATGCTAAATCGCCTGTGATTGAGCAGGGATATATTAAAAAATTGACCTATTGGTATGCTCTAAGGATTAACATTGAAAAACACTGCTCTTGATGTGTTGTCGTAATGTTAAAACAGAAATTTATCTTTAACCCCTTAATGACCTTTGACGGTCATAGTACATCACGGGTAAATCTGAATTAACGACCCATGATGTACTATGACCATCATGGAATTCCAGGCTCCCCCCGCGGCTGCACGCCGCTCGGGGAGTCCGGAATCCAAATAAAGAAAAAAATGCTCTGTGGTCCTTTAGTGACCACAATGCGGCTGGTCGTTAAGGGGTTAAAGAAAGAACATGTTTTATATGTGTGTATATATATATATATATATATATATATATATTTATTTATATATAATATACTGTCATGCTTTGCCAAAACTTATTATCCTATATAATAATTCGCTAGGATGTTTGTCAGAAGCCATCATGTGCAGTAGAGACTGCGTGCGTTTGGGCAGTCTCTACTGTGCATGATTGCATTGCGTGAGTGAGGTGACGCAAGACTACATTGCATGGAGCAGTGAGGTAGCGGCCTCTTAACCCTATGAGTGCCAGAGGGGTATGCATACCCCTCTGGCACTCAAAAGGTTACCTTGGCCCGAGTACACGGCTTTTACACTAGTATATTATATTGCAATATTGCATAACATTTTTTATGCAGATTTGGGAAAACATTTTTCCTTTGAAGGCTTCACTTAAATTCTTATTTGCAAAACCAGGATAAACTGAAAAATATAAGGAATATAGAGTCTATCACCCTACTAAAAATAATCTGCAATATCCTATATTACAATTTCTATACATCCTGAACTGTGAATGCGGCAACATGATCATACATAAAAAGGCAACTTGTGCTGTAGCATGTGTTGTTTTAATCATTTTGTATTGTGATTGTATACATTCAAAATGCATTTTATTACTGTGCATGCCGTAGAATAAGACAATCCATGTTCAGTCAACAAAAAAAAAGACAGGGATTTCAATGTTTTCATATTTAAAAAATTAACCTAGTTCAAATTATCATGACACATTTTACATTGTCCTGTGTTAAAAAGAACAGCTTGTCTGTTGTTTGGTCTTGAAAACTGAACCCTGGATCTGGTTATAAAGCATGTTCGGCACTCTTCTAGGGATGTTGAATTTTTATGTACAACTATGTGCGCTTATGTATATGTATATGTATATCCATAAAATTATATTAGTGCCAAAAGGTGTGTAAAGTATTCCATAGAATTTCCATAGCAAAATATTTCGAATTTGTATTAGCCTGATTATATTGAAAGTTAAGACCTATCAATGTGAAGAAAAAATGTGCGAAAGCTTGCATTATGCTATGCTATAAATCGTACAATATACCTAGGTATGTGTCCTTCATACAGCAGTCAGATCTATCTATCTATCTATCTATCTATCTATCTATCTATCTATCTATCTATCTATCTATCTATCTTCCATATAAACAACTTGGGGAATCCTCATTAGAGTAAGATTCAGGAGTACAGATCAACAATAGACTTCACAGCAGTGTGCAGTCACTCAGCTGCTGCAAAGAGCAAGTAGGGGACTATTGTTCATAAAAAGAGACATAGATGCATGGGATGCAACTATAATTTTACCTCTATATAAATTCTTGATAAAACCTCATCTAGAATATGGAGTACATTTTTGGGCACCAGTTCTTAACCCTTTGAGTGCCAGAGAGGTATCCAACACATTGCAATGCATGGGATAACTCTTTAGCATGCAAATGATTAAAAAAAACCATTATTGAACTGGAAAAAGTGCAGAGACCTGCAACAAAACTGATAAAGTGATTGGAGGATCTACCTTATAAAGATAGACTAGCCAAACTGATTATGTTTATATTAGAGAAGAGATGTCTAAGGGGTGATGTAATTACTATTTACAAATATATTCAAGGTCAATACAAAGAACTCTACAATGAATTATTTACTCAAAGAGCTGAGCTAAGAACGAGAAGTTATCCATTAAGACTAAAGGAAAGGCGTTTTCAACTAAAACAAAGGCAGGGGTTTCTCACACTAAGGGAGGTAAAGCTATGAAATTCTTTGCCTCATGATGCCGTGCTTGCAGATACTGTAACTGCTTTCAAAAAGTAATGAATACCTATCTAGCAGAGAGCAATAGGATCTAGCAGAGAGCAATATTGAGAATTATGACAAAGTAACTAGGTTGTTGATCCAGGGAACTATCTGACTGCCATTTGGGGATTAACTGGAAATGGCTTCAATGTGTGTTTGTTTTTTTCCTCTGGATCAAAAGGGGTAATTTGGCATGGGCTGGACTTGATGGATGCATGTCTTTTTTCAGCCTCAACATCTATTTTACTATGTATTTTCAAGCATGCACTCCAGTTTTGTAGATAGGAGAACATCAGAATATAGGGTTGTTTTTCTCTGAATAGTTTTGTCATCATTTGCTAAATCTAAGTCATGTTGTTTTTGGGCCTGTTCTTCTTTGATTTTATAGCCATGTAACTTTTGTAAATTTGTAAACAGAGTATATAACTGGTCACCATAAGTAATCTTAATACCTTGAAGATTAGAGAGGTCTGCATTGCTTTGTGAAGCAATGCATTGGTGATTTCAATAACATCCATGCAGTTAATATTCCAGGAAAGGCAGCTTGTTGATTTTCTATTATTATATATGTCTAATGCTGATAGTTAAGTAGCCATTGTAATCTACTTAAGAATGTGCAGCAGAGCAGACAAACTAAAAACAGTAGTACAACATGGACACCCTCAGAAATAATTGTATAACTGTAAGGGTCCAAAGTTGCATTGCAAACCTGTCAGTCAGATACTGGCACAATTATTGGCCTATGCAGATCCACCAATTAAGATTTACTAATATACAGTGTATCCACTGAATGTCCAATACACATATAGGTATTTTGGAATTTATTGTTTTATAACTACCTTCTGTTATTTCACAAAAATGCCATAAATACCCACTTCAATTTCCATTTACATGTTCCCAGTTTATGAAGTATTACGGATTCTATTTGGTTTGGGCAAATTTCTTTGTACATACAGTTTTTTTAAATGAGCACAATTTAATTTCTAATAACAAGTTCATGTAAATGCAGTGACTGTTAAGAGATTTCCAACAAACTGTAATGCAGTGTAATGGAGATATCATTAGACACCACTGATCCAACTTGGTTCAGTATACTGTTAAGTGAGTCAGTCACAGCAAACACATTCATATCATTGAACTGTTTTGACTATATTTATGCATTTCAACAACCTTGTATAATGTGTTGAACAGCCTCTCTGGCACAAAGTAAGCTGACTTGCTAATTTCATTAATATATGCATTAAAAAGACAATGGGGCAGATTCAATAAGCGGTGATAAAGAGGTGATAAAGTGGAGATGACTTCTCCAGTTTATCACTTCTCCAGTTACTATGTTATTCTATGGAACCTATTCACTAAGATCTCCAAAGCATCTTAGTGCATAGGCTCCATAGAATAACATAGGCATTGGAGAAGTGATAAACTGGAGAATCTATCACCACTTAGTGAATCACCCCCAATGTATATCAGTGGAGAAAAAATAATGGATGACTTACGTGGGGCAATAATAGCGAATGTCAGCAAAATTCCTTAATTGAAAACAGGCTACTTAGTAAAGCTTACACTGGTTAATATGTTTTTTGTGGGGGACCTGAGATGCCACCGAAAGTGTATGAAAACATTTTAGTCTCCAACATGTAATAACTTGAGGTAGGATTATTTTTTCTCACACTTGTTTGTGAATTCAAATAGGCATTTGTGGGCATGTATAGAGAAACTGATGAAACTAACCAGCCCACATGAAACAGATGCTGGTTCAAATGTGAATTTTTACCTTGATGATGGGAGTCTCTAGCTCAGATGACGGGCATCATTTTATGAATATATGTCTGTGTTTTGCCTCAGAATTGTTGCACATTTGGTTTAATGTATATTCCCCTTAGTAAATGCTGACCAGTCTTTTTTACATATAATCCAGCCAGAAAATATGTAATGCTCTGTAAGCAGAAGAATAAGATATTTACAAATTTAATCATACCAGATTTGTAAAATGCTTTAGCTATCTTAAAAATAAGTAGGAACCTTTTCTAACAATGTTTATTATTTTTGGTCATAAAAAGTACAATACCTATTTGTTATATAATCACATATAAATGTCTAAATACGTCTAGTTTTAAAGATATTAATACATAATATAACCTTATATGTCTGCATGTTAATATATGTCTTCGTCGTTGTAGTGTCTCTACTAAATATATCTCTATTAGCGTGAATGAAGAGCACAAAACATTGGACTAAACCCACTGAAATGTTCTGGCTGGTTAAACCTCTTATTTTGCTTTTACTGGAGGTTCTGCATCATGTAGCGAATATAAGACTTGCATAGAAGAAAGAGGGTTAACACAAAGCTTTGACTGCTTTGCCAAGCTGATATTTTGTATTTGCTTCCTCAGCACAGGACCAAAATCAATAGCTTCCAGTTTCACAGGAAAATTGCTAAATACAACTTTGATAAATTTGCCTGAGCTTGTTTTTTGCTGTTTAAGCAAATATTAAGTTTAAAAATAAAAACATATAATAATAAAAAAATACTAGAAGAATACAATAAATAGGCCAAGCAGATATTATCTGGCTTCTGATGTATCTCTGCAATTAATAATTTTGCAATGAAAATAATATAGGAGATAAATATTGATAGTCAACAAGATGATGTAGATATTTTACTTGTGCCAAAAATCCTTATTGTTTGGTTTACAAGCTTTTAATGTTTTTCTATTTTTTTTAAATTTTCCATTATTTGTATAAAATAAAAATGGAGTATATCATTCAACACCCACCTTGACAGTACTTAGATTATTGTTTATACCTACATAGGGCAGTGTTTCCAGGGTTGAATTAAATTGCTAATTTTTGTTTCTGCTCTGTGAAATGTGTTGTGAACAAAGAAAAGTAAACAAAATGGCATTGAAAATATATATTTAAAACATAAAAAATAAAGACAAGGAAATAAAGATTCAATAATATTAAAGTATTGTTATTGTTAATTTGTAATTTATTTTTGATTCATGTCTTTGCATGCTTGTTAGCACATACTGTTTTCATAACATTTGCAATTTTCTTTTTTTCCTCATTTTTACTAGTCACTTCTTACTTGTTTGCTGAGAATTGTATTCCAGTATGTTCTGGTGAAGAAGAAAGGATGATCACACACTGCCACACTAAGAGGGGCTTATCTTTATTGTGACTGTTTTCCACTGTTTTTCACAAGCTATGAGACCATATAGTCATTTTAGGAATTTTCATTCTTATTGATTTATGACTATATTGCATGTCCCTACTGTCAGTTACTGAATATTATTGTCTTCCACTATCAATAGAAAACATATTTTATATGTTTTAATAACAATTACCAAATAATTCCATCTATCTGGCATTCAATAATAAAATGATTACTTAAAAAATATACATTTATTTAAAAAAATATTTACTAGATTTTTAAACCTTTTAATTTGTACTTTTATTATCCAAAATATATAAAATGAAACCTGTAAAATGCTAAATAAATCTAAACTTTTAACTTGGGTATTGTGTTTGCAATTTTGATTATTTTAAAGCAATTTTCCTGCTTTCAAGACCATAATATATTACCATCTACCTAAACCTTTTTATTAATTAATAAATGTGATCTTACTTTTCTAACTTTAATGTCTTATTTGTACTGTTCAAAGTCAAATACTTTACACATGACTGATTTTTTTAAGCAGCTACCATACTAACACATTTAAAAATGTAAAGCAAGCTTATTTTTAGTATCTTGTAGGTATATGTTTAACACATGTGGCTATAACTATTTGTTTATAATTTTTTTCTACTCCCATCTAAATAAGTTGAATATTCCTACTGTACCAATGATTGCTAAAATCCTACATTCTCTATCAGTTTGTTAATTAACATTATGTAGGTTACAGTATAAAAACAATAAGCACAGTGACCCTTGAGTTCGAATAAGCAAATCTAATAAATTATTAACAGGAACAGGAAAATCTCGCATTTTTAAAAATATTTTGTTAGTGTGAATGTAATTTTAAAACTCTACCAATGATTATGCAAATGCTTCTAATCACAGGTTTTGCGTACTGTGTAATCAGTTTGACTGCCAGTGTGTGTGAAATGCCAATATAGTTTTTTGTTATATAAAAACAGTGGATAGAGAAATGTTTATAATTTACTATTTGTGAGGCTCTCTGGCAGAGTGTAGGAAATGAGGTGCAAGAATAAAAAGCATTATTTCTGCATTTTGTTCCGAGAAGATCGGCCGATGGATAAGGACATGGTCTGTCAGTTTTCATCTTTAATCCTATAAAATGGATGAAAGTGCCTCTTTATTCTTTAACCACATTTTTTTATATAATGGTGTAAATCAGATGTGCCTGAATTTCTAGCAAACATATTTGTGTGCATATATACAGAATGCTATCAGCTATACACCTGTATGTATGTCTGTGTGTATATTTATGTATATATGTGTGTATTCATACATTGTAATTCAATATTTTCATTATTTATTCACTTTTCATGACTATAGAACATTAACAGTAAACATAGGGTTAACCTTTCAATTCAGTTTAAGTGAATTGACATAAATGTAACCCCTAACATTATTAACCCATTCAGTTCCAAAAACGTATCCAGAGCATTGCACAGCAGTGCTTTAGATACCTCTCCGGCACTCAAAGGATTAACGTTAGTACTTTTTTTCGCTAATGGGATTATTTGCTTCAGTTTACATTTTATTTATGTAATAGTGGAATAGACCAATGTTCACAGCAATACTGTAGTTATTTATTGCTCAAACTATGTATGATATGTATAAACTGAAATATGTGTTTGAGTATAATATATGGACTTGTGTGTAAATTCATAGTGTCTTTTAATTGCTTCTTGTTCTTGATGTGTTAGCATTGTTTCTTATTATATGAGATGATACGAGCTATGCATTTTTATTGTGTCTGGTACCAACGATATATTTCCAAGTAATGGATAAAAGGTAATTTGGGTAGCAAAACAGCAAATAAGATCTTCATATGTTGCCGGTTACCCAGCATGAAGAAAATTACTTGCAGTCTTAAGAGGCCCAGTCGGTTCACTAAAGTCGCTCAATGTCCTTGTACTGTGAAGAGTGAACATAGATTCAGGGGATGAAAAAGGGTTAAAGTTTGACAAGGATGCCTCCAACACAGTTAATCCATATAAAGCTCATGGATTTCTCTGCAGTCATCTTTGTGGTTTTCATTAGCATTTTCTTTTCCTCTTTTTGTGAAATCTTTTCTTCTTTCCCTTTACCCTTGCGCGCTTGCAGAAATTAGCATATTATACCAGGAGTTGAACATGTAAGAAGCCGACCCCCTGCTGTTCAGTGGATTGTGCAATCTGCAGGCAGCATCAATTTTTCAGCAGCTTGCTCATTGCTCATTACAGTCAGAAATCCAAGTGTCTCTCAATCCAGTAACATTTCCCTTGGTTCTACAGGCAAGCATATGGGCTTTGTATAGCTATATCAATACTTTTCGACTATTAATATGATTGCCTTTACTTTTCCCGAAATTAATCTAACTACCTATGCAGAACTTGGAGTTTAGATTTCAAACTAATGGTTTCCAAGCAAATGCTGTAATTTTATCCACGGTGCTTCATTGTGGATAATTGACAGCAATTTACAAGCCTTACTGTTGGCACATTACCTTGTGGCCAATCTTGCTCAGCTACACAGATGAGCTGGAGGAGACGTGCCCAAATAACAATAAACACAGCATGTTTTTTTTCTCTGGAATATAATAAAGAAATGTTGCACACAAAAATAACCATCATGTAGGCAAATATTGTGCGGTTGCCATGGTAAAGTACGTCATTGAGAAAATGCTCACCCTAGCAGTTGATGTGCTAATAGTTGTTTATATTTATAAGACTGTAAGAGTATATATATATATATATATATATATATATATATATATATATATAAATTATCTATCTATCTAGCTATCTATCTATCGATATATATATATATATATATATCTATATCTATCTATCTATCTATCTATCTATCTATCTATCTATCTATCTATATATCTATATATATCTATATATATATATATGTATGTATATATATATATATGTATGTATATATATATATATATCCTATATAATAATTCGCTAAATCGTGTGTAACGTCCGACATGTGCAGTAGACACTGCTGCGCGTGCGGCAGTCATGAGCAGTAGAGACTGCCCGCGCCGCGGCTGATACAGAGCTGGGCGCTCCGAAGGAGCGTCCAGCTCTGTATCAGCAGTGGCGCGGGCAGTCTCTACTGCGCGTGACTGCCCCGCAACCGGCTGCCAGAGGCACTGTGGCCCGTGTAACGGGCTGTTCAACTAGTATATATATATATATATATATATATATATATATATATATATTCCTGAGGAAGTATTGTGGAGATATGAAACACACAGGAGTTTGATGTTTTAAAGATTTTATTATTTACATTCTCCATTCCCCTTATTCAATGCCAAGAAAGGGGCACCTGTGCATTTAGTGACTGCTCTACATTCACAGCGTACTCAATATATCTGAAAGAT
The DNA here is from genome assembly GCA_037306005.1 of Rhinophrynus dorsalis. Classification (NCBI taxonomy): domain Eukaryota; kingdom Metazoa; phylum Chordata; class Amphibia; order Anura; family Rhinophrynidae; genus Rhinophrynus; species Rhinophrynus dorsalis. The sequence goes on along the minus strand of CM074723.1, from coordinate 337,499,510 downwards.
AGGAGGAAATCCAGATTAAAGTGCCCATATACTTATCAGTACCTCTGTCTGCTTATTGATTGCATTGGAGGCCAAAACACACTATATCCAGATGGGAGAGACCACCAAGTATTGGTTGCAGATCTCTACCTGCTTATTAAAAACATCTAGACCCGACTGGCTCCATCATTTCATTGTCATCATAGTTACATTGGAGCAAGACTGGAGAGGACCACCGGCAGATTCCCTGCCTGCTGACTGTTCCAAATATCACGAGCATGTTTTGCACAGCTTATTATTGACAAACTGACATTATTTCTACAATACTTTTTTCAGTTTTATAGTGATATCACTATTATATAGTACATTTACATTTAATACTGGATACTATGCACACCTATTATTAATTATTTTTACATATGATTAAAATGTATGATTTTTAGTTGGTTACTTCATTTTCTTATTTCTACCTATATTAAATTAGTTTATTGAGATTAGGCACACTCTCCTTATTTTCTTTGTTGTTTCTACTGGTTTTTGGGTCTTATACACTATTGGACCCTAGGATATTAGCAGCTCTCTATCTCTTATACGTGTCTGGCTTTAGATACAGAGCACCATTTTTTCCAGTCGAGAAAAAAAGGAGAAACATTTGAAGAAAGGACCACCTTGCCCGCTGTTAAGCATGGGGGTATATCTGTTATACTTTGGGGTTGTGTGGCAGCCAGTGGCACAGGAAATTTTTTGCGGGTAGAGGCAAGAATGAATTCTACTAAGTATAAAATCCTGGAAGCTAATATTTAGTTTAATATTTAATATTTAGTTAGGGCTTGTTGATCCAAGGATAAATCTGATTGCCATTTGGAATCAAGAAGGAATCCCCCCCCCCCATTCAGAGTAGAATTTGAAATTGCTGTATTGAGGGTTTTTTTTTGCCTTCTTTTGGATCAACGATGGTAAACAGGAATAGGAAAAGGGTTAAACTAGAAGGACGCAAGTCTTTTTTCAACCTAAATTACTATGTTACCATGTCCCACAGTGATTGAAGAAACTGAAGCTGGAAAAAAGAGGTTGAATATTACAAGAAGACAAAGATCGAAAACATACCGCAAAATCAACCATGAACTACTTCATGAAATGAAAGCTTGAGGTATTGGAATCACCTTCACAGACCCCCAGGCTTGCATTATATAGAGAATCTGTGGGTAGAGATGACTTAAGAAGATTTCTGAACTAAAAGCATTCTGAAAGGAATAGTTGCAAAAAAAAGCACGAATAGAAAGATGTTGGCTGGCTACAAGAAATTCTTGGATTCCTGCCAAAGGGGGTGTCACATTTCCTGTTTTTTTTTTGTCTGATGTGAAAGGAAGACAGCAGATCACAATTCAGGTGGTAGGTCAGAATGTGTCATGTGGAGGGGAGACAGTGGGTCACAATGGGAGATAAATTAGGTGTGTGGTTGTGTCTTGGTGGGTCACAGTTCAGGAAAGCTGAGGGGATGGTGCTGGACACTATGAGTGGACAGAGGGGAGAAAGCAGGACAAGGGGTGGGATGTTCCTGTAGTTATTTAGACAGGGTGCAAAGCTGCCCTGTCAAGATTAGCAATCCAGTTATCTCTGACTTGGCTGGAGCTGGTGTCAGGTTATTTAAGACGATAGTACAGAGAGATTTATATAACGTCTGTAAATAATACACATGAACAAAAATACGTATCTGTGCTGTCAGACATATTGCTATGATGGGGAGGAAATGGTTAATTTTTCTTTTAAAACAAATTCTCTGAAAATCTGTTTTTAAGATGTGTGTAATGATCTCGTGTTATAACAATGCTCCATTTTACAGACAAAAGGGGCCTCTCTTTACCTGGACGGGAGCAAAATAGCTGAGTGAGTTTTAGGGTTGTCCCAGACAATAAGGTATAGAAGAAAGTTTATTATCTTATGAAAAAATCTCAAAGTCTGGAAGATGATATACTCCCATGTGAGAAAATCTGGTAGGATAACATATTTATATGACGTCTAATGACCTCTTCAATACATCACTGATGTCACAAAACTGATCATATCTAAAATTTGAGTAAGAGTGCCATCTCTAGGTTACATAGTGTTATTAACAGTGTTTTAAGGAATTCCCAAAAATATATTGTGTTAATATATTCTGATGTCACTGCATAATGAAATGGATCTTTATCTAATCAGAGGAGATTCTGATAAGGGTAATTTTACATTATAAATATGTAAGTTTTAAGAGAGAAGGGTTTTTCCTCTTGGTTTCCTGGCTCTTGATTTTCTGAAGTGTACCTGGCTGGCTATAAGGAGATACTAAGAAACATTTATTGGACTGGTAATTATATCTTTCCTTATTTTAATTCTGCAAAATTCAGAATCAAATATATATTTCTTCTATATTTAAAGAGACATCATTTTTCTTATAATTTGTCTTAATTGGACTGGCCACCCAATGGTAACCAATTTTAATAAACTATATTGGCTGTAGTAATTCTGAATTAAGCAAAATTCATTAATTAATTGGTCAATTGTTATATTTTGCCAGATAAATGTAAATAGTTGATAGCAGTGAGACCTATATAGATCAAATTAGTTAATTTAATCATTGATATTTCTAGAATGTATTGTGCTCCTAGAAAGGTTGTTATAGCTAATATTTGATCTGGGAGAATTCTTTGAATTAGTTTATTAACCCTTCAATTGCTATTTGTCTATTTATTTTGAGGTGTTTCTTTGGATTTCTTTGTGTGTGTTTTGGGTCTAAACTTTTGTACAGTGAGAAGTTTATTTAAACCTCACACTAAACAAAAGAAGTCACCATCTTGGGTGTGGCATCCTATATTACTAAGTTGATTAACCCTTGCAGTACCCTATAGGTTTTACATAGGATTGCTATGGTCATGTTTATGATATATGTTGCATGAAGTTGGTATACTGTCTAGACATATATTATTGGATTGATTCTAAGTATATTATTGGTATTATCTATTATTGACTGTATTCATTGCAATTTATATGTTTTATTCTGAAGGAATGCAATATTTGAAATCAGTAGATAATTAAATTATAGTGATTTCAGTCTGGGATTTTATTCCAGTTAGTTTCTCTAAATTTGGTTATTAAATATGGTATAAGGAAATTGTCAGAGGACCTGGCTTAATATTAAAGCTGACTCACCTGACAATATACCTTAAACCTCTATTAGCATAGTTTATACAGTTTCTGGGGCAGAGGTATTCCTACACGCTGCTGCCAACTGTATTATAATTAATTGTAAGGATCAATTATCCTTTTATATGCTGCTGGGTTCAATTTTTGTAATTTAATACCTCTGAACATACCTATGTGTGTGGTTAACCCTACAATTGCTGGTAATCCTAATGGTGATAATTGTGGTTTGAGTTACTGTGTACCCATTGAAATTAGTATTCACTCATGTATGTAATTGTTGCTTACACTTTTTATATATATATAGTATTTACTTAAATAAATGATATATATTTTTGCACAAATATGCATAATTGATTATTTAATCAATTCTTTAATGTGAAGTAGTGTGTCAATACCTAGTATTGTGTAAAGTTCTCAAAATTATATTATTATCTATTTATGTGAAGATATCCAACCTAACTGGTTCTCTTGTTTAACCCTTTCTTGGATTCCTTCGACAGTCCCATGCTGGGAAATGCAGCAAATAAGACCTAGGCTATTTGAGTCTTTTTACGCACATATAATCCATTGGTAAGCAATGCGCTGGAGACCTCTCTAGCACTCAATGAGTTAGTAATCCCCAGTAAATTAGTGCTTATTATTATCTGTCCCATATGATGCAGTTAATTTTCGTCAGAACTGTTCCAGCTCTTCTTACCACATCAGCTTCAGTGAATCGGTTGGATGTCTTAACCCAACCTTTCTTTGTAACCAGAAATACCTAAATAAAATAACTGTATGACTTTAGTAATGGGGATCTATAATATCTGTGGTTTTCAATTTTTGGGGCTTAATAATAATTCTTTATTTTTATATAGCGCACACAGATTCCACAGCACTTTACACTCATATTGGTCCTGTCCCCATTGGGGCTCACAATCTAAATTCACCTATCAGTATGTTTTTTGGAGTGTGGGAGGAAACCCACACAAACACAGTGAGAACATACAAACTCATTGCAGATGTTGTCCTTGGTGGGATTTGAACCCAGGACCCCAGCACTGCAAGGCAACAGTGCTAACCACTAAGCCACCGTGGAGCTTGGGTTCAATCCCCAATATTTCTTTGAAAAGTCTGCAATCCCCATTAGCTATTAGTGATATACCTGTATATGTCTTACTGCACACACCAGGCCCAGGTGAATATTTTTTAAAGTGTATCTTTGAGCCGGAAAGAAATCTTTCACTTCTCTGGGCATTTTGTATTGTATATGCAATTTTGTAGAATTGACTATCACCATATCTATGGTTGGAACAAGATAAGGACTGTCAATGTGACAGAGCCAAGAAGAAAAGCTGGCATTGGGCCTACCATCCTTAGAGCACAGAGGTATCTCAGCAGTGGGACTCAACTGCAAGAGAAAGCATGTGAATGTGACGAAACTACAGTAGAGGGCACTCTTGCTAAAGCTGAGCATTATACACGGGGATAAGACACAGTACACTACCAGTGCTTGTTAATGGAGAGAAAATAATGTTTGAAATATTGACTTACTTGTCTTGCAGCAATGCTGAAAACAAGGTTAAGGGGCAATACATTTTTTTGATACCTGGGAAACAAAAGAGTTAATAGTTATACAGAAAGTAAAGTGAAATCTTGTCATGGTGACTTAGAATAAGAAGCAGGGTACCAATTAAATCCTTCAGTCAATGCAGTTCATTATGTATCATCAATGGGATCTATATTATAGATATTATATATTTTCTGAATATAAATCTATTACTGTCTTTCCCTCTCCACATAGGTTTATGTCAGTCTCATCTACCCATATTCCTTATAAGATATTCATTAAAGGGATAGTAATACTTTGTTTAACTTTATTTTATTTTGTAGGCATTAAAAAAAATGAAGAACGACATAAGTCTTATCTCTCAAACCTTTATGGTTTAAGAGATATTCACAAGCAAAGTTTCCCCTCCCCGCCCCTTTTTCCTAGTGTAAGCCATCTCTTCTCAGATGTGAATCTGGTTGTAAGACCAGACAGATAACAGCAGGGGACAGTCTTCTTTATATGAAAACAATGAAAGCCCTTCCCCCCTTGACAAGTTTTTCAGCTTTTTCCCTTATCTTAATTGAAGATTGTCCCTCTCTGCAGTCTACCTGGGCACCTCCCTTCTGATCTGGCTGAACGGGGGGGGGGGGATACTTTGCTTGTGAATATCTCTTAAACCATAAAGGTTTAAGAGATAAGACTTATATTGTTCTTCATATTTTTTTAATGCCTACAAAATAAAAAAAAGATAAAACGAAGTATTACTATCCCTTTAAATAAATTGCAATGCTTACTCGGCCATCTTGCAATAATGACATATTTTCTATACTACAGTCTGCCCAATGTATGGGATTAAAGTTTAAAAGAGAAGCAACACCAATTAATAATAAACCCCCATTTGACTTAAAATGCCAATTAAACCCTAATGACCCCTAAGAATGTGTCCCTTACTCATTGGTTCAAAAGATGACATTTTCAGTGGATGTCATTTCCATGGAGGCAGACATAACAATGGATTGAATTTTTTCAGACTGAAACAGGCATGGCACTACTCAAAGCTTTAAAGATCAGAGGGCTGCACAATGCATTGTGAATCAATGTGTTACATATCCTTGTGGTACTTAAAGATTTAGGATTAAGTGGGAGGAGTTGGTGTCCTGAGGTCTTGCTAACAACTGTCATATCCACCTCCACTGACATGACATCCAGGGCTGATTAAAGATTTATTTAGAAAAGTAATATACCTGGAAAAATACACTGAGTTTTCTGTTATTTTCAAGTATGCCATGGAGAGCATTTATTCAAAAAGAAACAACAATAACATTATAATTAGGCTGACCATACCTCACCTTTAAAAAGGGACACATAGGAAATAGGCATATCTCAGGAGTGCACCAAAATCAAAGCAACCCTGTAGTATGCATTTTTCATGTGTGTCCCTTTTTAAAGGTGAGGTATGGTCAGCCTAATTATAATAATAATTAAGATAATTAAGACATAACTTGTATATACAATTATGTTATCTCTTCAAAAAAGGAGCAAGGGAAAAGTTCATAGAGGCCATTAGGATTATATGATCATAATAATTTGAGTTTTTATTAGGAGCTAATACTTCTCCTTTAATGAATCCAAAGCTTGGAATCATACTAAAAATCCAGTGTATAGTTATAAATCGTCATGCAATGATGAACAATCGTACATGCTCTCATATTGTACATTTATCCTTTTCTCTACTTTGAGTAACATTTTTGGTATAAAACTCTATCTGCTGTTGTCAAGCATTAAAACTGTATTGCCAATTGCTGCATATTTTGATTGACAGAAAGTAATTGACAGACCTTTACAATCTTCACATGCTCTGCGATTGTCTGAAGCCTGATATTTTGTTGGAAGAACAGATGTATACCAGTACGTAGTTAGGAATGTAAATGATTTTGCATTTGTGCAAATGGTATTTTCTTTTAAAGGGATAGTAATGTTTCAAAATAAAAGCAGCTCCAATTAATCTTCATAGTATTTGTGCCATGGAAAGTGTTATTTCAATATTGTCAGAGTTGTAGTTCAAGAGTAATTGAATGATAAAATATTCCCCTCCCTCCACTTTTACTGATGTAACACTGCTCATCTCAGAGCAGCAAGACTGTTCAGCTGGATCATAGGAAGGGACATTCTTTAGTGAGCATAAGGAAAAACCTGAAAAACCTGTCAAAGGCCCAAATACTATGAAGATTCATTGGAGCTATCCCTTTAAATAAGAACATTAAATGTGTATGATTAACCCCCTTCTCAATGCACAGGAGATCTCTAGCATCTAAATTGCTAAATCAAATTCAGGCCGTTTCAATATGATTCCTAGAATTCACTAATAAATGCTTTATTCAAAAGGAATCTTACATTACAGATATATGTCTTACATTTACATTCCCATTTATTTAAAGCATAGAATAATTATGCAAAATGTCCTATTCCTTTTACATATATCCACGGCATGCATGCATCTATATGTCATTTACTCAATTCAAAACATTCTTGAATTGAAATCATACTTTTATTGATCTTTTTCTTTCAATTTTCATGCTTTCTAATCCCTCAGACTGTGTCCTTTGGAACCCAAGGCTCCCTGAAGAGGTCCAGGTGCTTCCATAGAGCAAATGTAAGCAATGGCAGACCGGGAAACAAAGTTGGGGTGGTCCGGATGCAAGAGTGCATTTCTGGTTCTATGACAACCAATGGATGTGTGAAAGATTTTCAGATTTAACATGATGCAATTTTTTTGTTTTCTATTAGATTTTTTCTTGTAATAAGCATTATAATTTAGCCCCCACTAAGAAAAAATATATAATACATAACAATTACCTGGTAAATATTTCCTGAAAAATGAGCTGCAATTTTGTTTTATACCATCCTCTTATTGGACTTCATAACAGAAAGGGTTACTTAGCTGTGAGTCTTTCATAAAGCTATCCAGTATAGCTATATGCTGGATAGCTTTATGAAAGACTCACAACTATATATAAATATATATATCCAGTATATATATATATATATATATATATATATATATATATATATATATATACTGGATAGCTTTATGTACAGCTAAGTAACCCTTTCTGTTATGAAGTCCAATAAGAGGATGGTATAAAACAAAATTGCAGCTCGTTTATCAGGAAATATTTACCAGGTAATTGTTATGTTTTATATATTTTGTTCTTAGAGGGGGCTAAATTATAATGCTTTTTTTCATCATAGTTTTAGAGTGCCCAACTTCACCATACTATATGTATGTATATATATGTATATATATATATAGTGTAATTACAGTGTGGATCTAATGTGTTTATTATCCTTGAAAAAGAAATTATGTGAGTCTCTTGTTCAAGGAATTTATGATACTTAACATCATGTGTGATTTACTTATTTATTGTGATGAGAAATTGAGGCTGATGTATTTTTTGGCTTTTATATCAGAGAGGTTTACTTAGCTGTGAGTCTTTCAGAAAGGTCTCCAGTAGAGTATATATATACACACACACACACACATATATATATATATATATATATATATATATATATATATATATATAAAAGAATAAGCCTCATTGCATAATTTATGGTACCCCACACACAGAACATAATTTATGTCGCCTCAGAAAAGAAACTCGCATTGAACAGAATGTCTCATTACATAATTTATGTCTCATTAGGAGACACAACTCCTATTGGGTGATTCAATGGGGACTTTACTACTCCCATTGGGTGATTCATTGAGGGCATGCCCGCCCACCACTATCCAACTGACAAAAAAAATATAACTGCCACTCGCTCCTGAAGTAGTGGATATCAATAACTTCTCCTGGTCCACACACACTCACTCAGGATCATGACCCCACAAACACACTGTGTCACCTCCCACAGATAACTGTAACCCTCCATACACTCTGTTTCAGTACGAGGGTGTAATGTTCCCATAAAATACAAACTCAGGGATAAACTTAATAGCAACTCTTATTTAACTCTTCATCTCTTCAGTCACCTCACTAACTGTCTCAACTGTCACTCCTCCACTTCCTGCTTCCTGATTCCTGCCCTTTCTCCTTAAAGGGAGAAAGGTAGTCACAGCCATGTTTCTCTGCCCAGATTAACCAAATACACTGTGTTACCCCACCAGCCTTCTACAACTGCCTACTGGTCGCCACAGATTCCCCTCATACATTGTGCATCCCCACCAGCCTTGTACTCCTGCCCACTGGAAGCCACAGATTCCCCACATACACTGTGTGTGCCCCCCCTGCCCACTGGTATCCACAGATTCCTCACATGCACTATGTGATTCCCAACTGCACTTTACCCCTACTCACTGATAGCCACAGATTCCATACATACATTATGTGACCCCCCCAACAACCTTAACCACTGGTAGACACAGATTCTCTACATACACTATATAACCCCCCTAGCCTTGCTCCCCTGCCCACTGGTAGCCACAGCTTCCTTACATACACTATGTGACCTCCCCCAGGCTTATTACCCTGTCCACTGGTAGCCACTGATTCCCCACATACACTGTGGACCCCACCAGCCTTATTATCCTGCCCACTGAAAGCCACAGATTCTACTCATACACTATATGACCACCACCATCCTTATTCCAATACCCACTGGTAGTCACTGATTCCCTACATAAATTGTGTGACCCCACCAGCCTTGTTCCCCTGCCCTCTTGTAGCCAGCCCACAAATTCTCCACATATATAATGTGACACCCACCAGCCTTGTTTACCTGCCACTGATAGCCATATATTTCCCCATCTATACTGTCCCTTATACCTTCTCTTCTGCTCTGCCCCATTCTGCTTTCTGTTTCAGTGTAGAGCCATGGGCTCCACACTGCCTCCTCTGGTACTTCAGGTGCATGTTGATGACCTCATTGCAAAGCACCAGAAAGTGCTAGAAGAGCCAGTGTGGAGCAGATGGGTGTGGGCTGAAGCTGAGAAACAGAGTAAGGCAGCAGCTTGCTGTTCCAAGCTTTATATGCCCACAAGTTGCTGGGCAGCAGCCAGCCAGCCTCAGGATAAACAGCAGGAGGAGTGAGTCTGCTGATTGACATTCGGGGCTGCCCACTGACACACTCGGGGCTTCAGCCCCCTTAGCCCACCCCTAGCGATGCCCCTGGGGTACACAACGCATTGCAAAGCAATGTGTTGCGTACCCCTCTGGCATTCAAAGGGTTAAATAAGGAGGAGTTACTGCTCCCATTGGGTGATTCAATGGGGGAGTGATTTAAATCATGCAGGGAGTTGGCCTGCCCCCACTATCCAGCCCGCCCACCACTATCTAAGTAACTGAAAAAACTGTCTGCCACTCGCTCCTACACCACAGACACAGACACATCAGACAAAAAACACACACTCACACACTCAATCACACACTCACACACACTCTCACACACACTCAGTCATACAGACTCAATCACACACACTCAATCATACACACAATAATTCACACACTCACATTCTCTCACTCACACTCAATCACACACACTCAACCCTACACACTAAATCCCACACACTCACACTCTCACTCACACTCTCTCACTCACACTCTCGTACTCACACTCTCGCACTCACACTCTCACACTCGCACTCAATCACACACACTCGCACTCAATCACACTCACTTACACACTCTCTCACTCACACTCTCACTCACACTAATACACCCTCACACTCATACACACTCACCACTCATACACCCTCACCACTCATACACCCCCACACTCACACACTCTCACTCAATCACACTCACGCAATCACTCACTCTCAGCACGATCAACCTTCCACCATAGTCTCACTCACACCCCGGGAGCCAGCACGATACACCTTCCACCATAGTATTTGCAAATCCCACATGCATTCCAACTACATGAATGAATGCCACTCACTCACACATACTCACTCACACCCCGGGAGCCAGCACGATCCACCTTCCACCATAGTATGTGCAATTACCACATGCATTTCAACTATATGAATGAATGCTACAATGGAGGCATAAGTACAAACACAAACTCACTACAATGACACATAAGTCACCCCCTTATGACTCACTTCTGTGTGTGCATGTGTGTCTCTGTGTGTGCCTGTGTGTTCCTCACTGTGTGTGTTGCATGTCTGTATCACACTCTATGTGTCTGCATGTTGTGCATTGCATGTATGTGTGTATGTGTGTATGACTGTGTCGATCTTTATGCATCTCAGTGAATGCGTGTGCATTTTCGTGTGTGTCTCTGTGTGTGTTTGTCTTGCATCCGTGTGTGTGCGCATTAATTCCCTATATATCCTGACGGGCAACGCCGTCCCACATTGCTAGTATATATATATATATATATATATATATATATATATATATATATATATATATATATATATTAGCAATGTGGGACGGCACTGCCCGTCAGGATATATAGGGAATTAATGCACACACATAGATGCAAGACAAACACACACATAGACACACACGCAAATGCACACGCATATACTGAAATGCATAAAGAGCGACACAGTCATACACACATACATGCAATGCACAACATGCAGACACAGAGTGTGATACAGACATGCAACACACACAGTGAGGAACACACAGGCACACACAGAAGTGAGTCATAAGGGGGTGACTTATGTGTCATTGTAATGAGTTTGTGTTTGTACTTATGCCTCCACTGTGGCATTCATTCATGTAGTTGAAATGCATGAGGTAATTGCACATACTATGGTGGATGGTGGATCGTGCTGGCTCCCGGGCTGTGAGTGAGGGTGAGTGTGTGTGAGTGAGTGGCATTCATTCATGTAGTTGAAATGCATGTGGTAATTGCACATACTATGGTAGAAGTTGGATCGTGCTGGCTCCCGGGGTTTGTGAGTGAGTAAGTGTGAGTGAGTGCGAAAGTGAGTGATTGCGTGTGAGTGATTGTATGTGAGTGATTGCGCGAGTGTGTTAGTGTTTGATTGAGTGAGAGTGTGTGAGTGTGAGAGTGTGTGAGTGAGAGGGTGTATGAGAGTGAGTGAGAGAGTGTGAGTGAGAGAGTGTGAGTGTGTTTGATTGAGTGTGTGTGATTGAGTGTGAGTGAATGTGTGAGAGTGTGTGTGTGAGTGAGAGAGTGTGAGTGTGTATGATTGAGTGTGTATGATTGAGTGAGAGAGAGTGTGAGTGAGAGAGAGTGTGAGTGTGTGATTGAGTGTGTGTGATTGAGTGTGAGTGTGTTTTTTGTCTGATGTGTTTGTGTCTGTGGTGTAGGAGTGAGTGGCAGCCATTTTGTTTTCTCAGTCACTTGGATAGTGGTGGGCGGGCTGGATAGTGGGGGCAGGCCAACTCCCTGCATGATTTAAATCACTCCCCCATTGAATCACCCAATGGGAGCAGTAACTCCTTATTACTTAACCCAATGCGTTGCATACCCCTCTGGCACTCAAAGGGTTAAGTTATGGTAACAGCAATATAACACACGGTGGCTCTTCAGTTGAGGCAGCATAGCAATATGCTGAGGGAACAAATAGAAAGTGGTGTTTGAGGCTTGCCCCCTGTAACATACAGCAAAGCGTCTCTCTCCCTTTAAGGAGAAAGGGCGGGAATCAGGAAGCAGGAAGAGGAGGAGTGACAGTTGAAAACAGACAGTTAGGCTGACTGAAGAGATGAAAAGAGTTAAATAAAAGAGTTGCTATTAAGTTTATCCCTGAGTTTGTATTTTATGTAAACATTACACCCTCGTACTGAAACAGTGTGTATGGAGGGTTACAGTTATCTGTGGGAGGTGACACAGTGTGAATGGAGGGTTACACTTATCTGTGGGAGGTGACACAGAGTGTATGGAGGGTTACAGTTATCTGTGGGAGGTGACACAGAGTGTATGGAGGGTTACAGTTATCTGTGGGAGGTGAAACAGTGTGTTTGTGGGGTCATGATCCTGAGTGAGAGTGTGTGTGGACCGGGAGAAGTTACTGATATCCCCTACTTCAGGAGCGAGTGGCAGCTATATTTTTTCTTGTCATTTGGATAGTGGTGGGTGGGCTGGAGGGGGCGGGCCAACATGTCCCATTGAATAACCCAGTGGGAGCAGTAAAGTCCCCATTGAATCACCCAATAGGAGTTGTGTCTCCTAATGAGACATAAATTATGTAATGAGGCATTCTGTTCAATGTGTGTTTGTTTTCTGAGGAGACATACATTATGTTCTGTTTGTGAGGTACCATAAATTATGCTATGAGGCTTATTATTTTATATATATATATATATATATATATATATATATATATATATAAAAATAATACACCCAAGGGTATACCCTTGGGTGTATACACCCAAGGGTACTTAAGGAACTTAGTTCAGTAATAGCAAAACCATTATACTTAATATTTATTGATTCACTTTCATCAGGCATAGTGCCCTGTGATTGGAGGAAAGCTGATGTAGTTCCATTGTTTAAAAAGGGAGCAAGATCCAAACCAGGAAATTATAGACCTGTGAGCTTAACTTCCATAGTGGGTAAGATACTAGAAGGGTTATTAACTGACAGTATTCAGAACTATGTGAAGACAAACAATATCATTAGTAGGAATCAGTATGGTTTCATGAAGAACAGATCATGTCAGACTAATTTACTTGCATTTTATGAATGAGTGAGTAGTAATTTGTACAGGGGAATTACTGTTGATGTAGTATACTTGGATTTTGCAAAAGCCTTTGACACAGTGCCTCACAACAGGTTACTGCATAAATTAAAAGGCTTCGGTTTGGGTGGTGTTATCTGTACATGGATTGAGAACTGGTTAAAAGATAGATGGCAGAGAGTTGTTGTAAATGGAACTTTTTCAAATTGGTCTAGGGTTATAAGTGGTGTGCCGCAGGGTTCAGTCCTGGGCCCAATGCTTTTTAATTTGTTTATTAATGATCTAGAAGTGGGAATTGAAAGTAGCATCTCAATCTTTGCTGATGACACTAAGCTATATAAGGAAATACATACAGAGATGGATGTTTTTTCCCTACAGAAGGATTTAGATAAACTAAGTGAATGGGCAGAAAAGTGGCAGATGTCATTTAATGTAGATAAATGTAAAGTTATGCATTTGGGTTGTAGAAACAAACTTGCTACATATACTCTAAATGGGAAACAACTTGGGAAATCCTCATTAGAGAAAGATTTAGGCGTACTGATAGACAACTGAGTGACTCAGCTGCTGCAAGAGCAAATAGAGTACTAGCCTGCATAAAAAGAGGTGTAGAAGCAAGGGATGCTAATATTATCCTACCTCTGTATAAATCCTTGGTTAGGCCTCATCTAGAATATGGAGTACAATTTTGGGCGCCTGTTCTAAAAAAAGACATTACTGAACTGGAAAAGGTCCAGAGACGTGCAACAAAACTGATAAAGGGATTAGAGGATCTGAGTTACAAAGAGAGACTAGCCAAACTGGGTTTGTTTACATTAGAAAAGAGACGTCTAAGGGGTGATATGATTACCATTTACAAATACATTCAAGGTCAATACAAAGAACTATCCAATGAATTATTTATGCAAAGAGCTGAGCTAAGAACAAGAGGTCATCCATTAAGACTTGAGGAAAGGCGCTTTCGACTAAAACACAGGCAGGGATTCTTTACAGTAAGGGCTGTAAGGCTATGGAATTCTTTGCCTCGGGATGTAGTGCTTGCAGATAATGTAACCGCATTCAAAAAAGCAATGGATGCCTATCTAGCACAGAACAATATTGACAGTTATGACAGATGGCTTCAAAGCAAATAGGATATTGATCCGGGGAACTATTTGACACACACACACACACACACCTACATTGGAAATTGCTCCAGAGGGCTTTTTTGTTGCCTTCCTCTGGATCAACAGGGGTGTTATTGGCATGGGCTGGACTTGATGGACGCATGTCTTTTTTTCAGCCTCATCTACTATGTTACTATGTTACTATATATATATATATATATATATATATATATATATATATATATATATTCTGGGGAAAACTGCACTATAGGGGATTAGCAAAATCCCCAGTGGTCTAAATTGGGCTTTTACGCCTTAATGTTAGAGGCCTCCAAAAGTGGATATCACTCTAGCATTCAGTGGCTTAAATACTCAAAGTAAATGCATGGGCATGTTGCACATTTTTATTCGTCCTCTATAGTGCTGTTAGTTTTCCCCAGAATTACACCAGTAACATCAGCCTCCCTCTGCATCAGTTATATTGCCAAATGGCTGGGTAACAGAAAGACATAGGTGAATTAGGCAATTTCATGCCTTTTGCTGCTAAATGGAGAATTTATATTAAGCATAAGAGGTAGGAAGAAGATGTGATGAGTTTATATTGGGATGATGGGGTCTTTTTAATTAGCATGGTGCTTGATATTTGAAACTTTGGATACATTCAACTGGAGAAAAGCATCATTTATTTTGAGGAGCAGTTATAAAGGATCATATTTTTATTATTATTCTTTATTTATATAGCGCTAACTAAATCTGCAGAGGTATTAAATAGTACAATCAACTGTGGAGAACAGAAGGATCAGAGGGTCCTGCTTGTGAGAGCTTACAGTCTTTAGGGAGATCCACTAAGCGGTGATAAAGAGGTGATAAAGTGGAGATGATGTCTTCAGTTTATCACTTCTCCAGTTCCTATGTTATTCTATAGAGCCTATTCACTAAGATCTCCAAAGTTGAAGAAATCTTAGTGCATAGGCTCCATAGAATAACATAGCCACTGGAGAAGTGATAAACTAGAGACATCATCTTCAGATATATGAAATTGTGTATTATTTGCTTTGCTGAATTAGTCACAATCTCAAATCCTCTTCCAAATTGCAGACATTTTAGCCGCATGTAATTTTTGAAACTCGTTTGCTAAAAAAAGTACAAACGATTACTAATTCAGAAAAAACATGCCAGATTCAGAAATATTTTGTTGCTAATCAGTTTGCCAACAAAAGGACACTGTAAACAGGAATGTGCATTTCACCTCAGGTCTCTTGACAAAGAGGAAGTGTAATTCAGCTATGAAATAGTGTTCAATATGCTGGCATAGGCAGCAGTAGGTAACTGGTATAGCAGAAATAAGCCAATAATTATATAGTATACAAACATTTATTTTTTGTAGTAAGCTTTCAAGGATGCAATATATTTGTTAGAGTTGCACAAATAGGAATAAGCTTCCCAGGTATGTAGGACTGGTATGCTGCCTAAGGTGCAATGTCCTTTAGCTCACAGACACCGTTCACAGAGAAGTAGTATCCATAAACACATCATATTGATCCAGCCCAGATGACAGTCCATCTAAGAAGTGCTAGGCAGTTCTTCTCTGAACAAGAAAAGCAGCCAACTCCAGACATACACATTTCAAATAACTTTATCAGTCAGTGTTTACACAGGCATTACAATGGCAAGTAATACATATATTTAAATTAGTTGAGGCATATAATTACTTTAAAATATGTTACCATTTATCACAAGAAAAATATCCTTTCTTTTATATTTTTTCAACAACTCTGGTGGGTAGACATTAATGTACATAGGCCCAAGCCCGCTGTATCCTTCTGGCTGTTAGAAAGCTTCCTGTGGCACATCTTGGCCAATCTTCTCTGGTTCCTCTCTCATTTAGATGCATGATTTCACAGCCTTTAAATATATTTTTAAGTTTACTTTTGTTTTCCAAAATTCCATAAAACCAGGGAGGGTCAGAACAAAGGATATTTTATACCAATTGTGTCTTCTATCTATAAAGTAGGACTGATAACTGTCACAGTGAAAACATTTCAGAGATAAAAACAAATATTTCACATACAAAACTATTTTTATGTCAGAAAATTCCTACCCTCATTTTTTTCGGGGTTTGTATACTTTTTGGCCCTTCAGGGAGCCTTGTATACGTTTCGGCAATTGGGGGCCTTCCTCAAGACAAAGGTTTGTCTTGGGGAAGGCCCCCAGAAGGGCCAAAACGTTGACGTTAAATTTATTTGTTTATTCTATTCATGTAAGTCCTTATGAGTGTTCATTTCGTTGGGTACTTTGGTACTGTTGTATTTATCCCATTAATGTAGCACCAAGGCAGTCATTTTTCTTGCAAATCAGGAGTGCCCTGCTTCAACAATATATATATATATAGTTCCCCATTTAAAGGTAATACAGTTTTTAATAAGAATGTTGAGAAGGGTGGAGAAAAGTAAGAGCAACATTTAATAAAAGTGGCAATAAAACCATTTTAATCAAACAAATCTTTTATTCCATTGTAAGCTGTCTTATGTTCTACATTAAAACATTTTATTTACTCTTTCTACCCCAACATTCTCCCCCCAATATTATATCTCAACAGCCTTAGCCATTATTAAAAATGATTCTAACTATTTTTAAAGCATCTAATCTTTGGACTCTGAAATCAGGTAGTGTCTCCAATTGCTAAATAGCTGTTTTTATCTAAATTTAGTTTAAACCCAGGCAGCACAAAAATGCTTATTTTGTGGAGAGGTCAGTACACAGCAACACAGTACATCAATTTACCCTAAAATGTTTGCCTGTAACCCACCTCCATCAGGTAAATGAACTTCTTGGATCAGTTTATCTTTCCTTATTGAACAGAGTAGTGGTTCTTTTGCCCTAGAGGACCACTGCACTTTTTTTAGAGCATTGCATTCTGGGATCACAAAGCGGTGTGCATCTGCCCTGTGATCCCAGAATTCCATGACATGCCTGGACCATCATCAGTCCTTAAAGTCCGGACAGGCTTGTCGCTCTTCATTAAGGGGTTAAGCCAAATTAAGGTAAAATGCAGCAGTCATAAAACAATTAATTAAGACCTGGCTAATACAGTTTGAATAAATGGCTTTAAAAGACAATAAAAAGCCTTACGGGATATCTATTTTCTTTAATACATTGAAACGGAATTTGTGAAATATATGCTCAAAAGTCGTTTTTAGATCTAGGCAAAAGAGTGCCGGCTTCTGGTTACTGTGTTTTGAATACCAAATGCAGTCTTTCTGCATATTAAGATTGTGATGAATTGTTCTTTTTGGGGTAACACACACCTGATTGCTCTGAAGAATCTGACCTATAATGCTCTTTAGCCAGTTAAAGTCACATTTAGAAAACCAAAAACAACCACTTGCATGATGTGTATGGTTTAGCCAGTTTTGGTACATTTGTAAGAGTGCTTTTTGAATTTATTATATATATTTAGAGTCACATTTCCCCATGTTCTGAATTGGGCTGTTTCATTTGAGCCTCTCCTCGTTCCCTCCTTTTCTACTGGGCAGCTGGCTTTTTTTTATCCCTTACGCCTTATGTTTTTTGTGCCCATAAAATGACCTTATTCTTAGCATCCTGTAATTTTTGTTCTTTGCTATTGATTATAGACCACCTGACTTTCAGACCTTGGGCCTCTTAACTATGCTGCTTCCTTCAGATTTTGTACCTTACTCCTGATTATTGACCTCCCAACTTCAGTTCTTTGCTTCCCTGATCACTCTGCCTCTCACTGATTTGGCTCTTTGCCTCAATCTCTTCTTCTCTAACTTTTATTTTCATGCTAACTAGAAAGTCTTCCTCTACCTTTCCAGTTCTCCCTAGCCTTCTTTTACTGCACCTCTCAGACCTCTGATTCCTACATGTCATCCTCTGTCTCTCCTGTTCCTTGTCTGTCTTCTCTTGGGTCTGCCTCTGCTCTAGCTGGTCTCCTCTCCCCCCTCTTAAAGGGCCACTGCCCTTTTCTTTCTTAAAGGAGAGCTCTCCTTCCAGTTTTGTTTAGAGGATTATCTTCCTCTCTCTTTTTTTTTTTACTCTTATCCTTTTTCTTTCTCCCTCTTTAACTCTGCTCTCTCTTGTGCTTTCTCTCTCTCCCTTTCTCTATTTCCTCCTGAGCAATTTACTAAGTCCCTTCTTATTTTGGCACTAGATGTTCTCATCCTGACCTTACCTTAGGCTAGCACACTTGGTCCGGACAAGGCCGCAGCCATGGCTAGGGTACACCTGGAGGCCAACTAACATTGAACTCCAACATCCAAGGAATGGTCATAGGCATCATTTTACAGCAGATATTTTTGCAAGAACTTGTAATCTGCTATAGGAGTGTCATAGGTCTCCAGTTTTGTCACTTTTTTTGGGCATAGGTTGACTGTGCCTTTGTTCCAGGACTTGGGCAGCTTTTCAGAAATCAAACATTTATGTAAAAAGTTATAAAAGAACATCTTTTAACATGGTCCAGTAAATTAAATACGTATTAGCAAGCATCCCATCTATCCCAGGAACCTTATTTTTCTTAAAACATTTGACAGCTTCTAAGATCTATTTTTCTAAACTTATCCAAGGGTGGATTTACCTCCCAGGCACCCCAAGGCAAAGTAGTTTTAAGCACCCACATCTCTGTCTGTGGCCACACCCCCACTATTCACAGGATACCGCCTTTAGTACCATGCACTTTTTCCTGGCACAGGAAATAATCATGGCCCATAACAAGCAAAGACAAAAAAAACTTTAACCCCTTTGTTGCGAGAGAGATCTCATTGTGTTGGAGATTGTTCTAGCATATAAAAGGTTAAATAATAGCCTCTAAAGGGGTTCCACACTGTTGTAGGTACATTGAGGATGCTTTATCCACATCCACAATTCAGTATGGATGTGACCAGCACAGCTGAGGCACCCATCAAAATCTGGAGCTCTAGGCTGAGGCACCGATCGAAATTTGGAGCTCTAGGCAGTTGCATAGTGTGCCTATTAGGAAATCCACCCTTGGACTTATCATTTTCATTTTAAATCATTGAAATGTCTTATAATGCATCATTCATAAAATGCTTATCTACAGGTTTAGCATCATACTGTATTCAGTGCCTGCTACCGGACTAAGAAAAATGGTACCCCATTTGTGTGGGTTAACAACCATATGAAAGTGCCAAGAATACTAACCTACACTTACCTACACTTGCCTGCACTAAAATGGTCATAACCATTACAGATATACAAAAAAGGAAAGTGAGGTATACCATTTTGAAACAAAGACATTCACCTGCATCAAATAAGGGGTCACTTGCCCTTTTACCCCTAGGCTGCTGTGTAATAAATGTTTCCAGTAAGTGTAGTTATAGGAAAAATAGAGCTATTTTACATTTCTACCCCTTCAAAGATGCAGATGGAATTTCTGAATATAACCATTAGCTGCTGCTCTTCCAAGAAAAATAACACCTGGTTGGTATGACATTCTGTAGGGGTGCTTCTAGGGGGTGTCAGAAGCACAACACAATGACAACTACAATCTAGAATCTTTAAATATATATTTTAAAATATTACTTGCCTGTAATAAAATGGTTAAAACAATGAAAGCAACAAAGTGTACCATTCTGGAAAGTAGACAACCATCCTCATCAAATGGGGGGGTCACTTGTACTTCTACCTCTAGGTTAGTGTGGACAACTATTTTTTTCCAGAAACTAGCTCTATAGGAAAAAAAACTCGGTCAATAAAATGCTTCAACACCATGGGATTTCTTATTTTATTCAATGACAACTGCCAGCATAAGATACATGGTACCCTTTGGTATGGGTTGACATGCCATAATGGGTACCAGGAGCAAGAAAAAGGAAAAAGGATGGGGAAGTAAACAGTATATGTGTGATTGTATGGCTACCAGTTGAAAAAGGCTGGGTGGGGAAGTCAAACAGTGTATGTGGGAATCTGTAATTACCTGTGTGTTGTGGAACCAGACTGGGAGGGATCAGACAGTATACTTGGGGATCTGTGACTACCAATGGGCAGTGGAACAAGGGGTCAAACCGTGTATCTGGGAATCTGAGACTTCTGGTGCCCAGGGAAACAGGCTGG
Organism: Rhinophrynus dorsalis; assembly: GCA_037306005.1. NCBI lineage: Eukaryota > Metazoa > Chordata > Amphibia > Anura > Rhinophrynidae > Rhinophrynus > Rhinophrynus dorsalis. Next base: position 337,478,953 of record CM074723.1, on the reverse strand, counting down.
GGGTTGTCAGATGGTGTATACTGGGGATCTGTAACTACCAGGGGACAGTGGAACGAGGCTTGGGGGTCAGGCAGTATAAGTGAGGATCTTTGTCTACCAGTGGGACTTGGAAACAGGCTGGGGTGTCAAACAGTGTATCTGGGGATCTGTGACTACCAGTGGTTTGTGGAACCAGGCTTGGGTGTATGACAGTGTATGACAGTGTATGTTGGGATCTGTGACTACCAGTTGGTAATGGAACCAGGAAGGGGAGAAAGACAGCATATGTGGACAGCGTGATCAACTGAATGACCCATTTGTCTGAGATAACTTCAGCCCAAGCCTTTTAAAATAATTTATTCTTCCTGTAACCCCAGTGACTTGGACCAATACACCGTCAAAATCTTCCTGTTGTTTTAGTGGAACCAGGGGAAGAAAGCTTGGATACACAGAAAGAAGCTGACTGACCTGTTTTACACAAATGTGACCTTACATATTCTTTCCCTGATCTATAGGAATTAAATTCTTGAAAGCCTTGTCTGTCGGCTTATGACTAATGTGTTGGGAACGCTTGCTTTTACTGTGTTGGAGGAGGAAGATGCTGCTACTGCCTGAAGCCTTCTTTATGATATCATCCAACTGATTATCAAACAACATAGGGCAGAAGAAAGGAAGCTTGCAAAGGTTGGATTTAGAGATATTGTCTGCATCCCAAGGCCTAAGCCAATGGGCTCTTATAGCAGAGACAGCTAAAGATGTAGCTTGAGCCTGGAGACTAACCAGATCCACAGAAGAGTCTATAAGAAATTAAATGGCCAATATCAACTCCTAGAGAGCACCCACAAATGCTGATCTTATTTCCATAGTAACATAGTTGATGAAGCCAAACAAAAGATATGTGTCCATCAAATCCATCCTATGCCAAATAACCTTGATCCAGAGGAAAGAAAACTAACTAACATTGAAGCCATTTCCAATAAAGCCCCACGTGGGTAAAAAAATTTCTTCCTGACTCCAAATGGCAGTCAGATAGTTCCCTGGATCAACAAACTATCTGCATTGAAGCCAACTGTCATAATTCTCAATATCATTCTGGGCCATATGTTCCAAAGAAAAGTGGAGGAATTCTACGGCAAACTATTTGAACTATTATTATTATTTTGTATTTATTTATATATAGCACCAACTAATTCTGCAGCGCTGTACAATAGGGAATGGACATACAAAGATATTAAATAGTACAAATAAAATGTGGAGAACAGAAGGATCAGCGGGCCCTGCTTGTGAGAGCTTACAGTCTAGAGGAAGCAAGGTGATAGGGAGAACTAAAAATTCCAAAAACTCCCATTGATTTAAATGGGATTTTAACCCCTTGAATGCTTTAGTGATCTCCATTGGGTGTATATACACAATTCTTTGGAGACCTCTCCCAATTTAAATCAGTGGGAATTTTTGGTTCTCCCTATAGTGCAAATGGTTTGTCCCAGAACGCATCCACTTTTCTTTTGAACACATGTCCCTCTGTGCTAGACAGGTATCTACTATTTGCTTTAAAGCAGTTATAGCATCTGCAAGGACAGCATCCCAAGGCAAAGAATTCCATAGCTTTACCACCCTTACTGTAAAAAATCCCTGCCTTTGTTTTAGTCGAAAACGCCTTTCTTCTAGTCTTAACCCTTTCAGTGCCGGAGGCTCGGGCCATTTCCTGTACCCTGCAGGCCAGACACTTTTTCAGCATTTTTGCTATCCTTCCGTTTAGGCTTGATTTCCTCTTGGGATTTTTAGTTAAATATGGAAAACTATATATTGTTTTTTTCAGAACGAATTGAACTTTTTCATGGTACCTTACATGAACAGAATTTTATATCGTGCAAAAATCTATGATGTCATAATGACAAAAGAAAGTGAAAATTTACTAATTTTGCTAAAATCACATACTATGTATCAAAAACATTTACCTTGATTGAAAAAGTTTAAATTATTTGAAAAAGCCCTGAGTCCCCCGAGTAAAAAAATACCAAATTTGTATAGTTTTACCTACGTCCATGGCTAGCGTAGAGCCCTAATCACCAGCAGCGCAAAATGACATTTTCAACTTTATAAACTAAAATGCGCATTCTAGGGTTTTTGTGGTAAAACTACCCTAAAACAGTGGAATAACTATATAAAACTATATATTTCTGAAAAGTAGACAACCTGCCGCATCTAATGAGGGGTAACTTACCTTCTTGCCCCAAGCCTGTTGTGCACAAATGCTTCCAGAAGGTGGCACTATAGGAAAAAAATGGCATTTTCTTACATTTCTGCCCCTTCATCTGTATGGAAATCTGTGAAAACCATGGAATTTCCAACTGTATTCATTAGCTAGTGCTCTTAGGAGAAAAATGACACCTCATTGGTATGAGTTCCCCTACCTTAGTGGGCGCTACAAGTACCAAACTACACCTATTGCAACCACTAATTTTTCTAACATTTTCTCAAACATTACTTGTCTGTACAAAAATGGTTATAACAACTAGAGAAGTGAAGAAAGGTTACACAAACCATACCATTTTGGAAAGAAGACAACCTGCCGCATCTAATGAGGGGTGAATTGCCTTCTTATCCCAAGCCTGTTGTGCCCAAATGCTTCCAGAAGGTGGCACTATAGGAAAAAAAATGGCATTTTCTTACATTTCTGCCCCTTCAAATGTACTGAAATCTGTAAAAACCATGGAATTTCCAGCAGTATCCATTAGCTAGTGCTCTTAGGAAAAAAATGACACCCCATTGGCATGAGTTGACCTACCACAGGGGGCGCTAGAAGTGCAAAACGACATCTACTACAACTTCTAAGTTTTCTAACATTTTCTCAAACACTACTTGTCTATACAAAAATGGTTCTAACAACTACAGAAGTGAAGAAAGGGTACACAAACTATACCATTTTGGAAAGAAAACAACCTACTGCATCTAATGAGGGGTGACTTGCCTTCTTACCCCAAGTCTGGTGTGCACAAATGCCTCCAGAAGGTGGCGCTAATGAAAAAAAAAGGCATTTTCTTACATTTCTGCCCCTTCAAATGTACTGAAATCTGTAAAAACCATGGAATTTCCAGCAATATCCATTAGCTAGTGCTCTTAGGAGAAAAATGACACCCCATTGGCATGAGTTGACCTACCTCAGGGGGCGCTATAAGTGCAAAACGACACCTACTACAACTTCTAATTTTTCTAACATTTTCTCAAACATTACTTGTCTATACAAAAATGGTTATAACAACTACAGAAGTGAAGAAAGGGTACACAAACCATACCATTTTGGAAAGAAGACAACCTACCGCATCTAATGAGGGGTGACTTGCCTTCTTACCCCAAGTCTGGTGTTCACAAATGCCTCCAGAAGGTGGCGCTAATGAAAAAAAAAGGCATTTTCTTACATTTCTGCCCCTTCAAATGTACTGAAATCTGTAAAAACCATGGAATTTCCAGCAGTATCCATTAGCTAGTGCTCTTAGGAGAAAAATGACACCCCATTGGCATGAGTTGACCTACCTCAGGGGGCGCTATAAGTGCAAAACGACACCTACTACAACTTCTAATTTTTCTAACATTTTCTCAAACATTACTTGTCTATACAAAAATGGTTATAACAACTACAGAAGTGAAGAAAGGGTACACAAACCATACCATTTTGGAAAGAAGACAACCTACCGCATCTAATGAGGGGTGACTTGCCTTCTTACCCCAAGTCTGGTGTTCACAAATGTCTCCAGAAGGTGGCGCTAATGAAAAAAAAAGGCATTTTCTTACATTTTTGCCCCTTCAAATGTACTGAAATCTGTGAAAACCATGGAATTTCCAACTGTATCCATTAGCTATTGCTCTTAGGAGAAAAATGACACCCCATTGGTATGAACTGACCTACCTTAGGGGGCGCTACAAGTATTTTTCAAATGTATTCTTTAGCTATGGCTCTTAGGAGAAAAGTGACACCTCATTCGTATGAGTTCACATACCTTAGGGGGCGCTACAAGTACAAAACTACACCAACCTCTAATTTTTCTAACATTTTCTCAAACATTACTTCTCTATACAAAAATGGTTATAAGAACTAGAGAAGTGAAGAAAGGGTACACAAACGATACCATTTTGGAAAGAAGACAACCTGCCGCATCTAGTGAGGGGTGACTTGCCTTCTTACCCCAAGCCTGGAGTGCACAAATGCCTCCAGAAGGTGGTGCTAATGAAAAAAAAGGCATTTTCTTACATTTCTGCCCCTTCAAATGTATTGAAATCTGTAAAAACCATGGAATTTCCAACTGTATCCATTAGCTATTGCTCTTAGGAGAAAAATGACACCCCATTGGTATGAACTGACCTACCTTAGGGGGCGCTACAAGTACAAAACTACTACTGCTACAACCTCCTGATTTCTCTAACATTTTCTCAAACATTCTTGCGTGTATGAAAATGGTTATAACAGCTATAGAAGTGAAGAAAATGTAGCAAAACCATACCATTTTGGAAAGAAGATAACCTGCCGCATCTAATGAGGGGTCACTTGCCTTTCTACCCCTAAGTTAGTGTGCACAACTATTTACAGAATGTGGTGCTACAGAAAAAAAAAACATTTTTTTTTTTTTTTTACAAATCAGTCACTTCAAAGATACGAAAATGGTTCAACACCATGGGATTTCCTAGGAGGACCTCCTGCCAGCCTACGATAAATGGTACCCCACTGCTGTGGGATGACATACCATATTGGGTGCCAGGAGTGTAGCTACCAGTTGAACAAGGATGGGGAAGCAAACAGTGTACGTATGATTCTATGGCTATCAGTGGTCAGTCAGTGTACGTGAGGACCTGTGACTGCCAGTGAAACCAGGTGGGGGGAGGGACGAGGGGTCAGGCAGTGTATGTGGGTATATCTACCACTGGGCAGAGCGCAAGTATGGCAGTGGTGGTGGGGGAGGTAAGGTAGTACATATGGGGGATCTGTGACTACCACTGTGCACTGTAAGTCCCCCACATACACTGTTTGATTTCCAGCCTGAATCCAGTGCGTATTGGCACTTGGGTTTACCAGTAGGCAGTGGAACCAGGCTGGGGGGGTCAAACTGTGGGAATGGGACTGCCAGTAGGCTGTGGAACTGGGCTGGTGATAAGGGTATGGGGGGGATTGAGTCATTTTGTGTGCATGCCACAGGGATGTCCAATGCATTGCAAAGCAATGCAATTGACCCCCTGTCGCACACAGAGGGTTCTTTTTTTAAAAAAAAAAATTCTTCTTTATTCATAGCTTGTTGGGTGGCCTTAGGGCCCCCCAACAAGCTTTGAATGTAAAGCAATAGTAAAAAAAAAGTCCTGTGTGTGCCACAGGAGGGGGTCTAAAATGAACCCACTCCCCTGTGGCACACAAAGGGTTAATTTTTTTTTTGGTCTGTTTTTTATAGACCTCATTGGGGGGCTTCAGGACCCTTCCTTATGTCCACCAATGAGGTCTTAGTAAAAAAAAATATGGGCTAAAAAGAATTGACCCTGTGAGTGTCACAGGGTTCTCCAGCACATTGCAAAGCAATGTGCTGGGGACCACTGCGGTACTCACAGAGTTAATTTTTTTTAATTTTTTTTTTAATTATTATCAGACCTTGTGGGGGGACATCAGGAATTCTCCTGATGTCCCCCCAACAATCTCTGATTATAAAATACTAAAAAATATTCCTATGTCTGCCACAGGAGGGGGGCTCTGCAATGAACCCCCTCCCCTGTGGCACACACAGGGTTAATTTTTTTTTTTTTTTTCTATTTTTTATAGACCTCATTGGGGGGCTTCAGGACCCTTCCTTATGTCCCCCAATGAGGTCTTAGTATAAAAAAAATATGGGCTAAAAGAATTGACCCTGTGAGTGTCACAGGGTTCTCCAGCACATTGCAAAGCAATGTGCTGGGGACCACTGGGGCACTCACAGAGTTAATTTTTTTTTTTATTATTATTATTATTATTATTATCAGACCTTGTGGGGGGACATCAGGAATTCTCCTGATGTCCCCCCAACAATCTCTGATTATAAAATACTAAAATATATTCCTATGTCTGCCACAGGAGGGGGGCTCTGCAATGAACCCCCTCCCCTGTGGCACACACAGGGTTAATTTTTTTTTTTTGGTCTATTTTTTATAGACCTCATTGGGGGGCTTCAGGACCCTTCCTGAAGCCCCCCAATGAGGTCTCTTTAATAAAAATATGGGGTGCAAAAATTGACCCTGTGAGTGCCACAGGGATTCCCAGTGCATTGCAAAGCAATGCACCAGGGAACCCTGCAGCACTCACAGGGTTCATTTTTTTATTTATTTTTCTTTTTAATTTTTATTTTTATTTTCAGACCTTGCTGGGGCACATCAGGACCCCTCCTGATGTGCACCCAGTTATTGATCTCCCAGCCGATTGGGCTGGGAGCTCAATATGGCGACAGAAGGAGAGCCCGCCCACTCCTACCCGGAAGTTCGGGTAGGAGAGGAGGGATAGGAGAAGCTCCGCTTCCTCTTAGTAAATATTGATCTCCCAGCGCGATCGGCTGGGAGATCAATACCTGGGGGGACATGAGGAGTAATCCTCATGTCCCCCCACGAGTGCCAGGAATTTTTTTTTTTAAATGCGGCCACTGCATGCCGGTTATACCGGCCTATGCAGTGACCGCATTTAAGCTGTACAACGTACGAGCTTGGCACAGCAGGTACAGCTGTCCTCACTCGTACGTTGTACCCACTTGGCACTCTAGGGGTTAAAGCGGAACTGTCACCTTCCAACAGCTTTTTCTAGTCTGAAAGATATGCCTAAACGGATGCTCTTTGTGTATATATAACCAGTGTCCTATTGGTCTGTTAATGAAAAGTACCTTATATGTATGCTTCATGACCAGTGACAGCGGTGCCATCTTGACTAAAAAGTAATACTGCGCATGTGCCAGATCTCCCCGTGTCTTGTCAGTCACAGGGGAAAAGACTGCCCATAATTTTTTTTATCCTTGTGTGCATGAAGCGCGCTCGTGCACGCTCCGTATACAGATGAGGTGCTATGACGCCTAGGTCTTACATGGCACAAGGTCACAGCATACCCTTTTCTGTAGCGCTCACACTATCAATCACCCAGAGGAGAAGTAAAGAGGAGAAGTAAATGAAACATTAAATAAATTATGTTTTTATAATGGTCCTGCTTTATTCATTGGATTTTCAAACAATGGACACCACGATGTTAAATTTAATTCATAAATCATGTGCGAGTAAAGCCTATTCTGATCACATGGGACACTGACCGCATCGCTTGGCACAAAAAACTACTAGAACAGGCTTATTTATACAGTACGAGCGCTGTACATGAACGCGCTCACAATTCACAGACATGACCTGGACGCGCAAGATTCAAGGAGCGCGCCAGGTCACTGGTTTAGATGGGCATGACGGAGGATTCAGGGGCTGGCCAGAGGATTCACAGACAAGCCCTCTGGGAGTGTCTTGTGCACCGTATGGTACACTGCAGTACAGCTTGAGCGTCATCAGGTAGTAAATTCATTTAGCTATTGCTTAATTTAGAAAGATTTTAAAGTGAAATGAAACCCTAAACTACATACAGGGGACAGAGAGGGAGGGATAAATACCTAATCATACTTAGGTGAATGTTCCACTTTAATGGATGACCTCTTGTTCTTAGCTCAACTCATGGGGTAAATAATTAATTGGAGAGTTATTGTATTGGCCTTGACAATATTTGTAAATGGTAATCATATCACCCCTTAGAGATCTCTTTTCTAATGTAAACAACTCATTTTGGCTAGTATATCTTTATAACTCAGATCCTCCAATTACTTTATCAGATTTGTTGCACATCTCCCCTCAGAAAACCAGATGTTCCACATTATCTAGACATATTTTCATGGCTCTGGAAAAGGAAATATGCAGCTCCAATAGAAGTAAAGAGAGACATTTCAGATAATTTTCCATCCTTGTATCTAAAGGATCCCTGAAGGATGCAACACCATCCAGCAGCAGTGTAGTTCTATGAGCCAGATGAACCACTGGAGCAACTACTTTGGGAGCTGAATCCCAAAATTCTTCTGCAAAGGGCTATGGCTTGGAGATTTGTGTTGACAGCTTAACTTTTTTATCACAACATTTCCACCCAGCCAAGATGACCAGACGAAGTATGAGGGAAAAACAGAAGATGGGAAAAATGTTGCAAGTTTTTTGGAAGTCTCCAAAGAATTGCATGCAAGGAGTTAGTGATGTTTTAGTGTTTTTTATTTATTGAGTTTCCCATTTTCATCTAATATTCTGTATTAGATTTGGTATGCAGTTGTGTGCAAAGGTTTGGGCATCAGTGGCCAAATGACATGTTTTGTTGAAAAAATTTAAAGGGATAGTAATGTTTCACAATAAAAGCAGCTCCAATTAATCTTCATAATATTTGGGCCATGGAGAGTGTTATTTCATTACTGTCAGAGTTGTAGTTCAAGAGTAATTGAATGATAAAGTATCCCCCTCCCTCCCCTTTTACTGATGTAACACTGCTCATCTCAGAGCAGGAAGACTCTCCAGATGAATCTCAGAGAGGGACAATCTTCAATTAGCGTAAGGGAAACACCTGAAAAACCTGTCAAGGGGGGACAGGGTTTTCCTTATGTTCACAGTAAGAAGATTGTCCCTTGCTGTGAGCTGTCTGGTCAAGACCAGATTCCATATCCGAGGGGAGGTGGCTTACACTAGGTAAAAGGGGTGGGAGGGGGATACTTTATCATTCAAATACTCTTGATACAAATCTGACAGTATTGAAATAACACTCTCCATGGCCCAGATACTATGAAGATTAAAGGTATAGTAATACATACTTTTTAAAAGTATTCAGTTTGTAGATATTAAAAATGTAAAGTAAATGCCCTATATGGTTTGAGAGATATTCACTGTCAAAGTTCCCCCCTCCCCCTTTCCCTGACATTTGTGCTCTATCTGACTGCAGGGGAATCTGGTCCCTGGACAAGTGAAAGCTCTTCAGCAGAGCCGAGATTGCGTTATTGAAACAGAAATCCTTCAGTGGAATGGTCTACAAAGTGTGCTTGGTTTGCAAGCTCACTTAGAATACCTTTCCAGTGAAGGATTTCTGTTTCAATAATATGATCTCGGCTCTGCTGAAAGCCTCAGCTGGTCACAGGACTGGATTCCTCTGCAGTCAACTAGAGCGCTGACATCAGGGAAAGGGGATGGAGGAGGGAACTTTGACAGTGAATATCTCTCAAACCATAAAGAGCTGAGAGATGTGACTTTGGGCATTTAGTTTAAATGTATAATATCTACAAACTGAAGACTTTTAAAAAGTAAGTATTACTATCCCTTTAATTAAAGCTGCTGTTTTGTGAAACATTTCTATCCCTTTAACACAACCTCTGCAGCAAATCAAACTTAAACTTGACATATCCCTACATACTTTAATGCACAGTTACTATTTATTTGCTGCATTTAACAGATTGAAAAAAAAATAAACAGAAAATGACGCATGTGCAAAAGTTTGTGCACGCTATCAGTCAGTATTTAGTAACACCCACTTTTGCAAAAATCACGCCTCTGAACATTTTTGTGGCGAGCTAACAGTTCTTTTATTTTTGCTTTAGAAATTTTTCCCACTCTTCCTTGTAAAATGCTTCTAGTTCAGAAACATTCTTATGTTGTCTTGCATGTATTGTATGTTTGAGATCAAACCACAGATTGCCAGTAATATTCAAGTCTGGGGACTGTGAAGGCCATTCCAAAACCTTAAGCTTTTGTTTCTTGAAGTCATTCTTGGTTGATTTTGAGGTAGGTTTTGAATCATTATCTTGTAATATCCAACCTCTTTCCAGCATCAGTTTCTTCACTCACTGTGGGACATTAGCTTCCAGGGTTTCTTTATATTTAATAGAAGAAAATTTTCCCTCTACCAGCACAATATTTCCTGTGCCATTGATGGCTTCACAACCCTAAAGCATTATAGACCCAACCCCAAGCTTAAAAGTTGTCAAGGTGCTCTTTTCTTAAAATGATTATCTCTCTCTCTTTTTTTTTTCTCCAAACATACCTTTGGTGATTGTAGCCAAAGAGTACAACTTTTAACTTCACCAGACCCCATCACTTAGTTTGAAAATGCCTCTGGATTATCTGTTATTGTTGTCTTCCATGCAAATAATTTTTGTGCAAGCAATACCTTATGAATGTTTTGCTTTATGGTTCTTACCAGTCTATGAGAAATTCTATTGGAGATTGTTGTTGACCTTTCAGGCCTTGTCTTGACTTCAGCAGTTCAACTTAACTTTCATTTCTTAATGACATTTCATACAGTGCAAATTGCAAGCAAGAAATGCTTAGATATCTTTTTTTTATATAGTATTGCTTTGATTTGTAAGAGCCAGTTATCTATATTTTCTGATCTTCAGCTGCTTAGAGGAGTCCATGGTTGTTGAGTGTAAGCACAACACCCTGAGAGGTTTGGAAAGTCATGTAATTTGTTAAGCTCTGGAATCGTCATCATCTAATTTAGATTAAGGCCTAACAAATCAATTAAGTTCAAAGATGTTACAAAACAATAACACTAGTGGATCATATTAAATTCAACAAATGCATAGTAACTCTGCACTGAGATTATTGGTCACATACAAAATTCAGCATAATGTGCTTAGTCAGCAAGATTGAGGCACCCTAAGCAGGTTTTCTCTGTCTAATGGGAAATTCAGTCCTGTATTGAATGCTGATTCAGTCAGACAAACATATAATATATAATATTATATTGTATATATATAGATTGGCACTCACATATCATAATTGTAAAGAGACTCCTACTAACTCACTGGGTGCTATACCATGTTAATGTAAAAAAGAAAAAGAAAGTATGCACTCACGAATCTGGTGTATATAGAAAAAGATGTATTTAAAATAAGTCTTGAGAAAGGTCCCGATTAGCGGACCAAAACGTTGCTACTATTATGTGCTGCTGTTTGTAGTCCAACCAAGGATCTAAGTGTAGTATATGGTACACTGGAGAAAATATTAGTTCAGATGCATCATAATATATATAGTCAAGGAAAAAATTATGAATAAGAAATAGGTGTATATAAAAAATGTAGGTGATTTATTAATAAATACACAGAAAAATACAAGCAGTGAAACGCAGCATTAAAAAAAATCAAAAAGCAGTATAGACAATAATACTATAAAAGGAAATAAAAAGAAAAAAGGATCATAAAAATATGATATATATAAAAATCACAGCGCTATAAGATATGTAGTACGTAACTATAAATATTAGATAATGGGGTGCCAGGTTGGCTGATCTTTAGATGGAAATGTGCTGGAAGTAATAGCGCTAGGTTGAGTTCAGCATGGGAGTGCAATACTTAATATTCCTAATATGCGCTCACCAGAAACATCCGATTACAAAGCAATAAGCACAAATCATATATATTCGCTCACCAGATCACCCCTTGGAGACATGCACATCAGAAAATAGTAGATCACTGCTGGCTCCTCATCACGGGTATCGGGCTCTCGTTTCCACCGGGTACCGCTAATAAGGTCTGAGTCCTTGAGTCCAGGTGCGGCCAATTTTCGGATTGTGTTTCTGTCTCTGATACGATCAAAGTCCCTCTTTAAAGTGATTGCATTATATATATATATATATATATATATATATATATATATATATATATATATATATATATATATATAAAACAAAGGTGCTAAAAAAGTATATCCCTTGATTATACATATATTATGATGCATCTGAAGTAATATTTTCTCCAGTCTGCCATATACTACATTTAGATCCTTGGTGCGCTGTCTTTCTTTTTCTTTTTTTACTTGCATATATTAGCTCGAGTGGACTCCGGGCGTATGACAGCAACACATAGAGGTCTAATTTTACCGGTGGACTGGATCCATCCTTCCATCCATCAATTCTGATCATTTTCCATTTCACCATTCTGAACTTGTATCCTTCATCATCCACCTCTCCATCTTCATGAATTTCTTCACCTTCCATATCAGATGCTAAGACTTCTGGACTATTAGTTTATATGGACGGTAAACTGCTCATTCATTATACTTCAAATAACTTATTGCCTTTCATTGTTCATTTACTTTTCATTCTTTTATTGCATCTATATGTTTTTATAATTAGATATTTCATTGCTGCACTTTTATTCTACCAGGGTCTTGGACATACCTGTTATTTTTGGTGTACATAGGTTCATATTTGTACCATCTTTTCCATCTTCATATATCCACACCCCAGGTTTTACCTACACACTGTAGATTACTACATATGGTTTTATTGTTTCTATGGATCTGATTATTTTATCTTCTGGTCAAGCAATTCCTGTACCTTTTCCCTGACTGAATAGTGAGCGCCCCCTATACATATATATTTTTATTTATTTATTTATTTTTTTTGGAAAACTTTATTAAAGATTCAATAAGAAATACAGGCTCAAAATTGAAAGCATACAAAAAAAGTCAGTATTAAGTGGGAATAGACATGAAAGAGTTGTTATATAACAAATATAGAATAATACATAGTAATATAAAACAGTACAAGCCGATAACCACCCCTTTTCAATGAAGACAGAGAACAAGCAGTCAAAAAGAAGAAAAGGAGGAGAGCAAAACGAAGAAATAAAGTAAGCTTCAAGACCTATCCGCAGTATAGATTTTCATCCCAAAGGAGATAAGAGACAAACAGAAGAAAGGGGATAGAAAAGATGTGATGGGGAGAGACTAGTGATGAGCGAGCATGCTCGGCCGAAGCTCAGTTCGGCTCGAGCATCGCTCTGCTCGGCACATGGCGGTACTCGTACGAGTACCGCATGTGCTCGCCCGCCATGTTCGGGTCTCCTCCCCGCACGTTTCGCGGCTGCTGCGCAGCCAATAAACGTGCAGGGAGGCTCTGACATCAGTGTAATGCCAGCAGCCATGTTGGCTGCTGGCATTACACTGATTGGCTGGCCAGAACCCGTGATCGGGTGCTGTATAGCACCTGACCAGCGAGTTCGGCTCAGTCTTAGCCAGGGAGAGATGAGGATAGGAAGGGAAAGTCAGTGTAGGGAGAAGAAAAGCGATTGTGAAAAAAAAAAAGACCCAAAAGTCCTTTTTAGGACTACTGTGTGTGGGGGCAGCAGTTTATTTCGTTTGGGGGGGCAGAGATATAAAAAAAAAACTTCACATATTCTGTTCACTGTGCCTAGCCGCAGATTAGCAGCACATTCTGTTTAGTGTGCAAAGTTGCAGATTAGAGCACATTCTGTTCAGTGTGCAAAGTTGCAGATTAGCAGCACATTCTTTTTAGTGTGCAAAGTTGCAGATTAGAGCACATTCTGTTCAGTGTGCAAAGTTGCAGATTAGCAGCACATTCTTTTTAGTGTGCAAAGTTTCAGATTAGGAGAACATTCTGTTAAGTGTTCAAACTGTAAAATATCAAAGTCACATATTCCATTCACTGTGCGTAGCCGCAGTTAATAAGAACATTCTGTTTACTGTGCAAAGTTTCAGATTAGGAGAATATTCTGTTAAGTGTTCAAAAAAGTATAAAATATCAAAGTCACATATTCCATTCACTGTGCGTAGCTGCAGTTAAGAAGAACATTCTGTTTACTGTGCAAAGTTTCAGATTAGGAGAACATTCTGTTAAGTGTTCAAACTGTAAAATATCAAAGTCACATATTCCATTCACTGTGCGTAGCCGCAGTTAATAAGAACATTCTGTTTACTGTGCAAAGTTTCAGATTAGGAGAACATTCTGTTAAGTGTTCAAAAAAGTATAAAATATCAAAGTCACATATTCCATTCACTGTGCGTAGCCGCAGTTAATAAGAACATTCTGTTTACTGTGCAAACTGTAAAATATCAAAGTCACATATTCCATTCACTGTGCGTAGCCGCCGTTAATAAGAACATTCTGTTTACTGTGCAAAGTTTCAGATTAGGAGAACATTCTGTTAAGTGTTCAAACTGTAAAATATCAAAGTCACATATTCCATTCACTGTGCGTTGCAACAGATAAGCAGCACATTCTGTTTAGTGTGCAAAGTTTCAGATTAGGAGAACATTCTGTTAAGTGTTCAAACTGTAAAATATCAAAGTCACATATTCCATTCACTGTGCGTAGCCGCAGTTAATAAGAACATTCTGTTTACTGTGCAAACTGTAAAATATCAAAGTCACATATTCCATTCACTGTGCGTAGCCGCAGTTAATAAGAACATTCTGTTTACTGTGCAAAGTTTCAGATTAGGAGAACATTCTGTTAAGTGTTCAAACTGTAAAATATCAAAGTCACATATTCCATTCACTGTGCGTAGCCGCAGTTAATAAGAACATTCTGTTTACTGTGCAAACTGTAAAATATCAAAGTCACATATTTCATTCACTGTGCGTAGCCGCAGTTAAGAAGAACATTCTGTTTACTGTGCAAAGTTGCATATTAGGAGAACATTCTGTTAACTGTGCAAACTGTAAAATATCAAAGTCACATATTCCATTCACTGTGCGTAGCCGCAGTTAAGAAGAACATTCTGTTTACTGTGCAAAGTTGCATATTAGGAGAACATTCTGTTAACTGTGCAAACTGTAAAATATTAAAGTCACATATTCCATTCACTGTGCGTAGCCGCAGTTAAGAAGAACATTCTGTTTACTGTGCAAAGTTGCAGATTTACAGCACATATTCCGTGTAATATGAAGAAGGCGGGTAAAAAGGGACGGGGAAGTGGACGTGATCCTGATAGTTCAGGGCGCGGGTCAGGACGCGTAGAAACTGTGCCTGGTGCCAGAGCACAAGACAGAAAGACATCCACCATACCTAGCTTCATGTCTCAGTTTACAGGGCGTCGCAGGACATCACTCTCGAGGTCCGACCACTGCGAACAGGTGGTCGGTTGGATGTCAGCTGATACTGCTTCCAGTCGGTTAAGCACCACCCTGTCTTCCACCAAGTCCACTCTCAGTAGCCAAGAGTCTGGTCAACATAATCCTCACCCTGATCATCCTTCCTCCCACCATAGAGGATCTGGTCAAAGAAGTGATCCCACACTGGGATATAGTGAGGAGCTCGTCTCATCACCAATCCTTCATTTGAACCTCTCTCCAAGCACGCTTGCAGAGGAACATGACATCTTGTGCCCTGATTCACAACCTCTAGAGGGTACCCAATCACAAGAAGATGACAGAGGTGAACGGCATTTAAGGTCAAAGGAAGTGGATGATGATGATGATGAGACACAGTTGCCATTAAATCAACCACTTTTACTGTCTCAAGACCTTGATGAGGAGGATGATATACAGTTGTCAATGACTGAGTATGTGGTGGGATCAAGACATGAGGAGGATGATCAGAGTGAGGAAGTGGAGGAGGACTTGGTGGACGATGAGGTGACTGACCCCACCTGGGAAGGTGTAGAGCGGAGCGATGACAGCAGTCCTGAGGGTGAGCCATCTGCAGCACCGCAACAGGCTGGAAGAGGCAGTGGTGTGGCTACAGAAAGAAGGCGGACCGCACCAAACCAGCCCGCAAATGTTCCACGGAGCACCCCCTTGCTTAAATCTCCCTTGCCAAGGGGTAGGTGTTCCGCGGTATGGCGTTTTTTTAAGGAAAGTGCGGACGACAAAAGAATTGTAGTTTGCAACCTGTGCAACACCAGAATGAGCCGAGGCATGAACACTAGAAACCTCACCACCACCAGCATGATCCGACACATGGCATCCAAGCACCGTAATAAGTGGGAGGAACGCCCGGATCGCCAATCTGTGTCTGCAGGCCACACCACTGCCTCCTCTTCCCCTGTTTTCGGTGCCGGCCAATCGCCTGTCGAAGGCGCAGGCCCGCATACCTCCCGCCCTGCACCTGTACCATCTGAAGCACCATCAGCGACCACATCCACTTCCCTGTCCCAGCACAGCGTCCAAATGTCGTTACCCCAGGCATTTGAGCGCAAGCGAAAATACCCAGCCACCCACAGGCCATAGCACTAACCTCACACCTTTCCAAATTACTGGCCATCGAAATGCTGCCATTTAGGCTTGTGGAGACTGAGTCCTTCCGCAGCCTGATGGCAGCAGCTGTCCCTCGGTACGCAGTCCCCAGCCGCCACTACTTTTCCCGGTGTGCCGTCCCCGCCTTACACCACCATGTGTCCCGTAACATCACCCGTGCCCTGACCAACGCAGTTACTGGGAAGGTCCAATTAACGACTGACACATGGACAAGTGCTTGTGGCCAGGGACGCTACATTTCCCTGACGGCACACTGGGTGAATGTCGTGGAGGCTGGGAGCGACTCGGACCCTGGGATGGCACAGGTGCTACCCACGCCGAGGATTGCGGGCCCTACCTCCATCAGGGTTTCCGCCAGCACCTACGTTATTGGCTCCTCCTCCTCCGTTTCCACCTCCGAATTCTCTGCGCGCAGCGCCACTCACCCATCAGCCGGTAGCTGGAAGCAGTGTAGCACTGCAGTGGGGAAGCGTCAACAGGCCGTGCTGAAGCTGATCTGCCTTGGGGACAAACAGCACACGGCCTCAGAGCTGTTGCAGGGGATTAGTCACCAGACCGAGCAGTGGCTCTCGCCACTCAACCTGCAACCAGGCATGGTTGTGTGTGATAATGGGCGTAAGTTGGTGGCGGCTTTGGAGCTCGGCAAGCTCACACACGTACCATGCCTAGCACATGTATTTAATTTAGTGGTTCAGCGATTTCTAAAAACCTACCCCAATTTGCATGATCTCTTGACCAAGGTGCGCCGCGTGTGTGCACATTTCCGTAAGTCATCAACAGCTTCAGCCGGCCTGTTGAAGCTGCAGCAGCGCTTACAATTGCCAGCTCACCGGCTGCTGTGTGACGTGAGCACGCGCTGGAACTCCACCTTCCACATGTTGGCCCGGCTTTGTGAGCAGCAGAGGGCAGTAGTGGAGTACCAGCTGTTACACGGTCGTCGCCTCTCCGTTCAACTTCCTGTAATCAGAAGTGAGGAGTGGGAATGGATGTCAGACCTCTGTGAGGTTTTACGCAATTTTGAGGAATCGACACAGATGGTGAGCGGCGATAACGCTATTATCAGTGTAACCATCCCACTTCTGTGTCTACTGAAACGCTCGCTGCTCACAATTAAAACCGACGCTTTGCATGTGGAAGAGGTGGAAATGCGGGAGGAAGAGCTTACACAAGGTGATAGCCAGAGCACCTCACTTCGTCTTCTCAGCGACAATTGGAGGAGGCGGAGGAGGAGGAGGAGGAGGAGGAAGACACGGTTGCCTCCGCTACAGAGGGTAGCCATGGAACTTTAGTTCCATCTCTTCAGCGTGGGTGGGCAGAAGAGGAGGAAGAGGATGAGGAGATTGAGAGTCATCCTCCTGGTGAGGACAGCGAAATCTTGCCTGTTGGTACTCTGGCACACATGGCTGACTTTATGTTAGGCTGCCTTTCCCGTGACCCACGCGTTATACGCATTTTAGACAACACGGATTACTGGGTGTTCACCCTTCTGGACCCCCGCTACAAAGAGAATTTCTCATATCTCATTCCTCTGGTGGAGAGGACAAGCAAAATGGTGCAATACCAGAAGGTTCTTGTCGAAAAATTGCTCCAAAATTTTCCATCTGACAACACTGGCGGCAGAGTACGTGCTACCTTGGCCAACCGAGAAGGGGAGAAAAGGGGAGCACACAGCAGTTCCGACAAAGGCAGGGCAACACTCTCCAAGGCGTGGGACACCTTCATGACACCCCGCCAGCACCCTCACCCTGATGCGCAGCCTAGTGTCACAAGGAGGGAAAAGTTTTGGAAGATGGTGAAGGAGTACGTAGCAGACCGTGTCAGCGTCCTCAATGATCCCTCTGTGCCTTACAACTACTGGGTGTCCAAGCTGGACACGTGGTATGAACTGGCACTCTACGCCTTGGAGGTGCTGGCCTGCCCTGCCGCCAGCGTTCTGTCTGAGCGGGTATTTAGTGCTGCTGGTGGCATCATAACAGATAAGCGTATCCGCCTTTCCACCGAAAATGCTGATAGGTTGACACTTATAAAAATGAACAAGGCCTGGATTTCCCCTGACTTCTCCACTCCACTGGAGGAAAGCCCCGGGGGAACATAAACTCACTTTATATATGTTATTTACAATGATGGGAATACTCTGTATTCCCATTCACCCCTTCCACCCAAAAAACGGGTATATGGTTGACTCTCTTCCATATGTCCAGTGATATAATTTTTATATAGGGCCAGCTCACCAGCTGGCCCAGTGATATAATTTTTATATAGGGCCAGCTCACCAGCGGGCGCAGTTTGACAATTTTTGTATAGGTCAGCTCACCAGCGGGCCTTCTCATATAATGTTTTATTGGGTCAGCTCTCTAGCGGGCCCTCTCATATAATGTTTTATAGCGTCAGCTCACTAGCGGGCCTTCGCATATAATGTTTAGGATGGTCAGCTCCGCAGCAGACCCTCACCCATAATGTTTTAGATGGTCGGCTCAGCGCACGTTTCCCTCTTAATCATGGCCCCAGTTCAGAAAAATCGAGGAAATTTTTGGGAGAATTTGCCTTTGCGCACGTTTCCCTCTTAATCATGGCCTCAGTTCAGAAAAATCAAGGAAATTTTTGGGAGAATTTTTGTCTGCGCACGTTTCCCTCTTAATCATGGCCTCAGTTCAGAAAAATCAAGGAAATTTTTGGGAGAATTTGCCTCTGCGCACGTTTCCCTCTTAATCATGGCCTCAGTTCAGAAAAATCGAGGACATTTTTGGGAGAATTTGCAGATGATATACAAGTAAATATACAGCAAATACTGTTTGGTAACAATTTTTCGCCTAAAATCGTTTTTATCTTCCTTTTTGTGTGTTTTACGGTCAGTCTGTAAAAATGGCGTACTACGGGCGAAAGATCGTTCCCAGCAGCGATGTTGGAGTCCAAGATGCATCCAGACATCCTCCCTATGCTGTCCCTGAACCATTTCTGTGGTGTTTCCATCATTTTCTGCCCTTTTCCTATGGACCAGGCACCCTCCCCTCATCAGAGCAGGGGGTGCCTGGTGTAATGCTCGAGTCCTCCCATTGACTTCAATGGGGCTCGGGTGCTCGGCCGAGCACTCGAGCCTCCGGGGGCGCTCGGTCATTGGAGCATTGGGGTGCTCGCTCATCACTAGGAGAGACCAAGTGTGTGGAAGAGTAGCATTATGGAAAAAGATGAGATAGAGATAAAGTGAAATAGGTAAAAGGGAGAAAAAGAAAGAATCAAGAGTTTTAAAGGGGTGAGGGAAGGGAAAGAGCTATGTTCTGCCTAGAAATGTAACTAAATTGCATAAATCCTGGAAGAGTGTTTATTAAGGGAATAATGGTAGCATCTCTCCATGTCCAACAGATGATCCAATTCCCACCTCCAATCTGATATAGAAGGATGATTAGGAGCTAACCATAGATGAGGTACACATATTCGAGCAGCTGAAGAAAGGAGGAACCATAGATATAGATCTGAGGACCTATTACTCAGAAATGGACCCTGCAATGGAAAGATTTTAAGCAACATAAGTTGAGGTGAGGAAGGTAGAGCCAAGCCTGTAAGCGAACTAATATATTTGTGAACCTTTATCCAGAAGCGCTGTAAAGGTGGGCATGACCACCAAACGTAAGATAAGTTAGCAATTGTTGCACCAGATCTCCAACATGAAGGAGAATAGGATGACCTGAATTTTGATAGAAGTAAAGGTAAGCGGTACCACCTGGTCAAAAGCTTATAATTTAGTTCCTTATAGGATAGGATAGTAAGCTAAATCCTGAGGGGAAGGGAACGGTACTAAGTTATAGCGGTTGGAGCACGTCTTCCAGATCTGAAAAAGGTGATGTAGAATAGGGGAGGAAGTGGTTTGGTTCTGAGTTGATAGTTTTCCAGAAAATAGCATCTGCCTGAACGAAGAGGGTTGGAGGAAGTGCTGGAGTAGTCATACCCAGTCCTTGTCCGGTGGGTCTCTGGCCAAATCGAGTAGATTTAGTAATGAAGTAGTGTGATAATACCTAAGTAAATCAGGCATAACCTGGCCTCCCTCCAAAGGACGGGAAAGGATAAAGCGATGTACTCTGGGTCGCCTTTTGTGCCAGATAAAAGAGTGTAGAATTTTCTCCAAATGCTTAAGGAGGGAAGGAAGGATAACAAGAGGGATGGATTGCATAAAATATAGAATTTTAGTCAATAAGACCATATTCACTAGGTTAATTCTACCAACCCATGAAACTAATATGTGTTTCCACGAAAGTATATCAACAGAGATAGAATGAGCGAGGGCTTCTGAATTAGATGGAACTAAGTCATGTATGTCGGGAGTAAGTAAGACACCTAAGATTTAGTTGACTCCTTGACCCAAGAGAAAGGGTGAGCTGCTTGTAGCTCTGTTTGTAGATGTGTGGACAGGGAAATGGGAAGGATCATAGATTTTGAACTATTGATTGACATGCCTGAGAGGGTGCTATAACTATCTAAAAGGTTGGTAAAGATGGGTAGCGTAGTGATTGGAGACTAGATAAATGCAACAATATCATCTGCGAAGCAAGTTAGTTTGAGCCTACCATTATCCCTCGGATATCAGGATGTTTCCGAATGGAGGCTAATAAGGGATCAAGTGTGAGTATAAATAAAATAGGAGATAAAGGGCAGCCCTAACGAGTATCGTTGGAAATAGTGAAAGGAAATGAGAGAAGACCGTTAACAGAGATACTAGCAAAGGGCTAGTTACATAGAGAGAATTGCTTTGAGGAAGCATGGACCGAGTCCAATCCACTTAAGGACAGCAGACATAAAACCCCAATGCACTCTGTCAAAGGCCTTCTCAGAGTCAAGTGAAAGTAGAAGAGAGAGAGTGTGTGAATGTTTGGCTGCGTGTATCGTCTTGATAGCTTTTATAATATTGTCCCTAGCTTTCTGTCCTGGAACGAAAACCGATTGATCCGATCCAGTGATGGAAGGTAAATGTGTCAGTAGTCTAGAAGCTGAGATTTTAGAGAAGAGTTTAAGATCTGTATTGATCAGCGATATTGGCCTATAACTACTGCATAACAAGGGGTCTTTGCCTGGTTTAGGCAACACCGTGATATGAGCAGCAAGGGATATAGAGGACCAGGGGGTGCCAGTTAGTTCTGATTTAAAGGTAGAGAGTAGGTGTGGAGAGAGATGGTTCAAAAAAGTTTTATAGTATAATACCGTAAAACCGTTTGGACCCGGACTCTTACCATTTGGAGTTGAATGAAGGGCCTTATGAATCTCAGTGCATGTGATGGGAGCCTCTAACGAAGCCGCATCTACGGGACACAGAGTAGGAATATTAGCATGTGATAGAAGGTCTGCGATCATTGGAGAAATTGGAATATCCCAGTGCATTTAGTCATGTATATTATATAATGAGTGATAGAATGCGCGAAAGGATTCTGTAATTTGTTCATGGGAATGGACCATCGTACCGTTCGTAATCTTAACGCCTTGTATATGGGTAAGAGCTATATCCCTTCACACCAAATTAGCCAATGTTTTCCCACACTTATTGCCCGAGATGTAGTGTCTATAACGGTACCACATGAAGGATTATGGGTAAGAGAACATAAACAAACCGATAGATCATTTCACAGAGCGGACAAACGTTGTAGAATAGCAGGGGAGATAGATTGTTTGTGTAATGATTTAAGGTGCCTGATTGAAGTCTGTAGAAAGTCAATAGTAGCTAACCTTTGCTTTTGCTGCCAGCTACCTATGGAGATGAAGGAACCCCTTATGAAGCATTTATGTGCTTCCCATATGGATGGATGAGCGACCTCCGGAGTGCTGTTAATAGCAAAATAGGAATCTAAGTCGTGCGCGATGCGAGATGTGATCGTGCCATCAGACAGAAGGGAATCATTTAAACGCCAGCGAGGTGAGACACTGGGAGTGTTGGATACGGAAATCGTCAAAGATACTGGAGCGTGATCAGAAACAGTGATGCTTTCAATGTCTACTTAATGGATAACAGATAAGTGAAATTGACTAAGGAAAAGATAATCTAGTCTAGAATAGGATGAATGGGGTTGGAAAAAAGTATAGTCCATAGAAGATGGGTTGAAAGCTCGCCATGTATTGATAATTAACCCCTTAATGACCCTTGACAGTCATAGCACGTCATGGGTTATTTTGAGTTAACGACCAATGACGAGCTATGACCGGCATGGAATTCCGGGCTCCTCCTGCTGCTGAACGCCGTTCAGGGAGCCTGGAACCGGAAGGGGCCAGTCCTTAAGGGGTTAATAGATTTTTCAGGAGTTTAGCAATTTTGGGTCCTACTGAGTTAGAATGTAGATAAGTCTAACAGTGGATCAAAACCTACATTAAGGTCACCCCCAATTACAAGGATTCCAGTCACGAACTGAGCTAGTTGATTGAGGGTAGAGCGGAAGAAGTGAAGATGGGAAGTATTAGGGGCATATATGTTGACTAAGGTATACAGTATATTGTCTAGGGTCCCCTTAAGGAAAAGGAAGCAGCCATTTGGGTCAGATAAGACACCAGAAGTAGACCAAGGAACATGTTTGGCTATAAAAGTTGCAACCCCCCTGCTTTTTCTCAGTAGAAGATGCTGTCCAGACAAATGGAAACCTCTTGGTCGTCAATTCTGGATGGTTAGTCTTAGTACAGTGAGTCTCTTGGAGGAATACAATATCAGAGTGGAAGTGAGAGAGTTTTCTATGGATCATGGAGTGCTTATGGGGACTATTAAATCCCTTAACATTATAAGATGTAATCTTAAATTCCGAAGCTGGAATGTTATTGAGAGGTGAGGAGAATGAGGCGGAAAGTAAGTAGCAAACTATCACGCCATGTAGGAGAAGACAAATAAAGCTAATCAGCATGCCACTCAGTTCACCTGTCTGGAATACAAGAATGAAATGAGGAGCTGTATTGCGTATATGGCCATCCAAAGGACCATATTGCACTCTGAGTCTCAGGATTACGTGCATGTGCTGATGAGGAGGAAGAGGGTTGGGAGGGAAAGGGGGAAGGAGAAGCAGAAAAAGAGAAGAAAACAATGAGAATAGAAAAAATAAAAGGAGAAAGAAAGAAAGGACTTGAAGATCCACTGGGCAGATACCACCAGCAGATAGCATTGTGGAAGAGCAACCTCTATCTAGAGCGGTAGGAAGTGCGTGGGTAAATGTAATATAGCTATTAAAATCTACAATAGTAGAGAGTATTACCACCTACCAGTGGTAGGATGGTGAGCGTGAGAGAGTGGGCAGGGCCCTAGCCATATTTTCCAATATAAAACGAGAATAAGCCTAGGAGCTAGTACTGCAAAGATAGAAAGGGAAGTGTGAGTTCAGCAGATTATAAAAATGAGAAGAAGGAGATTTGCATGAATGAAAAAACAACAGAGGCATACTAAAAAAAGAGGAATTGCCCATTGGTGGAATGGTCTATAACATGAATAAACATTCCACTGAGAGTAATTTAGAGCCTGAGCTAACCATAGAATAAAAGCAAGAAAAAAAAAGGAAAAAAAAAACAAAATAGCAAAGGGTCAAGGGATTGAAGGATCGGCTCCCTTAGAGAATGCAATCTCCAGCCCCTTGGGTCAGGATATAAACGCAATAAACATTAAAAAAAAATATACGTATCCATAATATGAAGGTAAGTTTTACTACAGTAATAAAGCATACATGAATAACATCTGTTAATTATATAGCATCCGCATCGATGTGCAACAGAAGGTAAAAATTAGATACTCATCATAACGTGAATTCCCAAGTGGGAATTAAAAAATATAAATGGCCTAATGGAGTAGTGTGCAACAATCATACCAGGAGGTTCCCAGATGTTGTCCTAACCACCCGAACCAAGGGGAATCGGGGCAACATATGGGTAGGCCCCCCAGACCCCCCGTCACTGTGTAGAAGTATACAAAAGCATCATAGGAAAATGTAAAATGATAACAAATGAATGCATTCCAGACAATAGCCATATGTACAGGGAAACTGAAGAACAATTGCATATGACCCTCAAAATTTAACGGAGGAAAACTTTGTGGAAAAATGGGGATGGATTACCCCAGTGTAATAAAACAGGAATGGCACTCGCTATCGGCTAACTCATGTACTCCAAAAAGAACAGAGAGGAGAAGAAAGAAGATGGGAATGAGAAGATAGGCGAAGAGGTAGATGAGAGCTGCGGTATAGGTGAGAGAAGAGGGATAAAGTTGAACAGACTTGTGTAGTAGAGTCAGCAGAGGGATGCAAAGTCATTTGCTATGTGGGAGTCGAGACAGAATGCATGACAAACATTGAATCACATAATATCAATAGATCTAGGACAGTCTAAATAATATGCTAGAGCAGCATTTTCAGCTCATATTGCTAACTTGTTACCGTCCAATGTCTCAAAAGTAAACAGTTCCTGATGTTCCTGAAGATCTCCGTTGGATACTTGCAGGGTGAGTGATGGGCACAGTTACTGGGAAGATATCCAAATTTGTTAGAAGTGACTTCGAATTTCCTGTAGTGGCTCAACGGTAGAATCAGTTTGGTGATGTCTTTGCTTCTTCCACTTAGGCGACTCAGCTACCAGATGCCAACAGAGGGGTTGGTTCTTCTCCAGGGGAAGAAATAGCTGGCATTCCGCTGTAGCAACTGGAGGTGGTGGGAGGGTGATGTTCAGGGCCGTACAGAAGTCTTAAATCCCTGAGGGGTCCCAAAGAGTAGCAGACTGAGAGTTATGCTGAGCTGTGAGGCTGAATGGAAAACCTCATTTATATTTCACTTCCAGGGATCTCAGGTGCTCCGTAAGGGGTTTCATTTGCCTCCGTAGGTAAAGAGTGCACGGCGAGATATCCTGGAAGTCTTTTATTTACATCCCAGCATAGGAGATAGAGATTTTATTGCGGCATGCTTGAACTATAGCCTCCTTGTCTCTGTAGTAGTGTAAATGGCAGATAATGTCGAGCTGAGGATCGCCCGGTCCACGAGGTCTTAGGGGCCTGTCCAATAGTATTGGGTCGGTGTCCTGCTTCTGCAACACTTGGGCAAAAAAGGATTGTAAAAACGTCATAAGATCCTTTTGTGGGACAGATGCGGAAACATTGCGGAGATGCAAATTGTTGCGTCCTCCCCTATTGTCAAGGTCATCCATACGATATTGCAGCATGTTTATGGCTTCTTGTTGAGTTAGCAGATGTTGCTCCATAGCCGAGTAAGCCTCAGATAATTCCACATTCGCTTCCTCAATAGTATCCACCCTGGATGACAGTGAAAAAATATCTTGGCGTAGATCGGAGAGGTTTTAATGTCATCCGCTAGGGATCTTAGATCCTCTTTAGTAGAAAGAGTGTCCAGAAGGCCTGGAGGAATTGTTTGTTGGGACGCCATAACAACCGAGGGAGCCTCGAAGGTAGTACAGCAATCAAAGATGTCACCTTGCGGTTCAGCCAGAGACTGTGAGGTAACCCGTTGGGAGTGCCTCTGCGAAAATGGCACCAAAGGAACATCTCGTTGAGATGGCTGAACTCCAAAAGAGTTATTTTTCCTTCTGCCGTCAGGCATTTAAAATCTCCAGAAACAATACTCACAGTAGATATGTTAGCAAATAAATAGGTATTGCGGAGTATACAAGCGAAAAAGAGGTGGCCGGGCCCAGGAGCTCAGCTCCCACACGTCTATCACTGTTCCTGGTCATGTCATGCTCCAAAACAATCCATATATATATTTTTTTTTTTTTGCCAGATATTTAACCCTGCCAGGGATCAGAACCTTTGACCCTGAAGTTTGAGCAGACTTCACAGCTAATGCATTAACCAACTAAGCAATCACACGAGGTGTAGAATATATGTGTATAATTAGTGTTACAGCTCAGATGGTTAATGCACAAGCTCTGGTATCTGCTCATACTTGCTCAAATCTATATTTTATATGTATCTTCTCTTTGCCAATAGATTTCACAGCCAGAGCTGATTTTCAGTCAGGTCAGTGATCCTTTACCATTTGTCGTTGATCTTTCACAATTTATTGGTGACCAAGAACCTTTTATAATTTTATGGCACTTTGTCCATGAAAAATAAGGCAACCTGCTACCTTTCTTATTTTAGAAAATCACCCCTGTTCACAGCCAAAGGAGAGCAACAGTGCTGGATGTTAATTACTTGTGATATAGGTCTAGAAATGTATCTGATGTTTAAATGCATTGGGTACCCCTCTGGCACTCATGGGGTTCATTCATATATTCATTCACATATTCAGAGCATTTAGGAAAAGACATTCAAAATGTGATTTTACTACACTATAGAACTGGGCAGAACCAGAAGAAGATAAAGTATAACCTTTATTTCATTTAGTTATAATCTCAAATCTATAAATCATATCTTTAAATCCCAAATGCTAGCTAAATGTAGTACAGTACGCTTCATTGCTGCCATTTCCAGTGAGGAAGTTGTTTTTTTTAACTATATAAATGGGAATTTAACTGTGTGAAATGAAGGTTAGAATGTATTTTTCTGCTTAGTTTTATAATTTAGTTAATTAAGTTTTCTAAAAGTATTTACAGATAAAGGCAAAGAGGAAATATTAAAGGGACATTAACAACTTCAAACAAAGGTATCACTGTTATCTTAAAAAAAGTAGAAATGCTTCTGGGGGGCCATACACCTGAGGGGATATGAGCTAAGGGCACTGCACACCCCCTGTGGCACTGAAAGTGGTAGATAAGTTGAAGTAAAAGCTGAGGCTAGCAAGCAGGATTTCTTTCAGAGCCACAATGGGGTATGCAGTACATATCCCTAAGGCACTGAAAGGTTTACAGGAGTATAGCCGCTGTCTCTGCTGTTTAGAAGAGACAGAAAACTGTCCTCTGGTGCCATAGGGAGCTACAGGGAGATATCAACAACTCTAGCCTCAGGTAGGTGATGTTGGGCAGAGGCAGCTATCAGAGCTTATTGCATGTGATGATGTGCCACATTAACATATTAACACACCCACACACATATGACAATGGCTCATTAACCAGAATTTCCATATGAAAAGCAGCCATTGTTGATGTGTTCATTGAAAAATCGTAAACCTGTCAAAGGCATGGTGGATTCATGTTGATGAGGCAGAATGATGGCAGATTGAGGGGGATATGATGGAGTAGACATGTTAGTGTATAGTTAGTGTATATTGGTGATGTGCCTTCGACACAGATCTCTCAGGACTTCACCATCCTGAGACTTTCCCGGATTTTAGTGCATTTCCCCCTAGATGGAGAGAACACCAACTTTACTATAAAGAGAACCATAAAGATTTTCCCAAGAATTCCTCCAATTTTTCTTAGTTTTTTAACCTCTCTATGCTGAAAGGTACAGTCAGGGTCAGTTCTGAGCAGCTGCCAACTGTGAAGTGCAGTCAGCACACTTGGTGTAAATGGCTCCACACTGTACCTCCCAAGCACAGTCCAGAGCTGACATTAATGTTGATGGACTCTGCACCAAAGCAGCTGGGGCTGGCTTAACCTGTCCTCAGCTGTGTCTGGATTAGCTGACAGTAGTTGCAGGACATTTCTCCCACCAGCCAGTCCAGAAGTAGTATGATGTTAAACCCACCCCAACTGCTGTAGCGCAGCTTTATTCAGTCATGTTATGTGGTGGCGATGGCAGTACCTTAGTGGTTGGCATAATAAGTGAGCGTCTGCATGGACCATTCAATGGCAGATGAGTTACAACAGGTGGATGATATAGCTATTGTTGGACAAGCGTGGGGATCAGTATGTGTGACTCTCAGGTTACCAGTGCTGTTGGGACAAGGCTGGGGGGGTCGTTATGTATGGTTCTATGGCTTCCAATGCAGTGGAATGAGGCTGAGGGTCCGTGGATCAAGGATAGGGGTCAGTATGTGCAGTTCTTTGACTACAAATGCAGTCGGATAAGGCAAGGGGGTCATATGTGTGGTTCTCTGGCTACCAGCAAGGATGGGACAAGGCTGAGGGTAATATGTGTGGTTCCAGGTATTTCAGTGGGGATCAGTGGGACAAGGCTGGAGGTCAGTGTGTGGGGTTCTATGGCTACCATGGAACAAGGCTGGAGGGTTAGTATGTGTGATCCCATGATTACCAGTGACACGTCTGAGAGGTGCTATGACTAATAATGCAGTGGGACATGGCTGGTAAGGTCAGTCCATGTGATTCTATGGCTATCAGTGAAGTGGGACATGGCTGGGGGGATGTCAATAAGTTTGTTTTTTTGACTACCAGTGCAGTGGTGGTTGGTTTGTGGGATTCTGAGGCTACTCTGGAGCATGGCCGGAGGGTCAGTATGTGTGGTCCTATGATTATCAGTGCAGTGTGACATGGATGGGGGGTTCAGCATGTGTGGTGGTCAGTATAGAGTAGGACCATTTGCAGTGGGACATGGCTGGCTGGGTCAGTATGTGTGGTTTTATGACTATCAGTGAAGTTGGGACAAAGCTGGGGGTTGTCTGTATGTGTGGTTCCCTGGCTACCAGTGCAGTTCGCACAAGTTGGGAGTCAGTATTTGTTGTTCTAGGGCTTCCAGTGCAGTGGGACAAGGCTGGGGGTCTGTATAGTGTAGGATCATTTGAATTGTAAGCTCTGTGGATCACTAGTGTAGCTCAATTTCAACAGTAAATGTAATTATTTTTGTTTCTGGTTACAGATATTTTGTGCCCCCCCCCCCGCAGCCCAGAAATTATTTTGCACCTGGCCTAGCAAACCCTAGAACCAGTCCTTGGTACAGGGATGTGAAAAGGTATAAGATGATGCTTTGATTTGTGCCTGGCTTGGTGAATATGGCCTTCCTGTAAGATAAGTATAATATGATTGAAATAAAATTAACCAGAACATACAGGGAAGTGAAATAATGTGTTACATACCCCTTTGGTTCTCAAGGGGTTAACCACTGCAATCCATACAGTTGAGTAACACTTTGCCATAGACGTCTCTAACTAAAGGATGAAAACATGCATAATCTTGCCTTATTAGGCCAATCAGCACCCAGGGCTGCTGACTGTAGATGAACAGTAAAAATGCATATGGCGTTTTATTATATAGCACATACCATGGAAAGAGGGTAGGTAGGAGAGATCAAAACGTAACGCACCACAGCGGGACCTTTCTTTGCTCCTGCAGGCTGCACATTAAACTTTAATATATATGCAGATTAATAATGTATTGTGGCCTTGCCGCAAATGCATAATTCTTAGTACATAGTACGTGTGGCAATGTGAGACCTGTAATGGCAAGATAATGTTATTATAATACTTCACATGAGGGATCTCACATCAAAAACTGAATCATATTGCTTCTTCTCCCTGTTCCTTCTTGGTGATTGTTGCTGTGAACTTGGAGATATATACACAAAGACATAGGAGCAATTGGGCAGCGAATCAAGTTCATCACAGGGCACACGTAAAACCCCCATTAAATTGGATGGGGCATTTAACTCCTGAATTGCTAGAGAAGCAATTAATTGGTGACCGTTTTAATATTCAAGAGGTTAACCCTCTGAGCGACAGATTGCTCCTCTTTTGTTTTGTGTGATATCATGGCAGCGAAGGTAGAACAGTGTTGGGGGCCTGTGGCCTTCTAGTTGGACCACATTTCCAGTCAACTGCAGCCAGCCAATGGACATCTGAGGAAGATGGAAATTATAGTCCAAGTCCAACAATAGCTGAAAAATAATTGTTTGCCAACCTCTAATATAGAGTAAAAATTGTGAGACAAAATGTGGACAATGCTGGTAGAACTGATGGGTTTGTAGTACTAAACTATATCTAGGAGGTCAAACATGCAAAGGGCAAATGGTTTGTTTTTAAATATGGAACTATGCCTATAGGAAGAAGCTGTTTTTAATTTAACAGAAGGATTTTCCTAGTTACGGGTTCTTTACAGGGCACCAGGTACACCTAATCACTCATTTTGTTTTTGCTTTGGGACTGCTGTCTTCTATAGCTGGGTAGTAACATTTTATTATAAAAAAAATTTCTGACAGTATTTTAATCATACAGGCTTTACTTGGAGATATATAGACTGTATATATACTGTCTAACTGAATAGTGGACATATACTTTTTTTTTGTTTTAAAGAAACTTTATTTAACATTGCATAAGAAAATAACATAAATTAGTGAGAGAATGTAACTAAGCATGGAGAATGGATGGACATTTTTAACCCTTTGCGTGCATGAGGGTAAGCAGAGCAATGCATTGTATACCCCTCTGGCACTCAAAGGGTTAATCTACCTAGACAATATGCACTCTTCTTCTTTATTAATTTTTTGTTGTATGTAATTTATTTTATTCTTAATCATTTCCTATCTCCACAATATAAGTTTAGTCAGTATAAAAAGTATACATACTTTGTACTAGCCTTGCCTCTGTTACAAAATAATTTTTGAGAAATTAATCTTTATTTCTTGGTAGCATACAGCGGCACTTTATTTTAATTAGTTTCTGTGCTGGGCAAATTTAACCTCATACTATGCCATGAATGAAATGAGGCAGAGCCCACACACTCAAGATGTTTCTAATAGCACAGTGAGTGATGTTAGCTTTGAACAGCACTATTTAATATACTATGTGGGGATTAGCATGAAGTGCTATACTGTGCCACCAAAATGTTATTTAAAAAAAAAAAATAAAAAAAAAATTACAAAACAATGGCTAGTTCAATATCTAGACAGAAAGCAAAATGTTAAGATGACATATCCACATTGGTCCCTGGATAACACAGTGGACTGTAATGCAATGAAAAGTGATATTATATAAAAATGAATTTAAAGTAGAACTGCCATTTTGTAACCAGTAGGTGATTTTGAAAGAGATTTCACACCTGTATTTTGTCATTTTTTTTTGTCTGAAACAGTTGTTTATGATATAATTAGTGCTGTCAGTGCAAATGTGGCAGGCACTGTCAGGCACTACCACACTGCTCCCCATCCCAACTGCTACTACCTACCAAGAATTACTAGTTCATTTCCTAAACTTGATGAATAAATAAAGCTATATATTTAAAAAAAGTTAAAAAAAAAATAAAAAAGGTTATACATATAGGTGTGTGGGAAAGCTACCTCATTTATTACAAAATGACAATTCAGCTTTAAGGTCTTAATATAGTTGTTAATGATCTTTTACATAAATCTATAATTGTGTTAATATCATCATTTTCTCTTTCACTAAGTTTGTGTCTATTAACAAGCCCAGTCAATGTATTAATAACTAGCAATGAGTCATAATACCTATACTTTTGGCTGTAGGGCTTGCCAAGGGGAAATGCTAGTGAGTGACACTCTGAGGAATCATTACAGGTCCCACAGGGAGATGCAAAAGCATCCAAATGACTCAATGGACATAGAACTATGCTATCCTGAAAATTCTACTTGAAGGTGAAACTGAGCATCATTAATATAGCTGAAGATGCAGTGTTATAGTAAAGCTTGGAAACAGAGCAGATCGGATGAGGAAGATGGAAGTTAAGTCAAACAACAGCTAGAAAGCAACAATTTGCTCACTCCTCATCTAATAGATCTTGCTTATTAGAAAATGAGGGCTATTTTATGAAGGGTGAATTAGCTTTTTGGGTGCCAACAAATTGTAGATTAATGCGTTGGACACCCCCTGGCACTGAAAAAGTTAAATGGGACTTTTATCCTCTTTATTGTTAAGGAAGTCTTCAACTCATTGTTTCACAAAGAGCCGAATGACTCATTAACCCTTTCAGCACTGAAGGGTTAAAATGCATGGGATTAACCCCTCCCCCATTTAAATTACTGGCAATGTGAATTTGGAGGATTTTTAAATGTATCTTGTGATGCAATTAGTTTGTTCCAGAATTGCTCAATTTCTCCTAATTTCTACTAACCTCATCTATGTCTGTTTTTCATATATAAAGACAAAAAATGCAAGTGATTTTCAGACGGAATCAAATGATCTATGAAGTAATGTGATTCCAGCAGCAGATCTGACTCAAATCTGCCAGTTGTTTTACACAGAATATCACAGTTCAAACTGTGATGAAGCAATAGAACAATTACTATCACACTCTATGGAGATCTGTAGCCAGTTGCTCACCTCTACCAGAGAATGCAATGGAATAATTTTCTGGATACCAGATGAACTGTTGCTTACCGTTTCTTGTAAGAAACACCAGTTTAAAGTGTAATAACTTCTGAATGAAGCAGTTCTCAGCAGTGGCAGTAACCCTGTTTTACTCAGTGGAAATAACCTTACCGTGGGGTGAATGTATGAATACACCAGAGCAGCTGCACTGGGGGTAACCTCCAATGCCAGGGACTGCTCATCAGGCTGTGCACTACAGTATATGGTCACAGTAGTGATGCCAGTGGGCATAAGTCGCTGCCATTAAAGCGGAATTTTCATCACATATATATAGAGCCCCAAATCATAATTTCAATAGTGATATGTATAGACTTACTTGTATTTTCAAGTATAATTGAGGCATTAGTGAGAAATAGAACATTTTAGGCAAACAGGCACCGGCAGAGGTCTTGCTGTAGGCGCTCTCTGTGCCTGCACTTTCAGTCCCTTCGGGGGCCTTAAGGAACATAGGCATTCAACTCACCAATCATGGAGTTGAAGGGGACTGACAAGATGTCTGCGCTGTGAAAATATAACTTTTTAGGCAGACAGGCTGCGTGGCCTGTCTGCCTAAAAAGTTCTATTTTCACTAATGCCGCAAGTAAATCTATACATATCGCTATTGTAATTATGATTTGGGGCTCTATATATATATGTGATGAAAGTTATGCTTTAAGGGTTTGATGTCAGCAAGCCCTTTACCCCTGTCCCATAGCATGTGCACGAATATGGCATAAAATCATATAATTTCCTCTATGCCTTGTTTACTACATATCGATAAACAAGCAGTAGAGGTGAGAAAAGCTCATAAGATGCCCCTCTGCCATCTACTTGATGCATGTGGTTTTAAGGGGAGAATTTTTGTCATAAGGAGCTTAGTAATGTGGTGATCAGAAAGCACAATGCTTGACAATCCATTCAATGCTTGATTTGGTGCAGAATTGTATAAGTACATTCAACAAAATATTTGTTTTCATAATAAAAGTTTTCTGCTCCTTTAAACCCTGTAGTGATTATTAAAAGCATCCCATTGAAGGAAATGTGAAAGGACAGCATGAGCTGAGAGAGCAGGGAAGGATTTGAGGGCTGACATAAACAGAAGAGGAAGGGCAGAGAGCAAGGACTCACCCAAGCTCTTTGTGTTGCTATAGCAATAGGGATTTGTTTTTTTGATATTTGAATGTTACTAAGAGATTTGAAGGCAAAAATAAAAGATACTGATCTATCTTATTTTCTTCCCTTAACATGCTATTGCACATATCTCAGTTTGTCCTGTAACTCAATGGATGCTAGAGATCTACAACACATTAGACATGTTTTTAGTATCTTGGGCATTAACCTCATGAGTGCCAGAGGCTTGGACCATTTCTTAGAGCCTGTAGGCCAGACACATTTTCACCATTTTTTTCTATCCATCTGTGTAGGCATGATTCCAGCAGGTAAAACTATATTTTCTGGAATGTATATACCCCATTGCATCAAATGAGGGGTCACTCACCTTTCTACCCCTAGCTTGGTGTGCAAAATATTTCCAGAAGGAGGTTCTAAAGGAAAACACTGGCATTTTTTATGTTTCCACCCATTCATATATGCTAAAATCATTGAAAACTATTACATTTCCTACTGTATTCATTAGCCAGTGCACTTAAGAGAACTCCACTGATATGAGATGACATACTGTAGGGGGTGCCAGAAGTACAAAACTACATCAACATTAACCTCTGATTTTCTTACATTTTTTTCAAACATGGCTTGCGTGTATTAAATGTTTATAACGGCTACAGAAGTGAAGAAAAGGTATACAAAGCATACCGTTTTGGAAAGAATATAACCCACCACATCAAATGAGGGGTAATTTGCCTTTCCACCCTTAGCCTCATGTCCACAAATGTACTGAAATCTTTGAAAACTATGGATTTTCCAACTATATTCATTAGCTACTGTTCTTATGGGGACAATGGCACTACATTGGTATGACTTGCATATACTAAAATGGTTGTAACAACTGCGTACCCCTCTTGATGCCCCCAAACAAGTTCTGAATAAAAAATACTGAAAAATTAAATAAATAATACTTTGTGTGTAACAGGGTTTTTCCCTGCTGAGTAAAAAAGGCACTGCTGAAGGTTATTTTATTCAAAAGTTATAACTATTCCAACTGTAAGGAAATGAGCAACAGCGTCATCACTTTCTGACAGTTTAAATTGTCAGAAAGTGATGATGCTGTTCCTATCACACTATATGGTTAACTGTGGTAGGCAGTATTACTGTCTGAACATCAGGTAAACTATAGGTGAACTTTCTGGTACCTAGAGGATACTGTAAAAAACATTAGGTTGTAATTGCAATAACTCTAGAAATACACATATCATGCAGTGGCCATACTCTTGCTTTACTCATCAGAAAAAGCCCTGCAATATATATTTCTTCATAAAAAAGCTTACTTCTCCTTCAAGGCTGTATCCAGTTTGGATGTGCCTAGGCTTAGCATTTGGATATATATACTATTTCAGTGCAACTTCACACGATAAAATGTGCCCTGAAACCCTTTGTGAGAGACCCCAGGTGCAAATGGAAATGTAGGGGGCATGTTCTCTACAGAATATCTATATCCTTCTGTAGATGGGGTCTCCAGTACTATACACAATACTGTAGGTGATGTCTAACCAGAGATCTGTAGAGTGACATGACTACTTCCCTCCTTCTGCTACTAATTCCTCTAGCTATACAGCCCAGCACTCTGCTCGCATTCACCCACATCACATCGCCATTGCCTGCCTACCTTTAAGTAATCAGAAATAAGTACTCCCAAGTCCCTTTCCATTGTTGTCACTGACATCACAATACTCTTAATACTAAATTCTTCCTTTGGATTTTTATGTCCCAAGTGCATTATTCTACATTTCTGAACATTAAACTGCAGCTGCCTCACACTTGTCCATTCTTCTAATTAACCTAATTAATTTGCCATTTGGCTTATTCCCCAAGGAATGTCTACCCTGTTAATGATGTTTGTATCACCTGAAAAAAAGCAAACCTTACCTTGAAGACCTTTTGCAATCTCCTTAATAAAATACTAAAAAGAATGGGTCCCTGTACAGATCCCTGAGGTACCCTACTTCCTCTAAATTCTCTGTCTATATATGATAGCTTTATCTGATTAGCATAGATGTTTTGTTCAAACATTATTAAATTTCAAGTGTATTTATATTTTGCAATGCGTTGCGTACGTCTCTGGCACTCAAAGGGTTAAATCTTTTCAATGGCATTTATTTTAAAACAAAGCAATCTATACGTAACTTGATTGGTATACATAGTGAATGAGAGTAACAGCACCACCTTGTGACAACAATATAAAATTGTTGTTCAATGAAAAAAAAAGTTTGGGCTGTAAAAATTGTTATATGAAAAATCTCCTGGTGGGAGTACTATTGTTTTACTCATCAGGAAAAGCACTCTAAAATATATTTTCTCAGAAAAAAGTGTATTGCTATTTTAACTGTTTAAGAACCTGAGGGGTGTACAATTAATTCTGGTCCTTAAAGGGTTAACTGTAACACTTTGCATAGTAGACATTTCCAACACATTGCATTGACATGTCTCTAGTATCCAATGGGACTCTCTAGCAATATTCATTTTCAATATTTCATTGAGATGTCCCTAGAATCCAAAGGGTTAAAATGCAATTTTAGAATGCAACATTGGGCCATAACTAGCTAATAGAAATAGTTTTAGCCAAACTCCTGAATGCCTTATTGTGTTGAAAAGCAGATAATGGATGGCTTGAGGGTCGGAGCTTACATTTTTCAGATAATTTCGAAGTTTTAAAAGCAAATTGCAGCTTTCAAAACTCCATCGTGTGACTGTGCATGTGGTCTCAAGATTTATCATATTTTAAGGTCATTTCGGTATTGCTCTTTGAGGTAGCACAGTGTTTTATTTTGTCCTGCCAAAGTGCCTGGCAATAGACTAGATTATTCTTGGCCTGCACACAGAATCCATAGTTCTGCAGCTAACACTTCATTGATTTTTCCTCCACACGACTGATAACCTAAGACAGAGGGAGAGAAAGAAGGGCTCAGTCAAGCAGCAGAGGCTTTGGATTTGTTTATTGACTGTCTGCTCAGAAAGAAGCAGGTCTCTCCTCTCCATCTTGGTAATCTATTGAGGTAATTTACTAATCTCTGGAGCTAATGTCAACACACAATGAAATGTGATTTCACACAAGCAAGGAGCTTGAAAGTAGAAGGCTGTAGCTCATATGTAATATCACACACTGCATCTATGATAAAAAGTTTTGCCTTTATCTAAACTATAGAATAACCAGGCACTCCAAAGTGGTCATTACATTGCTGTCATGCTGAATATGGTTCTAACTTCCTGGTGATAAATGGAACTCAGCCATTTTCATGCACATTTGTTGCTGCCTTTATTTAACTTTCACATGGAAATATAAAGTGCAGGTGGGAAAACACTGACTTCATTAGCTGTTGTTATTATTTGTAATGTATTAGAGATATGAAGGAATGACGCAGTCACTTCTAGCAGCAAGGTGAATCAATGGCAAGGTTTAATTGGGAACATCTACGTATTAGATTTTTAAAGGGATAGTTACATTTTTTTTTTACTTTACACTCTGTAAGTGCATACTATGTAAAGTCAAATTGCCTTTATATTTTCCATATTTGCCTATTTATTTATTTATTTTTTTGAACATTTTACGTCCCTTTTATGTCCCTTACAGTGAGCTCCCTGTTTCGGTCAGGGACTGTGAAAGAAGGCATATTGATACAATGTAGAAAAGATACAATGTATACAAGATTTCACATATCATACAGAGCACTCAGAGCTGCAGGAATAGTGTTACATTTTTTCATTGTCCATCTTTGTTGTTCAACTAACTAGAAATCATCATCATTTTAAATTCAGCAAGCTTGACACCATGGACATAAATGTGAAGATGAATAAAATAATAATAGTGCAGCAATCTGCATATAATGGACATACTGCCCTGTGTCTAGTAACTTCTTGTAACTTGCCCCAACCAAGTATCTCTCCATCCTATCACCCAATCCTTCAACAGTTTTTGAAGCAGTTCAGGTGTCCTACTTCCTCAGTAACAAATGAATATGTGGCCTTTGCGTGGATAAAATCCCTTCCTGCTCAAAGCCTGTATTCCAAATTAGCATGTGCAATGACCAAATGGGAGATATAGGCATTTTCATTCATAATATAGGGTTTGAGACAGAAGACGTTTGTCATTGCTCAGACCCTGTATTTGCTGTAGGCTGATCAAGATGATGGAGGCTCCATCATGATCTGTTACAGAAATTGCAAAGGGAGCAAGTGATCAGAAGTGTAAGTATCATGCTAGAGCAGATAAGAGGGGAGCTGCTAGGTTCAAAGTATTTATTATGGGGGTTTTCTGTTCCTTTAAAGTGGACCTGTCACCCTAATATTAGTTTGTTTTAAAGAGCATTATAAACTGACTTGCTTTGTTTGACATTATGCTTATAATAGTGAAAACAGTATTCAGTCCTACTTGTTTCTCCTCCTGTGCTGCGGCTGGGACAAATTTCAGACCTCTCTAGCATACAATGGGCTAAAAACACATTTAAAGATTATTGGGAAGAGTAAAGGCCTTGACCATAGTGACTTTCCCAAATAAAAACTTACCTCTGGAGCCACATGATTCAATTTCTGACTTCGCCTTGGGAATCAGTGGTGGGGCGTTCATTTGATGCATTGTTTGCATTTGTCTTGTTAATCACACTCCTAGGTATTATAGGATGCTCCTTCTTATGTGCTCCAAAACTTCCAGTCATACGTAATGAATTTCATATGGGCAGCACTCTTTCAGGTAAAACTTTCATCCGGAGCCTCTACCCCTTAACGTCAAAGTATATTTTCTGTAGGCCAGTTTATCTCAGACATTTGAATTACTGAAAGATAACCCCCCAAATCTGGTTTAATATGGAAAAATGTAAATCTTCTACCCCATAACATAATCTATTCTGGACTCCACTTTCTCAATGCAAAACAACATCACTGATTCTGCTAACAAAGGCAGAGATGTGACATATAATAAAGGGCTACTATGGCTTAACTTATTTCCCTAGCTTTTTGGCTCCTGTACGTGAAACATTGAGTTTCAATACACAGCATTACATTACTTATAAATCAAGATATTCGATAATTCATGATGCCATTAGTAACAAGATGAAGGAAGTACTTGAACTAGAAGTTGACAGACTTAGAGAAGCTCAATCACCCAAGGGGCCTTGTCTCAACTACATACTGGATAATTTAAAAATTAACTGGATTTTATCAACAAGTGGAAATCTATAGCTGCGTAAGTTCTAGACAAAGAAGAATGAAGACAAGTTCTTGACCAATGTCATGGTGGCTACACCAGCATGCATCTCAGAGATCACGCTTTTAAGAGGCTCTAACAGATATACTTGGTACCAACTAGAATGCATAAAATCAACCAGCATATCCCTGAGATTTGCTTTCACGTGTTTGGCAAGAAAGGAGCCTTTGGCCCATAGCTTGGGGTACTTGGCAATAATAATACAGATATGGCTGAATATGGAGAAAATTCTGAGCTAATTACTAGACATAATAGACTTTGAAGTGGTAATCTGAACAGTCTTCTTTGGACATTCAATATTTGGATTAAATAAGTATGAGATGTATAATTAACTGCTGCTTGAAGGCCATTAGATTCACTATCACCTCACATGGGCTCAAACCGATGCTGCAGTGGATAAAAGTAGTAGCACAAGCAAACAAAGTGCAGCAGCTTGATTGGTTCTGTCTGATTCTCCTTACTTTAGTAGACTCAATAAAGAAAATCTGGGTTCCTTGGTCCTCTCACAAACATTCAATCAGTCCCTCTTTTTCTATAGTTTTTATGTCTGATAGA
Organism: Rhinophrynus dorsalis; assembly: GCA_037306005.1. Taxonomy (NCBI): domain Eukaryota; kingdom Metazoa; phylum Chordata; class Amphibia; order Anura; family Rhinophrynidae; genus Rhinophrynus; species Rhinophrynus dorsalis. The sequence goes on along the minus strand of CM074723.1, from coordinate 337,439,917 downwards.
GAAGGTCTATGGTGGTGGGGTAATCATGAGGGATGAAGGAGTATATTTATATTTGAAGAAACGTAAGGTATCCATATACTATAATTTACCTAAAATCCTTATGTCACTTGATTGCCTTCCTAGTCACATCATCATATCTGGGAGAAACTGACTTAACACTAACTTTTCTCAGTTTACAGTTTCCATATGCAGAAACCAATCCTTAGCTTACAAGCTTAAGGATGCCACCCAGTTACCTGACGCTTGAATGGTGTGATAAATATTGTTGGATTGCACCTGATGTACAGGATCTCTAATATTGCACTTAATGTTTGTGTTAGAACAGTGGATCTGTTTTATATTGTATTCTATGCATTTTATACTTACAATAATTTTTATTTACAAACTAAAAGGTACATTATGTGAACCAGATGCACCAAGTTTTGCTGTATTTTTATGGGGTATTTTGAACATCTCTTTATTTGTAATAATAAACTGTTTGAGGCAAACCTGGTTCTTTACAAATGGTTGATTATATTACTGTTTTCCAGGTTGATACAGAGAGAATACCTTCTTTTTTAGCTGTCTCACGATTTAGGCACCAAATTTATGGCTAGCATCCAGAGTTCTGTTATTCAGTCCTCGGATGTCATCTACTATCGTTATTAGAACCTTTTTAAGTTTTTAAGTTGATTTTAGTAGATGCCTAGACTTCTCTATTAGCCATAACAGCAGGCTAAAAAAAGTTACTTTCAGCAAATTTGACTGCATAAGACAGGACACTGATAGCATGGAATAATTTAATTTGGAATTTAATATTCTGAAGAGATTTGTGGCTAAAATGTATCCTGCAGATTTGGTTGAGAGGGCGTATCTGAGTGCCAGAAAACTGGATCAGTCTTCCCTCCTTCAATATAAAAGAATGAAAATGGAAAAGCAGATAATAATCTCACCTGTATTACCAAATATAATGTGAGCACAATGATATTAGAAGAATCCTAAATAAACACAGGTTGCTTATCTTTGGTTCCTCTTCTTAACAACAGCCTAACCTAGTGGTTCCAACTCATGCCCTCGGGGCCCACTAATAGGCCAGTATTTCAGGATTTCCTTTTATAGCACAAGTGAGTCAATAAAATTGACTGAACCTCTGATTAATACACCTGTGCTTTAGTAGAGAAATTCACAAGATCTGGCCTGTTAGTGGACCCTAAGGGTAAGGGTTGGAACCACTGGTCTAGCCTAAACTGGTGTTTAAGAGAACTAGGACTTTTACAAATCATGTTGCACTTGCCCACTTGAGATGATTACAGAGATCATACAGCACTTCTGTAAGCCTAAATACTTTTTTTTGACAACTAAGGGGAGTTTTTAATGTGGAATGAGCAGGTACTTGATTTTTCAATCCATTACACATAAAGGTAAAAGTTTCAGATCTACTTCAACAGGGGGAATAATTCATGTTAATCAGTTGTTCAAACTGTGGTTTCTTGCATGTCGTTTATCTGATTACAAATCAGGGTGAGTTATAGTATGCTGGAAGGACCAATCAAAAACTCTGGTCTGGTGTAGGTTTTTGCTGGCATTGGAGGAATGATTAGTAGGGGGTCCCCTGACATAGTTTATCCAGACATTATTTGCTCTTTCATAATTAATATCTTGCAGTTTTCAACCATACACCCACAGAATTTATGCCTTCCTCTGCCCATTATAGTCATTTGATCTTCCCGAATAACAGGTTATTCAGACGGCACATGATTTCTCCAGAGGGGTTAAATCAAAGTGTTGAGACAGTTTTGTAATTTTTCTGTTATATTTTTGTTTTAAAGGGATAGTAATACTTCGTTTTATCTTTATTTTATTTTGGAGGCATTAAAAAAACATGAAGAACGATATGTCTTATCTTTCAAACCTTTATGGTTTGAGAGATATTCACAAGCAAAGTTTTCCCCTCCCGCCCCTTTTACCTAGTGTAAGCCATCTCTTCTCAGATGTGGAATGCAGTCCATAGGCCAGACAGATAACAGAAGGAGACAATCTTCTTCCTATGAGAACAATGAAAGCCATGCCCCCCTTGACAAGTTTTCAGCTTTTTCCCTTATCTTAATTGAAGATTGGCCCTCTCTGCAGTCTACCTTCTGCACAAGCTGAGCAGTGTTACATCAGTAAAAGGGGCGGGAGGGGGATACTTTGTCATTGATTTACTCTTGAACTACAACTCTGACAGTATTGAAATACACTCTCCAAAGTCCAAATACTATGATGATTAATTAGAGCTGCTTTTATTATGAAACATTTCTATCCCTTTAAGTTAATGTATTCTGTAAGAATATGTTCCTAATGCATATCTTGCTTGCTCTGCAAATATTAGTGGTTTTACGTATTAATAATAATTTAACAAATTAATATGTTAGGTATTAACCCTTTAATTGCCAAAGAGGTACCCAGTGCATTGCAACACAATGCATTGGATACCTCTCTGGCACTCATATGGTTAATATTGTACCTAATGTCACATATATAACATGTATTGCTATTATCATATCAGCTCTTATATTAGCAGCCACATCTGTGGCACTTTATTAATAATTGCATACTTGTTTGCATGGCACTTTATATTTTTTAAGAGTGATTTCTGATGGGATATGTAGTAATATTAAGAAAAATGAGTGGCTGTCCACTGGCGTGAGTTTGTCAGAGATGGCCGATGCGCAATAATGTGGATACCATATGCTACCTCTGGAGGTGTCAGTGATTAGTTACACTCCTCTGTGTTGGTCTAAATCCGCAAGTGGGTGTAGTTTTTGATGCAATCATTGATATTACTATTTTTTTTATTACTGTTATTTTTTACTTCTGGGATATGTGTAGCTTATACTGCTTACACTGTTTCTATTGAAACAACTCTTGTCATCAGAACTAGTCCCTCTGACTTCTTTCTTCAGCCGTAGAATGATTGACCTGTTGGTATGATGCTGTGTGCTCTGCTATGGCGTCCTCCATTGACTGGTGGGGTGGGGTGGGGTAGAAGGAATTTATAAGCTGGACTGCCTTGGCAACATGGTGATAATTTTTCTTGACAGTCTGAAAGTCATGAGGGAAAGGCAATTTATCCTGTAAACATGTTGATGTGAATGAACTCATGTTCTTAAAGGCCTTATATTTTATTTGTTTTAAATAAATACTGTTTTAACCCTACCATCCCTGACATTTTATCTAGTTCTAGAGTATGGCAGAGACCTGGAAAGGGGCAGGAAAATTCCCCTGAAAGATAGTGCTGAGGGACTGTTAATTTTGTGTATTACAGTAAAATTGAGTGTATATTACTTTTTGAAAGCAAGTGCAGCCATATTTGTTGGTGTTGTCCATTTACATCAGTGATTATTTTGGAAATATGTATTTATCCCTCGTGATGCTGTTGCTGTTCTCCAGAATTGCTCTGCTTTTATAATTATGGGTCTATGTATTTGCCCAAGAATATGGCTACAACTGTCCATCATATAGGTGGTTTTAATTTATTTTTGAATTAACTAAACCTGTCTGAGATAGGCAAGCCTACTTTAAATCCACCCAAAGGCATGCCTTGTAATAGTAATTAATCTGTACCTACCCCTTAAAGCAGACATAGTAGGAGGGGTAAAAGCAGCAGGAAGAACAGATACAGGATTGCAAATCAGGATAACAAAAGTAAGACCAGACTGAAACTATTTTATTATTGATTAGTAAACATTGTCACCTGGAATGATGAATAGTGGAGTTAGGAGACATGTATTAAAAAAGAGAATACTGTGACCTACTTTCTGGCTGATATGTTTATCCACTTATTGGATCTGCTGTGTAGCTAACATTTACAAAATTGTTGACATATTAGTGAAGAGAAGGACACAGAATACAGGATACAGCAAATGATGAAGTATCTTTTTCAAAATACATTATTATAAAACTGCTTTAACCCCTTGAATGCTAGGGGCAATGCTAATGCATAGTAAAACAATATATTGGAGATGTCTCAATCATGTAGGTGGACTAAATAGAGAAAATTCATCATTGTGAATGATCTAATGCAGGGGCACTCAAACCTGTCCTCAAGGAAATGCAACAGTGCATGCTCTCATGATAACCTCATTTAAAGGGATAGTAATACTCAAAATGTAAAGAAAAATATGTTGTAGGGTTTATCCCCCTGAGTAAAACAAGAGTACTTCCACTGCTTAAAGGTGTTTTAGTCAAAAGTTATTACAGCTCAAAGTTGAATTTTTTAGGTGCATTATCACAGTGGCCTGAAATTGTACAGTGGCGCTGTTGCTACACCATCCTATGGAGATTTATGGTCCCAGGACCAGAGCTGTCCATAGGATGGTGTAGCAACAGCGCCACTGTACAATTTCAGGCCACTGTGATATTGCACCTAAAATATTCAACTTTGAACCATAATAACATTTGAATAAAACACCTTTCAGCAGTGGATGTACCCTTGTTTTACTCAGGGGGATAACCCCTGCAACATATTTTTTTTTACATTTTAAGTATTGCTATCCCTTTAAACACAAGTGAATGTCATAAACAAAAGTAGATCTTTCAGATGATTGAACCAATTATTGATTCACCTGTGTTCATGTCAGGAGTTCCTTTAAACCTGCATCATTGGTAGGGCATGAAGACAGGATCTATTGTGGTCATTAAAAGGGTATGTGACACTCTATTTAGGGTTACTTGAGTGTTGACACAATCACTTGCAGACTGACTTTCTGAGATTTCTCATAGTTACATAGTTACATAGTTACATAGTAATTTAGGTTGAAAAAAGACTTGCGTCCATCCAGTTCAACCCTTTTCCTATTCCTGTTTACCATCGCTGACCCAAAAGAAGGCATCTGACTCCAAATGGCAATCAGATTTCTCCCTGGATCAACAAGCCCTAACTAAATATTAAACCCAATACTAACGTGCATAGCCCTCTATATTATGCTCTTTTAAATAAGTATCCAGGCCCCTTTTAAAGGCATCTAATGTATTTGATAGCACCACCTCCTCCGGAAGTGCATTCCATACCTTTATTGTCCTTACTGTAAAGAAACCCTTCCGCTGTTGTAGACTAAATCTCCTTTCCTGAAGTCTAAGCGGGTGGCCCCTTGTCCTGTGTACTGTTCTGTTAATGAACAGGTCTTTTGAAAGCCCTTTATATGGGCCTTGAACATATTTATATAGTGTTATCATATCCCCTCTAAGACGCCATTTCTCTAGTGTGTACAAGTTTAACTTTTTTAGCCTCTCTTCATAACTAAAACATTCCATTCCCCTTACTCATGTCCCTTCAAAGGCAAATAAGAAGTTACAAGTGCTGAACAAAAAGTTTTGTATGAAATATGAAACTTCTTGCCAAACAGTTGTTTTGTTTGTCATTTTAGATAATCACATTGTAGAAAAAGAGATTAATTGATATCCAGAACAAGGTAGGAGAGCTTTTTCATTGTGTTAGCAGACACACAGAGCATCTGGACGACTCTAACAGTCTCTTCTCACCTAAATTCTCCAGTTTTGTCTTTGTCCTTCTCCCTTGCTCTGTCTTTCCCATTCTCCACTTCTCCTTTTCTCTCATGTTGTATTTCCCCCTCTTCATCACTTCCCTTCTCTCTCTTCTATCTTACCATGACCCTCTCCCTCTGTCCCATGCTCCCGCTTCTTTTCTCCTTCTCTGTTCATTACTTCCACCCAATCCACTTTATCTTCTGCGCTCTCCAATGCTGTTGCTCCCACCCCGACTCTCTTCTGTGCATCCCATGTTTCCTTTGTCTCTCTCTCCCCATCTCTCTCTCCCCTTCTCCCACTGTCCATATGTGATTCATTCTAAATCAGTTCAGACAGAACCAACATTTTCTGAGTTCTCCAAATCGATTCATGAAATCTTTAGTTATAGCAATAGTAAAGACCCCAAACAATAGGGAACAGCGAAAACAGGCATGATACATTTCCTTGTGCCCAAAGCACTGGATTAATTAAGGGTGCCATATTTCCATCACATGTAACAAGATTTCTTTTAAGGTTTGGATTTCATGTAAAATACGTTTTAAAGGGCATCTATTATATAATATCTCCTTATAAGCAGATCTGATCCCCTGGGAGCCCTGGTAGACCAAACGAGGACTCACAATGGTGCTCTGAAAAGAAACTCCCAGTGTTCCCCTGTTGCATTGATGATACAGTGCATAGTATTTTGTCCTGCATGATACAACAGGTATATGGGGACTGCAAACACAACCCAGGAGTTTGGCTGAGTACCACATACTACTAGACTGTGTTCCACCAGAATGGCTAATAGGAACAATTTTAGGGCTGTACAGTGAAGCCATGGGTATCTTATGTCTGCTTCCACAGACTTAGTAATATGTTATAATTGACCTTTAAATTGTACATATTAAAATACCCTTTCTGCCTAATATATGTACATGATTTACTTTTTAGAAAGTGTTTTACCAGGAAGAATACATTGAGATTTCTCTAGTTCTCAGCTATGTCCTGGAGATAAAGAAAGGTGTATCTAAGGTACTACTAACAGCTCACTGCCAGAATCAGTCAACATAGAATTAAAGTCAGAACAAATAATATCATCACACTTAAATCAGTCTTGACAAATTGCAATTTTTTGGGAAAGAGGAGAGAAGTAACTGAGATAACATTCTGAAACAAAATTAATTTTGATTGAATATTCTATGCATGCAAACAATGCATTTTGAGGTAATATAGATGTAAATGAAAGAAAGATGTTAGATATATCAACTCTTAATACTACTGACATCAGAATAGAGTATACATCTGTATAATGTTATATCAACTTTTTCAGAGCTTTTGTAATTAGGGTTTTTAAAATTGTTACTGTTATTTATATGATTATTTTTTTTCTGTTTCTTTATAGTCTACCTACCATGGTTTCCACCAGGCCTGACTGAATACTACTACACTGGATTATGAAAAAAATATTTGCCCCAAAAAATGGTGTTGTTGGCCCATTTGTTCTTATTTCAATTAAATTTGTGTTTGTTTTACCAGTCTCCGTGGTCTTATTATTATGTTGTATATTTTGTTAATATGCTGATGCAGCATCATGAAGTGATGGATGTTTATAAAATCAAGATGAGCAAGTGTGTGATAAAATTCACTCTCTTGTACTATAAGGCAGTTCAGTGTCTGTGTAAACCTTTAATAATGCAAAAGGACTGGTCAGAGACAATCAATAAGGGACAAACCTGCTATAGAATTTAGCAGGCTTTATAGTAATGGTAACCTACCCAGTGTGCAGTCTCTTTTAGCTCTCTAGTGCCTTAATCAGAGATAAAACATCCTAAAGCATATCATACTGATACTACTAAAATGGCAGTCCAGCTACAATGTTCCAAGGAATTCCTCCCTGAAGAAGATAAACAGCCAAATCCAGTTATACGTCTCTGCCTTGTTGGGCATCATCCATGATGTATAGTTGATCTCATTAGGCCAGTGGTTCTCAATCTGTTTTTGTTCGGGGCACCCCTAACACACAATCTAGAACATTATGGGCACACCTAACATATTTAAAGTACTTTATCAAGGGCATAAGAAGAGAACAATACATAAATATACAGTTATTATTAGGTCTTATAAACTTAATAACAAAACTATACATAATGTGCATAACAATTTCTATAAATCTTTATTTAAAAAGTCCATTTTTGTCAGTCTTCATAGAAAACATGGGGCACCCAAAGTTGATGTTTGTGGCACACCAAAGTGCCACGGCACCCTGGTTGAGAATCACTGCCCTAGGCACTGTGGTCAAGGGTCTACGGCCGGACTTCCCTATTACCTTTAGGGTGACCAAACCTAAGGAACATTTGTATGCCCAAAAGTACTGGTCAAAGATGCACAAGTAGGAACGAACATGCTATAGAATGTAGCAGGCTTTATAAAAAGGTTATCCTTCCCTAGGTGCAGTCCCCTTTTTAATGGACCTGATTTGTGAAAGCAAATAAATGGAATGGAAACAAACGCTTTCTGTGTGAGAACTGAAGGAAAAATGACCCCATGTGGATTACAGGATAAGCTCCACCACCACATCCTCTCTATTGATTTTTTTGTATGGGCTCCTCTTGTTTCTCTCTACCCTGCCACTATCCATAAGCAATGTGTTCTAATTGATTTTAATAAATCCAACATTTTTCTGTGTCCTCTGAATCAATTTGTGAAATTTATCATTTGCGTTTCATTCAGGTCTGGTCTTGGTCCCTGATGGGTGTTGCCCCAATAAAACAGCTGCAGATTATGAGAGTTGTAGTCCAACAGAAATGATATAGCTACAGATTACCCATTCCAGATCTAGAATCTCTAAGGCAGGGCCTTGAGTTTCACCAAAAGTGTTTTGTTCTAAGGCATTATGTCCACTCAGAGGTGCTACAAATCACATTTTTCACTCCCATGTGCTATTGCAGAGAACAAATATAGATATCCACATCAGACTAAACCAACAGAATCAGAAAAACCATAGATGTAGGTGTCGACCTATGAGAACCTCATAGGCATAGTGCAGCTTATTCCCTCTAGGAACATAGAATGCAAAAGCCAATTCCTTGGGTACCTTTCTAACTTAGGGAGACAAACAAAGAAATATTGTTACTGAGAACTAACAAAATAATGCATTTTGTTCTAAGGCCTGGAGGCATCTCAGAGGTGCTACAAATCAGGTTTATCACTCCCATGTGCCATGCCATCCAACTGGTCCCGCCCTCGGACAGTCCAGCTCCGAAATTTCAGGCAAAACCACAGATGTAAGTTTTGACCTATGTGAGTCTTGTCGGTGCAGTGCAGCTGATTACCTCTAGAGAGCAAGAGCCCTTGCCTGGGATACCCTTCCAAATTAGAAAAACAAAGAAGTCTTATGACAAGCACTCACTAAAGATGAGCAAAATAAATGTTTTGTAGTAAAGCATGGAAGCCTCTCAAAGGTGCTACAAATCAGATTTTTCCAGTCTTATGTGCCATTGCAGAGAGAAAAATCTCCATATCCACATCAGACTAATCCCACCCAAAAACAGACCAGCTCTAAAATGTCAAGAAAATTTTCTCCACATAAGAGAATCAGCAATACCAAAGATGTACAATTTGACCTCTGTTATATCAGAGTGATGCAACTGATTCCCACTAGGCACATAGAGAGCAAGGGACCATGTCTGGGATACCCTTACAACTCAGGGAGACAAACAAAGAAATATTGTGACAAGCACTCACTGAAGATAAACAAAATAAAGTGTTTTGTTCTAAGGCACTGTGGCTTCTCAGAGGTGCTACAAATCACATTTTTCTCTCCCATGTGTCTTTGCAGAGACAAAATCTCCATGCCCACATTAGACTGGCCCCACCCTCAGACAGTCCAGCTCCAAAATGTCAGGCAAATCATTGTTGCAGAATCAGTAAGACCACAGACATACATTTTGACATATGTGAGTCTTATCAGTGTGGTTCAGCTGATTACTTCTAGACACATAAAGAGCAAGGACACATGCCTAGGATACCCTTCCAACTTAAGCAGACAAGCAAAATAAGGTGTTTCTTGGAAGGCACAAGGGTCTCTCAGAAAAGCTACAAACTGCATCTTTTGCTCTTGTAGAAATAAAATATCCATATCACACTCACATCACTATCAGACAGCCCAGCACTGTCATGTTAGGTAAATCCACTCTGCACAAGCGAACCATCAGAACAACAGAGATACTCTTCAGCCTATGCATGACTCATCAGAGAAGTTGCAACATAGAGAGCAAAGACCCATGAGAGGGATACCCTTCCAACTTAGGGAGACAAACAAAGAAATATTGCGATGAGCACGCACTGAAGATGAACAAAATAGATGATTTGTAGAATCTCTGAGAGGTCACCATGCCTTAGAACAAAACACTTTACTTTGTTCGTCGTCAGTGAGTGCTCCTCACAGGATTTCTTTGTTTGTCTCCCTAAGTTTGAAGGGTCTCCCAGACATGGGCCCTTGCTCTCTATGTGATGAGAGGGAATCAGCTGCCCCATGCTGATGAGGCCCATGAAAGGCAAATTGTGTGTCTGTGGCTCTGTTGAGCCTCTTGTATAGTGAGTATTTGCTAGATGTTTCAGAGCTGAACTGTCTGAGTACAATACCCGTCTGCCATGGAAGTGGAGATTTTTTTTCTCTCTGCAATGACACATGGGAGTGAAAAATGTGATTTTTATTCTCTCTGAGAGGCAGGCATGCCTTAGAACAAAACACTTTAATTTGTTTCTTTTCAAAGAGTATCACAATATTTCTTTGTTTGTCCTCCTAAGTTAAAAGGGTATCTCAAGCATGGGTCCTTGCTCTCTATGTGCTGAGATGGAATCAGCTGCATACCACTGATGAGATCCACATAGAATGAAATGTAGGTCTGTGGGTTTGCTGTTTTTCCTGCAGAGAGGATTTGCAAGACATTTTGGTGCTGGACTGTTTGAGGGCGGGACCAGTCTGATGTGGACATGGAGATTTTCTCTCTGCAATGGCAAATAGGAGAGAAAATGTGATTTGAGAGGCCACTGTGCCTTAGAACCAAACACTTTATTTTGTTTGTCCTTAGTGTGTGTTTGTCACAATATTTCTTAGTTGGAAGGTTATCCCAGGCATGGGCCTTTGCTCTCTATGTAACCAGAGGGAATCAACTGCAGCACACTGACGAGACCCACATAGACTAAAACGTACATTTGTGGCTCTACTGATTCTCTTGTGCACATGGGAACAAAAATGTGATTTGTAGCTCCTATGAGTGGCCCCCATACACTTGAACAAAACACTTTATTTTGTTCATCCTCAGTGAGTGCTCGTAACAATATTTCTTTGTTTGTCTCCCAAAGTTGGAAGAGTATCTCAGGCATGGGGCCTTGCTCTCTATGTGCCAAAAGGGAATCAGCTGTACCACACTGAAGAGGCCAACATAGGCTGAAATGTGTGTCTTTGGTATTACTGGTTCTCTTGTGCAGAGAGGGTTTGCCTGGCATTTTGGAGCTGGACTCACTGAGGACAGGACCAGTCCAATGTGGACATGGAGCTTTTCTCTCTGCAATGGCACATGAGAATGAAAAACATGGTTTGTAAAGAAACCTTGGGTACCTAATGTGTGCTGCTCGAAAAAATGGTGTTATAGGGGTGCCATGCTTAGGAAGGTATGCACTGGTGAGTATTTTGTCTCATATTATGAATATGCAATGTAATAAGAGTAAAATTGAAGACTGGCAATATATTGAACAAGAATTAATTGGCATTATGAGGTTGGAATATGTATTACAATATCATCAAGATAGAATAAGAGTGTTGGATAGGGGTCTTCCAGTGGTTACTGAAAGTTGTATTGAATCTTGGCTGGTCTTTAAAAAAAAGAGTTGGAATGAAAGATCGGGCTATAAAAAGTACCCCTATAGAAATTTTACAAAATAATATGTATACTTTGAAGTTTAGGGAATGGCAGAATTATAGGGAAGGAGAGATTGGTGACTTATTGGGGGAGGGGAAAATGAAACCTTTCCTGCAACTTGTCATTGAATTTAAAGGGATAGTAATACTTCATTTTAACTTTATTTTATTTTGTAGGCATTCAAAAAACATGAAGAACGATATAAGTCTTATCTCTCAAACCTTTATGGTTTAAGAGATCTTCACAAGCAAAGTTTCCCCTCCCCGCCCCTTTTACCTAGTGTAAGCCATCTCTTCTCAGATGTGAATCTGGTTCTACTCTCAAACAATCCTCACTGCTGGAGAGAAAGAGCAGAACCACAGACATACATTTCAGGCTATGGCAGCTTCATCAGTGTGGTGTGCCCGATTCTTTTTAAGCACGGAGAGAGTAAGGGCCCATGCCTGGGATACCCTTTTAACTTAGAGTAACAAACAAATAAGTATTGTGACAAGTACTTATTGGGGATGAACAAAATAAGGTTTTATTCTAAAGCATGCTGGTCTCTCAGAGGAGCTACAAATCACATTTGTTTGCCCCTATGTGCCATTTCAGAGAGAAAAATCTCCATTTCCATGGATAGTCCCACTCAGAAATATAAAACAAATCTTCTCTGCATGAGAAAATCAGCAAAACCACAGACATGCATTGGTGCAGCTAATTCTCTCTGGGCACATAGAGAGCAAGGTCCAATCCTGTGATAAATTTCCAACTTAGGGAGACAAACAAAGAAATATTGTGACAAGAACTCAGTGAGGACGAACAAAATAAAGTGTTTTGTTCTAAGGCATGGTGGCCTCTCACAGGTGCTACAAATCACATTTTTGCTCCATGTTCCATTGCATAGAGGAAATCTCCAGATCCACATCAAACTGGTTCACCCACAGACAGTCCAGCTCTGAAATGTCAGGCAAATCCTCTCTGCAGAAGAAAATAAGTAATGCCACAGACATACTTTCCAGGCTATGTGGGCAGCATCAATGTGGTACAGCTATTTCTCTCTAGGCATATAGAGAGCCCATGCCTTGGCTACCCATGCAACTTAGGGAGACAAACATAGAAATATTGTGACGTGCACTTATTGAGGATGAACAAAATAAAGTGCTTTGTTCCAAGGCATGGTGGTCTCTCAGAGGTGCTAAAAATCACAATTTTTACTCCCATTTGCTATCGCAGAGAGAAAATCTCTGTGCCCACATCAGCCTGCACTCAGTCACAGACAGTCCAGCACCAAAACATCAGGCAAATCCTCATTACAGTAGAGAATCAGCAGAACCACAGAAGTAGGTTTTAGTCTATGTTGGCCTCCTCCGGGGTCAGGGAGGGCATGTGTGGGTATGCAGCTGATTTTTCACTAGGTGCAAAGTGAGCAAGGGCCCATGCCTGGAATACCCATCCAACTTAGGGAGACAAACAAAGAAATATTGTGACACACCCTCACTGAGGATGAACAAAATAAATTGTTTTGCTTTAAACCATGGTGGTATCTCAGAGGTGCTTCAAAACAAGTTTTTTGCTCCTGTGTGCCATTGCAGAGAGGAAATCACCATGTTCACATCAGACTGGTCCCCCCCTCAGACAGTCCAGCTCCAAAATGTCAGGCAAATCTCTCTGTACGAGAGAATCAGCAAAACCACAGACGTACATTTCAGCCTATGTGGGTTTCGTTGGCATTGTGCAGCTAGGCACAAAGAGAGCAAGATCCCATGCCTGGGATACCCCTTCCAAATTTGAGAAACAAAGTAACTTTGTGATGAGCACTCACTGAGGACAAACAAAATAAAGTGTTTTTTTCTATGTCATGGTGGCCTCTCAGAGGTGTTACACATCATTTTTTTGACACCATGTGCCATTGCTGAAAAGAAATCTCATTGTTCAGACTGGTCCCACCCTCAGAACATCCTGCTCAGAAATGTTATTCAAATTCTGAAAAAAAAAAAAAAAAAAAAAAAGAAAAAAAAAAAAAAAAAATCAGCAAAACTACATACTATCTGTGTGGACTTCAGCAGTGGTCCGTAAAGAGCAAGGGTCCATGTCTGGGATTACCTTCCAACTTAAGGAGACAAGAAATATTGTGACAAGAACTCACTGTGGACTATCAAAATAAAGTATTTTGCTTTAAGCCATGGTGGCCTATCAGAGGTGCTACAAATCACAGTTTTGGATTCCATGTGCCATTGTAGAGACACAGCCCAGCTCAGAAAATCACCATATCCACATAAGACTGGTCCCACCCTCAGACAGTCCAGCTCCAAAATGTTAGACAAAACCACAAACATAGTTTCAGCCTATGAGGACCTCATCTGCGTAATGCAGCTGATTCTTTCTAGTCACAGAGAAAGTAAGAGCCCATGCTTGGGATACCCTTTTAACTTACGGAGAAAAACAAAGAAATATTTTGACAAGCAGTCACTAAGGACAAACAAAATAAAGTGTTTTTTTTCCCTCTAAGGAATGGTGACCTCTCAGAGGGGCTGCAAATCATGTTTTTTGTGAATGTGTGCCATTGCAGATAGAAAATCTCCATGTCCAAATCAGACTGGCCCCTCCCCCCGACAGTCCAGCTCCAAAATATTAACCAAATCATCTGTGCAAGAGAGAACCAGAAAACCCACAGATGTACTTTTCAGCCTACGTGTGCCTCACCTGTGTGGTGCAGCTATTTCCCTCTAGGCACAAGAGAGCAAGGGCCCATGCCTGGGATACCCTTCCAACTTAGGGAGGCAAACAAAGAAATATTGTGACAAGCACTCACTGAGAACAAACAAAATAAAGTGTTTTGTTCTAAGGCATGGTGGCCTCTCATGGGTACTACAAGTCATGCTTTTCACTCTCATGTGCCATTGCATAGAGAAAATCTCCATATCCACATCAAATTGGTCCATCCACAGACAATACAGCACCGAAATATCAGGCAAATTCTCACTGCAGGAGAGAATCGGCAGAACTACAGACTTACTTTTTTTTTTTTTTTTTTTGCCTACATGGGCCTCATCAGCGGGGAACAGCAAATTCCCTTTAGGAACATAGAGAGCAAGGGCCTATGCCTGTTATATCCTTCCAACTTAGGGAGACAAACAAAGAAATATTGTGACAAGCACTCACTGAGAACAAACAAAATAAAGTGTTTTGTTCTAAGGCATGGTGGCCTCTCATGGGTACTACAAATCATGCTTTTTACTCCCATGTGCCATTGCATAGAGGAAATCTCCATATCCACATCAAACTTGTCCATCCACAGACAACCCAGCTCTGAAATGTCAGGCAAATCCTCACTGCAGGAGGGAATCAGCAGAACTACAGACTTACTTTTTAGCCTACATGGGCCTCATCAGTGTGGGGCAGCAAATTCCCTCTAGGACCATAGAGAGCAAGGGCCTATGCCTGTTATAACCTTCCAACTTAGGGAGACAAACAAAGAAATATTGTGACAAGCACTCCCTGAGGACGAACAAAATAAAGTGTTTTGTTCTAAGGAATGGTAGCCTCTCATGGGTACTACAAATCATGCTTTTTACTCCCGTGTGCCATTGCATAGAGGGAATCTCCATATCCACATCAAACTTGTCCATCCACAGACAATGCAGCTCTGAAAAATCAGGCAAATCCTCACTGCAGGAAAGAATCAGCAGAACTATAGACTTACTTTTAAGCCTACATGGACCTTATCAGTGTGGGGAAGCAGATTCCCTCTAGGAACATAGAGAGCAAGGGCCCATGTCTGGGATAACTTTCCAACTTAGTGAGACAAACAAAGATATATTTGACAAGAGTTAACTGCGGATGAACAAAATAAAGTGCTTTGTTCTAAGGCATGTGCCATTGGAGAGAGAAAATCTCCATGTCCACATTAGCCTGGTCCTGCCTTCAGACAGCCCAGCTCTGAAATGTTAGGCCAAACCACAGATGTACATTTTGGCCTATGGGGGCCTCATCACTGTGGTGCAGCTGATTTCCTCAAGGTATATAGAGAGAAAGAGCCATTGCCTGGGATTATTATTTTAATCTGGGAAGACAAACAAATAAATATTGTGATAAGCTTTCACTGAAAATGAACAAAAGAAAATGCTTTGATTTAAGGCATAGTAGCCTGTTAGAAAAAAATTCAAATCTCATTATTTGTTGTTATGTTTCATTGCAGAGAGAAAAATCTCTAGATCCAAAACAGACTAACCCAAGCATCAGACAGTCTAGCTCTGAAATAGCAAGCAGATCCGCTCTACACAAAAGACACCACAGATATATTTTGGTCCATGTGGGTCTTGTCAGTGTGCTGAATAGTGATGAGCGAGCATGCTCGGCCGAAGCTCAGTTCGGCTCGAGCATCGCTTTGCTCGGCACATGGCGGTACTCGTACGAGTACCGCATGTGCTCGCCCACCATGTTCGGGTCTCCTCCCCGCACGTTTCGCGGCTGCTGCGCAGCCAATAAACGTGCGGGGAGGCTCTGACATCAGTGTAATGCCAGCAGCCATGTTGGCTGCTGGCATTACACTGATTGGCTGGCCAGAACCCGTGATCGGGTGCTGTATAGCACCCGACGCGCGAGTTCGGCTCATTCTTAGCCAGGGAGAGATGCGCTTAGGCAGGGAAAGTCAGTGTAGGGAGAATAAAATTGTTGAAACTCTTTCAAGACCCAAAAGTCCTTTTTAGGACTGTTGTGCGTGGGGGCAGCATTTATATTTTGTTTGGGGGGGCACAATTTCCTTTTTTTTGTGGGGGGGATATTTGAAAGGTGACATATAATACTAGATGCACAGGAAGTCAGTGTAGGGAGAATAAAATTGTTGAAACTCTTTCAAGACCCAAAAGTCCTTTTTAGGACTGTCGTGTGTGGGGGCAGCATTTAATTTTTTTTGGGGGTGGCAGAATTTCATTTTTTTGTGGGGGGGGGACATGTTCTAAGGTGACATTGTACTAGGTGCACAGGGACAAATATTTCACAGTGCAGTGACAAGCTGACATATTCTGTTAGGTGCACAGGGCCAATGATTTTACAACGCAGCGACAAAAAGGGCCATTTTAAACGTGTGCCTAGCCATAGATTATTGTCACATTCTGTTTAGTGTGCAAATTCACAAATTAACGTCACATATTCCGTTCACTGTGCCTAGCCGCAGATTAGCGTCACATTCTGTTTTGTGTGCCTAGCCGCAGATTAGCGTCACATTCTGTTTCGTGTGCCTAGCCGCAGATTAGCGTCACATATTGTTTAGTGTGCCTAGCCGCAGATTAACGTCACATATTGTTTAGTGTGCCTAGCCGCAGATTAGCGTCACATATTGTTTAGTGTGCCTAGCCGCAGATTAGCGTCACATATTGTTTAGTGTGCCTAGCCGCAGATTAACGTCACATATTGTTTAGTGTGCCTAGCCGCAGATTAGCGTCACATATTGTTTAGTGTGCCTAGCCGCAGATTAGTTTTTATCTTCCTTTTTGTGTGTTTTACGGTCAGTCTGTAAAAATGGCGTACTACGGGCGAAACATTGTTCCCAGCAGCGACGTTGTATGTATGTATGTATGTATGTATGTATGTATGTATGTGTATGTGTGTGTGTGTGTGTGTGTGTATGTGTGTGTGTGTGCGTGCGTGCGTGCGTGCGCGCGTGCGTGCGTATGCGGGTGTGCGCGTATGTGGGTGTGCGCGTGTGCGCGTGTGTGCGCGCCTGCCTGCCTGACATTTTGGAGCTTGACTGTGTGCAGCAACAGTTTGATATGGAAATTTTCACTCACCATTGAGACACCACACTTCAGGTCAGACTTAAAGGTGGCTGATATAAAAAATAAATAAATAGGTGACAGCATATTTTTCAAGCACAGTAAGCGATTTAGGGCTTGATCTCCATGTCGGAGTTAAAACCAATGTGAAGAAACAAAGGCCTTTCGCGAGTTAACCAAGACTGGGTGAAGTGAGATTCAAATCTCCACTACCCACAAAGGCTAAAGGACAATGGCCTACAAAACACACGGAAACTACAAAACCTGAGTCGCCTAAGATCTGACCTCAACGCCGTTGCAAAACACATGATAAATAATGTGCAATAAGTCCTAAACAAAGAAAGAAGCGAACTTCCGACGTTTCTTAGTGCCCCAGCCAATCACAACACCCCAACAACACTATATATAGACCCAAAATAACCGACACACCTTTGTCTGTATTTCGAGTTCCAAGAGCTAAATCACAGGACCCGGGAGCGGAGGCTAGAGTGAGAGAAAGGGAGATAGGTGCATACATAGAAGTTAGTAGGAGTTGTTGGAGAGCTGCACACCTTAAAGTGACACAAAACAAACTTTTGCACATATCTAAAACACGCATCTAAACACAAACACACATACACACACATAGCCCATTTTTTTTCATAGTAAACCACATACACTTTAAACTTTTATTTGACAGTGTGAGTCTGTGAGTGCAAGTGAGTGACAGAGAGTGAGTGAGTGTGTGTGTGAGGGACTGAGTGAGTGCCTGTGTGTGAGTCGGTGAGAGAAATGGAGAGGAGAGAGTGATGGGGAGAGTAGGAGGAGAGGAGGAAGAGGAGCAGGTGGGTATCCCTGTCAGGGTAGGGGAGGGAGCTCCCTGGGGAGGAGGGGGAGCCACACAAGAAGAGGCACACAAAGTGCAAGGCCTGAGATGGCAGTGGGACAAAGAGGTACATCTGGGGGAGCACTCAACACAGGCAGGGCCATCACAGGCAGGGCTGGAGAGCCAAAGGCAAAGCTCCCAAAGATCCTCTGGGGGTATGGTGGAGGAGGACAGGGTGAGAGACCCCCAATTCACTGAGTAGGAGAACTTTGTCCTGGTGGAGGATGTCATTGCGAGGGAGATGATCCTGTTTCCCAGGGGGAAGGTTGTTGGCATGGGGGTCAAGAAGAAAGCAGCATGGAGAAAGGTCCTGGCTGCTGTGAGTGCAGTATCCAGCTGCAGCCGGTCACTGGAAACTGTCAAGAAGAGGTGGGCGGACTACAAGGCCAAGATCAAAAAGAAAATGGGACAGGAGGCTCTGCATGCTGCCGGCACGGGGGGTGGCCCAGCCCTGTGCATGGACTGCAGCAAGTGGGAGGAGGCAGTCCGCAGGACACTATCTGCAACAGCGGTGCAGGGGATCCCGGGATGGAGTGACACAGGGGATGAAAGGAACCTCCAGACCACCGGTAAGTGAATCAAGGCCTACATACATATCACACCAAACTTGACACCTACCATACATAGGCCAACACAGTGGCACCTGAAGACATGGACAGCATTCCACACCATAAATTCAGCAACACAGGTTGGAGGGACTTCAAACAAGGACGGAATACTTGACAAACACAGCCTGAATGGTAATGGTCAAGTCCCTGTTGAATCCCCTTCCTGCTACAACAACATCATGCACAGCACAAAAACAATGCACACTGTCATGTGTCAGTCAAAGATCTAACTGTTATGTGCATCACATTGTCATACATAGAGTGACAAAGAGGTCAGCACATAACCCCTTGAGTACCACAGGGATAAGCAATGCATTGTGTGACAATACATTGGCTAGTCCCCTGGCAATCAAAGGGTTATGGAAGATAGCAAGGTGGGGAAATGACTTGTGTTCTGGAGTATTGTTACTGCATGTCAGGGCTAGGCATTGTACATGTAGGTCCAAGTGGAATAGTCAGGGTTCAGCTTTCTGCATCATATGTAGCCTGCAGAGTGTGGATGGCCAGGGGGCATTCACCGTCATCACCACTCTGCAGGACATATGCGATTCACAAGGCTTAACCATGACGGGGGGGTGGGACATACACTAGGGTGTCAGATAGAGGTGACAATGTATACATGACAACTGCAGTGTCATCACATCTGCAATCCCTGTGTTATTCTGTAGAACCAATGCATTGAGATCTAAATAACTCGTGACATATCAGTGCTTAGTCTTCATAGCATAACATAGGAAAAGGTAGAAGCAATCTCCAATAGTATAGTATAACCATGCACATGTTTGCTGTGTGTTAGGATTTTAGCTGTCCTGGGGTGTTTTCTTATGTTCTTCAGCTGATTGTGTTGTTGGGTTACACAAATCATGTTTGTTGGTGTGCTTGGTGTGTCTGTTACTGTTGCTGACATCATTAGTTGGACTTTGTAGTCATTGGTCATCCCTGGTGCGTTGTTGTGTTTAGAGGTCCTAGTGTGTTTGCTGTTGAGGCCTAAGTGTATGACTTGCAATGGGTTTGTGGGTGTGATGGTTCAGTTTTGGTCACCACATGGATCCTTATGAATGGGGATAGCAAGGAGGTATGCTTTTCCATCCATACTGCTCAGGATACACATGATGACCAAAGCTACACCATTGTAGGTTGGTAAGATCATTGTATGGTATAATTGAAGCTTAGCAATGTGTGTCAGGATGGTAACCAATTCAATTCAAAGCAATGCAATGGATTCCATCCTGTCACTCACTAGGTCACATGTCAGTGTAATAGTCTTGCCTGTCATAGCTCACATCACTAATTAAATCATGTCATTTGCCCACACAGCACACATGCCATCCCGTGTGGAGGACTCTGGAGAAACCTCCTCTCAAGAGCCCACCACCTCCAGGATGCTGCCACCACCACGACCACCACCACCACAGCAGCAGCAGGCTCATCATGGTCCCCAAGCTCCACCGCCACCACACCAGCAGCAGTGGCCTCATCATGGCCCCCAGGCTCCACTGTCACCACACCAGCAGCAGTGGCCCCAACATGGCCCCCAGGGTCCACTACCACCACGGCAGCAGCAGTGGCCCCAACATGGCCCCCAGGGTCCACCACCACAGCAGCAGCAGTGGCCCCAACATGGCCCCTAGGTTCCACAGCCTCCTCAGCAGCAGCAGTGGCCCCAACATGGCCCCAAGGGTCCACAGTCACCTCAGCAGCAGCAGTGGCCTCATCATGGCCCCCAGGGTCCACAGTCACCTCAGCAGCAGCAGTGGCCTCATCACGGCCCCCAGGGTACACATTCACCTCAGCAGATGCAGTCGCCTCATCATGCCCCCCAGGGTCCACAGCCTCCTCAGCAGCAGTACACAGTACTACAGGATGCACCACCAGCCATGGGGAGACATAGGATACCCTACACTGTGGAGATGCCACACCATGGGCAACCAGTAGACCACAGCCACAGGACAGTAGCCTGTGGCCATTAGAGTATGAGCATCTTGGGCTAATTGGTCTGCCACAATGCCCCCAAGCCCTGGAGGTGTTCACCCCACCATCACCATCCCAACCCACAACAATACCCCCACCATCCATGCCAGCCACCCGGTCAGAAGGTGTAACATCCCCAGGGGGTGGTTCATCTGGGTATGAAGCTGTTATGTCCCATGCTCCCTCCACAGCGGAGTACATGGCTCCACACCATCTCCACCACCACCTGAGGTGGAGCCACAGGACATCCAGAGGGCATCCCCACCACTGTCCCGTCCTCCCTCAACACCAAACACTCCTGCACATACAGTGATCCTGGATCAGGAGTGTGTGGCACTACAGAGGAGGCATCTCTGGGTGGCCAGGAGGTGTGCTCGGTCCCTGGCCTGCATGAGGTCTATGGAGGTCCAGCAGTTGACCATGACTAACCACCTGGTCACCTATACCAACCGGATGTCAGACGTGATGGGCCAGGTGGTAGCCAAAATGCGGGAGTCCAACAGGCTTGAGACCCTGCGCCAGGCCCAGGCCTCCAATGAGGGTTCCAGTGCCACAACCCCTGCCAGCTCTCCACCACCCCCACCGCCACCCACAGTCTCCAGACCCACTAGGTCCTCATGCCGTAGAGTGCAGGAGGGCACCCTTGCAACCCACGCCAAAGCCCCCCCCCAAAAAAAAAATAGTCCATTGTTCTCTAAATAAACAGGCACTTGTTGCTTCTACTCATGTCCATGTCTGTTTGTTTGTTATCATAACCGGTTAGTGGCAGAGTTGTCTCCAATGCATTGTAAAGCTATGCAGTGAACATAGCTCATGCACAACTAACCTGGGTATGGGATATTGAACAATGGGAGGGGGCACACACAACATACACTGTGGTGGAGTTGTCTACAATGCATTGCAAAGCTATGCAGTGAACACAACTCATGCATGATGAATGGCGTCACAAGATTTTACAGCAGGAGAGAGCACACACATCACATACAGAAATGTTTGTACAAGTTCAACTCACAGACCACATATCAAAGCCAGACAACATCAGGGTGTTGTTCCATGATGTGACTTGAACTTGAACAACATGAACACATTAGATACATCAAAGGATCAACAACTTGGTCACAATTAAGGGGATAGTTATACTTAAAATGTCTAAACAAATATGTAGTAGGGTTCATCCCCCTGAGTAAAACAAGGAAACTCCCACTTCTGAAAGGTGTTTTATTTACAAGTTATTTCAGCTCAAAATGGAATTTTATAGATGAAATATCACAGTGGCCTGAAATTGTCAAGTGGTGCTGTTGCTACACCATCCTATGGAGATTTATGGTGCTGGGACCAGAGCTGTCCATAAGTTGGTGTAGCAACAGCGCCACTTGAAAATTTCAGCCACTGTAATATTGCATCTAGCAAATTTAACTTTGAGCTGTAACAACTTGTGAATAAGACACCTTTCAGGTGGGAGTTCCCTTGTTTTACTCAGGGGGATAAACCCTACTACATATATTTTTAAAATATATTCAGTATTAGTATCCCTTTCAAACTCTGACGAGGGAGAGGTAATCAATGACACAAGATAGTCATATATGCTCAAATGTTTAATTGACATCGACACTAACAGGTGATCCTCATGGACATGGATTCAACGTTTCACCGGGACAAACTTCTGGCCCATGAGGTGTCATGCCATGGATGCCTGCAGAGAGTGAAAAGAAGATTGGAAAGTGCACTAAGAACACAACAGTCATGCTATTGCTGAACCATCATCATACCCTTGAGTACCAGAGGGGTACACAACACATTGCTCATCAATGCTTTGGAGACCTTCATGGCACTCCACGGGTAAAGCTTTGTTATTTGACATGGAGTGAACAATCCATTGCTTGTCAAGGTGTTGTCTAGCCATCGTGACCTTATGGGTTTTGGATCAAGGAGATGGCAAGCAGACATATGTATATGTGAGTGGGCACACACATCAGTGTGTAAACCAAGACCCATGAAACAGAGGAGCTATTTCATGGATCTCGATCTACATACTGATGAGGTGTGTGCTCATGTTCCGTGTCACACACATATGTATGTCTGCTTGCCATCCCCTTGATGAGCACCTCATATGGTCATGACGCCTGGACAACACATTGACAAGCAATGGAGTGGAATATTCACTGTGCTATACACACACAAACAAGTCAGCATGGCAGGCCTTGCAACCTGACTCACAGATCGTTACTGCCACACCTTAGCCAACACCACACACAACAACCATCCCCATTTTATTCCATTAGGCATTGATCACATGCCGTGGAGGTAAATCCATTATCCCATGAACCCTTTGAGTGCCAGAGGGGTACACAACTGATTGCCTTGCAATGTTTCATGTCCCCCCATAGCACTCAAGGGGTTAACACTTGGAATTCCTGAGTGGCATCCATTGCATGTCATTGCATTGGATATCCCTCTGTGACTCAAAGAGTTCTACAGGTGTCATGGCTGTGTTCAGTTTGGTAGATGTAGTTTTTCATCAGTACAACTCAGTATGTGATGTCCATGAACAATTTGGTTTACCTTTGATCCCAGGTTAAAGGATGAAGTCATCGACATGCTAGGACTGTTTTGTTGGGTCATCCTGTGGAGTGGAACAATTAATTATTTTTTATTTGCATGTGTTTGCACGCATTCCACAAGCACAACTATGCTCACACATGGATCGTACTCACAGGTGAAGTAGTCCCTGCTGAGCCTGGTTCGCATCTGCATCCCACTCAACATATCCTCCCCTCCATCAATGGGAACAGTGACCTCCATAGGCTGGTGTGGCTCAACATCCTCCACGAGAAGCAATATTGTGTAATAGGGCACATGCCTGGATTATATCACATACTTTACCAGGTGCATATTGCAGAGCGCCCCCAGAGTGATCCAGGCAACAGAATCTGACTTTGAGCTGCCCAAAGGTGTGCTCAATGGCATTCCTAGTCGGGACATGTGCCTCATTGTAGCCTCCTCAGCAGGTGTGTGGGGATTGGTGATTGGCGTGAGCAGCCAAGACTTGCACTCATAGCCAGTATCACCTGTAGATGAGCGGTAACATGGTGTTACGAGAATCACATGTTACATGGATGATGTATTCATGGGGGGATATTCACAAAGCAGTGATGAAGAGGTGATGTAATGGAGATGACTTCTCTGGTCTGTCCCTTCTCTATTTCCCATGTTATTCCATGGAGCCTATGCACAGAGATGTCCACGGTACATAGGCTTTACGGCATAACATAAGAAGTGGAGACGTGATAACGTGGCAGAGTCATCTGCACTGTATCAACACTTTATCACCTTTTCATCACCGCTTCGTGAATCCCCCCCCCTTGTGTGTCATGCACATACTGAGCTTTCTGTGTACATGCATTGTGTGCGTGCACCTGTGGATGTGGTGGTGTGTGTTCTCTGTTGACTCACCCAACAGCCATCCTCCTGTATGTGTCCCATTCTCGAAGTCCCTGAGTACTGAGGAGTTGGTGAGGATATACGAGTCGTGGAAACTCCCAGGAAATTTGGCACACACGTTAGTGATCTTCATCCCGGCATCACACACAATCTGAACTCTTCCTGTTCATGTATAGATGTTGCTCTTGTGCTGGGGCTCTTAATCACAAATGTGTGCAGTCAATGGCACCCATGACACTGGGCATTCCCCCCTGGCATAGAAGGCCTGTTTAACCCGTGCCCACTCCATGTCTGTTGTGGGGAAGTGGACATAGGCACTTGCCTTCCTCTTGAGTGCTGTCAGCATCTGAGTCAGTGCCCTGGAACAGGTGGACTGGGACATGCCAGACATGTATCCTTATGTGGATTGGAATGATCCACTTGCCATGAAATGGATGGCACACATTAGTTTCTGCAATCCAGTTAGGGCACGGTTTGCACTGTAAACGGGGTCTATGTCATCCTTTATGACCTCATATTGGTGTATGATGCTCTTTGATGTCAATTTGTAGCGGTCTCTGACTTCAGCATCTGTCATTCCCAACAGCGTGACCCTTGTGCGGTATATCCTGAGCCTTGGCAGTTGTCTTCCATCCCTCTGCTGCTCCACAGGTCCCTGTGGCAGCTGGGGGGCATCCTGTTGTGGCAGCTGTGGGGCTGCTGGCAGGTGCTGTCCTCCAGGTGGGGATTGTCTTCTACATGGCTCTTCAGCCGGAGCATCAACAGTTGCAGCAGGTGACGGCTGTTGGACAAGGGTGCTTGAAGGAGGATGGTGAGCCCTAGCCCTCTCATGCTTTTGCCTCCACTGTCGTTTTAGGTACAAGTATGTGAACATTCTGGTGTTGGCCTGTCTCTCTGTCAGTCTCTCTCTCTCACACACTACATCTAAGGAGGGTGGACTGTCAATTTTAAACAGCAGTAAGGTGTTGTCCATGAGCAGTCATTTCATCATAATGGACTAATGGTGAGGTGTGTGTTATCCAGGTAATTGTTTGCTGGTGTGTCTCTGGTTAGTGGTGTGATTATTTGTAATTGGTATGCACCTGTCAGGTGTGTGTTTTGTTTCCATTGACTGCTGAGATTACATAGGTGAGCTTGATTTGTTCTTGGAGTGACAGGTGTGCATGTTGTGTTGTGTGTTAACCCCTGTTGTTCAAAGATGTGTTGGGATGGCTTATGTTGTGCTGCTTTCGCAACCATTGTGCCGTGGCTCTTTAGTGTGCTATGAGCGTGAGCTCGGGGTTCCTGACTATTCCCATACAGATTTCAACTGCTTTGATGACATGTATTCTGTGATGTATGTTTCTAGTGGCTATTCTGCACAATTATCTCCTTCTTGTCATTCCCACTGTGAGACCTGCTAAAACTATGTATTCATTCATTGTTCCTTTCACTGAGCCTTTTCTAACTTCAAGGGGTGGCCTGAGAAATCCAGATGGCATGTTAGGGATGTCTTAGATGGAAGGATTGTGAAACACTTATCTAGGCCTTGTTGGTGTATTTGCTTGGCATTGCAGGGGTTAAAGTGTGACCTCTATATGCTTGGGTTATGTACTTAAATGAACTGCTTCTCTGTTTTGTTTTCCTCTATGGTGGTTTTCTACCTTGAGTTGCGTGTTGTGCGGCTAAAAAAATGGGTGTTAGATTTCTGACGGTAAATGTTGCAATTTAACTCTCATTATCCCTACCGCAAACATCTGAATGGCCCTGGGGTTAGCTTTTACATTGTCCTCAATGGGCGATATTTTGATGAACGTTGTGTTTTCAAAACTGCCGTTGGTTCTTACTTGTGGGAACATTTGCTTCCTTGACTTTCAAAACCACTGTCGCCAGTGTTTTCTGCTGACATTTGGATCAAGCCCTTAAAGGGATAGTAATACTTCGTTTTAACTTTGTTTTATTTTGTAGGCATTAAAAAAACATGAAGAATGATATAAGTCTTATCTCTCAAACCTTTATGGTTTAAGAGATATTCACAAGCAAAGTATCCCCCCCTGTTCAGCCAGATAAGAAGGGAGGTGCCCAGGTAGACTGCAGAGAGGGACAATCTTCAATTAAGATAAGGGAAAAAGCTGAAAAACTTGTCAAGGGGGGAAGGGCTTTCATTCTTTTCATACAAAGAAGATTGTCCACTTCTGTTATCTGTCTGGTCTTACAACCAGATTCACATCTGAGAAGAGATGGCTTACACTGGAAAAAGGGGCGGGAGGGGGAAACTTTGCTTGTGAATATCTCTTAAACCATAAAGGTTTGAGACATAAGACTAATAATATTCTTCATGTTTTTTTAATGCCTACAAAATAAAATAAAGTTAAAACGAAGTATTACTATCCCTTTAAAGAGCAGTGCTATGGAAAAATGCTGGCAAAAATCCCAACCAGCCTCTAAATTTAAAACAATGTGCACAACCAAGTGTGTCTTTAAAATTCAGTCATAAAATTAAATCTTTACTATAAAAATATCTTAGAGATGACAATGTCCAAATAAATGATAGAAAAGGTCTGACCATAGTCCAAAGTTGATTCAGTGTCTTTTTACTATAGCTTGAACCAAAATCA
Organism: Rhinophrynus dorsalis; assembly: GCA_037306005.1. Lineage (NCBI taxonomy): Eukaryota > Metazoa > Chordata > Amphibia > Anura > Rhinophrynidae > Rhinophrynus > Rhinophrynus dorsalis. The sequence continues at coordinate 337,413,265 of CM074723.1, read as the reverse complement.
CACAAACCATCTATCCCTCATTCTGCTTCCAATCAGCGAAGAGACAGGCAATCTTGAAGAGCTCAATTATGTAATAAAGCAGAGAAACATAAAATTTGCCTCCAAGTGTAGCACTTTTATAAACCATGTAATGATACAAAAAGACAAATGAACACTCACAAACATAGGAAAGAATAAAGCATCTCAGGGTCCCATAACCCTCTTACTGCATTCTCGAGCCATGTCCTCGCCTCCTTGTACCCGTCACTCTGTCTCAGATGTTGCAGGATTGCTGACTTGATAAAATCCTTATTAAGCTCCATAGCTGGACAGGATATGGCCGACCACAGAGACAGTCCTCATTTGGGCAGTGCAAGGAATTCTCATGGGGGATATAGGGATGGGACCTACACCAAAGTTTATGTTTGTTTGTGTAAACCCAACAGCGTTTTCATGGGACCTCTTCCCACTTCCTCAGCGGTTCAGGAAATAGAGGGATGGGAGATCAACAACCCCTTTTATCCCCTCCTACTGTACATCAAAAACTTTGGTGTAAAAAATATATAATAAAATCCATAAAAATATAAATACATTATTACATAAGCATTGTTATGTTCCTTTAAATTGTACATCTATGCAAACTCCATTCTTACATAGAACAAACCCATTAAAAAATAAAAATTAAAATATTATTTAGTTACTCGATTTGTGTAGCAAAAGCAGAGTGAGATTTCTACTAGTCTCATAGCATGTCTGCAACACGAAGAACCCCATATCTGAGTATCACAAATCATCTCGTTAACAAGTTAACAACTTCCCAATTTGAAATGGATAGGTAAACTCAGCTGAACTCTGAGCGCCATGCGCCAGCATAATTTCATGAGCTGAGGATCTCACTTCAGCATTTTCATCACAACAACCAAATACTTACATAAAATAACTGAACGGACCTGCACCTATGTCACACCCAAAGCCATTATAATGGTCAAAGTTGCACAGTATAACAGGTCCGAAAATTAATTATTTAAAAGCTAGCTTAATGTACTCACAGGTGCCGCAGAGGTGGCGGCAGTGGAGAAAGTGCTGTGTGCCACAGGCCCCCCTGTCGAGTCCCTCACAGGCTGATGCCCATTCCACACAGAGGACATTTGAAAGGGGAATTGGTCAGAATTAACGGTATCCTCAATGCTGAGAAGTACAGGCAGATACTTATCCATCATACAATACCATCAGGGAGGCATTTGATTGGCCCCACATGTATTCTGTAGCATGTCAATGACCCCAAACACACAGCCAACATCATTTAGAACTATCTTCAGCGTAAAGACTAGTGTTGAGCGAGCACCCCGATGCTCGGGTGCTCGGGTGCTCTGACCGAGCACCGCCGGAGGCTCGAGTGCTCGGCCAAGCACCCGAGCCCCATTGAATTGAATGGGGCGACACGAGCATTACACCAGGCACCCCCTGCTCTGATGAGGGGAGGGTGCCTGGTCAATGCCCCCCTTCATCTCCACAATGCCCCTCTTCCACAATGTCCCCCTTCATCTCCGCAATGTCCCCCTTCATCTCCGCTATGCCCCCTTCATCTCCGCAATGCCCCCTTCATCTCCGCAATGTCCCCCTTCATCTCCGCTATGCCCCCTTCATCTCCGCTATACCCCCTTCATCTCCGCAATGCCCCCTTCATCTCCGCAATGTCCCCCTTCATCTCCGCTATGCCCCCTTCATCTCCGCTATACCCCCTTCATCTCCGCAATGCCCCCTTCATCTCCGCAATGTCCCCCTTCATCTCCGCTATGCCCCCTTCATCTCCGCTATACCCCCTTCATCTCCGCAATGCCCCCTTCATCTCCGCAATGTCCCCCTTCATCTCCGCTATGCCCCCTTCATCTCCGCTATACCCCCTTCATCTCCGCAATGCCCCCTTCATCTCCGCAATGTCCCCCTTCATCTCCGCTATGCCCCCTTCATCTCCGCTATACCCCCTTCATCTCCGCAATGTCCCCCTTCATCTCCGCTATGCCCCCTTCATCTCCGCAATGCCCCCTACCTCCAGTCCCTGGTGGTCCAGCGGAGCGTCTTCAGATCTGTGCCTCCTTTGGCACAGATCCCCGCCACCCGAACATGCCGGGCGAGCACATGGCGGTACTCGTACGAGTACCGCCATGTGCCGAGCAGAGCGATGCTCGAGCCGATCCGAGCATCGGCCGAGCATGCTCGCTCAACACTAGTAAAGACGAAAAGAAATCCTGGAAGTGATGGTATGGCCCCCACAGAGCCCTGATCTCAGCATTATCAAGTCTGTCTGGGATGACATGAAGAAAGAGAAGTAACTGAGGCTGCCTAAATCCACAGAAGAACTGTGGTTAGTTCTCCAAGATGTTTGGAACAACCTATCTGCCGGGTTCCTTAACAAACTGTGTGCAAGTGTACCTAGAAGAATTGATGCTGTTTTGAAAGCAAAGGGTGGTCACACCAAATATTGATTTGATTTAGATATTTCTTCTGTTCACTCACTATGGATTTTTAATTGGTTAACATGTCTTTACAGTTTTTTCACACCTACCTAAAACTTTTCCACATTACTGTAAATGTTTCGATTCCCAGATTAATGCCCTTTTAGAAGAAAATGCTTGTGAAGAGTAGGACCTAATTTTCCTTTATTATGCAATGAAATTGGTTGGCTGATGATCCTTTGTCACAATATCAGTGTAATGGAAGCTAAGAATGGACTGCGCCACCTTCCGCCGTCATTCCCGGGTCTCTCCTTCTCGACGCCGGTCTGGCGCAGTCGGATGCACCGGTCGAGAAGATCAATGGTCTGGTGGTCGAATCAAAGTGGCGTCGAACCCCGGAGTAGCTGACTCTACGTCGGAGGATGCGGATCAAGGAGGGGTTGATGGGCTCTGGAACCATCGAGCGTCGTACAACCGGGCAGTAGAGAGTGAGGCCTCTACTCCTGGGCTATGATAAACAGGAAAAGTGTCGCAGGAACCAAGGGTAGCGGTCGCCAAGCCGTTCGAGCACTCTGTAGCTCGAGTCGAAGGTTTTACTGGAACTGGAAGAAGCAAGGCAGAGTCCATGTTGCCGCCTGACAGCATCCGAAGTTGGGTAGCAGGTTACTGGCAGCAGACGGTCGAACGATGCAGGAACCTGGGCTCAGATGGGCGTCAGAGTGGCAGCTTTAATACCATAGGAACACACAAGACTCCAGGACTCTGGTTCACTGCAAAACATAACTCACTTTATTGACAAAGACCACAGATATTTATATACAACTCTTACATTGAAACTTATGGGGAAACCAGATACAATAGGGCTTAATCCAATCATAATACAGCAGACAAAAGGCCAACAGCAGATGGCCTAACAAGCACAATGAGCCAGACGTGATTACATTTAAAATACAAAAGGGGTTGATTAATTCAGACACAAGATACAAAGACTTGAGGGGCGGGAATACACATTCTAGGAACAATGGCCAGGGGTTGAAGCACGTACACACTGGTTTGAATATTCGACTTCAACCCTGGCCAATCAAATCGTACAGTGAGTCGGCTGGTCGACCAATCCCTGAGGAGCCTACTTTTCCCCATATTAAGTCTATGGAAGCCCTTTAAACCTCCTGCTCAGGGATTCGACCAATCAGGCATCAACTCACTGCTCCCGGTTCTCCATGCTCGATATGGTGTCGTTCTCGAAACGGAAACCTCCGACTCATCGTCGGTGATTGTGTAAACCCTCTAATACACTTCGTACATTAAACATTAAACGTTCGACATATATTAACTAAAGTCCACAAACATAAGTCCTTTCTCTTAGGTAATAGCTGGCCAGTTCGTACGACAAGGCACAGCACAGAGTCCAAACAGTCCACCCTTCTTGGTTAACAGTCGTAGGGCCAGACAAGGGTTCAAGTAACTGGTAGGATCCGTTACAATCAGAATATTTTCTTAGCCACAAAAGAGAGAGAAAGAAAATGTATGCCAGCATTATCAATGTAAAAACCGGAAAGAATGGATTGAACAAAAGTTACTTGTTTGCTTATATTTTACACATCTTGGTGGATGCAGTTTATGGGTCTTCCTTTGGAAATTAACCTCAGAGAAAAAGGTACCAGATAATGATGATGAATAAGGTGAAATAATGATAACTGATATAATATTTTGATGAAATTATATGTATATTTAAAATAAGAATAGTAAATATTTATACAGAAAGTATTTGATATATAACTCATACAGAGTTTTGTGTCTGATTTTCTTGCTTCAACTTGTGTATTTTTTTTATTTATGCAGTTGTTATCTTACCTGCTTTTTTATCTATTATGACATAGCTATTCTTTGTTCATTGTACCTTCCTTGAAGAAGCTGTCATCTTGCAGATGATGATGTATTATGTCAGACTATAAAGGCTCTGTAAGATGTTTCTGGGCTTCAGATGTGAGGGGGTAGAGCACAGATGGGCAAAAAATTGCTCTTTTCACAAAAGCGGGAAATATTTTGTGAAAATGTCAGTTTTCCCACTTTTTTCCACCTAGCTCTTCCCATTGAATTCAATAGAAAAACAGAATTTCTCCCCACCAAATGGCAATTTTCTCTTGTTGTCAGGCTCTCACGGCTTACCAGTTTGTGTTTTTGAGAGGAAGAGAAAGTAGCACATTCATGAGCTAGGGAAGACAAGATAATAAAGTAGGGCTGAAGCTTAGTTTAAGGAGTTTTACCCCAAATATGCCAAAATTCAGTGTGACTGACTGGGAATATCTATACTGTCGTATGGGGAAAACGGCACCACTTACTTTGGTAGGGGGTTATTACACTTGTTAGTGAAAGTGCACTGTAGTTAATAATCATCAATAAAGAACAAGAAAAAGAAACTACATAATAGGAGCTCTTACAAACCCCTTTCATAATGAATATAGTATCCAGTAGACAATAAAGTTATTCTTTAAACGTAACTTTTATTGACAACTAGTATGAAAGCCCGTGTACACGTTCTAAAGTGCCACCCAGCAGCCCCAGCTGCTGCCCCGGAGCCAGGAGCAGAGGCAGGCGGTGAGCCGTTCGGAGCGCCCAGCTCCGGATCAGCACGTTCAGCCAGTCTCTACTGCACATGACTGCATCGACTCTCTACTGTCTCTACTGTGCATGTGCTGTTACGCACACAGGGAGCTTCGCAGCCTAGCAATTTATATTATACAGATAAGAATATAATACTAATAAAATATTAAGAACAAAATATAAATCATAGTCCTCACATTCCATGTTGATTCAGTATATCAATATTTTTATTTTATCTAGTGAGATGTTCACTGAATCACTAACAAATATACCCTCATATTAGTGGATACTTTGCAGTACGTATTGAAAGGATCCTTTAGCCACACTTATTAACTGATTCAGCTCCTTATCAATAAGAAGAGTCACACACATATGTAGCCCCCTCACTGTAGCTGGTAATATATACAAATACAGGGTTTATTGTGTGTGCTTATGTGTGGCAAACACAGCCTCGGGTATTGAAAAGGTGTAGTTTATCATCAGAGGATGAAACTGTTTTGGTCCAGCAAAATGTGTTAGGCAGTTTTAACAATATAAATCAAGTTATTCTCTATTCCAATTCTTTTGGTGTTGGTGAGCATGGAGGAGCTTGGAGGAGTTTTGTTAATTCCCTATAACACTCGCTCCGTTTCTAATTTAGGATCTAACAGTCGTAGCTTGGAATTCAGAGAATTCGGTGAGAACTAACTTTGGCTGCAGGCTTTTTGCAATTATATAAATCAAGTGATATATCCTTTCATACAAGTGACTGGCACAGCATCAAGTTGGTGTCGGCGAGCGCTTAGGAGCTTTATTAATACCTTATTGTGCCCGCTTATGCTTCCAATTTAGGATTTAAAGCAGAACTTTTATCTTAAATAAAGTTGCCCTACAATAATTAAGCGGGTAGTGACTAGCTTTATAATATATCTATTACCTTTAAAATTTACCCGATTGTAAGGAAATCCTTTATTTTAGGAGACCAGAAGACAGGCATCAGTGCAGACATCTTGTCTGCATGCCTGCACTTTCAGTCTCGGCCTCCATTGTGAAGCATTGGAGTGTGCCACAAGGTAACCAGAAAGGACTGATGGTGCAGGCGCGCAGACTGCACTAACCTGGCCATCAGTCTCTGAAGACAAAGGATTTCCTTACAATTGGGTCATTTTGAAAGGTAATAGATATATTATAAAGCTAGGCGCTACCTGTTTAATTATTGCAGGGCGACTTTATATGCGATGAAAGTTCCGCTTTAATAATTGTAGTTTGATATATATAGTATGATATAAATAAATATAGTATTAAGCGAGAGCCGATTCTGACCCCAATATAAAGGAAATATACCTGCTTGTTATCACTAGCTATGGCCAGTATCAATAAGGAGAGTCACACACATATGCAACCCCCTCACTGTAGCTGTTAATACATACAAATATAGGGTTTATTTTGTGTGCTTATATGTGGAAAAGACAGCCTCAGGTGTTGAAAAGGTGCACTTTATCATTAGAGGATGAAGTTGGTTTACACCAGCAAAATGTGTTAGGCAATTTTAACAATATAAATCAAGTGATTCTCTATTCCGATACTTTCAAATATGTGAGCATGGAGGAGCCTGGAGGAGTGTGGAAGAGTTTTGTTAATTCCCAATAAGGGCCACACTCACTATTCCCCCCTTTCTTTCCCTCCAGCTACCAACAACCACAACCAGTCCCCCACCTTTCCCCACCCCTCCCCCATTTTCCCCCAAAATAAGCACACCGACAACTAGATAAGGTGGCAAATTGTGAGGTCACAGCTTTATTAGTTTGGGTTTCAACCTATTTATAGGACACCAGGAATACCCCCCTCTATGTGGCACCCCCCTGTCCCCTAATAGCTTGGGTCATGCCTGCACCCTGCCAGTGGCCATGGGAGGTAAAGGGCGAGACTTTTCAGGCAAACCACTGCCTCCCCACCTCTGGTCCCTCTCCATGGATGCCTCCAAACTGTACCAGGGAAGGCAAACAAGGCCCAAGTGTCAATCTACCATAACAGTACCTACATGTCTCCCCTCCTCCACAGTGCTTGCTGGTAATTGCCGCCCTTCCTGCAGACTGACCTGGTCGCTCAGCACAAGTCTGCCAACTCACTGTTACTGATTGGCTATGCCATACTGCCGGGGTCCTGTAAGAGTCACACCCACCACCCATAGAGCGAACTCCTAAACCTTGACCCTCTATGACCCCCACCCCCCCTTACTGTGACCCCACACAAACCTCTAGGGCCTCCCTAACTGCTTCTGTAAATACCTGCAGCCCCCTGTCCCCTAGGTGTACACCATCTCCCCTGTACCAGCCCTCCTCCTCCATTTGTATCTTATTATGGCTAATGGTGTCACCTCCACAGGAAAACATGAACCTAGCTATGGTGTGATTCACCTTACGCCTTGTTTGGCCAATGGCTTGCATAACAAGGTCCATCTCTATGAACACCGTGATGTAATCTGTGACCAGATGATCTTCATCTCAGGGCAGATGGAGCGCCACTCTGCATGTGGCTTTAATGTTCTCGATCAAGTGTATTGAGACTGTGGAAGTGAGGTCATTACCGCTAGCATGCACTTTCAAAATATCAGGACTCCCCCACCTCCAACAGGTGTCCCGAAAGAGCGCCTCCATCTGACCCCAGACCAAGCCCCTATTACCGCACCATATGATTTTCATGTCCTCTTGCCGTATCCCTAAATTCTGCTTCTGATGCTGCGCGAGGTATTGTTGTGCCCAATAGATGAATGAATGGCCTAGGACAAAAACTCTGATCTGCCTTTTCTTGTTTGCTTCTGAAATAGACCATTTCCATCCTTATACATGATTTAAACGCATTTGATTGCTAGCATCCCAACCTCTTAATCTCTCCTTCATTGCAACCCATCTGCGCTTCTACTGTAGCTGCTCCTACTCTGAAAGAATGGGTGCCATACTTGTCTGGGTCTGCCCCAATCCTGGACAGCACCCTGCCCATCACCACCCTAAATTTGTATTTGGAGAATGTGCTGCCATCCTGGTGTATCAAAAAACACCCATTTCCTGGGGGCCTTATTCTTAAAATTCCTTTACCTCCCTCACCGGGCACTCCTCCTCACCACTTCTGGTGAGCAATACCCATTGGCCCTCTCCTTCCTGACTGTTTTTTGCCGTAGCCAGCCATCAGCGCACCACCTCCTCTGACCATTCCACACCATCCCACTGCAAACCAGTGTCATGTCTGGTTTTTGCTACAGCTACCAACTCTCTCACCCTAAATGCCCATTTAAAAGCCATCACAAATACGGCTTAATCAAAATTCTCTCATAACGGTCCTTAAAAGGCCCTACACATTTGCCTCAGTTTCACCTGGTCTTTAGGCCTTCAAGAGTCTGCCGCTTTTTGCCGCTTTCTCCCCCAACCTTTCATAACCCTCCATACTGCAAAATTATCTGGCAACACTTCCTCCCCCTAACCTTTGCAAAAAATGAAATAGCTGTGTTGAACTGCTTTCCCTCTTGTGGCTCCCAGCTTCCATAAATGCTTTAAATACTCCAACAACACCCTGCCCTTCGCTTCCTCTGTTGTCCCTATTTGTGCCACAGAAAACTCACCCCAATCCTGAAATGTCTTCTTGTATTCCCTCCAAATGCTTGGTGCTAAGGATGCAGTTATCAGCTCGTCTATATCTTCATCCCCAACTGCCATACATATTTAGGACACAAACAACCAGTTTTGTTAGCTCCAGGTGCTAATGCAAAGAAGACATCCCACTTCCCTAGTCAAAGCATCTGCCAGCGTGTTATCAACCCCTGCCACATGACGCTCCGTGAACTTAATTTTATGCACCATACTCCTCCACACCAACCTCCTGAGTAGGGCCAAAACATGTGGTGAACCAGAAGATAAATGATTGATAGCCTACACCATGCTCATATTATCTGTCCAAAATACTACTTCCCTGTTGGCCAGTTTGTCATGCCACAATTCCAATACTACCACAATAGGAAATAGCTCCAGCACTGCCAAATTTCTTTCAATCCCTGAGCATGCCATGCCTCTGGCCATCTTTCAGCACACCATTGCCCCTTGAAAAATGCACCAAACCCCACTGCCCCTCCACATCAGTGTGCAACTGTAGTTGCTCATTCGACAAGCTGACACCATTAAATCCCTTCAGAAATGCATTCCACACCCGTAAGTCCTCCCTGAGCTGCCAAGTAATCCTGATCCTATACAGTGGGCACATTACCCCCACTGTAACTCTTTCTAACCTTCTGCTGAAAATCCTGCCCATAGGGATAAATGAAAAATTCAACAAACCCAACAAAGCCTGCATTTCCCTCATTGTGATCTTTGCCTTCGCAATCATCCCTGCCACCTTTCACCACCTTTTCCTTAGGGTGGTACACCAGCCCCGCCCCTGAATCAATCTCAATCCCCGGATAGTATAACCTAGTCGTTGGCAGAACTGACTTGTCCTGCTCCACTGGCACCTCACCTCCTCAAACAACTGTTCTGCACACTGCAACAGTTCCCCACACTGCTTGCCGCCTTTGACCCCTACAAACAAAAAAACATCTAGGTAGTGAGCCACCCCTGTGACCCCTGTACTGTGCTCAACAACCCAGTGTAATGCTGAACTAAACCTTTCAAAAAATGAACAAGAAGCTGAACAATCCATCGGCAAAAGTTTGGCAACATAAAACCCCCCTTTAAAGTAACTGCCAGTAAAGCAAAAACTCTTAGGATGCAGCGGCAGCAAACTGAATGCTGCCTCAATGTCTAACTTTGCCATCAACACTCCCTGTCCCCTGTCCTGTACCAACTGCAATGCATTATAAAATAACTGATTGTCACGGTTCCCCAAAGATGTTCAGGAGTCAGTACAGTATAGTTAAATGCAATTTATTATAATATCAGAAAGGTAGCACACAAGTAATACAACAGGAACAAGCAGAGGGTTACAAGCCAGCAAGCACTGCTATCAGGAATAGTAGGCTTCAAAGCTTGACCACACTGCTGGAGACTAGGCCTCAGCCACTGGTAGTCTCTGCTGGAACAGGAACACAGGATCTTGATCCAACGTAGCGAGAATACTGACTCATGCCTGCCGTCAGTATGGAGTGATTTCTGACTCACGCCTGCAGTCAGTATAGGGAAATAGATACCTGACTCACTCCTGCAGTCAGTATCAGAGCTAGTCTGCAAGAGCCCCAGGTTCTCACTGTATTGGGTGTCTGCTAGGTACAAGGGACAAATGTAAGAATAGTCAGACAGAGCCACAAGTCAGCACCAGAGAGGGTAGTCAGACAAGCCAGGTCTTGCACAGTTCAGGTAGTCAGCCAGAGCCACAGGTCTGCACCAGGTTGGGGGTTCACTATAGGGATAGACAACAGAATAGTCAGACAGAGCCACAGGTCAGCACCAGGTTGGATGGAAGACAAGCCAGACCATACACAGAGCCCACGGTAATAGAACTGCTTTGAACAACAACGCAAGGGCAACTGAGTCAGGCCTCAGACTGCCCTTTAAACCTCTCCTCAGGAGGTGGGTAGGTAGGAGGAGACTACAGGAAGCATGGCATAAAACAGAGGCCTGCTTCACTCTGAAGCCTCGCGTCTGCAGATGACGAGTGGAAAGACGCTGAGCGTCGCTGAAGCGGCAGTGCTAGAATCAAGGTACGCTGTGACACTGATACACCATACTACAATCTTCCTGTCAATTAGCATCATTCACTTACCCCCCCAATGAAAAGGACAAATGATGAATCAATAGTTATTTCCCCTCCTCTTTTTGGGGTACCACTCCCAGTGGTTACACAATGAGTTCTTCCACAGGGGGTGCCTCAAAAGGCCCTGCTATTCTACCCAATGACACTTCCTTGGCTAGCTTTTCCCCGATGATCTGTGGCAACAATGTGGCAGATCTCAAATTCTTAAGCTGCTTCCTCTGTTTCAACACTTCCTGCACTAGAATCACAAACCCCTCCGCAAAACCCTTAAACAAAAATCTCACTGCACCCTTATCAGGGTGATCTGACAACACCCTACTTAACCGATCTACTTTCACTGACGTTACTACCCTTTCAAGTGACGGTGCGAAATTCAATACCCTCCCGCTCTCCACTTTTTTAAAGCATAACTTGGCTGAATGACTCCCCCCACAGCCCTTGCACCCACGGCGAAACTTGCACGCTCCTAACACAATCACGGTCATTAAAGGCATAACAAACATACTTTGTTTTGAAGCCTAAAAACCTCATACTTCCCTGAGGCCTCACCATGCTCTGTCTCCTATGATATGTGACCAACCTAGACCATGTGTCTATGTCCCTAGTTCCAAAAGACAACACCTTACTGGCCTCATTCTGTGCAAAAGCACAGTGAATATCAACAGTCACATCAATATACTTGACAATATTCCTGCCCTCCTTGAGGTGATAATTCAGGTACAAACTGGCATATGGCAAAAAACTCTTAATCCAATACATGAAATGTCTTCCCCTCACTTTCCCTTTTTCCTCCTTTACCTCCTCCTCCTTTGCCTCCCCTGCTCCCATGGAAATTTTATAAATATCCACATATTTCCCTAACTTAATTTGCAGCTGTATCTTTTTTGAGACATGATCATATGGTTCAGCTACCCCGCATGCAATTGTGTCTCGCTTAACCCTCCTCTTCTTCAACCCTTTTTTGCCACCCCTGTCTGTGGCTGCTGGTCTGCTTCCCCTTAATGACTTTAAAACATTTCTTCAACATAAGAAACATCCTATTACTGTCATTACTATCGTCTGATTCGTCTGAGTCAGAGATGGACTCCTCTGTGTCTGACCCTGACTCAGAGAAGTCAGCGACCACCTCCTCTTCTGTCCCCTCCCCTTCAGAAACAGTAGCATCACTTTGAGAAGACTCACCCATCTCCAAGTTGATCTCCGCTGTTTGTCCATTCATCTCCTTCCTTTGACCTTTTCCTCCTGGTTCTGTTGCTGGAACTCCATCTCCTCCTGCACCCGCCTCCACTTTCTTGCTGCTGCTGGGGAAAATAGAGGGTAAGTCTTTTTTTCCCTGCTCATGAGAACTAATTGAACATTCCTCATTAACCCCTTGGCCTCTCCCCCCTTCCCCCAGATCCTAGCCCAAGCCACCTCTCCCCCCTAATAACCCCCCTGCTCTCCTGTCCCCTAACCCCTCCATTATTCCCTGCAAGCAAATCAACTTCTACGTCCTCCTCCTTCTCTTCCAACTGCTGAAGTCCTATCCTAGCTCTCACTCCCCCAGCTACCTTCCTATACCGTCTGCTCTCCCAGCCCCATGCCCATACTGCCTCCCCCTATTTAACTGCCCTACTGTCTCTCCAACTACCCCCTGGCCTAACCTTCCTGCCACCAAATTCCCCCCATCCCAAACCATAGCCGCAACATAATACCCCCCCACCAAAATATTCCAGCCCGCCAGCTCTCTCGCCTCCAAAACCCCCTTTCCCTTCCCCTTAGCCACAGTCTTCCTACACAGTAGCGCCTGCAACCAGGGCAGATCCATGCCTAGGTCCTCATTAGGACCCAACCTTGCTCAAGTCTCATGGGTAGGCTAAATCCCATGAGACTTGGCCTGCACACAAGGAAAAATGACAGCCGAAACAACCACACTTCTAGTTGGCAACCACCGCTTCCTCCCGGCTGCTCCCCTGCCACTCCCAGCCTTAAGGCTCAAAAAAGGTGCACTTATCTGCTGTGAATCCACTGGGGAATCCACGAATCTGTCGGGGTGACGTTTACTCCTCACTGGCCTGCTTGATCCCAACTCCATACTTCACAGGCTATAGTCTTCAACACCGATCTTCTTTGACATCTTCTACAGCCGCCCAGCACCTGCAACACAGAACAAAAAAAGCAAAGTTATTCTGCTCACCTTTGCAAGTAAGCCACATGTAAACATTAAGCCTCACCCCCTTTTTTCCCTCTTCGCTATGCTACCTGCACCCAGCAAGGGAGGGGGAGAGAACCCAGTCCTTTGTCCCAGGCTCCTCTTCCCTTCTTCCACTGAAACCAAGCACCACCACAGGGGGGGGGGAGGGGTTTGGGCTCAATGGCCCTTCTCAGACTTTGGGCACCATTATGGTGCCCTCCACCTTTTGTAACACTCGCTTCAGTTTCTAATTTAGGATCTTACAATTGTAGCTTGGTATTCAGAGAATTCAGTGAGAACTAACTTTGGCTGCAGGCTTTTTGCAATTATATAAATCATACAAGTGATTGGCAATGCATCAACTTGGTGTCGGCGAGCACTTAGGAGCTTTATTAACACATTATAATGCCCGCTTCTGCTTCCAAATTAGGATTTAATAATTGTACCTTGATATATATAGTATGATATATATATAGTATTAAGTGAGAGCCGATTCTGACCTCAACATTAAGGAAATATACCTGCTTGCTTATCACTAGTTATGGCCAGTATTATACCCTTAATAGTCTGTTTCAATTTGTTCTAACCTGTGAAGAATCATTCCATGTTGTGTCCCCATTGCATCTAGATAAAGCCATATGAGATGGCTAAAATTGTATACTATCAATTAAACTGATAACATGCCACACTAGTGTTTAAAACTCTATAAGATCAATGGAAGGTGCTAACAATGTATTAAGCACTAACATTTGCTGGTTTAACAATCATATCCAGTATTAAACATCCCAAATACACCCCTAATGAAATGGTGTGATGTAATATTCTATCACTTTGAGATATGATGCAATGTGTGCTTATATTGTGAATTATATCACTGCTTATGTAGCTAGATTAGTTTAACTATCTATAATATCAGAAGTTAAGCCAGATAATAAGTTTGGCTTTATAGATTCTAATATTACTAATAAAGTCGCTTGAAAGGTTACAACTTTGCATGATCACTTGATAGTTATTAGCTTATGATGCGTGAATACTATCTGGCTCAGTAATTATACTCATGATTAGAACGTGTAAAATACACCTTTTCAATACCTGAAGATGTATTTGCCCCACGTAAGCGCACGGAATACAGCTTGTGTTTGAATGTATTAACAGATACAGCGAGGGGGGTGCATATTGGGACAATCATAAGATTATTAACCCTGTGTGACTCTCTTTTTTAATGATAGATCAGAAGCCGAATCAGTTAATAAGTGTGGCTATAGGATCCTTTGAATACATCCTGAAAAGTATCCAGCAATATGAGGGTATATTCACTAGTGCTTCTGTGAACATATCTCACTACATAAAATAAAATATTGCTATACTGAATCTACATGGAATATGAGGACTACAACTTATATTTTGTTCTTAATATTTTATTGTCATTAAAAGTTATGTTTAAAGAATAACTTTATTGTCTAGTGGACCCCTCCTTGAATATGGTATACAGTTTTGGGCAGCAGTTCTGTAAAAGGATATTCTTGAATTAAAGAGAGTACAGAGAAGAGCAACAAAATTAATTAAGGCACTGGAGGAATTGAAGTATGAAAAATGTCTAGCTAAACTTGGTTTATTTTCTCTAGGGGAAAGATGTCTAAGAGGGGATCATGTTGCACTGCATCATATATATATGCAAGGTCACTACAAGGATCTCTCTGGTGATATTTTCATTCCAAGAGCTGATCATATAGCTAGGACCACCCATCAGGATTAGAAGAAGGGCGGTTTCAGCTTCACCAGCGTAAGGTAAGTTAAATTGTGTTCCTTGCCTAATTATGTGGTAATGGCAGACACAATAGATACATGTAAGATTAAATGTGTTTCTAGCAGAAGCGAACATACATGGTTACAATATGTGTTAGTAAGTAAAACAGGGAGTTCTGGTAAACAAACTAATACACGTTTTGCAGTCGGGAAGGCTTATATAATTCTTGTTTTCTTTGTTCTACTTGGCTAAGGCTGACCTTGATGGAATTTTTTTCAGCCTAATTTACAAGGCAGCTATGTAACAATAACAGTGAATGCAAGAATTTCCCAGTGCAGCCACATGCTGCACTGCATGGTAAGCCCGACAGTGTATGGCCACTGCTGTGCATACTGGCTGACAGATGATACACTGTGCCAGCACAGAGCTTTAATGCCAGCAAGCCCAGTAAGCCTGCCACGCAGCAAGTGCCAGAACATTGTGTACACTTAACTATCCTCTTGGCTCTGCTTAGTAGGGATGGATGAAAATATTCGCCTCAAACTGAAATTGGCAAATAATGTCGCTTTCCCCTTGGTGAATAACTTCCTGTGAAAAGTGCAGTTTTTCACATTTTCCCGCTTTTTTCGCCTAGCTCATTGTGTATTGAAATCAATGGGAAGAAAAATTTTTCTCCACCAAAAGAAAGTTTCCTCTACTTTTCTACAGCCATATAAAAGGGTGTCAGACTCTCACAGCATGCCATTCTATGTTTTTGAAAGGAGAGAGCAGCATGTTTTTTGAGCTAGATAAGATAGGGGAATTGAAGTTTAGTTTAGGGAATCTTTTAGGTAGGACATTTGTTCTCTGTATTAGGATAGTCAGTGGGGCACTCTGAGGAGAAGAAGGGAGGAGAGAGGTTGACCCCAATACCACAAAATTTGCTGATCTTGCTGTTATTGTCTCTATGTTGGGGAAGTCTGGGGAAAGAAGTTGTTGATTTTGTTTGTCAGTTATAATTTTTTTGTTTGGGCAGACTGTGATAAGAGCGGACAACTTAAAAAAAAATAAAAAAAAATAAAAAGAATAAATAAATAACAAAGAACTAAATATATTAGGTGATAGACAGCTTACTGGGCTAAGGCAAGACATCATACTCCATCAGTTGTGTTGTGTACTGTAGAGTAAAAACACATAGAGTCGCTGAGTAATGTCCAGCAAACACACAAGGGGCAGGGGGAGGGGGAAGGGTGGAGCAGTGCAGGGACATGAGAGTAAAGTAGTAGTTCAAAAACTGACTGCTGCAATGGTTGCTGCAGCGTGTGCAATAAATGATGATGATACCTCTCTTCCAAGGGAGGATGCAGTTTGTCAAGGTCCCACCAAAATCTCCAGCACCACCAGTGCCAGTAGAAATAAAGATCCATATAAGAAGACATATAAGAAGAACATTGAAGAAGACAACAAGTCACATTCAAGTACTGATGACAGCAATAGCATAATAGAGGAAGGTGTAACAGCTGAACTGCATGCTGCATCAGATAGTGAAACAAATAAGCACCAAAACACCTGTCCTCAAAGTAGTAGCGAACTTTGTTACAGTAAAAATAAACTGTTTAGAGGAATATAAAGGTAGTGGGCAATAATTGGCAGGTGATGCTGCTGAGGATGACTTAATTCCCTAAGGACCATTGCCGTGACAGGACCATCAAGGTGGTCCGGGACTTAAGGACCAATGACAGTCCTGGCACGGCATAGAGTTCAGGGCTCCCAGCGCGGCTGCACGCCACTCTGGAAGACCTGAACCGGAAGCAATAATAAAAAAAAAAAATGCCCTGTGGTCCGCAAGTGCCGGACGCACATGTGCGTGCCGGTTCTTAAGGGGTTAATGTTGATGCAGATCTAGAATATATTCCTCCAGTATCCTTCTCTTGTTCAGATATAGATGAAGTTGAGAGTGAGGATGATGACATGGCAATAAAGTTAGCAGAAAGGCAAAGGCTGAATCTTCCACCACTGAAAAGGTGCAGTGTGCCTGTCTATAAACTGTTTGAGAAAACCATTGGAAAGTCTGACCCTGGACAAGCAAAAAGTACACAGTCACCTTATCAGTCATCATCAGCATTATCGCCTCTTCAACGTCCAAGTCCCACTCAGCCACACACACCCAGCAGCAGCAACAACAACAGCAGCACAGGTTATTAACATCTACAATGTTAGATATGATGAGTGCATCTACTGCTGCTGGAAGAGCTGCACCTTTGACACCTAGCAGTAGTGGCAGTAGAATTGCATCAACATCTAGCCCCAGTAGTAGTAGTAATGGCAGCACCTCAGGAACTCCTCAGTCCATGAATTCCACAGTATGGAGATACTTCACTCAGGATCCTCAAGCTAAGCATGTCGCTATCTGTTGTCTGTGCAAAAAGCACATGAGGAGGGGGAAAGCAGACTCACACCTAGGCACCTCCTCTATGAGATCCCACCTGAAGCACAACCACAGGTCTGACTGAGAGACACACTATCAGCAGGCCAAATGTGCAGCAACTAGCAGCAGCAGAAGTACTCTAAAAAGTTCCCAGGGCTCTAGGGCAGAAAAAAGTAGTAACGTTATTTATATGTCAGAGACTGTGCTACTGCCAGTTAGTTCACTCCAATTAACACCTATGGCTCCTTCTGCAGAAGAGTATGAGGACTCTGGCTTTGCTGTAGGAGGTGGCAAGTGTCATATACTGCCCTCACATGCTGCCTCTACAACCACCACTTCCTCTAGTCATGTTGTTAAAGCAATAAAGTTCCAGACTTCTTCTACCATGTCCTCCAATCCACACTGACTGAGTTCCTGGGAAGTAGTAAAAAAACTTCACAAAAACAATCCCAAAGTAAGCCTGTGGAATGGCAAGGTTGCCAAGATTTTGGCAGTGGATATGCTGCCGTATTCTTTTGCAGAAAACCGATGTTTCAGAGAACTGATGTAATGTGTAGCTCCACGCTGGAATATCCCAAGCCACAGTTATTTTTTCAGGACGGCTGTGCCTGAATTGTACAAGCAGGTAGTTATTGTGGTGGGCAAAGGGCTGAAAAGTGCGTATGGCAAGAAAATCCACCTGACAACAGATATGTGGACAGAGCAAAGACTATATGACTGTGGCTGCTCACTGGGTTTTCCTCCCAGCACCAAAAGTGGACAACACTAGCTTACAGCATCAGGTGACAGCCAGTAATCATGCTTCTAGTTCTGGCAGTGTGATTAAAAGGCAGCAGCAGCAGCATAGTCCATACCATCATCACGCCACCTTGTGCATGCAGAGTTTTGAGAGACAGTCCCATAAAGCTGTAGATGTTTTAAGTATCCTAGAGAAGGTGATAGAGGAATGGCTTATACCCCGCTCCGTAAAATCTGTTTTTGTGTCTGCTGATAACAGCTCCAACATAATCACTGCTTTGAGAATAGGTGGTACGGTGCATGTGCCCTGCTTTGGCCATGTGCTAAATTTAGTTGTGACCAGATTCCTGGCAGAATCCGAAACCCTCAGAGAGATGCTTACGATTGACCTCAAAATCTGTGTCCATTTTAGCTGCTCATACAGTGCATGCAACACTCTATATTCCATACAAGAGCTTAACAACCTGCCCCATCACCAGCTGAAAATGGAGGTCCATACCAGGTGGAATTCCACTATGTACATGCTTGAGCATTTGTACAAGCAGAATAAGGCCATTAGTGAGTACAGCATGCAAAACTGGAAGGCTTTGGAGGGAGCCTCTTCATCACCTGACCAATGGCAATTAATGTGCGATGCATGTGAGCTGCTGAAACCCTTTGAGGAGGCAACCATGATGGTGAGTTGCATTGGGTCAGGAATTAGTGAAATTCTACCACTAATATTTTTATTGCATAAAAAAATGAGGAGCATGGCTGAGGATTCTTACCATAATGACAACACAGACATGCACCTGCTGGTAAATGACATGTTGGCATGCTTTGAATAAGATCCTCGCATAGTGTCCATTAAAAGCAATGAGGAATACATTCTTGCAACTTTGCTGAACCCCCGCTTCAAACACAATATATTTTTGAATTTCTGCCAAAGGGCCATCAGCACTTTGTCATAACAAGGAGTCATAATGATCAGCAGCAACTCTCTGAGCAATCAGATTCTGTCAAGGAATATCGAGATGTGCTTATTGACCGAGTGGAGGCTTGCATTGTGAAGGATGAGAGGGAGAAAGTGAGGGCACAAAAAACATCTAGACAGTATAGTGAAAAGGAAGGCAGCAAAGCATTTCAACCAGCAGAAGCAGCTAAATCTTCAACCAGAATATCCCATTCTGAGCACAGGGCAATTCTTGAGTCTCAGCAGGGGTGGCAAAAACCCAACATTGGTGGTGGCTCATCTCTTTGGGACTTGTTCCCTGAGTATAGGTTGTTAACTGAGACACAGGTACACGGTGTAGCTCCTAGAAGTGGTCCCACTGCATGTGAAATGGTTTCTAGGCAGAAACAATGACCCTATGGACTACTGGCAAACAAAGCAGTGTGTGTGGCCAGCACTGACACATACTGCAGTGGAAACCATTAGTTGTTATCCAGCAAGTGTTGAGTCCGAGAGGGTTTTCAGTGCGGCAGGTTACATTGTCAATGTCTGCAGGACACGGCTACCAATATCACAGTGCCTGTGATCTTCCTGTCACTCTCGTCTGTGGCATACTCTGATTTGCTGAGTTGGTTTGGCCCGCCCCCTGGTGACCTTTTTATACCTGACCATCACATCTGTCAGATGCCCTTTCGTGGTGTTTCTGAGCCAGTCTCGCTGTTGCTGTGTTCCAGTATTCGGATTCCTGTGTACCGACTTTGGCCTGTCCTGACTACGCTCCAGTGTTCCTGATCGTGTTTGACCCGGCTTGTCTGAGAACCTCCTACGTGCTACGACCCAGCTTGTCTGAGAACCTCCTACGTGCTACGACCCGGCTTGGCTGACTTCCTGCTTCGTGATTGACTACGGCCTGTTCCAGCGACCTGTGTTTTCCTGTTGTCGCCGCTGCGACATTCTGACTCCTGCTGTGCTGAGTACTGACGCAGTGTGACCATTACACTCTGGTGTAACCCTTCTCCAGTGCAGAGTTCCTTGCTGATTTGCAGAGCTGTGCTCCCTGTACCGAGCCTCCATACGCTTGCAGAGCTTAGTTACCATACTGAGCCTTGGAGATTTAAACGTACTCTTTAACCCTTGCAGTGCCACCTCTCTCTTGCAGAGCCTCCATTCCAGTCATAGAGCCTTTACCTTATTGGTCTACGTCTGCTGAGTTGGCCGCTAGCGTGGACGGCGACTCATATATACAACTGCAGAGTAGTCAAGTCTTGTCGGTCCGGTTGGGCGCCGTAGGCTCTCGGTATTACGTTGATTACCGGAGGTATCCATTGCGGCTATTGGTTCTGAGAGAAAGCAAGGTTAGGCTCCAAGCTCTTGCAGGTTCTGAAGGTCTATGCCCGTGGGGGCTATTGGCTCGTTTTATGCTCACTTTGGTCTCCGGTTATATGCCCGTGGGGGCTAAATGCAAGCTTTGCATCTCAGGCTATTCTCCAATTATGCCCGTGGGGGCTACATACTCTCGCACTTGCAGTATCAGTTGTCTCATTGGGTACGCCCGCGGGGGCTATATTGGGTCACTGTTCTGCTAAGCTTATGCTGGTCACTGAACACCTACTATCCTCCATCGTATGAACTCTGTGTTGTGCACATATTCTCAGTACATCACTACACATTTGGGCGTGCCAAACCCCACAGCTGAGACAGACTGATTGTTCTTATTTACCCTTTAGTGTCCAGCTCGCTATTATCCGTACCGTTTAGAGTGTACCTTCTATACAGTATAGTGAACCTCTGTGTACAATTGTATTCACTTTGCAATTGCTGCTGTCACCTGTAGAGGGCGATCATTTGCACTTATTTTCATTCAATAAACGCTGTTTTATTTTACATACTGGTCTGAGTGTCCTAATAACTGTTACAATCAAGCAGCAATGTTAGGAGTAGGAGACTAGCATTCTTAAAAATGAACTAACATCTCATACCATCTGACTATCCGAAACCACACGGCAGAGAAATCCAGGACAAATATATTAACAGCAGAACAGATGAGGAGGAGGATGGATGTGAAGAAGGGATGCCAGAAACTACCGTACTTGGGACCACTGCTATCACCGACAAGAAATTTGTCAATATTCTGAGAAGGAGGCTGGCGATTTGACACAAACATGACAATGGTAAAAACTATATACATACACAAATCACACCATACCAGTCCCCCACCACCACCGTTACAATACACATCTGCCATATTGTAGGTTGTACTTTATTTTTGTTATTACTTGACATCATCATCATGAATATGCCCCTAGTCCCTTAAGCAGGAAGTTAGTGTTGTGGGTAAAGGACAAATGTACTCTGCATGCCAATATTTTTCAAGGCATATGTTCCTGTAAGACTCACAACTTTGACTTTTAGCCACTTATTTCTAAACTACAGCCCTCAGAAGAAGTAACATTGTAGTGGGAAATGTAGTATCCATAGGAAATACAGGTGAAAAAATTGTTGCAATAGGCTAAAAGGAGGGAAATTTTGCATTGGCGAAAAGAAGAAAACTTTCGCGAAAAAAGAGAAAAATCGGCCAGTTTTCGCCAAAAGTCATGGGTGACATTTCTCCCACTTTTCGTCCACCCCTACTGCTTAGTCCAGTCTAAGCAACGCATAGAGGAAAGGAATACCAAAATGCCCACAGACTGCCTAATTACCCCCACTTGAGCAGAGGGGAAGATTTGTGGTGTGCCAGGCTTAGTAAATTGATATTAAGCAGGTGCAGGGAGAAAATGCAGATTCTAGCATCTCTTATTGAGGATAATCGGTGTTGTACATTTCTTGTGTATAAGATCTCTCCATCTTAAAGGGACAGTAATGTCCCATACAAAATGTTTACAGTTCTGTAGAGATAAAAAAAAAATAAGCTAAATGCCACAAATCCTATCACTCAAACTGCTATGGTTTGAGCTGTATCCTCCGTTAAAGTTTCCCTCTTCCTCCCCTTCTCCTGACGTCAGCTGTAAGCTGACAGCAGGAGTTCCTGGTTCGGGGACTGACAAGCATCTCTTCAGAAGAGCCGCAATATCGCGATATAAAAAGAAATACTTTTTTGGATTGGTCTACAAAGTGTGCCTGGTTTGCAAGCACACTTTTTAGACCGTTCTAAAGAACTATTTCTTTTTAAATCGCGCTATTGCAGCTCTGCTGAAGAGCTTATTCGTGTCAGCTGACACGGATCTCCTTCTGTCAGCTTTACAGCTGACATCAGGAGAAAAGGAACTTTAGAGGAAGATAACTCTCAAACCATAGCGGTTTGAGAGATAGGATTTGTGACATTTAGCTTATTTTTTTAATCTCTATTAAACTCTAAGCATTTTTCTCTGTCGTCCAATACAGGTTACTGGTAACTTTGGGTAGGTGATCCGCCCCTTTAAGTAGGCAGGAACAATTCTAGAATTGATTGCAGGGGGTGGAGCCTACCTTTCCTCCTTGGATGCAGCTAGCCAACCAGCTCCAGAAAGATTTGTTCCTTGGTGAAGACACAGGCAAGAGAACAGTTCTGCTATAGTTTTAGAAATGTTTTTATTTTTCTGTAAGAAATGGAATACCACCATTAGGCGGATTACCATAATTGACAATGCCCTTAGATGTGGTTAGCTCAGTATCCAGGTGCTTTTTGTGGACCTTAAGCCCTGGGGGGGGGGGGATCTTGGGTACAAGTTCTTTCCTCAGGAGTTGCCCACCAAGGCTTCTTCTTGATACATGGTATGCATGGTTTGCATCTTTTGGGTGGGTTATTGTCACTTTTCGTACTGGGTTCGGTGTTTTTTTGGGTCTTCTAACTTGTTCTAGTGATGTCCCATATAATTTTATTTCACAGTTTTAACTTTGACAAAATTTGAATTAGGCGTGCTTTACCGCATAGACGCCATTGCTCCATTCACTCCTATGGGACTGTACAGTTTGGGACATATCTCTGCAACCACTCAACATAGTGACTTGAGAGAGGGCTCATTTTATTTGTCTGACCTTGCTCTATCATCCGGTTACCATTGCGAGTGTGTTGGGGGGCTCAGCGGGCTTCGGGTACTGTTGGGGTACTTATTCCGGGAAAACTACATTTCTCATGAGCGCTTGCTTTGCGTGCTCGTTTCTAATTGCCTCCCATTGTGGCAGCCATTTTGTGCCTTTCCTAGAATGAGTATCCTATGCAGGGCTTGGACTCTCCTTCTCTCCACTTCAGATTAACCCTTCTTCTGCCAGATAAGTGTATTTTAGCTATTTCTGGGGTGAAACTTAAATCTTTCACACTGTAATTGGGTGATTCCTTATACTATAATGTTTTTGACACTGTGAGAATGTCTAATCCATTGGAGCTTGGGGCCAGGCCTAAGACTAAGTATGCTGGGGTCTCTGTGTCCCATATTGTGCACTGTTCCTTATGTCATTCAGGGTTACCTAGAGAATTCTCAGGTAATTTCTGCCCAGCATGTTCTGATGTCCCTGAGTCTCTCCCAGAGACCTCCAGCCATTCATTAGAGCCAGTTTGGGTGCAAGAGTTCAAGGCTGCTACTAGGGACCTTCTGTCTACATTACAACTCTTTCCATTCCAGTTACAGGGGGTCTTCCACTCATGGCAGACCCCTTCTTCAGTCAGATCTTTCCTGCCAAAACCGCAGGGAGTTCCTGATGAGTCAGATTCCTCTGAGGAGGAACTGTTGGTGGATTCAGATGTTAAGGAATGTTTTACTGTGGGCTTCGGCTGAGGGCATGATCGGCTGTCTTGACCACCCTAAACATTCCCCTAGTTCAGGAGGTTCCTTTAGATCCCTCTGATGTTTTCCAGGAGCCTGAAAAGCCCCTTACTTGTTTTCCACCTAACCCCACTCTTGACCGCCTTGTGTCTGATGAGTGGAAATCTCTGGACAGAAAGCCTTCTGTTTCCATGAAGTTTGCTAAGCTTTACCCCTTTTCTGAAGCAGCTCTTGCTCAGTGGGTTCATCCTCCCAAAGTGGATGCTCCTATATCCAGGCTAAGTCTACTGCATTGCCAGTTTCTGATGCGTTCGCTCTGAAAGACTGGAATGACAAGAAGCTTGAGGTTTCCCTCAAGTCCATTTCTGACACTGCTGGCACTGCCATGCATCCAGCGTTTGCTGCGGCATGGGTTAACCGGGCCATTGTGGTCTAGACTGAACGGCTCACCCTGGCTGTATGTCAGGGTGCTTCTTCTTCGGATATGTTGCGGCTTCTTGTCAACATCTCTGAGGCCCAGCACTATGTTTCTGCTGCCTTATTTGATGGCATCCGTTTGGTGGCACGGGTTTGTACCATGTCCGTGGTTGCCAGGTGAGCTCTTTGGCTCAAGATCTGGTCTGCTGACACTGCTTCCAAGAAAGTCTTGCTTTCTTTACCATTTACCATTGCTTTCTTTGCTTTCTTTACCATTTGCCATTTACCAGATCTTAAGGATCTGATTAGTGAGGCCACAGGGGGTAAGAGTACTCATCTGCCCTTGGTCCCCAGGACGAAAACTCCTCTCAGTCGTAGCAGATTTTTTCGTCCCTTCCAGACCGAGACACGTCCGGCAAACCAGGCAGTTCCATCAGCTCCATGTGCCTCCTCCAAGCCCAAACAGCAATGGAAGCCCAGGGTCTCCTCCAAGCCTAAGGCTTCCAAGACTTCTTCGGCATGACTCGCCTAACCCGGATCCCCACTCGGCTGTGGTTGGCCGTCTGCGTTGCTACCACAGCATCTGGGGGGGTTCAGTGGCGGACCCGTGGGTTTAACAGGTGGTGACAGAAGGGTACAGGTTCCCTTTTGTCTCTCTTCCTCCCTTTCGCTTTTTTCCCTCTCATACTCCCCAGGAAGCAGAGAAACGCTGTCTGTTCAATGGCACTATCCAGGCTCTTCTGGACAAGGATGTTCTGGAGCCTGTTACAGTTCAGGACAGAGGTATGGATTTTTACTTAAACCACTTTGTGGTCTCCAAGAAGGACAGCGGTTGCCATCCCATTTTGGATTTGAAAGATCTCAATTCCTTTGTGATCAGAACTCATTATCACTAGGCGTCCGTAAGGACAGTGATTGCTGCTATGTTCCCGTGGGAATTACTTGCTTCTCTGGATCTTCAGGACGCGTATCTACATATCGCCATTCATCCAGAGAGCTGGCAGTATCTCAGATTTGCCTGCTACCGAGGGCACTTTCAGTTTTCAGCTCTTCCCTTTGGTCTGACTACAGCTCTTCAAGTCTTCAACTGTGTCGTGGGAGCTTTAGTATCCATCCTCTATCGGGACGGCATCAGAGTTACTCCATACATGGACGACCTGCTTCTGAAAGCCCCCTCTGTGGAACTTCTTCATCAGCAGGTTCAGGACTGCATTAATGCTCTCACCCATCACGGGTGGATCATCAAAATAGACAAGTCGGATCTTGTCCCATCCCAGCGGCTGGTCTTCCTGGGCCTTCTCTTCGACACTCAGCAGAGCATGGTGTTTCTCACAGAGGAAGTGGCTCACCAGATCGCCCAAAGGGTATCTGCTGTTCTGGCTCTCGATCCAGTTCCAGCCACGAAGCTATCCTCTCTAGTGGGAAAATTCATCTCAACAATAGAAACGGTCCCATTTGCCATGGCTCACAACAGGGAACTCCGGAGGTTCGTGATCCAGGTGTGCAGTGGTCAGCCGGACCTTCTGAAGATGTCAGTGTCACTTCCTTTTCATGTGGAACTGAGTTTGTCGTCGTGGCTCAACCTCTCCAATCTGCTGAAGGGCAAGTCCTTCCTAGTATCCTTCTGGACCTCGGTGACGATGGATGCCAGCCTCTCTGGATGGGGAGCGGTCCTGGGTTGCCTGAGTGCACAAGGTCGGTGGTCTCCGGAGGAATCTCTCCTTCCCATCAATGTGTTGGAGCTTCTGGCAATTATCCATGCCCTTTGTCATTGGACTCCCCAGCAGAAAGAATGCCCAGTCTGGGTATAGTCCGACAACGTCACAGCCGTGGCCTACATCAACAAGTGGGGCAGAACAAGAAGTCTCGCCGCTTGGTTAGAGGTCAAGGCTATTTTGTCCTGAGCAGAAGAACACGTTCCTGCCATATCTGCAGTACACATTCCTGGTGTAGACAACATCATGGCAGACTTGCCTGTCTTGGATCTTGTTCGGTTCTTGGTGCTTCCTTCATTTTTGAGCCCTGTTGGCTCTAGTTCCATGTGCTGTGTAACAGTTCTTGGGGTGTTATTACCCCTGTTCAGTGTCCATTGACACTTCAGTTGTCTTGTTGGGCTATCTCTGATCTGATGGTTCATATCTGTGCCTGGTCCTTGCCTTACTTCCCACCTCTGGGAAACTCAATGGTTGGACATCCCAATGTTACCAGTAACCTGTATTGGATGAGAGAGAAAAGAGGATTTTAGTCTTGCCTGTTAAATCCTTTTCTCTTAGTCCATACAGGTTATTGGTCTCCCAGTCTTTCAAGGCACCATGCTTGGCTCTCCTGTGGCAGATTGTGGGGGTCCTTCGGGGTCATGCTCACAGGAGTCTTCTTTCCCTTCCACTATCAAGTCATAGGGCTAGATTTAAAGGCAGCCGTTAAACCATCCGCTAAGTAAAAAAGGCACATCGGCCGCAAAGAACACATGGTTTACGGCAGATTCAAAGGTAAGCGTACAAGAATAGCTATCGGGCGTAGGCACTACAAAAACACGTTACACAAAAACCAGCGTCGCACCTGATTTCGCATCACCGTGCGTCCCAAACACCCGTTAAAACACAACTTAAGTCAAAATGTTACATTACGGCTGCCGTTGTCAAGCAACCCTGATAGATGCACAAACAAAATTCAAACCTACAGTCAATCCCAAGGCCCCAAAGTATCAAAAATGTTCAAATACACCTATATATACCTCAAAATAATGGTTACACCCTGTCTGTGTTTCGAGTTTCAGCAAGCTAGAGCACAGGACCCAGGAGTGGAGGATAGTGTTTAGAGAGAGAGAGAGAGAGAGAGAGCGAGAGAGAGAGAGAGAAGCATACACAGGAGTAAGGTAGAGGGATCTTGGAGAGAATTACATTTAAATAGACACATAGCACACTTTTGCACATAGCACATACATCCATACAAACACAAACACATACACATACATACACATAGTCTTTTTTTTTTCATCACACCTTACACATTTTAAACTTTATTTTTACAGTGTGAATCCGTGAGTGAAAGTGTGTGACAGAGAGTGAGTGGGATCGAGTGTGTCTGAGAGGGCGTGTGAGAGTGCCTGGGTGTGAGTGGGTGAATGATGGCTAGGAGAGGAGGACAGGAGAGAGGGATGGGGAGACTAGTGGAGGAGGAGGAGGAAGGTCAGGAGGGGATCCCTCAGCAGAGCAGGGGTGGGAGAGGGAGATCCGCAGGGCGGAGGGGGACCAGGCCCACAAGAACAGGCACACTAAGAAGAAGAGGGACAGATCCTGCAGTGGGACGAGGGGTAGTGCCTGGGGACCACCACACACAGGCAGAGGCAGAGCAGGCAGGACACTCCAGGTCTGACTCCTCGCATGCCGGAGCTGAGGGGGACACGGTCAGGGATCCCCGATATACCGAGGAAGAAAACACGGCCCTCGTGGAGGCTGTGCTGGAGAGGGAGAGTGTCCTCTTCCCGGGGGAGAGACTTCCTGGCCTGTCTGCGAGGAGGAGAGCTGCCTGGAGTCAAATCTGCAGCAGAGTTAATGCGGTGGCCACCTGCAGACGGGATGTGGACTCAATCAAGAAGAGATGGGGCGACTGCAAAAGGCAGGTGAAGAGGAAGATGGGGGATGCCGCCCTTCACGCCCGAGCCACCGGAGGTGGGCCACCTGTCCCCATCACCTTCAGCGCATGGGAGGAGAGGCTGCGGCAGACACTGTCGTCTACCCTAATTGAGGGGGTCCCTGGAGGATCAGACACTGGGGATGAGAGGAGCCTCCACACCACCGGTAAGTGCATCACCCCAAAACCACACACCACCTCAAACCACACACCCAGGTCAATAACAGGCCAGGAATTATGGATATCTATGATCGGGTCTGGTTGCCTCACACAGAAGGATGGATGGGCTGATCCAGGAAAAAAAAGGCCTCAATCAATGATATCCTTCAATAGTGGCTTGATTGTTGCCCCTCAGGATTCAACTTGAACAGAGCTCATGGACAGAATCCTGTAATGTACATCAATCTCTGATTGCCACGGTGGTATCCCATGCATCACAATGCAATGCATAGGATACCATCATGACAACCAGAGAGGGACATGTCTAATCTGACAAAATCCAGCACTGTACGGGATGAACTGATAACATAGGGATGAATACTACTTGAATCACACTGCAGATCTATTACAAAAAGATATGTACAGAAAGATAAACGACCAGATATGTATGTGGATATATCCCTTTCAAATGGGTACAAATAGGTCCCAACAAGATGTAAACCCAGAGTTCGGTTCAGTACGTGTGATTGTCCTACTGCCCATATATGTGCACCCTCAACAAAATAACTCATATTGATATCATCATCAGAGTACATATACCTAGTATATTACACCTACTTGGATGGGTATCAGTGGTATCTATGAAAGTTCATTTGTGATGGCTGTACATATATAGGCAGTAAGACAATCACATATTCTGAACAGATCTCTGGGTTCATATCTATCAAGGATATGTTTGTACCCATATGAAAGGTACATATACACACATATCAGACCATATTCCTCACTGTGTACCTTGGCATGGCAATGGTTAATTTCACTTTGATGTAACCTTGCAGGCATCATAAAGAGATGTTTAGAAAGATGTTACTGTATGTGACAGCTGGAGATGTCAGTCATATGACCACACGGAGGCTCTTCAGCAGACCCAAAATTGAACCAATTGGAGATGGATCCATCATTGACATGGTCCACAGAGCGTGCTTACAAACCAGGAACACTTAGTAGACAATGGCAAAGATGTAGTTATCTCCAAATGGGTCAATGTGGAGTCTGCTGAAGAGCCTCCGTGTGGTCAAATGACTGACATCTCCAGCTGTCACATACAGCAACATCTTTCTAAACATCTTTTTATTATACCTGCAATGTTACATCAAGGTGAAATTAACCATTGCTATCCCGTTAAAGAGATAGTAATACCTAAAATGTGAAAGGAAAAATACATGTCATAGGATTGATCCACCGGGTAATGCAAGGGTATTCCCACTACTAAAAGGTGTTTCATCACAAGAGTATAACAGCTCAAAGTTGAATATTCCATGGACAATATCACTGTGGCCTGAAAATGTACTATGCCAATGTTGCCAGACCATCCTCTGGCTAGCTTTGGTCCAGGGAGCAGAAATCCACAAAGGATGATGTGGCAACAGCGCAAATGTACAATTTCAGGCCACTGGGATGTGGCACCAAAGGAATTCAACTCTGAGCTGCAATACATGTA
The DNA here is from genome assembly GCA_037306005.1 of Rhinophrynus dorsalis. Taxonomy (NCBI): domain Eukaryota; kingdom Metazoa; phylum Chordata; class Amphibia; order Anura; family Rhinophrynidae; genus Rhinophrynus; species Rhinophrynus dorsalis. Next base: position 337,384,066 of record CM074723.1, on the reverse strand, counting down.
GAATAAAACACCCATCACCAGTAGGAGTACCGTTGTTTCACACAGGGGGATAAACCATACAACATATATGTTCCTTTACACATTTCAAGTATTAATATCAATTTGACACCATCATGGCTAAGTTTACTGATCACACAATCTCAATCCTCCACACAGGTTATGTGTCTCCAGCACATCAGGAGCCCATGGAGGAGGCCACCTCACCACCCAGTGAGGAGTATATGGAGGAGGGGACCAGCCAGTGGGCACCGTACCCAATGACATCCACACCTCTTGGCCAGCTGGATGCCCCAACTCTGCCTGCACCACCTCTGGCTGCACCAACTCTGCCTGCACCAACTCTGCCTGCACCACCTTATTACAGTGACTGGATGCCCCCCACCACCTCCAGGAGCTATTATCCTCCAGCAGCAGCAGCAGCAGCAGCACCACCACCACCAGGGAGGCAATGGCTGCCCGGTGATGTGTCCACCACCCAATACGGGCCATACTCATCACAGATTGACCTACCCTCCTGGATGGCTCCCCAGCATGGCCCCAGGTATGATCCCAGGTGGGGGCCAAGCACATACCAGTGGCCAAGGTTTGACCCTTGGCCACTCGACTACCAACACCTGGGCCTGCTTGGGGAGCCCCAACAGCCTATGCGAAGGGACGTGTTTACCCCACCACCTCCACCAGCACAGACATCGGTGGGCAGCAGTGGGTCAATTGATGTGGTGGGCACATACCCATCTGCAGCACAACCAGCACCAGCAGAGGAGGACACAGCAGCAGCAGAGGAGGACACAGCACCAGCAGAGGAGGACACAGCAGCAGCAGAGGAGGACACAGCACCAGCAGAGGAGGACACAGCAGCAGCTGATTCACCAGGCACAAGCATCACCAGCAGTGAACGGCCCACTGGGATGGAAGCAGAGTGTATGGCTCTGCAAAGGAGACTACTCAGGTCAAGCCTCTGCACCAATGACAACATCACCAGGAGCCGTAGGGAATCCCGTAGAAACACTAACAGGATAGAGGCAAGGATCCATGCCCTGGAGTCGGAGGTCATGAGGATCAACACTCAACTCCATCAGCTACACACGGGGGTGATGGACCTGCTTGCACAGGTACTGGTGGAGTTGAGAGAGCTGAACCGCAGGGAGGACTTACGGTTGGAGAGGGAAAACCTGCGCTCCACAGAGGGATCCACTGCCCCCACCACCCCCTCTAATGTGACCCCCGAAGCCACACCTAGGGGGCAAAGGGTGACCAGGAGATCATCCAGGTTATCCACTTCTGCCACACAGTCTAAGCCCCCCCCCCTAAGAAAAAAAAATAAAATGCCCAACATGTTAAATTTCCCCTGAATAAAGGAACATTGTGCTTTTGAATCCTGTCTGATCTGCTTTGAATTTGGTCATAGATTGGGTGGCAGAGTTGTCTCCAATGCATTGCCAAACAATTCAGTGAATACAACTTCTGCCTAGGTAAGATGTTTGTGGGATGTTACAACATGGGTTCACACACACATCGTTGTACAAAATCAACTGTAAAAACATCCCTGTTGCCATATTACACAACTGTGTTATATGGCAATGTTGTGTGTTGATTTTGCATAACAAAACATTCCCCTTAGGCCAACATTTGGTACAACATTGAACATTCATCTACATCATATGTTGTGTTTAACCCTTTGATAGCCAGAGTGGTAGGCAACGCATTGCAAAGAAATGCGTTGGGTACCACTCTGGCACTCAGAGGGTTAAGGGGATAACCAAACAAACGGCTTAGCGGTGAGATAACAAGCAGGACAGATAAATGGGACATGTATCCATATTGTCTTGGATTCACACACTCGTGCAACAGACTGACTGGGGAAGCCAATGTTTTTAAACTAGGATTTCAATGTGTAGCACACACATTGATATCCTGGGGTGAGCATTGGGGCCTCCAGTAAGTTGACTTGTTGTTTTTTCTAAGGGTGTAACAGACTTCCCCAGTGAAAACACTTGTCCACTTGGTCATGTACTGTGATATGTCCCAGTGGAGCAATATCACTGAACATTGATTATACTGAGCAACACATTAACTGTAGACAGGAATTCACTGTGGAAGTATGTCCCCTTTATCACCTCTTTATCACTCCCACAACACATTAGTGTATCACTGCCACCATCTGTTAGCGTGAATACATCACTGAGTCCACTCACTTGCAAACAAGTGGTGGAGTCCTGTGATATGGGTGATGCCTTTCCATGTATGGGGATACTCTACCCTGGGTGTGGTAACGCATTGACAAATGTGTTCTCAAATATATCCTCCTACAGACAAAGATAGAATGGTGATGGTTCATCTTTATTGTGTCTCAAAGTACATTAGGATGTACATGTGTTTTCTGTGTATTGCCTATATGCATTGAACACCTGTATGAGAACACTAAATGTACTTTGAAACTAAATCGTACTACTTCAGTAACACTGCTGCCCAGCTCATCTGTTGTCCACAAGGTTTGACAACTCTGTAGCTGAGCATCCTAACTGTACAGGTTATAACACTCAAGAATTAGTGTTTTCTGTGTCTATATGAAAATGATCCAGTAGAGGTTTGTGTGAACCTCAGGTCAAACTTTGCATCACCAACAACATCACCATAAACAGCAAGGGGTGATCTCCATGAAGGTGTTGTCAAGACATCAATCCAGTCACATAGATGATCTTCAGTTCAAGGATGGATCATGTTACGGATGCCTGTGGAAGAAGAGGACAGGATTTGGAGCAGTTGACCTGAACTGATCATCAAGCAACAACAATTTAGTCTTTTTAATCCCCTCAATTTTCACAGTTACAGGTGAGTACACAAACCATTGCTTGACAATGTGTTGTGTACTCATCTGTAACCAATTATGTGGAGAACTAAGGACATGTGCCCCAGCCCTATGGATATGTGCCCCTGACATGGATACACACATCAACAAGTGTTCTGAGAGCTCCATGGAAGTAATGAATTTGGGCTGCCACTGTGAATGTGACAGTGGCAGCCCAATGTCATTTGTTCCATGGAACTGTTAGGACACATTTGTTGATGTGTGTATTCATGTCGGGGGCACATATGTCTGCACACTCACAGGTCAGCATGGTGTCCCTGGTAATCTGATCTACGTCTCATGACCTCTACATTGTGTGCCCATACCACTGTACATCCACCCCTATGCTGCTCTTCTCAGCTGTAGCACAGTACAGGTCCCATATTGAGTCCAATGGCCCTTTAACCCCTGATGTGACGGAGTATTATCCAATGCATAGCATTGGATAACACTCTTTCGCTACAAGGCTAGCATGGTTGCTCTGGCTATGCTCATGGCAAATCAAGTTAGCTGCTGTCAATCAAGCCCTGTAAGGCGATGAACATGGGTTATGTGTTGTACCTTGTTTCTCCTGAGGGTGTGCGTGATATCCTTGGGGTCTGTATGTCAACGTGGAGAGTGGAATGGAGGATGGTTTTTGAGTCCACACACACAATTTGCCACGTCCGCTGCCAGTGCAGTGCTGTGTCACTGTTCCTGTGGGGGTGAGACAGAACAAAATGTGCAGTGTGGTTAGTGTCACAGGACTGATGGGGGACTTGCATGGATTGTTAGCATGCCTGTGTTATACTCACATGTAAAGTGTTCCGTGATGAGCCTGTCTCTGATCTGTGTCCCTCTCAGGGTCTCCTCAACGTGGCCGATGTCCATGGACACTTCCTGTATGGGGGGGGGCCTGGATGTGCTCCAGCAGCCTGGTGTCCACTGCGATGTTGTGCAGTATTGCGCACGCCACAATGATGTCGCACACCTTTCCAGGTGCATACTGCAGTGCTCCCCCCGAGTGGTCCAGACATCGGAATCTTGACTTGAGGAGGCCAAAGGTCCGCTCAATGGCATTCCTCGTTCTGCCATGAGCCTGGTTGTAGCTTTCCTGGGCATGTGTTCGAGGATTGGCCAGAGGGGTCAGTAGCCAGGACTTGCATCCATAGCCAGCATCACCTGTGTAATGTGAGTGACATGGTGAGACAGGGAGCACATGTTGTGTGAATGATGTTTTGTGTGGTGGACGTAGTAGCTGTGGGTCAGGAGCATGCTAAGCAGCGTTGTGTGTACGCCTGTGTATGTGATGTGATTTTGTATTGTGAACTCACCCAAAAGCCATCCCCCTGTAAAAGTTCCATTCTCGAAATCTCTGTGGACTGAGGAGTTTTGGAGAATGTATGAATCATGTGAGCTGCCAGGATACTTTGCACAGACATTCATTATCCTCATATGGCTGTCACACACCATCTGCACGTTGATGGAGTGAAAGTTCTTCCTGTTGATGAATATCTGTGCGTCACGTGCTGGGGCCTTAATTCGGACATGGGTGCAATCTATAGCACCCATGACCCTGGGCGTGCCTCCCCTGGCGTAAAAGGCCTGCTTGACTTGTATCCAGTCCATGTCGGTGGTGGGGAAATGTATATAGGTACTGGCCTTGTTTTTGAGGGCTGGCAGGACCTGGGCCAGCACCCTGGAGAATGTGGCCTGTGACATGCCAGATGCGTAACCCTCTGTGGACTGGAAGGCCCCGCTTGCCATGAAGTGCATGGCACAGAGTAGTTTCTGCAGGCCAGTTAGGGCATGGTTGTGGATGTAGATGGGATCCACCTGCTCCTTGATGACCTCATACAAGGCAATGATGCTGTCAGGCCTCAACCTGTAGCGATCAATTACCTCATCATCGGTCATTCCAAAGAGGGTGACCCTTGGGCGGTATACCCTGGGCCTTGGTGGTCGTCTATACATCCTGTGCCCTCCAGGTGGGGATGGTCTCCTGTGTGGCTGCTGAGCCAGAGCCTCCTCACTTGCAACAGGTGGTGGCTGTTGATCAGGCATGCTTGGAGGTTGCTGATGTTCCCCAGCTCTCTCCCTTGCACGCCTTCTCCGCAGCCTTCGCAACAATATGTAACCCAACATACTGTTTGCTCTCTCTATCTGTCTCTATCTGTCTCTATCTCTATCTCTCTCTCTCTCTCTCTCTCTCTATCTCTCTCTCTCCCTCCCTGAGTGGAAAACAAGCCACAAGTGAGTGTGTTGAGTTGTCCCTTTAAGTACTTGCTAGGGCGTTGTGTAGGTGTGGTGATGAGGTGAGTGCTGACCAATGGTGAGTTGTTTTTGTCCAGGTAAGTGTTTGCAGGTGTGTGTGTGTTATAAGATGTGGTGTGTTGTGCTTGTTCTGTGTGTGCCATTTGCGGACGTGCAGTTGTGGGGTGCAGGTCGCGTGTTGATGTTGCCCAGGTGAGCTTGTATTTGCAGGTGTCCGCTTTGTGTGATGACCCCCATTGTTCCGTGCCATGTTGTGTTGTTGTTTTTTTGTGTGTCGTTGTCCCTGTGATGTTGGTTGTTGTTGTGTGTATGGTGATTTGTGTTGTGTGTGCATGTTTTTGTGTTGTTTTGGCATTGCACGGGTTAATTTTCCCATTTACATGGTTGTGCGGTAAGCATTTTGTGTGTTTTCCTATGTAACGGGTGTTTTGTTTTGGCCGTTAAGTGTCTAACGGCTAAAAAAAGTGGGTCTTAACTTTTAGCCGTTAGTTGTGTCTTTTTTTCAGCTGTTATCAGTACCGCAAGCCTTTGAATAGCTCTGGGGTATGTTTTTCAATGCGTCTGAATGCACGTAAGTGTATCGGCCGTAAGGATTCTACAACTGCCGTTAGCTGTTGTTTAGACGGATCTTTGAATTGCAACATGTCACTTAACGCACCCGTTAGTGATTTTTTTTGCTAACGGCTGCCTTTAAATCTAGCCCATAGTGTCTCAAATCTTTCTGGAGCTGGTTGGCTAGTTACAGTCAAGGAGGGAAGGTAGGCTCCACCCCCTGCAATCAATTCTAGAATTGTTCCTGTCTACTTAAAGGGACAGATCGCCTACCCAATTTTAACAGTAACCTGTATGGACTAAGAGAAAATGATTTGACAGGTAATACTAAAATCCTCATTTTATGGGACATTATTGTCCCTTTATAAAACTGCAAGGCTTTTGAGGCTGATATACATAGAAGAGTAATTCAGGACTAAACCAACTGCACCACAGGAGAAAAATAAAGAGCCCCATAATGCATGTTCATATAAATGGGGATTTTAACCCCTTCAATGCGAGAGGTCTTCAGTGCATTGTAAAGCAATGTTTTGGCGACCTCTCTAGCATTCAAGAATGTAAAAATCATGTGAATTCTACTTGTCCCTCAAATTCTTTTTAGCACATCAGCCTTCTGTCATAAATTTCTGTTACACAAACATGGATAGCCTTGTTAATCCAGTGGTGTAAATGCCAAATCAATATCACGGTATGTAATAATACCTTTTTTATTGGGCTTTTATTGTTTGCTCTCAAAAGCTTGTCCTTATAAATGAACCTTAATCAAATAAAAATGTTATTATAACATACTGCAATACTTATACCACATAATTAAAATGTATTTACTAAATGCTGTTTTTATTTTGTCAACAAAATGTTGGTGGTCGTGTGTTCTCAGGACTTGGGGTACTTTGGGTTAAATGAAGTACAGCAGTGACTTGATTATATGCAGATGAATTAAAGGGGAAGTGTACCTTGAGACTATGTGGATCTTCATTTGTTTAACAGATTAAGATACCCAGGGTTAAATGAAGTACAGTACAGCAGTGACTTGATTATATGGAGATGAACTAAAGGGGAAGTATACCTTGAGAATATGTGGATCTTCATTTGTTTAACAGATTAAGATACCCAGGTATTGCTTTATATCTGCAGTTTGCTAAATATAATCATGTGTATTAACGTGTATTTATAAATCATACCTCTTCATAACAATGGGCTTCAATAGAACTGAGTGACTCATAAGGGTCATTTGTCTTTATCAGAATGTAAACTGCAATTAACTAGCTGTGAACAACAGAAAACAAATGAAATAAAAAATGTACAGATATAGCTGAATATTTAACCACTTGAATACTAGAGATGTATCCAGTGCACTGTGAAGCAATGAACTGGAGTGGAGACACCTTTAGCATTCAAAAGCTTGAAGACATCTACCAAGGTAAATTCTCCTTTTAAACAACAGAACTATGTATTCTTATGGTGTCTCTCCCCTTTAAGATAACTGAGAGCCAAAATATTGCAGCTGGCAATTTCCTAACAAATAAACAGACCTGCAAACATTTGTGAAGCTGCATGTGCAACAATACAACAAGAAGATTGCACTGCCAATACAATAAAGAGAAATTGACATTGCTTAAGTGCAGTCTTTCTGGCCTCCATTTAGATCATTATGTGCTCATCACATTGGTTCTACATGTCTAATTATATTATCTAAACAGCTGCCACTTACATATTCTGTAATCACTTTCCATGTTTTTGTTTTTGTGAGCGGTGTTAGTGATGTTCACTGTTAGATTTTTATATGACCCATAGGGCCTTATTCTATAAAAGCAAGCTGGAGTAATTCTGGGGCATATCCAATATTTCCCAAAATTTAAAAGGAGCTTTTAACCCCATGAATGATAGAGGGGTCTTTGCAAATGCTTTGGAGACCCCTCTAGCATTCAAGGGGTTAAAAAAAACATTTAAATCAATTGGAATTCTAATTTGGTGCAGATGGTTACGAATTCCTCAGTTTGCTTTGTGGGAGATGCACTAAGGGATGATAAAGAGGTGATAAAGAGGAGATGACTTCTCCATTGATATTGCTTCTCCAGTTCCTGGGTTATTCTATGGAGCCTATGCATTAACCCTTTGAGTGCCAGAGGGGTATGGAATGCATTGCAAAGCATTTATCTTTCAGAAATGTAAAAGTAATGATTGATTGACAGGAATAGGGAAGTTACACGGTAATCCTATATAATAATTTGCTAGGATGTTTGTCACGATGCAGTCATGAGCAATAGAGACTGCCCACATTCTGGCAGTCTCTACTGCACATGATTGCACTGTGTGAGTGAGGTGATGCAAGACTGCATCACGTGGATCAGTGAGGTAGTGGCCTCTTAACATTACCCAGACCTTGACCTGTGTACACGGGCTTTTACACTAGTATGGAATAATTCAATAACATGAATTTAAGTAGGTAGAAAGACATCACTATATTAATTTCGGTTTGTCTCTTGTCAAAATTGGTTTTATGTATCTTTCTGTCACAGAAATAAAGCAATGTTTTCTGCATTTCAGACACTAGTCATCAAGCTAAAAAGGTACAGTCCTGAGAGAAAGAATTGCATTATAGGCAGGAAATTAAATTTGACATTGATTTAAATTGGACTTTTAACCCCCTTAAACCTTAGAGAGCTCTCAACATAGACCTCTCCAGCAATCAAGTTCCATTTATATCACCAGTATAGTACAGTTGATTTGTTCCAGAATGTCAACTATTTAGAAGGATGAATAAAGCGCTTAGGATAGATTGAAAGAAAGTGAAACATTAGCGTTTTTTTGAAAGCTATAAATGTATGTGCTATTAGCTATTGTGCATGTTTTTATGCAACAAACATACTAAAGCCTTGACATTGAATAGCACATGCTCCTAAATTAATCCTTTGAGTGCATAGTTACATAATTACATAGTAGTCTAGGTTGAAAAAAGACTTGTGCCCATCAAGTTCAACCCTTTTCCTATTCTTGTTTACCTCTGTTGATCAAAAAGAAGGCAAAAAACCTTTATTTAGCTTTCATTGCGGGAAAAAAATCCTTCTTGACTCCAAATGGTAATCAGATTTCTCCTTGGATCAACAAACACTAACTAAATATAAATCCCAGTACTAACATACATAGCCCTCTATATTCTGCTCTTTTAAAAAAGTACCCAGGCCCTTTGGATACCTTTCTGGCAATTAAAGGGTTAACACCATGCTTATATTGACGTATGAAAATGAGTGCTAACTGCTTTTCTGAATTAGGGGCAAATACTTATCCTCTCTCAAAATGGAGAACATGTTAGCCACTCCCACTTTTTGAAATGCATTCACTATAAAGGAGGGGACATTTGCTAATTCACACGCACAATTCAGTAACATTTGGAGCTACCACTGTATCAGTTTCAGTTATTTATATTTAAGTAATTTAGCTCTATTTTCCTGCCTACAGAAGACATTTCAAACATGTAGCCCCTCACTGATAAACTGCAGCCATCATGAATCTGGTAATGGTAATGTGCAATTTTTAGTGCTGACCCAGATCCTTGTATAGCTAGATTTATAACTGTCTGAATCAATAACTACAATTGCTGACTCCCTTTTCTGCCTCTTTATTACACTAAGGGTTAGAATAACAGCCTAATCTGGTAGGAGGCTGAAACTAGCATCAGTCCCAACTATCCCTTTGGTATGCTAATGACTGAATATCAAGTGCAGGGGAGAATAATAGACTATGTCATAGTTTGATATTCCTGCTCTAAAGGTTTACCTTTTATCATTAGGCTATTCATAAATATACTGGAGTATAAAGTTCACTATAGCATAAAGAACATGGCTGTATAGGTGAAAGTGCTAAAAGTTGCATTTTAATGTATCCATATTCACAAAGAAGTGATGATTTTGTGACAACCCAACTATACAATAAGAAACTAATACACATTTTCAAATTTCCCATTCCATTAAACTTGGACTTTTAAAGGGCAACTATCATCTGATATTTGCCCTATCAGAAGATCTGCTTCAATGGAAGCAGACCTGCTGAGTAGGCAAGGGCTGCACACTGAACACTGGAGAATAGGGTGACCACATTTCCATTCTGCCATTCAGGGACACTACAGAGACAAGAGCAGCAGAATAATTGTCCTCGGCTCTAGGGCAGCTGTGTGCAAGGGATCATTATACATCAGTGGACATCTGTGTGCAACCTGCCTTTGTTCTGTACACCACACAGTTTTAAACACTAGAAAGAGAGCTGCCCTTCGACAGAAGGAGATGCATGCAGTGGGCTACAAGAAAAGGTACATCATGCGAAAGCCTAGCATTACACTACAACAAAATTGCACTTCAGCTCCTATTTGATGTCAGGAAGCTAAGCTCAGTTCTGTCTAGTGGCCAGATGCCATTTTCTTGCAGCCCAGCAGAGGCATCACTTTCTGTCATAGTAGGCAATGGGCCACTCTCCTCCTAATGTATAGAACTTTGGTGTTAATTTGGATAAAATGCTGAAAGCTGGACACTTATAACATATACCATGGTGGTTGAGTTGTTTGTAAAGAAATTAATATTTATTAGATGGCAATCAAGCTTGAAGAAGATAAAGTAAATGCTGCTCATTTATTCCAGGAATTGAGTCAACACCTTGATGAAGCAGGGTCATTTTAATGCATGGGGCTCACGCAACAGTCCCATTTTACAGGAAAGAACCGGTTTTACTGTATTTTGACTAAACCCAGTCAAGTTCAGGTACACCCCTAAACACAAATTGTCACACTTTTATGGTCCCTTACAGCCACCACAACCCTTCCTTTAAAAACACGGGAACAATGCAAATACCTAGCATCCAAAGATATAAATGAAAGTGGAAAATGTTATTTATGAAGAAACACTTTGGGAAATAGGTGTCTACGAGGTGGCTATGATTCCTGCAAAGATTTCTTAACAAAGGGAATTTTATTCATGACATTAATAGTGGCACAATGTGGTAAAGTTCCCAGTTATGCACTCCCTGCCAATCTACCTCCCTAGGCCTTAACCTACTATGTCTAAACCTACATATGTCTCTAGTCAGGCAGGAGTGCAACTAATTTTAAGATGAGCCTAAATGTTTCCCTATATTTGGAGGCTTCCATTCACAATTTTGCCAGTGGCCTCATCCTATTATATAAAAGGCCAGATGTATGTTTTCAGATGCAGTCATGCACAGTAGAGACTGCTCGAACTGACAAAATGCTCCATCTTCTTAGCTGCTCTCCCAGCCCTGTGTGCCTGGTGTCCGTCCTGGTGTGTGAGGGAGCCCTGGCCCCGGATCAGCGGTGTCTAGCTGAGCCCGGAGGTGCGAGGCACGTTCATGGACCCCCTGCTCTGGTTCAAGGCGCAATCCCACATGCACACCCGAGACTGACGAGGTAGAGGCGCTCTCCCTCTCCTCGTACCTCAATTGCTGCTGTTACTGAGGAGGCAGGTGCAGGGACTGGCGGGTGCACAGCTATCTTAAGGGTTAACACATTCAGTGCCATTCACTTTGGCCCATGTACATGGGCTTTTACACTAGTAGGTTCATAAATTGCCTTCTGAGTTGTGACAAAGCCATAATGGCTAAATGGCCATAGGATGCTTGACAACCTACTGGATCCCAACCCTATTTTATTTGATGCCTATAGCAACTGGGTTTTTTTTCCAAGCTTCTCTGCCATCTGTTGTGGCACTAAATATATTTCTTTACAAATAAGTGATCCTATGGATTATGTGTATATTTTAGTTTGTTTTGAATTTTGTCCAGCCCTTTTCTCAGTGTTATTTTCTTTTACTTATTTGCATGTATTCATATGCACTGGGACCTTCTTAATGTGGTAACATATTGTATCCAGACCTGAACACTGTCAAGGATATCTTTATTAACAAACTCAGATACAAATGTTAGTGCTTTAGGCTGAGTACATTTGTGATCTGGTGGGCTTCTTATAACAGTTTTTTATTTTTATTATGTGTGTTGTAGCTTTTTCCTCTGGGTCTTCCAATACTTTAAATATATATATGTATAGACATTCCCTACTTAAAGGAACACTAGCAAAACCCTATAATAATTCCCCATTTGCCTTAATCTGACCAATAAATCATAATGCCTGTTATAACTAAATTAATCTTTATTTAGCAGTTGATATCATATCAATGAAGGCAGACTTATGTGACACTTTTTGTACTGTTTAAAGCAATAAAAATGTAAATCTCAACCATTATCATACCTTTAAAGCACAATTTAAACCGACATTTTATGTCCTCTACAGTCCAGTCGGTTGGCTGCAAAATTGCTCTTCTTTTCTTTGTGTATATTGGGACCATTGTATCTAGATGGAAGTGATGCAGAACAGATGAAAAATGGAGCTAGAACATCGATTGTACATTTTAATTTTCCTGTGCAATTACTTTTCATTTTGTCAAAGTTCCTAATCTTTACACCAGTTTCCTTCTGGCTTTCTAGAAATTGATTTAGTTCTTGTAAATATCAGAAGCTCATGATTCCCCAAGAATCCAAGGCATGCCACAATACAAATTATTACTTAGCTATCGCTAATCAAGTATTGCACTGGGTTGTTTGAGTCCCACTGAAATTGAAGTTAGACATCCCTGATATTTATCACTGATGTTGTTCAAAAGGAAGTACATACAGTAAAATCATAACAACAATCTAAATTTGTTTATTGATGCAGAGTGAAATAAAGTACTTTGCCAAAGGTCAGACTGAGCCACATGAAAAGCAGTGAGTAAAGGTTACCACTTCATTCTTATGGGGAATTTAGGAGATGGGATTGAAGAGGTTTCATGAGTAGGGCTATAGTACAGGTAACTGAACTAATATTAACCCATTAATTATGAGAAGGATGTAAATGCATTGAAATACAGAGGGTTGCCCATCCCTCTTGTGCATAACGTTTTAAGAAGCATTTACTGGAGAAAATGGAAGAGAAAAACAGAGATGTGAGATTTAGGCCTGAATTATGTTGCAGATGATAATGTTATCACTATTTTTATTTACAAATTTCTCTGTGGACTTCAGTAGTATTCTGTGAGATGATATTTATCACCTGTAATGAAATCCCAGGCTTTATCAGAGACGGGAAAATTATTTTCAGGATTTGCCATTGGTAGTTGAGATATATTTGCACATGCACATAATTGACCCTTTATGTATCTGATCAGTTCACAAATCCTATATCATAATTAATTAAAACATATGTAACAACGTAGTCATGCACAGTAGAGACTGCCTGTGATGAGGCTGATACACAGCGGGATGCTTTATCAGCCGCGGCGCGGGCAGTCTCTACTGTGCATGACTGCCCCGCGACCAGCTGGTAGTGGCACTGTTGCCCGTGTAATGGGCTCTTCAACGAGTTCTGTATAATTTGACAATTTACTTCAGTCTAGTGCCAGCAACTGACCAGAGAAAATAGATAAAGTGCTTGGTATTATCTCTCTAGAACCATATTATGGCTTTGCTCCCCCATGGAAACATTTCTACAGACACCCCTGATTTTAACACATATTTCTGCTTAACTCCACTTTTATCAATTTCCCTCATAATTCTCTGTTCAGCCTGTCCTGTTCTAGAGGGTGTAAAGGGAATGTATAGGTGATTGTGTGGATGGTAGTATATATTTTTAATCTGCCACAGAATTCAAGTAGTGCAAGATAGCAATTAGCACAATAAATACAAACGCATTAATTTTATGTGGCCCATAAAAATCCAACATTTTGGATGGGGCAAGTTAGAGGAAGAGTGTTTGTTTATGCAAAACTATATGTTATAGGGCTTGTCCCGCTAAGTAAAACAAGGGTACTCCCTCTGCTGCCTGTTGCTTTACTCAAACGTTGTATCTGTTCCAACTGTCACAAAGTGAAGGAATTGTTACTATCACATGGAGAAGTACAGCTCACCTCACCTCTCCCATAAAACATAATAGAATAATTGTAATTTCAAGTGAAATGAAGGTGTATTGCCTGCACACCTGGTAGTACTGTTAATGTAAAAAACAAGTTTAAAGGGGAACTATCACTTTGTATAAATGTTGCCTTGATTTGAATGCTCCTTTGCACTGAATCTGTAATCCTTTTATTTTTTTTTTACATATAACCTGGTATTCTTCAAGATATGGGCTTTTAAAGTTAAGCTGTTGACGTCACTTCAGGACAGGCTGCAGGTCAACTCTGACCTGCAGCCTGTCAATCTTTGTCTGTTCCCCTCCCCAAGTAGAGCCTCGTTCCAACCTCCTCTGATGACAGAGGATTTCTCTGTGTGAGCTGGAGTAGTCTCTAGCCAAAAAAATTGGCCTTTTAACCTACATTTATCATGTTTTCAATTATTAGTTGCTGAAATACAAGACAAAGGAAGCCATAATAGCCATGACTGATATCAGTTAGAGAGCAGGGGCATAACTAGTACCTACTGGGCCCTAGGGGAAAATCTGAGGTTGCCACCAACATAATCTAACTTAAGTTTGATTAACAGACATACATTATTCGAAGTTTCACAGTGAGTTGGGATCAAGTACTGACCTAGAATCAAAACTCAGCTTGCCATTGGATGATCTCAGAAGGTCATTACATGATGGGGAAAAGAAAATACAGCAATTTGTTTGCAGTGCCAGGGATCTGCTTCATCATGATGCATTACCTACAGTATATGGTGAGAGTTAATCTTCATGGTGACTGAGGGATGCCCATCTTATAGCTTTGCAATGGATTGCACATCTCACTGTCCATGGGTTAATGAACAAAAAGGGATGGTGTTCACCATTTCTATTGTTATTCTAATGGCTGGCAGAGGCCATGCATTTTATGATTTCAGCAGCTTCCAATCAAGATAGGAACTGAGTGTGCTTGTAAAGAGTTAAAAGATAGTGCAGAGCCAATGGCCTCCCTTGATTCCTAGGCCTCATCATAACTGCACTCTTGTCATCCCCTGTAATTATGTCACTTTGAGAGAATATCTGCACATTTTGCTTCTGCCTTCTAATCTCATCTCAGGAATACTGCTGCATGTTCTAATATACTAAATGGTGCAGTTTACTATAGTAAAGCTGCAGTTTTGTTCCTACTAAAACCTCTGGTGCTCAGTAATAACTATTGTATGTACTACCACCACTCACAAGGATGGACATGGAAAATCAAGCATCTCTTGAAAAAAAAAACATTTAATTGTCTCCTGCCAGCCAGAATTGTTCTTCTTCCAATAGAAATCTGGGGAATAACATAGCAAAAACATATTCAGGGACCTTCCTGGAAATAACAAGGATACATTGTAGCTGGGATAGTCAGTATTTGTGCCTCCAGCTGCACTACAATTCCCATCAGCCCCAACCAGCCAGTGGTTGATTGGGGCTGATGGGAATTGTAGTCCCCAAGAACTGGAAGTCCGAAGACTGACTACATCTGCTGTACATTAATATCAAAATAATATATATTTGCTCTACATAGCTAATTAAATTGCAACAATATAAATAAAGTCCAAGAGCTGCTGAGGTGTTTGATTTTTGTATCAAGCAGGAAAAGTACACAAAAAATATATCAATATAGTTACAATCTTTGTTCAACACCTAAGGTGCCGCTATCACCAGGAGCGGATCTGCTGATTCATCTGTGAGCTCCAGAGGACTAAGAGGAGCACAATGGGTGAAAAGTGACTCTCAATTCTCACACTGTGCATTGATGCTATGTTGTACAATTTTATGTCCTTCACAATACAGGTACCCATAGACCTTCTGTATTAGGCTTTAAAATCCAATACAGAGGCACTGCGGGGAACGTGCTTGCAACCCTGGATGTTACGGCTGGGAATCACAGACTTCAGGTTGCATTTGAGTCAAGGGAGTATATATTATCCCCCCCCACACACACACACACACAAAACGGCTGACAGAAGCCATTTTGGTTCTGCACAATCCAATGAGACTACTCTCATTGGCAATGGAGAATTAATTTCTAAGATCTGTACTTGTACAACTGTCCTCAATGTTTTCCTGAGATGTGTTGTATTCTGACACCCTCAGCTCCCCCCACAGAAACTTATGTACAATATTGAGGGTAGGGTGTCAAACTGCATTCTTAAAGGGACAAAACAGTGCACATTTAGGATATCTCTGATCTAGCTCATTCCTTTGTATTGCAACACCTATGACAAACCAGGGATATCCCAAAAATGTGCAATGACTTGTCCTTTTAGGAATGCAGATAAATAACCTTGATCTGGTACCTTATTTGCAAAATAAAATTGGAGCAATTCTGGTGCAAACCAGCTGTATCATAGGAGAAAATACAAATTCCCCAAGTTCTTCTCTATTTTAATTGAGGTTTGCCATCTAGAATTCTGGAGAGGTCACCAGCGCATTATGTCCCAATGCATTAGTGGTCTCTCTAGCATTGGAAAGGTAAAAAAGTTTACTATTAATACATTGGAAATCTTATTTCTCCCCAACGAGGCAGTTGTTTTTTTTCCACAATTGCTAAACTTTCTTTGTGAATGACCCTAAAGGCCTTGCACAATAGAAAAGTGGGGTAATTCTGAGACAAACCAACTACATCACGGGGAGAAGTCACATTAATTTTAATTTGTCTTTTAGTACTCTGTTGGTCTAATATAGTGTTATCTTACCCTGTTGGTCTCATGTAATGGTGTTTGGGTATGTTGGGGGGGTCCCACTGTGTGTCAGTTACAAGTGTAATGCAAATGACTGAGCTAGATTAGGGATAGCCTACAAATAAGTTAACAGTTCCATTTCTATAGCACAGGAATTTTTATGTATCCTCTGTGGTGCAGCTGGTTTGCTCAAAAATTACTCCATGTACATAAGACCTCTAAACTATACTTTTATCTTTGTCCAATCAAGCCATTAATATCTATATATCTATAAAACTCATCAGAATAACATCATCCAGAGACTTGAACTGTGTCATGTTCAAACTGCAGCTATTTTCATGAAACATACTTTCCATTAGCTTTACATGCTGGTGTGATTTGAACCTGAACACAGTCTGAAATCTAAGGGTTGTTTAAAGTGCAAGTTTTGATATGGTGAATTATGTGGAATTAGATACTGATGGGCCTTACCAGACTGTTTGATGTCTGTTGTCAAATTGCCCGCAGTGAGCAGAATTTGTGCTTCCTCTGGATAATTGTATTTACAAATTATGGTTGTGCATTAAGTGCCTGCCTCACAGAAATTTACAGTCCTCTGATATTATGTTCAGTACACTGTTTGAAAGTGTACATAATATCAGAACACTGTCTGAATGTAATGCTTTAAGTGTATATATAAAAGCATTAAGTACATTTCTTAGTGTGTGTTTAATATCATTAGAGCTTTATTTTTACAGATTCTTATTTGTGCCTCAACATTGATTTTCATTACAAAGATAAATTTGACATCATGTAGACTTAAAACAAGAGTAGAATAATGAATACATTTTATTTGTTGTAGTTGAAAGGTAAGCATGATGTCATCATTAGTTTTTAAAACGGAAAAAGTGAACATGCTTATTTTAATAGAGAATTAACCCTTTATAACAATAACTCCCCATTTACCTTGAAATGGTAGGGATTATTATTAGGAGGCATTACTTATACTTTCAATGTCTCACATGGCATTGGATGATAAGAATTGTAACCCTACTCTTGGTACCTTCAGATTAGCTATTTGGGTGCCAATGTGTTGCTTATCCCATGAGGAATAACACTGGGTGCTGCCTCGAATGGACAAGTGGCACCTTATCATTCATTGTTCTAAGATCCTCTGCTTTAATGCGGGCCATTAAGGAGATGAACAGGTTAAAGAACAATCTATTGCACCAGATAAATGACATTTAACGTGTTCCTTTTGTTCCAAATTCATTAATACAAGTGAAGGGCATTTGTGGCAATTTATTTTGTATCTTTTCTGTATCTTTTATATGTGATCATTGATTTAAAACTTGGAGATATCCAACCTCTCTAAAGGTTCCCTATCAGTGTCAAATATAGAGTTTGTATTATTCCTTATTGACTGTATATCTGTTCAACATTGTCAACAAAAGTATATTTCAGTGGCAATTGTGAGTGAAATATACATTTGGGATACATTTTACTTTATTATTATATAGTAATCATTGCATATTTAATTTTTGCATAAGATCATTGCATTTGTTGGTATTTTTATTTTATTTTTATTTTTTGAGCACCTCTTTTCTTTTCGTTATATAACATAATTTTGCCACATCGTTGGTAAGACCTGATCAGCAGCACGGTTTTGGTTAAAAACCCTGAAAAAGGATATTCTAGAACTGGAGACAGTCTAGCGAAGAGGATGAGGTACGAGGGGTGCTGATAAGTATTGAGCCATACCCAGAAAAAATTGAGCTAGGAAGCTGTAACTGCCACATTATTCTAATATTCCCCCAGGAAGTCAATGCACTTGCAACATCTGTCCTGCAGCTTCTTAAGTCCCTGCAAATACAATTCTTCTGTCTGCTGGTGTAACCACTCATTTGCAGCATTAGTTGCCTCCGGAACACTCCCAAATTGTTGTCCCTTTAGGTGTTTTTTGAGATTGGGGAACAGACGATAGTCAGAAGGAGCCAGTTTGGGCAAATAGGGTGGATGGGGCATCACTTGAAAGCCTAAGGAGGTCAGTTTTGCCATTATGTCACCTGCAGTGTGTGATGAGGCATTGTCATGCAACAGGATGACAACTTTGGAGAGCATTCATCAATGTTTTTCCTTGATGTTTTGCCTCAACTTTGTCAATAAAGCAGTGTAATATGTTGAATTGATGGTTGAACCCTTTTGGAGGTAGTTCACCAGCAGAACTTCCTTCTTATCCCAAAAAACTGTTGCCATTTGCTTCTGTTTCTGCCATTTGCTTCTGAACGGAACTTCTTTGGCCTGGGGACCACTGTGCCTCCATTCCTTAGACTGTTCCTTTGTCTCAGGATCATAACAGTAGATCCATGTCTCATCACCAGTTTGTCCAGGAAATCTGACTCATTTCTTGCAAAATGTTCCAAAACAGCCACCAATGTCTCCACATGTCTCCTCTTTTGTTCGGTTGTCAAAAGTTTTGGGATCCACTTTGCTGCAAGCTTTCTCATTTCCAAGTTGTTGTGGATAATGGCACCAACTCTCTCACATGATATTCCCAGATATGCAGCAATATGTTTGGCTGATATTCGGTGGTCCTTCATGATCATGTCATGGATAGTTTTCACATTTGCAGGCACAGAAACAGAAACAGGCCTTCCACTGGTTTTTCACTTTCAACACAGAAATGGCCAGTTTTGAAATTGACAACCCAGCGTTTAACTGTTGCATATGAAGGGCCACTGTCACCTAAAGTTTATGACATTTCTTCATGGATCTGCTTCGCACCTTTCCCCTGGAGAAACAGGAACTTGATTATGGTCCTATGCTCTTCCACATTGAACTTTTCTGGAGGTGCTGCCATGTTCACTTTGGACCTTAAAAATAAAGATAAGTTAAAATCATAGGTAGTTTTCACCATTGAATATAAACAAATTGGCCAGTACACCCTGCAATTTATGACTTCCTAGCTCATTTTTTTCTGGGTAAGGCTCAATACTTATCAGCACCCCCTCATATGTCTAGACAAACTTGGTTTATTTGCTCTAGAGAAAAGACAACTAAGAGATCTTGTTACACTCTATAATTATATGCAAGGTTAATACAACAAGGATCTCTGATGAGCTTTTCATTCCACAGTCTGATCAAATAGCTAGGTGCCACCCCTCAAGAGTAAAGGAAAGGAGGTTTCAACGTCAGCAGAGGAGTTTTTATTTTTTACTGTAAAGTCTGTTAAATTGTGGAATTCAGAAAATGGATGCACATGACCACCGAATAATTGAATAACTGAATAGTATCCTTGTGTTGTATTTTGACCTTTACTGCAGGTCTAAGTAATAGAATTGTCTTATGGCGGTAATACACAAAACATTGGGATTAAGATGTCCAATAAAAATAAACCCAGGCAGTAATTCTGCAATGGTGTATCAAAAAATGTATACCACACATTGTTAGACCAAAAATCATGTCAGTAATCAACATGAACTGAAGAGTTCACAAGGCAAAAGTAGTCTTACATGGACTGGGTCTATCAATAACCACTGTGGTGAAATAAAGTTATATTGAGGTGATTGCTTATGGTTGTAGACAGTTAAGTCTAGATATCAAAAGGAAAAACTGTAGTAGCACAATAAGAGCCAAACAGTGTTGCTATGATGATACATGGGATTAATGGGGACCTTCTATTGTCAATTTTCAAAGTAAATTTAATGTCCCAGAAGGAGAAGCACCTTGGATGGCAGGTAAGTGTATGATGTATGAGTTAACGATCATTGCTTGGCAGTATGTCAAGCACCGATCGTTACTTTTTTTTTACTGTTATGTTCCCAATACTGCCGTTATTTAGCGTTGTTTTGGGAACCCTTAATCTCTAGTCTTTCAGAAATTATTTTTAATTCAAGGAACATTTGTAGAAGGAAGGAATTAAAGAAAATAATAGTTACAGGAGAAAAAAGAAGACTTACAGAAGAAAAAACAGGACAGAAAGGGGAATTAAAGCAGAAGAAAAAGGAAGATCAGTGTGAAGAGGACACCACTGGACCTCCAAATCCAAGGTAGGTTTTACAGCTGTGGGGAGAGGGGAATAGGCCATAGAATGGTGTTACGTTTCAGGGGGATTAATGTTTTGAATGGTAGAGGGGAATGCAATGCTTTGTCATTCAAAGGGTTATTTATTGTTTGGGTTCACTTCTGGTTTCTGTAAATTGGATGCATTGTTGGCTTTTAACACGCGTTAAGGACTCAATGCTTAGGTTTGTTAGGTGCTAAAATATCATTAAAAAAGAGAGTCCCTGATTGCATGTTACTAACCACAGCATGTAACTGAATAACAAATGGACGTGCTGTTTTGTTGTTTTCAATGGGTGCTAATTTTGCCCCTGTTGTGTTTATTGAACAGTCGGTAGTTTGTCACAGACCAGCTAATAGAATAGCAAATCATGACTTAAAACGTTACTTTCCCTAACTGTGGTAATTGAATCAAGACCTTAGTTCGCTAATGCTTGAATCTACACACGCTCTTCGCATTTTTTGCTTAGTTTATAACCGCTTCTCTGGAAAGGTAGCATACTACCTGAGTAGTATTCTCACTCCAGCTCTAGAAACTAACTAGAGCCTCTGCTCCACTGCTAACAACCCACTGTGTATTCAATATTACATGAAAGAAGTAAGTTGATCTGCTTTCTCCTTCAGAGCTCCTAAAGCCTGGAATAACCTACCTGAAAAAAAATCAGATCTAGAAACAATATGTAACTGTATATAAATGTTGTATGTATGTTTATGTGTATATGTATGTATATGTTGTTTCGCTATTAGTGTAAATATAACTTTTTACTGTAAAAAATCTCCTGGATATACTTGAAAATGACAGAAATTGCAATGTATTCTTCCAGGCAAAACATTTTCTAAATATATAAATAAATAGATGCTAAAGACAGTCAAAGACTATGGAGATGTGGTGTATGCTTCTGTACTACAAATCCATCTCTGAAAACTCGACACTGTATAATACATTATGCTGCTTTGTCTTCCAATGTAATTAAACTACACATCATTGTGATATGTTTAAATAACTGCAGTGGCTAACACTTGAATCTTAATGTATCCTTCACCTTTCTTGCCTAGTTTATAACCACTACTCTAGAAAAGCTACCAGACTACCTGAGAAGCAGTAGCGGCATGAGGGGGGTGTGGACCGCACCAGGTGACACCCTCAATGGGGTGACACTCAGAGGCATAGCAGAGGCCCTCGACCCCTCCTGACGGCTGCTGTGCCGGCTCAGTCAGTAATACAGAGCAGTGGCAGGGCAGAACTCACCTGATGCTTCTGTTTACGATCTGCAGAAGACTGGTTAGACTTCTACAGGGTGGGTGGGGGGTGATGTAATGCCAGTGCCAAGCAGCCGTGCTATGTCATACAAAAAAACAGCTAGGCATGTAGCTGGTAAGCTGTTGCCACAGTGCTCCCCTGCTGCTGTTTTTGGAGATTTTCTGTGTCTGAGAGTGAGAGGAAACCCTTAGTGGTTTCTGTTGATGCCTAGCATGCATTACTCTACTGGACCATAGAAGAGGTATTGGTAATACACATCCAAAATCCCAAAAATGTTTAGAAGAACTAAAAGTTAAATAGAAAAATAAATAATAATAAAAAAGCCACAACAGACTTAAAAGGATCATTTTATAAAAGCTGGTTCAAAGTCAGGGTTTAAACACATGCACAATACATATTTCGAAACCCTATCCCTGACTTTGAACCAGTTTTGACAAAGTTATCATGCAAAACTTGTTTTTGTTGGTAAAAAGAAAAAAAAACTTGGCCATTGTTGGGCAGTCATAAGAATCTAATTTTTGTACTAGCAGAAATGAGATTCTTATGTTTGCCCAACCCTGGCCAAATTCTTGGTTTTCCTCTTTACAACCAAAAACATGCTCAGTTTATGAAAACTGGTTAAAAGTCGGGGTTACGGTTTTAAAATATGCATTATTTGGACGGTGGGGGCCAATGTGGAGTTGGACAGTGGGGACCAGAGTGGGGCTGGACATTGTGGAGGTGGACAGACTGTGTATAGGTGGTGGATAGGGATGGGCGAAAATTTTCGCCCTCAAACTGAAATCTGCAAATAATGGCTCTTTCTGCTTGACGAAAAATTTCCCACGAAAATTGCAGTTTTTCTGCTTTTTTCCGCCTTTTCCTCCCATTGAAATCAATGGGAAGAAAACTATTTCTACACCACACTAAAGTTTTATACCGCCATACAAAAGGCTGTCAGGCTCTCACAGCAGCCACTTTGTGTTTGTGAAAGGAGAGAGCAGCATGTTTTTGAGCTAGAGGGGATAGGCAAATAAAGGGGAATTGAAGCATAGTTTAGGGAGTCATTTAGGTAGGACATTTGTTCTCTGTAGTCGGGGAATCTGGGGGCACAATTGGGAGAAGAAAGGAGGAAGGAGGTTGACCCCCAAATACTCCAAAATTCCATGTGACTGACAGCTAACTGGGCTTAGGCAAGACAATCATACAGCTGTATCAGTTCTGTTTTGTACCGTACAGTAAAAAAAACACAGTGTAGTTGCGTAATGTCCAGCAAATGCACAAGGGGAAGAGGGAGGGGTGGAGCAGTGCAGGGACGTTAGAGTAAAGTAGTAGTTGAAACACAGACTGCAGCAATGGTTGCTGCAGCGTGTGCAATCAATGATAATGATCCCTCTATTCCAATGGAGGATGCAGTTTGTCAAGGTGCCAGCAAAACTAGTTCCAGCACCACCAGTGCCAGTAGAAACCATATAAGAAGAACACTGAAGACAGCAACAAGTCGCATTCAAGCGTTGATGATGCTGGCAGTAGCATAATAGAGGAAGGTGTAGCAGACGAAGCGCCTGCTGCATCAGATAGTGAGACACACAAGCACCAAAACACCCATAGTAGGGAACTTTGTTACAGTAAAAGTAAAAAGAAATTGTTTGAGACCTCCAAAAGCTTAGAGGAATATAAGGGTAGTGGGCAAGAATTGTCAGGTGATGCTGATGCTGCTGAGGATGACTTAATGATGACTGATGATGGTGCAGATCTAGAATATATCCCTCCAGCACCTCTGGTGTTGCTGCTGTAAGTGCTGCACCTTTGACACCTAGTAGTAGTAGTAGCAGCAGTAGAATTACATCGACATCTAGCTCCAATAGTAGTAGTAGCAGAAACCACACATGACAGACAAAGCCAGGACAAATATATTAACAGCAGCACAGATGAGGAGGTGGAGGACAGATGGGACCACTGCTATGACCGATAAGTAATGTGTGTCAATAACCTGAGAAGTAGGATAGTGTGTGACAATGGTAAAAATACATACACAAATCACACCATGCCAGTCCCCCCCCCACCGCCGCTACAATACATATCTGCCACATTGTAGGTTGTACTTTATTTTTTTTTTATTACTTGATATCATCATGAATATGTGCCAGTGTCACTTAAGCAAGAAAGTGTTGTGGGCAAAGAACAAATGCATTCTGCATGCTAACATATTTTTCAAGCCATATTTTGCTGTAGGACTCACAACTTTGACTTTCATCCACTTATTTCTAAACTTCAGCCCTCAGAAGAAGTGATACTACAGTGGGAAATGTAGTTCCTATAGGAAATATAGGTGCAAAATGTGTTAAAATGAGTGGAAAATGTGTTAACATAGGCGGAAAATTTGTTAAAATAGGTGAAAAAGAGGACATTTTTGCATAGACGGAAAGGCAAAATTTTTCACTGGAAAAGCAAAAAATCGGCACATTTTCGTGAAATTTTTTGCAGGAAATTTTTCTCACTTTTCGCCCAGCCCTAGTGGTAGACAATGGGGGCCAATATGGAGTTGGTGGACAATGTGGAGTTGGACAATGCCATACATGGTACGGGAGGAGATCCAGGGGATGACACCATAAGATACCGCACAGGGTGACACCAACCCTAGCGAAGCCTCTGCTGAGAAGTATGCTCACTCCAGCTTTCCATACTAACTATAAACTCAGCTTCACTGTTAACAACTCACTGAGTATCCCAAACTGCAAGAAGCCGATCAATCTGCCTTCTCCTTCAGAGCTATGAAAGCCTGGAATAACCTACCTGAAAAAAAATTATATTCTCCCAGTCTAAAATCTCTAGAAATAACTGCTTATTTGTATCTAAAAACAATATGTAACTGTATATCATTTTTGTATGTGGGTTTATATTGTTATTGTTCTCTATGTTGTGTAAATATTTAACTTCTTACTGTAATAGCTCTCCAGGACATACCTAAAAATGAGAAATATTGCAATGTATTCTTCCTAAAACATATTCTAAATAAACAAGCAAATAAAAAAATAAATATAATAATATCCCACATAGATTAGCTGCTTACTAGATGGTTACTTGGTTGCAGAACATATAGAGACCAGGATTCCATCCTTCCTCCTAGACATATTCATAATTATAAATGGCAAAGTATAAATATAAACGCCTTAAAGAAGCAACTCCAGATCCCCCCATTTTGAATGTATGTCTTTTCACATTAGTAGCTCATATAAAAACTTATGCACCTTTCTTTTTCTCTTGCGAGGGCTTCAGTGTTTATTTTTTGCAGTACACTGCAGAATTGACCTGTAGTTTTGTAATGAGTAGCTTGCCATAAAGGATAAAGAACAAAGCAGTTGGTGAGCACCACCTAACTTCACTGTATATTTGTTTCTCTTGTTCTTGAGGATCCAGTAGTGAGAGTGTGTGAGTAACAGCATATGTCAGGCTGCACCTGTCTTGAGTGTATCATACATTTATGTTTGTCTGTGTAAAATGGAAATATGGTACTCTAAGAGTGATTTAGAGGTGGTACTGCTTTAATGGCTCAGGGAACTTTGAAAGCATAAGCTTTGAGGACACTAAGGTCTCTTCTACATTTAATCCCATCTGCTCTACTGTCTAACACAGTACCACAATTTTTTCTGTGTAAAATATATCCGTCACTCAGTCTCAGTAAAGTCTCAGGCTCTGCCAGCCAGCTTCAGTTAGGAAAGATCACCACGCTGCCCTGTCTGACTTTTTCTTGGGGGGTGGGGAAGGCTCCTTTGTTCTTTCACATCCACTCTCAGAGACCAACTGTAGTGGCTATCACTAAAATTCCCATCAAGCAACTCCAGCTCCCTCTATTTGCTAACAAAAATGTACTGAAACCGCTGCAATTTTGGTTAAACTTAGATAATAACCAAGATAGCAATGAACTTTAGACACATAAAATTAGTAGTAACTCTAAATATCCTTTATTGTGAGAAATGTGTTAAACAATGATTTAAATATTATGTTATATCTTAAATCATGTTCCTTTGAACTGATTGGATTAGTGTGTGTTGTCTCCCATACTTTGACAACTGCTGGTCACATTGGGTTAGATCTAGATATTTATCCCCCTCCATTGAAGTGGTGAGTCATGTTGACCTTAGTAGAACTATCCCCCTTGAGGGAAGTTGTTAGCAACCAAGAAACATATAAGGCCTGGTATATTATCTGTTTTGCTTCATTTATGAAGAAAATAAAATAGTTTTTCATCTCAACAAGTTGTGTTAGCATGTAGAGTTGAGCAAAACATCTGCAATTGTTTTAGCTAATCAATTCAAAACAAATAATGTATGGATAGTGGGGGGAGGGGGACACAAGATGTACATGTGAGATATAGGGTGGGGGTCAGAGAACTAGCAAATTTGTGGGTGGTAAAGGGTGTAGTAGAAGAGCAAGAGTGGGGATGGGACTGTAGGAAAATGAAGGATAGGAGGAGAGAAAGCTGAAGTGGGGATCTAGCATGGAAGAGGAGGGATAGATAGAGAAAATGGGAACAATTATGCAAGGAGAGGGGAGAACTTCATAAGTCCTGATTGGTTATTAACCTACAGAAGCTCTCCTACCTTGTTCAGATGAGTAACCTAAACAGGAACGTGTTTTATTGACAAATTAAAGTAAGAGAACATGATATTTTAAAAAGTTTCTGGATATCATGCTATTTCTATTACTTTTGCATTAAGACAGCAAAAGAAAAAAAATAAACACCTGTTTCACAAGATGTTTTTCATGTCTTGCAAATGGCATGTTTCATACCAATTCCATACTTACAGAGTTGTTTCTGTCATCCCTAGTTCACTGTGTTCCTTTTCTATTGAGTTTGTAAGTATGTATTTCCATTTAAAGTGGATTTTTCAAATTGAATTTAAGCTTGCATGATTGAAAACATCATTAAAAACTGCCTTTGTGTTATGTTAGCCAAACAGGCAGAGGCACAGTTTAGGAGATACTTCTAGTTTTATGTCTGTATGGTGAGCTCTCTGAGAATGGTACCATATGCTACTTAATGCTAATGATAGTTTTTGCTGCACTGAGAAACTTTCAGTTTAACTTTTTCAGAAATAAGATCTCCTAAACTATGTATCTACTGGAAGTTTGGCTAATATTATTATTATTATTATTATTCTTTATTTATATAGCGCCAACTAATTCCGCAGCGCTGTATAATTGGGGAATAGACATACAGAGGTATTAAATAGTACAATCAGATGTGGAGAACAGGAGGATCAGAGGGCCCTGCTCGTGAGAGCTTACAGTCTAGAGGAAGGTAGGTTTGATACAGAAGGAGTAAATATAGCAGCAACCATAACTATTTTGCATTGCAGCAAATACATGCATGATGCACAATTGCAGGAAAAGGTTGAACTTGGTAACCTCGAAACTAATTCAAAGCACAATTTTAAGGTTGGAAAATTAGAAGTCATGGTTTATTAACGCATTTAATTATTTAAATCTCTTGAAACTCTTCCTCATAATGTGCAACTGGCAAAAACCCTTGCCCTACAGAGGACTCCAGCTACAAAGTGAGCGACTACTCTGTGATCTAAACTGTAACCTTCTGACATTCCACTGTACCTCACCATTTTGTGCCTACTGGTGTTGTGACTGGCAAAAAATCTGTGCCCAGCAAATTGCCCTAGCCACAAAGCCAGTGACTGACCTATGATCTTAACTGGAACATTCTGGCATGACACACCGGCACAGTGCCCAGGAGCACAATATGTCCCACTCCCTACCCAAAAAAGAACACTAATGGGAATCTCTTTTTAGCCCATCTATCATCATCCAACCATCTGGGATAAAAATAGTTTAATGGCCTTATTAAATATGTAAATCCCCTTTTCTAAATGTTGTACAAACTAACATCCTTAATAACTAGGTCCTTATATTTAACAGTGTACGCTACACAGGAATTCATGAACTTGCTTTCAGGGAAGAGGGACAGAATTTGAATACATGTGCCCTAAATATCCAGGATAAGACTTATAGGAAAGAGTAATAGCTGGTACCTGCTTGTAGAACTATAACATCTTGGTGTCTGGCTCTGTTGGTACATATCACGGATACCCCTCCATCCCTAATGACCTTTCTTAAGTCATCTGACCTTCATGCATTCCTGTAGAATCCCTAACTACTTACCTAAAGGGTTTACATCTTTGTGCTCTCCTATCTGGTACACTAAGGAGTACCACACAACCCGTACTTGAAGAGGAAACTTCCTTCTTCCTACAACAAGCACAGAAAGAATCAGTTCAGTGTCAAGAGGTCTTATGTAGCTTTTATATGCTGCAGAACACCACTTCTCACGTGCCTAATCAACTCAGCTGACTGCCCTTGCCTGGCTGCCTCAGAAGCTGTGCCATTTTGAATGAATGAGTGCCAAATACAGCAGGATCTAAACTTATAGGGATAGTAACACTTCGTTTTAACTTTATTTTATTTTGTAGGCATTAAAAAAACATGAAGAATGATATAAGTCTTATCTCTCAAACCTTTATGGTTTATGAGATATTCACAAGCAAAGTTCCCCTCCCCGCCCCTTTTACCTAGTGTAAACAATCTCTTCTCAGATGTGAGTCTGGTTGTATGACAGTACAGATAACAGAAGGGGACAATTTTCTTTGTATGAAAACAATGAAAGCCCTTCCCCCCTTGACAAGTTTTTCAGCTTTTTCCATTATCTTAATTGAAGATTGTCCCTCTCTGCAGTCTACCTGGGCATCTCCCTTCTGATCTGGTTGAACAGGGGGGGGGATACTTTGTTTGTGAATATCTCTTAAACCATAAAGGTTTCAGAGATAAGACTTATATCATTCTTCATGTTTTTTTAATGCCTACAAAATAAAATAAAGTTAAAATGAAGTATTACTATCCCTTTAAGTTGGCTAATGTTTTATTAAGCACTACCTTAAACTGATAAAGGAATGGATGTGCCTGAGGAACTCCCTTGAAGCCTGCTATGGGCAAATAGCCTTCTCTTCATTGTCACTAAGGCCCAGCAGTTCCCTGGTAAGTTATGAATCTACCAATGAGGCACCTCTCTAGCTCACATATTCTAAATGCACCCTGAAATGCCATCACAGACTCTAAAGTTTGTAAAGAAAAGATGGCTTCATATGAATTAATGTAGAAGTTTTGGATGGCTTGTGCCAAAGCTACCAAGAAATCATGCTCTATGGCCTTTGTCAATCTTTTGCACACAACTCCTGTCTGACCCATACCTTATTAATGTTCTGTATTGGAAACCTGGCTGTCAAATCTTCCTCCTTAACTGTAAAGAAGAAAGACTTGGCAGCCAGGTCTGTACTCACAGAGGTCGTGAAGAACCTTACCACCCTCAGGTGTTCATCAAAGGCCAGAATCTAGTGTTTTGGAGTTAGTGAAAACAAACTGTATCAAATTATACACACTAAATTAAAAAGCTAATTGGAAGACACCTGTCTATGTAGTATTTGCCCTCCCATTTAAACCCCATGTATGCAAAGTTATCTGGGTACAGGGGGAAGGAGTCTAAAGGATTCATCAACATCTATCCTAGTAAAGAGCGAGCTAGGCCTTCGTAAAACTTAAAGGTTCATTCAAATGTTTCTTACTGCACACTGTGGTGTCATTGACCCACTCACCCTGAAGGTAAGACAGTGCTGTACCAACCCAGACTTACCTGGCTTTCTCTTTGGAGCAACCTCTAGAGAAGAAATTAACACATCCAGCAACAGGGCTGCCTCTCAGGGGTCTGCCAGCCTACATTTCTCTAGTGTCATTGAGGGATGTAGGGATCGTTGGGTATAGGAGCATGCTTACAGGAAGCAGGGCACTCTGAATAAAACTCTTCCCACTACCTGGTGCCTATATTCCTCCTCCAACTGTCTGACTGGCAGTTTTTAAAGAGCATCCCTCAGGAGGTACAGGGATTGTTTACTTCATGAAGAATAATTTATTTATGTTTTTATTTTATTCATGGCTTTCAAGTTAGTATATTAACATAGGACCCTCAAGTAGTGAGGAGAATCCTTGGACGGTATAATTCACCACTCGCTTATGCTAGATCCATAGGGACAGCATTTTCCTATATTAAATGGTGAAAGTCCGTGCTCAGCTGATGGGTGAGCAGAAGAAAGTATACAATCAGCTCTCTGATGGAGGAGAGTGGTATCAATTAAGGTGAAATATGTCTGTAACAGCTTTCGGACTGCAGCAGGTTAACACGTTGTAATGATAAATGAATGATAAATTAATGTTATTTTCTCTCACTCTGATTACCACATGGCGCATATATAGGGTAATTATGCACCTCTATTAAAGTTCTAGGTGCAAGAGTGAGTTTAGACATTACGTTTGTGTGCACAGGCATTCTCCTCAGAGAAATGGAATAACGCAGCACATAAACCTAGCTCCATTGGAGCAGATTTAACCAAATTTCCCAAAAAGCTGCACTGGGGCAATACAATTAAAATCAGCTATAATATAATATATGTCACATGTTTAATATTGTCCCAATGGAACTAGTAATCAAATTACTATAATTGAAATTACTTTTATATCGATTCTGACACTATGGTAGAGAAAAGGGATGAAAGGAGACGAAAAGCTCAACCTGCGGCATAAGACCATTATCTATGAGTTTCACTAAAGGCACATCATTTTCTCTGCAAAATTCATCAGATTATGATGGCTTGTATACACCGATAACAGTGAACCATCTATGTCCATGGCAGAGGGGTCAACTCATGATGATGATTAGAAAGAATTAGTAGATTCACAGATTAAAGCAATTCTGGAGGTTCCGCAAGTATCTGATGAGCAAGTCAAAGATACTTCATGCTCATTTAATTGTGAAAGAAATCACTTCTCCTGCATATGAGGAATTAGACCAGATCTTCATAGATGAATGGCATAATCCAGATAAATCCTTGGTAATACCTAGAAATTTGGAGATATTTACTGATTTCCTAAAGGCAAACTTGAGTTTTGGTCTAACCCTCAATCAGTTGACTCCACAATATCCACGTTGTCTAAACATTAGACAATGTCAATACAAAGAGCAGCAGCAGTTATATACTAATATAAATAATATAAATAGGTTAATGTTATCTGGTCAGGCAGCAATCAGTAGAGCAGCATTTTCTACAGCATAGGCAGGTAGAGTAACAGAAGGCTGGGAAAACCAAATGATACAAGCCATCCAAGACAAGAGGATATACTTCCATTGATGGGCTATCTACAAAAAGCCACTAGCTATATAGGTGAAACAACCTTAGAGATAGCAAAAACAGCAGCTAAGTGTTCAGCTGCCACAGTTGCAACCCCACGTACCTTGTGGCTCAAGATATGGAATGCAGATACTGCTTCCAAAACAGCCTTGATGGTCTTACCATTCACAGGCTCATTCTTATTTGGCGCAGAACTGGACAAAATTGTCAGTCAAGCCACCAGAGGTAAAAGTTACCTTTATACCACAAAACACACCTCGTAGATTTGACTTCAAAAAGGAAAAACATTGCATATCTAAATAAAAGATAATTCCAACAAGCAACATCAAACGTCAGTAGGTTCCTATCACTGCGGTAAAACAAAACCAGGTTGGTCTTAAAAGAAAAACTTACCAAGTCATCTGAGCTCAAACCTCCCACAACAGGAAGGAGGGAGTTAGGAGTCACCCAGAAATCCCCCACTACGATAAAGACACTAACACTAAATTACAGGAAGTAAATTACAGATGAATGGGTAGTTCAATTGACTCAAGAAGGTACAGGATGCCGTTTATGACACTACCACCACCTCATTTCTTCATGTCCAGGGTACCCAAAGGAAAAAGAAAACATTTCAAGAGGCATTCCATCAAGCGATTTGGCAATTCCTAGAGAACAGAGTTGTAATCCCATTGCCAATGAACACAGGTTCAAAGGCTTTTCTTCAATCTTTTTATAGTACCCCAAAAAAGATAGAGCATTCCATCCAATCTTGGATCTAAAAGCATTAAATCAATTCCTCAGAGTACTCAAGTTCAAGATGGAATCAATCACATCAGTGATAGCAGCCATGCAACCAGCAGAGTTCATAGCATCATTGGACATAAAAGATGCATACCTCTGTATATGATATGGCCCAAACACTATTGATATCTTTGATTTGTGTTCCAAAACCAACACTTTCAGTTCGTGGCTCTCCTTCTCAGATTAGCCACAGCACCAAGAGTGTTAACCAAAGTGATGGCTCCTCTTACAGCCCATCTGACTTCATACCTATATGACCTACTTCTAAAAGCTCCATCCCAAGAACTAACACACAACACTTTCATCCAACGATTAGGGATAAGTGAAAATGTTTGCCTCAAACCAAAATCTGCACAAAATTGGTACTTCCCGTCTGGTGAAAAATTTCCTGCAAAAAGTGCCATTTTTCTTCTTTTACCACCTAGTTCATTGCATTGAAATCAATGCAAAGCAATGTGTTGGATATATTTCAAGCATTCCAAGTGTTAAAAAGCTCAGTTTACATCAGTGGAGATTTGGGAAAATTCCATTTGTCCCCTATGGTGCAGCTGGTTTGCCACCAATTTGCACCATTTTAAATTACTGAATTACCTTAGTCCCTCCACTTATTTACCTGCCTTCCCCAAGATTCCTGCTTACAGTGCAGGTCGGACTCTTTTTCTTTGTTCCAGGGTCTGTCCTCAACCATGGGGAAAAAGTCAGGACAATTAATTTTCCACTTATAGGGAGTTTTGAATGAAGTTTTGAAATATACAAACTTAAATTCAAGGTGACATGCTGACTTAACTCTTTGGCAAAGTGGGCTTGCTTGGCCAACCTCGTGAAAATCATGAGGTTGCACTTATAAGCTTTTCCATGCATTCCTAGTGCAGGGAGAAGATTCAAACCCTCCCTGAATGTAGGGGAAAATGTGTCCCTACACAGCAGAGCAAGTTTAAACTCTTAAATATATACATAAGCATAAGGAGGGATCCTGTATATAAAAATACACATAGAGCAGGATTTCTTGATTGTGTACAATATGCTTCTGAAAAATCAAATCAGACCTCGAGGTGGTGGTGGGAATTGGGAAAGGTCCTGATTTACCCCCCATGAGGTCTGATTAGATTTTTGGAAAAAAAATGAAATCAAATAAATAATAAATAGAATAAAATGCATAATATATAAATTAAAAATGATTACCCCACTACACCCCCAGCCTTGTTCCCCTGCCCACTGAGCCACTGATTCCCCACATACACTTGGACCCCTCCAGTCTTGTTCCCCTGCCCACTGGTAGCCACAGATCTCTTGCCTACACTGCCTCACCCCCCAACCTTCTTCCTCACATATACTGCCCCCCCAGCCTTGTTCCCTTACCTACTGGTATTCATCGATTCCCCACATACACTGTCTGCCCCCACAGCCATATTCCCCTGATAGCTACAGATTCACCATATACACTGTCCATTCCCCATATTTGCCCCCCTGCCCCCTGGTAGCCACATATTCCCTACATATACTGTGTGCCTCCCAGCATTGTTTCCTTGTCCACTGGTAGCCACATATTCACCACATACATTGCCTGACTAGGCTTGTCCTGCCAAAGAAATTGAAAAATTGCAGATGGTGTAGTTATGTACTTTGGGCAATCCCCACTATTTAGTTTAACTGAAACAATAGGGTAATATTTTTCTTTGAAGAGCAGTAGCTAATGAATACAGCTGTAAACTCCATAGTTTCCATGTATAACTAAATAGTTGCCACTGGGAATCATCCCATAACAGGTAGATAGAAAAATGTTGAAACAGTGCCTGGCCTCCTCGTGGACAAAATTCCCCAAACCTCTGGCACTCATTAAATCAGCGCATTCTGGTATACTGCAGATCTCTACTTCTAACTGAAGTATTCATTATCAAGCATTACTTGAGCATAATTCAAGTATTCTATATAATCTATAATCAGTGTTACAGAGTTGACTAAGTTTATTACAACTTTGCAGTGGAGCATGTAAAAGTAAATATCTGACATTATCTCTTGAAATGTACAAATAAATTGCTTTCACATTTTTCTGCTATATTTTCTTCTACACGAAAAAGCTGCACTTTTTAAATCTTGTTTTTACTATTTACATTTGTCAGATTACCTTTATATCTCCTGTGCAAGAGAGTGTGAAATAGAAAGTGAATTTCAGAACATTTGCAATTGTTGCTACCACTCAAAGGACTGTCATTCTTAAGCACCTTTCTGGAGGCCGTAATTATAAACTATGTTTACTTTAAGAATAATTCTGAAAGATATTCAGCTGTATTAGCAACTATGTTGGTCGAGGAGCAGATCACAGCTACATTCTGTTTTGGATTTACCATGATGCTGTGTTCTAAAAATATTCTTTTTTCATCCTGAAAGCTACAAGAACCTGGCTCGTAGCTTATTTTCTTTTAAGATTGTTTATTTTTTGTTAATTTATTTGCCATAACTGTGATTACAATAATCTCAGATATACTGTATTATATATATATATATATATATATATATATATATATATATATATATAAATGTCCCATATTATTCACTCACTGTTAAGTCCACACTCACCTGGGTGCAATCCCCCTCGTTAATAACAATGTACATCCAATATTGAGAAAACACTCACAGGTCTTTCTTCAAATGAAATCAAGTGCAAGTTTATTCATCAACGTTTCGGCCTCACCTTAGGCCTTTATCAAGATGCATCTTGATAAAGGCCTAAGGTGAGGCGGAAACGTTGATGAATAAACTTGCACTTGATTTCATTTGAAGAAAGACCTATGAGTGTTTTCTCAATATTGGATGTACATTATTATATATATATATATATATATATACATTCATTGTCATCATCACCCTTATCATGGACAACACTACTACTACTGTAGACCCTTCTTCCACTCTCGTTGTGGTTACATAGGAGGTAACCCATGTGCCACAGACACAGCAGGCTCTGGCAGCTGTACCTCTGTGATGCTACTGCACACGACCACTTAGCAACAGTAGTATGGCTGCAGGAATTCTCTCAGTCATAAAACGCATAGATGGAAATTTCCAAGTACTCGGTGGAATTTCATTGGTGGCAGAGAAAAAGGAGGAGATTTTAAACAAGTATCTATGTACAAAACAGGCAATTTCTGCTAAAATCCCTGGCAACAGAAAAGATGACTTTTTGCTCATCCCTGCTTAAATTGGGACCAGTGCTTTGAATCAAGATATCAAAATCACCTATATTTATGTTATCTCTCTTTTATTTAAACTATATTTTGCTAGATACTTAGCTTTATTTATTTGTCAGTTTATGCAAATTAGGCAGTACTGGTTGGCACAGCTTTGTGTGTCAGATACCAACATTCCATGCCTCCTCCCAATTTCCACTTCCTACCAGAAAGTCCTGTCTAATTGACATATGCACATACACTGTCCATTCCCCATATTTGTTCCCCTTCCCACTCGTAGCCACAGATTCCCTACATATACCGACATTCCATGCCGCCTCCCAATTTCCACTTCCTACCGGAAAGTCCTGTATAATTGACATATGCATAAAGCTAAACTTTAAGATTTCTGATTAAAATCTTCTCAGATGCTTGCTCCTCATCTGTCTCAGATTTTTCTAAAAGAAGAAAAAAGTCTGTATTCACTGCTATATCTGTCTGTGTTTCAAGAATATTGATGCACCCCGCCATGCTTGACTAAATTTACATCCCATGGACCTTTAGGCAAGGCACCAAGAGTACCTTTATCTTCCACCCATATCTCAGCTCACTCGTCCCTCTACCCCCAGATCCACCCACTATTTCCAGGCCCAGGCATAGAAAATATATTTTAATTTATAGCTTACAAGCACAAAAATAGCATTTCACTTTCTAGAGAGATCTGCAACACAATGCACTGAAACGTGTCTAATATTCAAGAGGTTAAATAGATGTACGTCTGCTAAATAAGCTGGGCAAATTTGTAAGTAAATAAACCAGCTGCCATGATTCCAGGGCAGATGTCAGGTGCAGGGTTATTGGGGCTGCTCTAAAAACACCCACAACTCAGAAATTGGAAGAAGCATGTAGATCTGAGGGATCTGTCAACATTTGGCACACTGGGTAGTTTCCTACTCTGCCTAATGTGGAATCTGGCCCTGAGGATGTAAATTAACATGCATACGCAAGCCAGGTGTGACATTTATGCTAGGGGAAAACATGTTGGCAGTGAAGTTTCTTCATAATGAGTGAATGGTGACATCATCATGCAAGGTGATTAAAAGAAAAAATGTAAACTAGTTCTTTAGCCTTGTGCATTTTTTTTATACATGCCCAATCCATACCTTTCTTTTTTACAGTAGTTTCCACTCCAAGCCATTTTTTGCAGTAGAATGGAGTCCAGAAATAATATATACAGGGTTAGGAATGAACTAATATGATTCCACTCTAAACCAGGCACTGGACTTCATTTTCTAATCCTACTTCAGTGTAAATCTGTTAAATCGTCCACTTAACACTGATTGCATCATTTAGGGATTTCCATTCCTTTGCATCTGGTTTTACATGATGTACTAATAAAGAGCAGAGCAAATTGGTGTAACTATACTCCATTTCTTTGCCAGTGCTAATGGGAAGGCATTTGGGGCTTGCTTGTTTTAAAGTCTTATGGACAGCTGAGTGTTTGCACTGGTATAAACTAAAGTGATCATATATTAAAGGAGCAGTAAACTTTTTTTTTTGAAAACACATTTTACAGAGCATTTCCTGCTGAATAAAACAAGGTCACTCCCATCACTGTCAGATGTTTTATTAAAAATTCATGAAGTGAATTTACTGTGTTTACTTCCTGGAAGTTCTGACAGGAAGTGACATGCAGTTTCTATCACATTCTATGGAGAACTGTATATCTCTGACATTTCTGACTTTCCTTTCCATTAGAGTCTAACAGGAAACCTAATTAGAATTTTACAATTAGAGGGCACTGCTAATGTAAAAAAAATGGGTTTAACCCCTTAAGGACTGGGAAAATCTGAGGTCATTTTCCCTTAAGGACCGGAGCAATTCTGACCTTTTTGATTATGTCTTTGTTCAACAGTGTTTTCCCTCTAAGTCTTTTATCCCACCCCCATAAATGATATACTGTTTTTTTAAGCACAAATAGGGCTTTCATTTGATACCCCACTTATATGGATAACCCATCATTTACTTTATTAAAATTTAAAAAAAAGGTAAAAAAAGTGGAAAAAAACACCATTTTTGTTTTTCCTCTTGGGATCAATTGGGCACAAAGGGTTAAATTTTTATGGAGCCTGCATGAAAGGTATGACCGGTCAGTCATACCTACAAAATGTGCAGTTTAAAGTGGCCACTGTCCCCCCCGGGTGAAAATCCCCATGTCCCTTTTTCCCATCCTATTTTGGCATTTTTTTATCCCTGACATTTGGAGTTGTGTATAAGTGTATTACATAGCTCCACAACAATCACACTTCCAAAATTGTTTAATGATATGGTTTTTTTTTTTTTTTTTTAAATAAAATATTTTTGTAAAAAAAAGTGTGGTTTTATTTATTTATTAAAAAAAAACAAAACACAAGTATCATTGCAGGTCAGAAATTGACCTGCATTTAGCAAGCCTCTGGCACCAGCAGTGAAGGGGTTAATACCCCCAGCTGCTGTATTTTTGTTTGCCACTAGGTGTCTCCTCTCTACTTCTGTCTCCCTTACTTTGATAGCAAGGTAGACAGAGGCAGACGAGACAGGCAGAGACAGCATGCATTCTATGCTGTTCTGTCTCTCACTATGCCGGTACATGTGATTGCTGCTACGGCGATAACATGAATCGGCACAAGCAAGAAGGGCTGAGACTGAACGCCCCAGTCTCGGAGTGCTCAGTCTCAGCCTGAAATTAATGATAGCAGGAGGCATGCTGCTATCATTTAAGCCATGACGGTCCTGGTACGTCATTGGTCCTTAAAGCAAATCCAGCCTTGACGTACCAGGTCAAGGGTCCTTAAGGGGTTAAGCTGTAATAACTCTGGAAATATAAATCTCTTGGCAGTGGGAGTACCCTTATTTTACTCAATAGAAAAATCCCTATAATATATATTTTTTCATAAAAAAGTTTACTGCTCCTTTAAAGTGCATAGCCCAAAGTGCAGTCGCTGGAGTTGGAGGCAAAAGCAAGTGGAGCTACTCTGCTGGATTTCTTTATTCATCTCAATATTTCCTTGTACTGTGAACAGCTTCTTTAGACCTTGGTTCTTATTTTTACAACAGTAGTAAAAACACAGGCATGAAGATTCTTAGGGAAGAAATCTATCACTTACCAAAATGCTTGCTTGGCAGCTGTGTGGGCATGAGAAACCTACATCCAAAAACATGAGTGACTGTACAAGCATTATTAGTTCCACACCATTAAGCTTCACCTTGCTTATTACAGTCTTGAAAGATCTGTCTGTTGCTGCTCAGTACAATATTTCTTTTTAAAATCACAGACTACATGAACTCTTATTAATTAAAAAAGATGTAGCAGTAGAACACCTATTAATTTCTTCCATCAAAGATGTCTTATTTCTATAGTATAAATTATGTGTCACTATAATTTCAGTGCATTTTTGTGGAAATACAAACAAATAAAAACAGAAAGAAAAGGTAGCACAATGAACCCCTGGTTCATGTATATCCTGTTTAAAGGGGAACTTTCACCCCGCAATAACTTAATGTTCCCTTACTGCTCACCTGGCGACTAGCTGCTTAGTAGCGCTAGTCGCCAGAAACCTTACCCGGTTCTTCAAATATATGCGTTTTAAAGGAGCAGGAAGCACGGACGTCTCTTCACAGTGACGTCCGTGCGCCTGCGCTGTCAGTCCCTTGTCAGTCCCTTGTGCACCGTACGGTGCACAAGGGACTGACAAGGGACTGACAGCGCAGGCGCACGGACGTCACTGTGAAGAGACGTCCGTGCTTCCTGCTCCTGTAAAACGCCGATATCTGAAGAACCGGGTAAGGTTTCTGGCGACTAGCGCTACTAAGCAGCTAGTCGCCAGGTGAGCAGTAAGGGAACATTAAGTTATTGCGGGGTGAAAGTTCCCCTTTAAACAGCTCATCGGTTCCGCACCTTGGCCTTATCATGGCGACAGTTAATGTGTCATGTGGTCGCATGCTCTTTTGCATGTGACCTTTTAAAAGTGAACCTGAAATCACCACACACAGGGGTGTACACACAATTTATGTTGCACTCTACATTGGCTACAGCAACCAGTCCTTCCAAGGTGCAGAACCGATGAGCTGTATAATCAGGATATAAGTGAACCAAGAGTTCTTTCTGTTTTTATTTGTATTGCCACAAAAATGCACTGAAATTATAATGACACCTCATTTATACTCAAGGCATAAGACATATTTGATTTTCGACTAACTGACAAACTCCTCTTAGCTCTCCCTGCTTCAGTTTCGGGTTCAACTGAAGGGCCATCTATATAAATAAAAAAAACAGTTGAGTGCACTCCTACATTTCAGTTTAAAGGGATAGCAATACTTTGTTTTATCTTTATTTTATTTTGTAGGCATTAAAAAGACATGAAGAACGATATAAGTCTTATCTCTCAAACCTTTATGGTTTAAGAGATATTCACAAGCAAAGTTTCCCCTCCCGCCCCTTTTACCTAGTGTAAACAATCTCTTCTCAGATGTGAATCTGGTTGTATGACCAGACAGATAACAGAAGGGGACAATGTTCTTCCTATGAGAACAATGAAAGCCCTGCCCCCCTTGACACATTTTTCAGGTTTTTCCCTTATCTTAATTGAAGATTGTCCCTCTCTGTAGTCTACCTGGGCACCTCCCTTCTGATCTGGCTGAACAGTGTTACATTAGTAAAAGGGCAGGAGGGGGATATTTTGTCATTGAATTACTCTTGAACTACAACTCTGACAGAATTGAAATAAAACTCTCCAAAGTCCAAATACTATGATGATTAATTAGAGCTGCTTTTATTATGAAACATTACTATCCCTTTAAAGATCAGTATGTAGCTATCCACCCTATATACAAAATGAGGTTTTAGTTGCATAATTTGAGCATGAAAACTAGCTCATCTGTGCAAGAATACCTCATATTGGGTCAGTCCTACATTTTCATGCACCTGCATGTGCAGTTAAATATATGTCATTTTCCAAGGGCCGAGCCATGTATAACAAATACAATTCAGCCCTTGTAAGTGTCACATACAGTATTTGAATGTAAAATGCAGGATAAGGTAGGACTGGCCCAACAAAAGTTGTCCTTGGCATGGTTTAAAAAATTGCATATAGAGTGTAGACTGGATAGTCACATATTGACAGTTAAAGTGATATATAAGTGTGTACTGCTTTTTTTGTTTATGTACAGATCTGTTAATGTATACTGTTTTGTGTGCATTCTTCTGCTTATTACAATATGCTGTTATGGAGCAGGTTTGGCCCTGAGGGTACTGGAGACCTCTCAATTGCTTTGATATGTCAGAATACCTGTAGTACAAAGGGATTTAGCTCTGAGCTAATGCTGAAGAAGTGTTCTAGTATGTTTGTCATTATAACATTGTTATGGTTATGGTGAGCAAGTGATACTGTACATTATACAGAATGAATATATTACACTTGTGTATTCATTTACAACATGTCTGAAAGTGAACAGAAATCCTTTTTCCAGCAATGGATCCAAAGCATAAGTTTCCACTGAGTACAAGGTGTCAACATGCAAATAAGAACACACAGTCCAGTCACATATTAATGTGGGTCCCTTGCTGTTTTCATTGCTTATGCAGCAAAACATAGGCCGGAAATATATCAGTCATTTAAGCTACCCAGAAACTACTGGAGTGAACACAGCTACTCAGCTTCTGGTGAAGTATTAACCCTTGAGTGTCAGAGGGGTACACAATGCATTACTCTGCAATGCATTGTGTACCCCTCTGCACTCAAAAGGTTACAAACCAACAAAAAATACATAAAGTGTGTTTCTGCAGTGGTGTTATGATTTTCTCATGATTTACAGTATATACAA
This sequence comes from Rhinophrynus dorsalis, assembly GCA_037306005.1. Classification (NCBI taxonomy): domain Eukaryota; kingdom Metazoa; phylum Chordata; class Amphibia; order Anura; family Rhinophrynidae; genus Rhinophrynus; species Rhinophrynus dorsalis. The sequence continues at coordinate 337,343,431 of CM074723.1, read as the reverse complement.
GGAAACAAGTTTAAATAAACATTATGGAATCTTCTGCCCTTCATTTTGGTTCAGGGACCATTTGTATAAACGTGTTCAGCATTTGTTATCTTCTACACTTTATTCTGGTCCAGGGACTATTGGAGTGTATTGCTGTTTCTCTTACCCTTTTTCACTATAACCTGCCTGCCTTTAACTTGACACATTGTTTCAGTATATGTTCACTGTCCTTTGATGGGTTATTTAAAGGGATAGTAATACTTAAAATGTTAAAAAATCTATGTTGTAGGGTTTATCCCCTTGAGTAAAACAAGGGTATTCCCACTGCTGAGAGATATTTTATTACAAAAATTATAACAGCTCAAACTTGAATTTTTTGGGTACAATATCACAGTGGCCTGAAAATTTACAGTGGCGCTGTTGCTACACCATCCTATGGAGATTTATGGTCTACAGACCACAGCAAACCATAGGATGGTGTAGCAACAGCGCCACTGTAAATTTTCAGGCCACTGTGATATTGCACCTAAAAAATTCAAGTTTGAGCTGTTATAATTTTTTACTAAAATATCTCTCAGCAGTGGGAGTACCCTTGTTTTACTCAGGGGGATAAACCGTACAACATATTTTTTTTACATTTTAAGTACTATTATCCCTTTAAATATATTTCACAGATATAACTGCTTAGATGCACATACAGTTGTTAAGGAGTAAAGACTGATAAAAGTCTAAAAGAATTTTCATGGAAAAACACAGTTGGACACTTTTTATGTGGAAATTCATGAGCATAGAAAACACATAATATTTACACCTTTTTTGCTGCTGCCAGTTAATTTTCTGTGAGATACGACCATGAGATTTTGTGCTACAATACTACTACGGCTGAGTGCTGAAGTGGAGAAATCCACAACTGGACATACAAGTTGTTAGCAGGCTGAGTCATACAGCAACATTAGTCTTGAAAAAATTGTTAGCAGGTTGAGCCCCTTTGTCCATGACACTAACTTCCCGCTTGGGCAATTCACAGGTGTTCTTGAAAAATAACTGGATTGGGATATCCCATTGGGGTGCAACACATGATATCAATTGTTTAAAATCTTTTTTTTTTCTCAACTAAAGAGTAGGGCAACATGTCAACCACCTACATTGTGGTAAATTTGGGATTCCACAGGCATACTTTTAGATTAATTTTGTACAATTTTTACATCTTTCTAAGAACAGGTGGTTAGCAGCACATAGAAGAAGACCTGTGCAACTGATTTGTTTTAACCCTTTGAGTGCCAGAGGGGTACGCAACACATTGCTTTGCAATGTGTTGCGTACCCCTCTGGCACTCAAAGGGTTAATAGCATGACTAGTGATTGTGGTGGTATTGGTGGTGGTGGGTGTGGAAACTTGTTATCTCCACCTCCAACTAATTTACAGTCTTCTTCCTCTGTGCTTTGTATTTGCACAACAGCAGCAGTAGGAGACATAGGTGTTATTGTTACTGAGAGATATGTTGCCCATCTGCCTGTGACATCTGTAGCCCTACCTTTATGTGCCCTTTGGCCAAGTGCACTTTTAGGAGTGCTTCTACTGATGCTATTTGTATCTCTGACGTGCTTTCCGCATGTCTCCAATTATGAACCATGGTTGCACTTTTGGATCATTAGTGAAGTATCTCCATACTGGAGATTTCATAGTCTGAGGGGTCCCTGAGGAACTAGGAATTTGATACTGACATAGTAATAGCAGTAGCTCAAAGCTTCATTATTATACAAAATGTAATTGAAACCTTCATTAGCATATGACACATCACTGAAAAGGCTTCATTAGAATATGAAATGTCACTGCAAAGCTTAATTAGCATCACTGTTAAAGTACAGGAAACGCAACTGGCACAGCAAGTGTAAATATCTCCTTAACTTTGCTGGTCTTTTGGCTAACATGGCACATAGGTGGTTTTTAATGTAGTTTTCAAATATGCAAACTTGAATTAAGGTTAAAAATCCAAGTGACACATTTGTTTTAATGTCAGTGCCCCTACACCAGACATGCTGGTTTAAAGGGATAGTAATACTTAAAGGGATAGTAATACTTCGTTTTAACTTTATTTTATTTTGTAGGCATTAAAAAAACATGAAGAATGATATAAGTCTTATCTCTCAAACCTTTATGGTTTATGAGATATTCACAAGCAAAGTTCCCCTCCCGCCCCTTTTACCTAGTGTAAGCCATCTCTTCTCAGATGTGAGTCTGGTTGTATGACAGTACAGATAACAGAAGGGGACAATTTTCTTTGTATGAAAACAATGAAAGCCCTTCCCCCCTTGACAAGTTTTTCAGCTTTTTCCATTATCTTAATTGAAGATTGTCCCTCTCTGCAGTCTACCTGGGCATCTCCCTTCTGATCTGGTTGAACAGGGGGGGGATACTTTGTTTGTGAATATCTCTTAAACCATAAAGGTTTCAGAGATAAGACTTATATCATTCTTCATGTTTTTTTAATGCCTACAAAATAAAATAAAGTTAAAATGAAGTATTACTATCCCTTTAAGTATTACTAATCCCTATAGCAAAGTACTACTTAAAAAAAAAAAGTATTGCCCCCAGTGTCATGTCTCAAACCTTTATGGTTTGAGAGATGAACGCTTCTAAAATTGCCCTCCCCCTTCCCCGTAGTCAGCATTCTAGCTGACTCAGGGAAATCTGGTCAGAGATCATCAGGTGGCTCTGCAGCAGAGCCGCGATCTTGTTAACTAAAAAAAAAACTTTCACTAAAACAGTCTTCTACGTGTGCTTGCAAGCCAAGCACACGTAGAAGACCATTTCAGTGAAAGTTTTCTTTTTTAGTAACGCGATCTGGCTGTGCTGGAGAGCCACCAGAAAGTCGTACAACTCTCTTCCTTTCAGTCAGCTAGAATGCTGACTACAGGGAAGGGGGAGGGAGAGGGCAACTTTAGAAGCATTCATCTCTCAAACCATAAAGGTTTGAGAGATGACACTGGGGGCAATACGTTATTTTTAAGTAGTACTTTGCTATAGGGATTAGTAATACTTAAGTATTACTATCCCTTTAAGTTCATTAATTTAATCTCCAGAACATATAACATATTTATCTTTCTGTAAACAATATAAATATTTCCACGTATGCGCCCTTCAGTATTAAAATACCATTAAAATAGGCCGCTATCAGAAAAATGTACTCACTGTAGAGTATTCTCCAAATATGCGACACAAATAAAAATTCTGAAGCGCCACACTCCTCATAAATCAATGATTGTTGGAGATATCAGTAGTAGAAACGTATCAAACATTTATTTAAAAACATCCCTTTAAATTCCAGAGTAGCTCTGCATATCTTAACATGTGATATAATTCACAAACACGCCTTTAAATATGTGACGTTCACCAGTGCCCCAACTTTTAAGGCGCCACACTTCTAGGCACTAATCGACACCTCACCCAGGATAAAAGGACACAATATGTTCAAATATATGGGATCAAATAAACGTGCACTAATTTAAAATCTAAAATAGTGACTATGTGAATGAAGTGAAAGAGATATATCTATCTCTCTAAGGAGCTTTATAAAGTGTCTCGTTGTGAAAAAAATAAAAAATAAAAAAAGTGTTCAATGGTAACAAAAACATATGAAAAATAGTGAAAAAAAAGTCTAAATCTCTTCTTGGCTTTCAATAATCAGAAATATATATCCTCCAATATCATATGTTGCCATACATTTTCTGTAACAATGTTTGATCCAATATCTCCTTTTTTCAACGTGTCCCTTTAGCTTGAACAATGGTACAAAATTGTTATTTTTCCCCACAGTAAAAACGCTGAAAATTAAATTAATAAAAATAAACCTGGATGTCGGGTGCAGGGGCACCGATATTAAAACAAAAGTGACACTTAAGTACTGTTGTCATGTTCTGTCCTTTTCTGCTCTTTTTCTTATTCCTTGTCTGGTTTTTGACTTATTTTTTTTCTGTTTGCCGGATCCTTGTTTCCAGCCCTGGTTTTATGCTCAGTCCTAAGCCTTTATCAAGCTCCAGTTCCTCATTGATGACAGGCAATCAAAGCGTTCTAGTGTGTGATCTGAGTTTCCTAGTCCTGTTTAGGAGTTCCTTTCCCCTTCCTCCAGTGTATATCCAGTGTATTCACCTTGGCCTTGCTTCCTGACTACTCTCTTGATCTTAGACTTGGTACCGTGCATTGATTCTCCGTTTTATTGATTCTTCATTACTGATCCTGGCTCTCCTATTCATCTATTCTTCTTCTTGCTGTTTATGTAATTTGTTACCCATCTGTTACCAACCCCGTTGTCCAAACATCCAACAGTCCTACTGACAGAACCACCTGTTTGACTCATCTGCCTTCATTGTCCACCGGAGCTACTTCTTTGACTACTTCGACCCTCTAACGTTCCAGTTCCTATATTACTATTTGACTGCCAGTTGGATTACATTACAGCTAGTCAAATTTTGACTATAAGTCGTACCTTTAAGTCAGAGGTCAGTGATTCTAGTCCTTCTGAATTTCCTGCTTCTATACAACATATGACTGGTACCACAGGTATTGTCTGTGTCTTTGTCTGTCACCTTCTCTTGGTCCCAGTAGGTAGTAACTAACTCCTAGTCATAAGAGGTGTGGGCTGACCCCTCCAGTCAGCACTAAACTGACCTTGCAGTTAGCACCTTTAACTCAGCCTTGGCTGCACCAAGTTGGCCTAGGAGTTAGCCAACATCAGCTAGCTCCATTCCCCAATCTTCGTACCCAGCATCTTGTGTACTGGGGACTCCCCTGTCATGTTCCTATTCTGTTGTCTGTGTTGTTGTATACTGTTCCAGCACTTTCTTTTTATACATATTAATAGCAGTCTGCTTCTTCTTTGTAGAGATACTCCTCCAGAGAGTACAGTTTCAGGTAGCTTATATTCGTAAATCTTGGTTACAAGTACCCATTTACACCACTACATTAGTCTGCATCCTAAGTTCAGTTTCCGATGGACTCCTATGGTGTAGTTCTCTTCCAACTGAGCCCGCCCACCACTATACAACTGAGAAAAACCCCAAAATGGATGCCACTTGCTCCTACACCACAGACACACACACACAAAAGTCCCCCCCACACACAAAAGCCACACACACACATCACTCACACACAAGCCACACACACACACAAGCCCCCCTCCCACACACACCTGGTGTTTACAGAATATGCAAGGTTATGGTGTGTGTGCTTGCATAACTGTCCCCATGGTTCAGTCCTGTGTTGTCTGCCCAGGATATGGAATAGTACTCTCACAGCATGCTAACAATGCTACTCCCGATGGCACTTCTTTGTCCTGCAGTGTTGTGGCACTGACTTACTAACCGGGATGCACTAGCACTGAATAGGACACACTTCGTTATATACTCCAACAATTACCTTCTAAATGTTCCCATACATGGAGTATTCCCTGAACAGTAATTTCACAATGTTTGTGCAGGGAGCAGATCCGTGCTCTCTCATCTTCACTTTAATACCTTGAGACCCAGAGGTCTTTGCAGTACATTGCTTATCCCTCTTTTCCTCAGTATGTTAATGTTCTGAGAGTGTGATCAGCTTGCAGAAAATGTTGTGTTTAAAACATGTGATGGCTTAATTGTACTACAACTCCCACACATCTTCAGTGGGTTTGATAAAAACGACCAAAATCGCTGTTTTTATTGCGCACACTGAAAATGTGTAAGAATTGTGGGAGTTGTAGTGCAATTAAGCCATCACATCTTTTACCATGTTTAAAGGGATAGTAATACTTCGTTTTAACTTTATTTTATTTTATTTATTTTTTATTTATGGTTTATGAGATATTCACAAGCAAAGTTTCTCCCTCCCCGCCCCTTTTACCTAGTGTAAGCCATCTCTTCTCAGATGTGGAATGCAGTCCATAGACCAGACAGATAACAGAAGGGGACAATCTTCTTCCTATGAAAACAATGAAATCCCTGCCCCCCTTGACAAGCTTTTCAGGTTTTTCCCTTATCTTAATTGAAGATTGTCCCTCTCTGCAGTCTACCTGGGCATCTCCCTTCTGCTCTGGCTGAACAGTGTGACATCAGTAAAAGGGGCGGGAGGGGGATACTTTGTCATTGTATTACTCTGGAACTACAACTCTGACTTAATTGAAATAACACTCTCCAAAGTCCAAATACTATGATGATTAATTAGAGCTGCTTTTATTATGAAACTATCCCTTTAAACGCGACATTTACATATCTCCCGATTGTCCTGGAGTCCCTGTACCTATTCCAGCAAAATGTTCACTCACCTTCTAGTACCTGTCTCAGGCCTCTCCCTGGGCCCTCTCAGGCTGCTCCAGGCAGCGCAACTGCTTCTCCTCTCCCTCCTGGCTCACCTCATTATCCTCTTTGTTTTTTTTTCTCATGAGGTGCTGCCTGGTCTCTGTGCTGTCGCCTTCATCCACATGCGTCGCCGCTCAAGCCTCACACTCTGGTTTGTCCATGTGTGTGTTTGTATGCAGCCAGCCTTATATAGTGAGCTCCTAAAGAGTTACTTATTTAGCATTGATTACACATTGGCGCCGAGGTATACTGATGGCAAATAAGAGGGCAACCTTCTCATTTTATTAATACACACTAGCTAGCCTATGTAAATACTTTATTAGTACTCTGTTGAGCATTCACTGGTCACAGTTGCTGACAGGGTGCCCTGCCAGTCTGTTAGCGGGCACGTCCTCTTATACTGTAACCTTATAGAAGCTTTAATTGGTTGCTTTCATTTTTTTTACTAAGTAGTTGCAGAGAAAAAAACTTTTAAACTTGCCCTCATGACGTCAGCAGATCACAGGCTGTGGGTAAAGCTCCAGCCCACAGCCTGTCAATCTATTTCTATTGCCCTCCCCTTGTACTGGCTCATCTCCTCCTCCGATGATGGAGGATGAGTGCATCTGACCTGGCGTGCTGTTATACATATGCGCGCGCAGGTCAATGTGTCTGCATAGATGGAACACGTTCATGCACTCAATACCTTATAATGAGTGGCAGTCCGCTTGCACTCACAGAGTCAAGTGGACTGAGCTTGACTATAGTATTTATTGGGCATTTCACCTAACAAACATTTCTGCCAGGTATGTTTCAAAGGGCTATCATTATCACTGGTCAGGAAATTATTAGATTAAACCTTTCAGTGCCAGATATGTTTTCCCCATATGCAGGGGACATTTCTGGCACTTGTGAATGTATTGTTACAAACTTTATTTTTTGCAAATGTATGTATTAACCCCTTCAGTACCAGACATGTTTTCCCCATATGCAGGGGACATTTCTGCCACTGGATAATGTATTGTTAAAAACTTTATTTATTTTTTGGACAAAATAATAATATCTGTCTGCTTTGGGATCTATTAACCCCTTGAGTGCCAGAGATGTTTTCCCCATATGCAGGGGACATCTCTGCCACCGAAGGGGTTAATCCATCCAAAACCACAAAGATAATATTATTTTGCTCCAAAAAATAAAAAAATAAAAATGTCTTTTTAACAATACATTCTTCAGTGCTACAAATATCCCCTGCATGTGCGGAAAACATATCTGGCACTGAAGGGGTTAATGTATAATTACCTGCTCACTGATAACATTAGCCCATTGAAACATACATTCCCTACATACATGGGCAACGCCGTCCCACATTGCTAGTATATATATATATATATATATATATATATATATATATATATATACAGTTGTGTTCAAAAGTTTGCATACCCTGGCAGAAATTGTGACATGTTGGTGTTGATTTTGAAAATATGACTGATCATGCAAAAAAACTCTTTTACTTAAGGATAGTGATCATATGAAGCCATTTATTATCACATTGTTGTTTGGCTCCTTTTTAAATCATAATGATAACAGAAATCACCCAAATGGCCCTGATGAAAAGTTTACATACCCTTGAATGTTTTGCCTTGTTACAGACACACAAGGTGACACACACACAGGTTAAAATGGCAATTAAAGGTTAACTTCCCACACCTGTAGCTTTTTTAAATTGTAGTTAGTGTCAATGTATAAATAGTCAATGAGTTTGTTAGCTCTCACATGGATGCACTGAACAGGCTAGATACTGAGCCATGGAGAGCAGAAAAGAACTGTCAAAAGACCTGCGTAACAAGGTAATGGAACTTTACAAAGATAGAAAAGGATATAAAAAGATATCCAAAGCCTTGAAAATGCCAGTCAGAACTGTCTTGTTACCTCTTGTTATCTCTTGATACCAAGCTAAGGTCAGGTAGACCAAGAAAGATTTCAGCCACAACTGCCAGAAGAATTGTTCGGGATACAAAGAAAAACCCACAGGTAACCTCAGGAGAAATGAAGGCTGCTCTGGAAAATGACAGTGTGGTGGTTTCAAGGGACACAATATGATGATACTTGAACAAAAATGAGCTGCATGGTTGAGTTGCCAGAAAGAAGCCTTTACTGCGTCAATGCCACAAAAAAGCCTGGTTACAATATGCATGACAACACCTTGACATGCCTCACAGCTTCTGACATACTGTAATTTGAAATGGCGAGACCAAAATAAGTGCTATGTTTGGAGAGGGGTCAACAAGGCCAATAGCGAAAACAATACTATCCCCACTGTGAAGCAGGGTGGTGGTTCACTGGTGTTTTGGGGGTTTGTGAGCTCTAAAGGCATGGGAAATCTTATGAATATTGATGGAAAGATGAATGCAACATATTATACTGGCAGACAATTTGCATTCTTCTGCACGAAAGCTGCTCATGGGATGCTCTTGGACTTTCCAGCACTACAATGACCCTAAGCACAAGGCCAAGTTGACCTTCCAGTGGTTAAAGCAGAAAAAGGTGAAGGTTCTGGAGTGGCTATCACAGTCTCCTGATCTTAATATCATTGAGCCACTCTGGGGTGATCTCAAACATGTGGTTCATGCAAGATGACCAAAGACTTTGCATGACCTGGAGGCATTTTGCTAAGACGTATGGGCAGCTTTACCATATGCAAGAATTTGGGGTCTCATAGACAGCTATTAAAAGACTGCACTCTGTCATTGATGCTAAAGGGGGCAATACACCCCTCTACTGGTCCAGTTTAATTAACAGTTTTTGTGTGTGTGTGTGTGTGTGTGTTCGTGTCATAGGATAGAAGTACTTACTGGGGACAGGTTTTGTAAGGAGTAGGGGTATAACTACATGTGTGTAATGGGTGCTGTTGTACCTGGGCCTAACATCCAATGTGTCCCCTCTGTCCCAGGGACCAATAGGTTCTAGGTATGTATCTGTAAAAATTTTTGTGTCTTAAAGGCTCCAAAATGTTTTGGCACTTGGCTGTCCAATGCCATAAGTAAATAAAAGGTGAACCTAGGGTGCCTTGTTTAGAGGAGTCTAAAATATAATTCCAGCCTACAATGATTTCTGTTACAACATTTGCATTTTTGTCCCAAATTATATAACCACCTGATATAAAAGTGACATAGCAATCTTAAACCTTAACACTGTAGTGTCTGCAGTCCTCACCAGCTCTATCATGTTTTACATGAGATCACAGTAAAGTACATTTATTTACAAATTGTTAGCATTACAATTGTCATTGTTAACGCTCATAACACCAATGTATTATTTAAGTAGTGCTGCTCAGTTCTTTGCATGGAAATAATGTGTCCTGCAGTCACATAGTGAAAGGAGATCAAAGTCCTCTGCACCTACAGTACCATGCAAAAGTCTAAGACAAGTATGAAAAAATGCTGTAAAGTAAAAATGCTTTCAAAAACAGACATGTTAATAGTTTATTTTTATCAATTAACAAAATGGTAGTGAGTGATAAGAAGAAAAATCTAAATCAAATCAATTTTTGGTGTGACCACCCTTTGCCTTCAAAACAGCATCAATTCTTCTAAGTACACTTGCACAGAGTTTGTTAAGTAATTCAGCAGGGAGGTTGTTCCAAACATCTTGGAGAACTAACCACAGTTCTTTTGTGGATTTAGGCAGCCTCTGTTGCATTTCTCTCTTCATTTAATCCCAGACAAACTCAATGATGTTGAGATCAGTACTCTGAGGGGGCCCTACCATCACTTCCAGTTCTTAATAACTTTGGCTGTATGTTTGGGGTCATTGTCATGCTGCAGAATACAATTGGGGCTAATCAGAACCCTGTCTTATGGTACTGCATGATGGATAAGTATCTGCCTGTACTTCTCAGCATTGAGGATACCATTAATTCTGACCAAATCCCCAAATCCATTTGCAGAAATGCAGCCCCAATCTTGCAAGAAGCCTCTACCATGCTGCAAAATTACCTGCAGACACTCACTCTTGTACTGTTCTCCAGCCCTTCAGTGAACAAACTGCCTTCTGCTACAACCAAATATTTCAAATTTTGACTCACCAGTCCAGAGCACCTACTGCCATAAATCTGCATCCCAGTTCCTGTATTTTCGTGCATAGTTGAGTCACTTGGCCCTGTTTACATGCCAGAGATATGACTTTTTGGCCTCAAGCCTTCCATGAAGACCACTTCTGACCAGACTTCTCCGGTCAGTAGATGAGTGTACCAGGATCTCACTATTTTCTGCCAAATCTGAGCTGATGGCATTGCTGGACATCTTGCGATTGTGTGGGGATGTAAGCATGATGTGTCTTTAATCTGCTACACTGAGTTTCCTTGGCTGACCACTGCATCTGCGGTCCTCAACATTGCCCGTTTCCTTGTGCTTCTTTAAAAGAGCTTGGACAGCACATCTGGAAACCCCTGTCTGCAAGCGAGAGGGCTTTCTGATGCAGTATAACTACCTTTTGTCTTTTTGCTGTGCTCATTCTTGCCATGGTGTATGACTTTTGACATTAAACTGTCTTTAGCAATGTCATCTTGTTAGCTGAGTTTGGCTGTTCCTAACCCAGTTTTATTCCTCCTACACAACTGTTTCTGTTTCAGTTAAGGATTGTGTTTCAATGCACAAATTAAATTAGCCCCTGTTTGGTATAATTGTTTAATTATGCACCTGACTAAATGCCTACAAAATCCCTGTGCAAGTGTACCTAGAAGAATTGATGCTGTTTTGAAGGCAAAGGGTGGTCACACCAAATACTGATTTGATTTAGATTTTTCTTCTGTTCACTCACTATCATTTTGTTAATTGATAAAAATAAACTATTAACATGTCTATTTTTGAAAGCATTGTTACTTTACAGAGTTTTTTTTACACCTGCCTAAGATTTTTGCACAGTACTGTACCTGTGCTTGCAACCATCTGTGCTGTCTTCAAATTAACCTCTTCTGTTCTTCAACTGTTCCAGAACCTCTGTGCTGTTATAGAGGTAGGGGTTATGCTCTAAGAAGTGATAAAGAGGTAATAATGAGGAGATAACTTCTGCAGTTCCTATGTTATTCTATAGAGCCCATGCACTAAGATCTCCAAAGTTGGAGAAATCTTAGTGCATAGGCTCCATGGAATAACAATGGAACTGGAGAAGTCTTCTCCACTTTATTACCTTAGTGCATCTCCCCCAAAGTGCCTCCTGGACTTGTTTGCTGTGTGGCCATCAGTCATTCTCAAAAGCTCCATGAGTGCTCGTACCTGTTTAACCCTTTGAGTGCTAGAGGGGTACAAAATGCATCGCAGAGCAATTCGTTGCACACCCCTCTGACACTCAAAGAGTTAATAGAGTAGATACAATATACACAGAAGACATATATGGCAGGGGACTCTGACCAATATAAATAAAAAATATATTTTTAATCCTTTCTTTTAAAAAAACATTCACTTATGCTCTGTTTCTTTATATGCAGCTAGACAACAACAAAAACAGTATGAAGTCATGGCAAACTGTTAACTATCATAAGTAGTTTTGCACTAGAGCTCTGAGTGAGCTTGGAGTGATTTATGCAGCTTCACATTGGCTGCAACACACTTTCACAGAATTTGTTCATGAGCAATGTGTTTGTGAATAAAACAGGGCAATCATCTAGTGAGCGACCTCATCAAAAGACTGTGGTGATTTTCAGTCCGGTCATGCCAGTACATTTTTAACTGGTATTACATGCCACCAATAAGTTAATACACCATTAAGAATGAGGAACTTTTATTTTTTGAAAAGTATCCATGTTTAAAGGGATAGTAATGGCAGAATAAAAATGAGGCTCCAATTGATCCTCATATAACGAGGATCATGTAGCACTGTATTTCAATAGTTTGCTTTTAGTTCAAGAATAAAGCAATTCTAAAAGATCACCCTCCTACCTACCCTAAGCCGCCTCCCCTCAGACAGTGGCATAACAATAGGGGTCGCAGGGGTCGCACCTGCGACTGGGCCTGCCACTCCAGAGGCCCGGCTGCCACTGCGACCCCCTGCCCGGTGCCAGCAGCAAGCAGCTGAGGACGAGGTCTGTGTGGAAGAAAGCAAATGAGGATCCTTCCATCGGCACTGAAGTAGTAATGCAGAGCGCTGGGAGATGACATCATCTCCCAGCGCTCTGCATTACTGAAGGACCGCGCAGGAGATCCGGCTGTGCAGAAGACCTCTCCTGCTATGCCAGCCGCTGGACCACCAGGGAGGTAGGAGATGGGCACGGAGCGTGTCAGTGGAGGCAATGTGGCAAATGGGGGCAATTTTGGCAATGTGGAGGCAATTGTGGAGGCAATGTGGTGATTGGGGGCAATTGTGGCAATGTGGGGGTAATTGTGGCTATTGGGAGTAATGTGGTGGCAATTGTGGGCAATTATGGCTATTGGGGGAAATGTGGGGGCAATTGTGGCAATGTGGGGGCAATTGTGGCTATTGGGGGCAATGTGGGGGAAATTGTGGCAATGTGGGGGCAATTATGGACAACTGTGGCTAATTGGGGACAATGTGGGGGCAATTGGGGGCAATTGTGACAACTGGGGGCAAAGGGGGGCGCAATGTGGTTAAGGGGGCTTAATGGCAATTTTTGCACCAGGACTTGGTGGCTTCTAGTTATGCCTCTGCCCCCAGACGTGGAATCCGTTCATGGGACCAGACAGCATGCAGGGAGGGACAATCATCATTCATTAAGAATAAGGAGAACTCTGCCTTTCTTGACGAAGGAGGGCAGGATTTTGCTTATGCTCATTGACGATTGTCCCTAGCTGTGCTCCATCCAGCCAGCTTAGAGAAGCAGCATGCAGTAGGTAAAATGTATTCACTCTTGAACTACAAAACTTAAAGTATTGAAATACAGCACTACGTGATCCTCGTAATATGAGGAGCTGCGTTTTCATTCTGCCAATACTATCCCTTTAAGTTGTAGGTTCACCCTAGACACCAGGGGTGATGTCTGCAGCACCAATCATTTGTCTTGTGGCAGGAGGAGATGGGGCAATAGGGCATACTAATAGGCTATTAACCCTCTGAGTGCCAGGAAGGAACACAACACATTGTGTTGTGCACCTTCCAGGCACTTTAAGGGTTAAAACACACAGATGCAAACACAAACACACATATACACATTATACATATACTAGCAGGGTATGTTGGGAAAAAGACACATGAGACAAAGCAGAGAGGTCATCCAAAGTAAAAACGTTTAAAAGTTAAAATATAATAGTATCTTACTGCTCATTAATTTTTTATGTGGCAGGTCTAATTAAAAGCCTTACTATGTAAAACAGCTTACAAAAGTCAAGAAAATAAACCCTAAAATATAACATTCCAATTTTCAGGTCTCAAAATGTGAACTTTCAACATAAAGTGAATTTTTGTGCCTGCCGATGTAGGTCATTGATAACATCTTGATCACTGGGGTGAGACAGTGAAAATATCACTTCGTCCTACAGACTGACAGAGATTGTGATGGTGCATTGGGCTGAGGTTTAGAGCTCTGTGTTAGGTGAAGCGTGCAAGAACTCCTGATTTCATCGGCAACATAAGGTAATCTGGATGCAGAGTGTGTTATTATGCTTGTCTTTTTATAGAATGGAACAGTGCCTTTTGCATTCAGTCCTTGAGAAGGTGCAGACAGGGCAGTGACTGAGAATGCACATATTGAATTTGAAGTTGGAAATTAAGACAATTTGCATATAATTATTGTCTTGAAAATGTTCTTATTGTAAAGTTGTTCATTACAGGGAGAAATATAAATACATAGGAAACTTGTTTTTTTATGCTTTTTTTTAATGACAGGAAGATAGTTTTCAAATACGTCCATAACAGTCAAATTCAGACATGTGCCTGACCTAGGCAAGGAAGGTACTGGATGGTGGGGCACATCTAATGCCGTCAGACCTTGCTTTCATGCTTTGTAAGATAAAAGTCAATCGGACTACACACTTAATATGAGTGGATACCCCCCCACATTAGTATGCCACTGGAATCTGGTCCCTTGACCAGACAGATGGCAACAAGGGATAATCTTCCTGTGAGCATAAGGATCCTGTGCCCCTTGACAGGTTTTTCCTTATGCTCACTGAGGATTGTCCCTCTCTGCGATTCATCCAGACAGTCTTGCTGCTTGAGGTGAGCTGTGTTACAACAGTAAAAGGGGTGGGAGATGGATACTTTAGCATTCAATTACTCTTGAACTACAACTCAGACTATGAAGATTAATTGGAGCTGCTTTATTGTGAAACATTACAACAAATGTCCTTATTGTCTATTTATGATCATTAGGATCAGGGAAGCCTGTAGAACTAATCAGAGATGTGATCAACTGAATGACAGATCAGGGAAGCCAGTAGAGCAGATCAGAAACATTGTTAGATGGATGCTATATAGGGGAACCCAGTAGAGGAGATATAAGGAGATGTCATCCACATGCTGGGAGAGTCAGCAGGGAAGCAAAGCAGTGGTCAGAAGAATGTCAGATCAGGGAAGCCAGTAGAGCAGATTGGGGTAGTGGTCAAATGAATCCTGTGTATGATATCAGGATCACAATTGACGTGGACAATGCTTTGGGAAAGGCCATGTCTGCAATGACCCCAGATAACTAATGAGAGAATATTAAGCCACAAGCACCTCAGTCAGACACAGCCTAATGTTTTCAACACCCACCACAATTTATGCTTTAAGAATAAGGTCACATGGTCAGCTACAAGAAGGCAACCAAGCTGTTGCAACTGGTTATATCAAATGATTTGCCCCAACTGGTAAAGTTACATGAATAACTGTGGAGAGGGAAGGTCTTTAACAGTTGCAGCATGACCGTGAATGCTAGTCATGGATAGCTACAGCAAATCAAATCTACTTTTCACCATGTGAGGATGTGCACAGATGGCTATGTGGAGATCTTGCTGTTGGAATTCACTTAAAGGAACTATCATCCAATAGTGCCCAATCATAATGTCTGCTCTCCAGAGAGCAACCTGCCAATTAAACCAGGACTGCCTTGTGAATCCCAGCTGACAGGGGTGCACAATGGGGATTTGGAAATATACCCCCTATTCTCTCCAAAAGAATGATACAGCAGTTATATGGGTTTCCACATGCAACCCTGGCGTTTTGGGCTGAGAGCTACATTCTTCTGGTTGCATTCCAGTTAATGAGATGAGTTTTCTGACCCCCATGCACCTGATAGTAACTATTCTGGAACTGTACAGTGAGACTCTCACCTTTTTACAAATTAACTTCCCATTATGTGTTTTATCAAAGGCTAGTCTTTGCAAGGCATCCAGTCATATGTAACTAAAGTCCTCATTGCATCTGATACTTGAGCTGACTCTTCAGAGAGTAGTGATGGTAGCACTGTCCTGAGCTGGAATAACATACATATGCTACTAAAGTGTACTTATAACCCAGATCTTAAGGATATCCTCATAGAGCACAGGTGTTTTCTCAGAGAACAAGTTGATCTTTCAAGTTATTGTTCTACTGATTGATCCATCTGTGTTCAGTTGAGATTATCTTTAAAATATGCAGTGATGGTGAGGTTTGATGATACGGCTTGTGATGTTTTATTGTAGGCAGCTAAGGTTATAATCATCTTTTCTATAATTTGCATTAGCATTTTTAACCCTTTGCGTGCCAAAGGGTTAAAAGGGGCACTTAAAGTGTTAAACCAATTATAATAGAAATAATACGTCTACAGCATACAAAACTACATTTCTGTTTACTCCATTGTCTGCATTGAGAAGTACATTTTTTTGTTTTGCTTACAAAGATTAATCACTAAGAAAAATGTCATTGCTTTAATCTTTGGACAAGGGAGAGTGTATTAAAGGAGTATGTTCTGTTTATTTATGACTAGTGGTCAAAGTGAGATATTATTTTCAGATTTATCTTTTATGCATCAGCTAGCTATAAAAATGCAACTGCGTTCAGAAGCTTTTCTTTTTTTTTAAATAAAAACATTTCCCTTGTTTTCAGTATTTGGTTGTGAAGGGGGGATTTTTTTAATTACCAGTTCCTTACGTATAGGAATGTACAGTATGATAAAAATGGTTATTTTAAGATTTGAAACCAAATGACACTAAATCAATTACTATGAATGTTTTATATTTCTATGTCTTTAATTCTGTCAGACTTTTTTTTCACACTAATAAAGCAATTCATCAAGTGGGTGTCCTCTGATTACCTTGTGCATTAGCCATTCTCTAGTTCCTCATTGGCCAGATCATATCTGGCTCTAGCTTATGCATCACTGAGGAGGTGCCTGATTAGTACGCTATTTCCATCTGCCTTCTTCAGGCTGGCTTATCCCATAAAAACCTATAGGGACAGATATGAACATACACATAAGCTTAATGTGTATATGTATATGTAATGCCGTGTATATTTAATTCCAAAATGACTTTAGTGAATTTTTTTTAGCTTATTCTCTATTTCCCAGAGAAAAGGCAGGGAAATTCAATCAAACAGTGATAAATACCCAAAGGTATCTGACAGCGATTGTGGGAAAGACCTTAATATCTTAAATACTACTCTTATCTTTGCATAATAAATTCTGAGAGTTTAATTAGGATCTCTTACCCTCTTTTTAATGTTTTATACACCCCTCTGGCTCTCAAGGAGTTAATTTGTTTAACAGAATGACTTACCCAGATAGATGTCTTTCACACAGCAGATAGATATATCTTCATACTATCCTTGTATTTGATGTTTGCTGTAATTTAGTGTACATAGTTTCCATTTGCAATCTGATAAAGGAAACCTGTCTATTGCAGGGAATCCTTGGAGCAGGACAGGCAACTAAACAAAATGTTTAAAATGTATAATCGGTTTGTTGGCACATGCCAAATACTGTCCACTATTTCATTTTCTCATGCCAGTTTTTGCCAGTTTTGTCTCTGATTGCCATGAGCAACTGAAATACTTCATTTAAGTCATTATACTCTTTATTTAAAAAAAAATGCAAAATGATCAGCTTATTGTTATTTCTATTACCTGGTCAGAGTATTGGCAGCACTCACCAAATGTTAACTTCCTCCTCATCTGTAGGACAGGAAACATCTCTCCTTCTTCCATTCAGTAGTCTAGTTGTTAGCATAGTCCAAAAATTTAAAGAAGGGAGGGTTTGGTGAGAGCTGCCACGGCTCTGACCAGGAAAGGAAAATAACGGTATATTTTCCCTGGTCAGCACAGCAGCCTTACCAAACTGTAGTGCCAAAACAGTACCCCAAATAAGGATGAGAGAGACAAAAAATGAGACATACAATAGAGACAGAGTAATTCTGAAATTCTTTATTGCCCCTTTACCCAATATTAGCCTTAGCCACTGAAGATAGAACTTAACAACCAAATAAAGAGATGTTAGCTGATTTAACGTTTAATCAATGATTTATGAATGTGGAACTGGAAGACCACACTGCTGCTTTGCAGATATCTTGAGAGTGAACTTCCACCTCTGGTGCCCATAAGGTAGAAATCGCTCTGCAAGAGTGTGCCTTAAGACCCTGTGGGATTAGTAAGCCTTTAGACTGGTAGGCCCTGGAGATAACTGAGACGATCCAATGGTTGATAGCTGATCTTGAGGCAGGTTCCCTTTACCTAGAGCCAGTCTTCGAACACTGGACCATGACGAGGGTGAACCATTCTTGGTTACTTTCTGCTTACAGAGTTGAATTGAAAGATGGAAGCACAGTATCCTGAGCAAAATGAAAACCTGATACCACCTTAGACAGGAACTCCGGAACTGGTCTAAGAACCACTTGCTGAGGAGAGAATCTGATGAACTGTTTCTTAATAGAGAGAGCTTGAAGTTCAGAGACTCTTCAGGCTGATGTCACCACGACCAGTAGGGTGACTTTCAAAGACAGAAGTCCCAACAAGACTGTAGACAGAGGTTCAAATGGATGACTCTAAAGAACGTCCAAGACCAAAGTTAAATCCCAGTATGGGGATAAGGATCTAACTGGAGGCCTCAGATAAGAACAAGCCTTGAAGAAATGTACAATTAAATCATAAAATGCCCACGTACAACTTGACGATGCTTTAAGGGATGAATCTTGCAGCTACAACGTACTAACATTAAGACTCTTCTGGAAACCATCTGTAAGAAATTCAGTTATAACCGGGGGCCATAATATTCTCATGATTCAATCCTTTGGTGATGGCCCAATGACAAAAAAAATTTCCAGCTTCTGTAATGGCACTGATTAAAAGGGAAATGGCTGCTGAACAGAGACCCTGTTTGGTCAAAGCTTCCTGCTCAACCTCCAGGCCGCTAGATGAAGATTGTGGAGCACTGGATGAAGAATGGGGCCTTGTGATAAAAGGTCCCTCCTGCACAAATCTTACCAAGAGTTCTGCACCATTAACATATTGAGGACTGGAAACTACGGTCTTCTGGGCCAGACAGGGATAACTGCAATAAGCTCGGCTTTGTCCACTCTGATCTTCTGCAGGAAATTTAGATAATCAGAATTGGAGGAAAGACATATCCCAACTCTAGGGACCAAAGATGACAGAGGGCATCCATCCCCTGAGCCTCTGGGCAGAAAGTTCTACTGAAGAACCTTGGCACTTTGTGGTTCTTCCAGGAGGACATGATCTCTATCATGGGGAGACCCCACTAACAAATAATCAGACCAGACATCTACCAGTTCAAGCCCCAGGAACCTAAGGTCCTGCTCCGGAAGTACGCATGAATATTCACTATGCCATGAATGTAAACTGCCATCAGGAGAGATGCATGGGTGGTCGCCTAAGACAGAATAGGCCTCCCCTTGTTTCCTGATGTAGGAGGCCACTGAGATATTGTCATAAGACCCTTTACTGGATGTCCCTCGAGGAGATGGGAAAAAGAAGTATGGTTTGAAGGACTGCTCTCAGTTCCAGCATGTGTGAGGGTAAACACTTGAGATCCTCTGGCCATCTAACCTGCTCTATCTGATCGTTGTAGGTTGCACCCCTAAAATCTACGCTGGCATCCATCCTAAGGGTAAGCCACTGAAAGTCTCCCAATGGCAGTCCTCTGGTGAGTTTGGCATGATCCTTCCACCAGGCAAGGGTCTTCATTACCAGGGGTGTAATATGAATGGGAAGATACAGAGGATAGAAGTATCTGTCACACTGGTCCAAAAGTGTAAGTTGGAGTGGCTTCATGTTCCATTTGGCCCATCTTACCGGTAGAATGGATGAGGACATCAGGCCTAGAAGTGTCATGTAATGCTGTGCCAACCACTTCGACCTTAGTTTGAACCTGGCAGTTTTCCGGGATATATGAAGTGCCTTCTCCATCGACAGAAATAAAACAGCCGTATTGAAAAGGACTCCTAGATATGTCAACTGCTTTGAGGGAATCAGATGTATTTTCTTTCTGTTGACTAACCATCCTGCTGTGAGAGAACCTCTGTTACTAGATCTCTGTGTTTTAGTAACAGAAGAGAGGACTGAGAAAGAATCAGGATATCATGCAGGTAATGGAAAACCCCCAAAACTCCTGTTTCCTAACTGCACGATCAAAGGCAGTAGGACCTTGGAGCCATCAAAATTCCAAATGGCAGGCATGGCAACTGTAAGTGCTGTCCTCCAATGGCAAATTGAAGAAATTGATGATGGATTCTGATGACTGAAATATGAAGGTAGGCATCCTGGAATTCCAGCGAGATCATCCAGTGATAAGGAAGCAACTTAGCAATAATGTTGTTGACTGGCTCGATCTTGAACCTTTTTAACTCCAAGTGCTTGTTTAGGTTCTTCAACACCAGCACTGGTTTGGGTTCTCCAGAGGCAAATAAAAGAGTGGGGTATATTCCCTGGAAATGCTCTGATAGAGGAACTGGTGATATTGCTTTCTGTTGTAAATCTGAAGTTGTGAACAATGGAGAGTTTCTGTGAATCTGGGATCTAGATGTTCGTCTACCTGGACGGTATGAGTGAAAGTCACAAAAGGACAACCTCTCCTTATGGGATTTTGTGACTAAAGCAAAATCCAATCTCCTCTTTCTTATGTCTTGGGGAAGAAATAAGCTCTTCACTCCTGAAACCTCCAAAAAGCATTCCCCCAGAATATGGTAAGGTGCAGAGTTTATATTTGTAAACATAATCCTCATTCTGGGAACGCAGCCATTGAGCTCTCCTAAAGATACAGGCCCTGAATTGGATCTTTCTTGACCAAATCAATGGAAGAATCTATAATGAATTCAATTGCCAGCTCCAGTTCAATAAGGGTATCAGCCAATGAAGATCTACGTTCACCTAGTAAAATTATCTAGCCAAATGGACTATAAGAGACACCTCTGGCTTGCAAGCAGATCCAATAGAGAGGAACAGTCACCAAATGTCTGTCAATGGGATCCCTAAAAGAAGCAGCATCGTCCAGAAGAAGAGTGATGTTTCTGACCAGGCGAACCACCACCACCACATCCACCTTAGGAGGCAAATCCCAAAGCTGGCAATCCTTTACTGAGAAGGTATACATCCTCTGTTTATGTGCTATAATCTTGAATCTCTACCCAGTTTTGCTCCATTCAGAAAGAGTGACTTCTCTGACCACCTCTTGCAGAGGTGAATGAGGAAAACATACGATCTGAAGACCGCTTCTCTGGGGATTCCTGAAAGCTGAGAGACTGACTACTTTAATCAGAGGCTCCACCAGAGACACATCAATGCCCAAAAGTGTCATGTATTCTTACTGGATCTTGGAAATCTTGTAGGGATTGATCTGGAGATTAAAGAATACCATCATTATCCTGAAATCTTCTACTCTTATGAGGATGAAGCTGGGCCTATCACTCTTTTTAAAACAATAAATGAACTTACCTGTAGACTGCACTTACAATATAACCTTAGAGTGTGGAGTATTTGAGACAGGGTCAGGATCCATGGCATACCCAAGCAGGGAACTGCAGAAAAAAATGCAGTATAAAACATGCTGGAGAACAATACCAATAAACAGAAACTTAGAGCACTAGAAGGAAACGAGATGCAGTAGGGGCAACCAGAGCAAGACCAAAAACCTCTGCAGACACACAGGAGCCAGGACCCCAATCAATTTCCCCCAATAAATGACCACACATGCCTAAGGATCCAGAGGAGAGGATGCACCGGTATGACCGGCCAATGCTGCAGCCCATGCCCCCACTACTAAGAGGCCTCCCATGCTTTACTTCCTGCCAGGAGGGAAGAACACGGAGCTTCAGCCCACCAAGGAGTGAGAGACCTAATGCTGGAACCAAACCTAACAAGGGTGAGCCCAAAAAGAAAACAAATTGCCACGAAAGGGAAAGCTTCCTGCATATAGCTGTAGGACAGAAAACAAAATAAACTACTGAATGGAGGAAGGAGGGTCCTATTGAAAGACTTGGGGATGTGTTTCCTGTACTACAGCTGAGGAGGAAATGAACCCTTTGGTGAGTGCTGCCATGCTAACCAGAAAATATATTTTTTGGTGAGTTCCTGTAGCATTGGAGGATGATGGTTTATTGTCTGTTACTTTAAGCAAGAGACTGAACTCATGAGAATATGCACTGCATTCTTTATGGTTAATAGACGGTGGATGCACGGTTTCCCCCAACAGGAGAAGTCAGGGTGCCAACTGTACTAAAGGATAAGCCTGGTGCCTTGCTCAGTCCAGCTCATGTGTCGGAGTCCCCAGGTCTCTGTGAGCCTCCTGAGACTGGAGACCCAGGAAACAGGCTCAACATCTTGAACAGGGTAGAACCAGTTGCAACCAGAGTTTCAGACAGGATATTCTTGTCTTGGAGGGTATGCAGACCCATCAGGAGAATGTCTACCTTTCTGGGGGTTTCATGCTGTTTAGATTATTCCCCAACCCAAACAAAGTTGTGAGGGAGAGTCAGTCAGTCCATGTCCAGCATCTGCCTGAATGATATTTATTGGATGGATTGGATTTCCTAGGAAATCCCAGACCACAAGTCTCCTAGGATTACCATAAAGGGGGCTTGGAAACTTATGTTGGTTGTTATTGTTTGGGTACTACTGGGTGTATGCAAACTAAGGCTACATCCCAATGTCCTAAGAAGATGCTGATGTGGGTTTGCTGAACTGTCAATACATTTATTGGTTCTTAAACTCATTTTGATTCTGGTGAATATTTCCTGAACCTACTGTTCCCTTTTTTACCCTATAGATTCTGTCTGATGGACTGATTTGTGTTGATGTTGTGGGAGCAACCCACATCAGATATTCCAGTTCTATGTTTTGTTGTGCCTTTATTTCTGCTGTTTTGTTAAAGGTAAACTATACCCTAGTAATAAGTGGCTCTTTTTTTCTAAGAATGATTTACTTAGGTAAGTGTCTTTCTCTCAGCAGTTAGGTACATCAATATACATTATTTTTATTTTTGAGAATTTGAACTCTCTTGTGATGCAATGCTTTGTGTCCCTTATTATCCATGCAGGTGTTTTGTGTGTTCGGAAGAACAGAGATGTAGAGGCAGGTTTGAATATTGGTCCCTTTATTCAGGAAATTACAGAAATACTACAAAAATATTTTGACAGATACACCTGACTGCTTCATGGAGGACACCTATGTGGGTAAATAAATCTGTTAAATTAAGAGACGTGTTTTCCTAGGGAATATTTCCCTTTTAAAGTGAAAAAATAAATTACATACGAGTTGATAAACCAGAATGATGAAATAATGGAATACTGGATGAAGGACATCTGCCTACATAAAATCCATCTATTAAAGAGATAGTTTATATAAAGCTAAAATAATGTAAACTATAATTTTAAGTAAAGAAGAGCTCCTTATTCTAGGGCATAGTTCCCTTTTAATAAAGGTATTAAAATAGATTCTGGAGGTTGAAGTTAACAGATGGTGTATGTAAATGTTTAAATTTTTCAATAATATGTATATTGGCCGTGAGTTACAGTTCACTCATATTGCTCCAGGCCTTTGTTCTTACTAATAATAAAATATTCAAAAGAACAGTTATGTATTAATTACAGAACAAAATAACCATTGCTTTGATGAAATTGAAGAGCTGCAATATGAAAATGTTGAATGGACAAGCTAAACCATTATTAACATGTCTGAAGTTTGGATTTTCATCTGAGCTCTGTTCTCATTATAGTGTCTGACATTGCAATATTAAGTGTCAGTGTATTCTTAGAATTGCATTACATTGACCTTTTTAATATTCTGCATTTTGATTGGCTGATTATCCAGTAAACAACCAAACAAACATTATGGAAATTTTATGACAATGCTGGTTTATACAGAAGATATCACATCACACGGCAATATAAACAAAAAGGGTTTTGTGAAAAAAACCCTGTAATGATGATCTCACAAAGAAGCAACACTTTATATTCTTAAAAACACATAAAAAATTTAAAAAAATCTATATTTTTCTAGTAATAACATTTGAAAAACTCTAATATGGTGGGGATATAATATAGACCTTTCCATTTATTCCATTTAAACATATATTACAAGATTTAATATGTAACTGACACTTTCAGTTTGATGTGTTTAGTTGATTACCTATATCCCACTTTGATTTTGTGAGTGAATGTTTCAGTTGTTGCTATACTGGATAACACAAATATGAGGAACAAATCTATTTTGTTAGTAAGCTTTCACTTGAATAGGATGAATGATGGTCATGCTCAAATACCACCTCCCTGGGGATGCTCATATGGAGGACTGTGGGGTAGCTGGGACTTTGCAACGTGGGGCCTGTGCTGCTTTGCACACACAAGTCCTCTAGACATGGTCTACCTACACAATTTCTCTCGCTCTCTCTGTCTCTCTCTCTCTCTGTCTCTCTCTCTCTCCCCCCCCCCTCTCTCTCTCTATATATATATATATATATATATAGTGTTTGCATGTGTCAGTGAAGCAGAGAACTATCAATTGGGAGCATATACTGCTGGCAGGGTCGTCCAAGGTGGACAAATCAAAGGTAAGGCACCAGGCTAAATTGATCCAAAATCTGACAACACGCACTGGACCAACATGTCAGATAATGGTCCATTTCCTCAGTATACCTTCACAAAAAAATGGCCCTCATTCCCCAGAGGCTTGTGAACTACTTCCTACAGCAGTGGGAACACCAGCTCAGTGGCAGCGGGTGCTAAGAATCACTGTGTTCTATCAGGCTGCCTTTAGTCTTTAGGCATTGGAATGCTTAACATTTGATCTATGAGTACAGTTTGACTCTTAGAGAAACTAGTCCAAGAACTGAATAACATCAATTGAGACATTATCAGCTTATGTGTAACTCATATAAAAAATGAAGATTTAGTTAAATTAGAAGATGAACACTGGCTATACTATAAGGAACCAATGATGGATGATGTGGAAGAATAAGATTCTTGATTAACAAAAAGCTAATAGACTCAGACATAAAAGTATAACGTCTTTCTGAAGAATTGCTTCCTGTGCTATCAAAACTAAACAGTTGAAATGTTCTGCAAGTCATTCAAGTTTATAGCACAGTGATGCTCTTTATTAAATGCTCTGGAATAAGTGGACAGTTGGTGAAACACAGCATTGGTAAAGTGTTATAATATACTGATTTTGGGTTTACATCCTAACCTGCAGTAAGCAGGTTAAAGGGTTAAAGTTTAAAAGGTTGTTTGGTCTGGGTGTATGTGTAACTAATTAAGGGTGGGGGTTTGTGAACAATCACCTGTGTAGGCCTGTATAAATCTAGGTACATAACTCACAGAACTTGCTCACAAATACAGTGTGCTCTTTACTAAGTGCTCTGGAATAAGTGGACAGTTGGTGAAACACAGCAGTTAGTGCAACACAGGAGTTAGAGAAACAAAGGTAAATTAATTGTTTGCATTGTTAAGACCTCACATACACATCATACACTATGAGCAAGCTTGGAGATCTCACTCAGTGCACATCTTGCCATATGTATGCATGCTTGGAACAGCAGTTCCAGGGTCCATACCTTGGCAAGTGTGAGCAAATGGCCTTTCTGGAAGCTCAGATTGAAGAAGTGGATCTGAGTATCCATGATATGCGTTGGGCATTTGATCCCCCCGCCCCCTGCACCGATTACACTGAGTCCCGCCCTGCCCCCTGTGAGAACTCGTAGTTCCGGTCCTGAGCGACCGAGGTAACAGCGGTTAAGCCGCTTTAGCGGTAGATGCTTCCACGTGGCTCTGCAACATCATCTCCACATGTGGATACATTGTGCTCTGTAGCGAGCTATACCGCATCCCTGGCAACTATTGTATATCGGAGATACTTTGTCTCTAGTGGAACACATACCAGCGATACACATTAAGATACATTATTTCCAGCAAGTACCAGCGATTTTCACCTCAGCGCTCGGACGAACGGACACTGTACTAAGAACAATACATAAGCACAGCATCGTGGCAGTAAAGGGCTGGGACCCTTGAGACGCTATAGCCCAAGATGGGCATCTTGTAAGTGCATGGGGAGAAGGGGGAGATTTTTATATTCTGCATATTTTTGTACTTATTAAATACTACACTTAGAGTATTTCTTCTCTCTGTTCTTTTTTATTTTATTTTATTTCATTTTATTTGTTATTTTTGTTCTGTGTTTGCGCTCTCTACTCTGCAGAAATAAATGTATCCCCATTGGAAACAAATAGAAAAGAAGCAAATTTAAACCAATGTGGTTAACCAGTAAAGTAATTCATGAAATAAAAAACAAGAAAGCTGCATTTAAACATTATAAAGCTGAGGGATCAGCAGAGGCAATTGCAGAATATAAAAATGCCAACAAAATCTGTAAAAAGGTGATTAAATTAACTAGACTGGAGAATGAAAAAAATATTGCTAAGGAGAGCAAGAGCAACCCAAAAAAAATCTTTAAATACATTAATGGCAAAAAATTAAACTCTGATAATGTTGGATCCTTGTTATCTGAAACGGGTGAGATGGTCAGTGGGGACAGAGAGAAAGCAGATATTTTAAATAATTTATTTTCTTCTGTTTTTACCAAGGAAGACCCAATGGACAAGAATCTGCAAACTACTTTTACAAAAAAGTCACAGCAAGCATGGGATTGCTAACACAAGAAAAAGTGTTAAAACAATTGAATGGTGTTAAGGTAGACAAAGCCCCGGGGCCATATGGTATATACCAACGGGTACTTAAAGAGCTAAGCCCGGCCCTGGCCAGACAGTTATTTTTGATTTTCAGGGATCCTTTTATTTCAGGTATGGTGCCCACGGATTGGCGTAAAGCAGATGTGGTGCCTATATTTAAAAAGGGATCAAAATCACAGGCAGGAAATTACAGTCCTGTAAGCTTGACATCTGAGGTAGGGAAGCTGTTTGAAGGGTTGCTAAGGGAATATATTCAAGAATTCAGCTTGAACAGGAATATCATTATCAGGAGCCAACATGGCTTTGTGAATGACAGGTCTTGTCAAACTAACTTGATTGCATTTTAAGAAAATGGGAATAAAAATATAGATGTGGGAGCGGTGGTTGATGTGATCTATTTAGACTTTGCCAAGGCATTTGATAAGGTTCCACACAAGAGGATACTGTACAAATTGAATGAAATAGGCTTAGGGGAAAATGTTTGTGCGTTGATTGGAAATTGGCTGAAAGATAGAATGAAAAGAGTGGTAGTAAATGGGAAGTCCTCCAATTGGATAAACATGATAAGTGGACTACCTCATGGATCTGTCCTGGGTCCTCTTCTTTTTAATTTGTTTATTAATGACCTCCCAGAGGGCATAGGGAGCCATGTATCAGTGTTTGCTGATGACACAAAATTAAGTACGGTAATAAAGTCTGAACTGGATGTGTCTTCATTACAAGAGGATTTGGACAAATTGAGTAACTGGGCAGGCAAATGGCAAATGAGATTCAATATAGACAAGTTTAAAGTTATGCATTTTGGGTATAATAATAAAAATGCAACATATAGTTTAAATGGTGTTTCTCTGGGGAAATCTACTAATGAAAAGGATTTGGGAGTAATGGTAGACAATAGACTTAGCAGTAGCATGCAGTGCCAGCTGGCAGCTGCAAAGTCCAATAAGATATTGGAATGTATTAAAAGGGGTATTGACTCAAGGGAGGAAGATATTATTATACCTCTTTATAGGTCCATGGTGAGACCCCACCTAGAATATGCTGTTCAATTCTGGGCGCCCTTTCTGAAAAAGGACATTATGGAAGTAGAGAAAGTGCAGAGGAGGGCTACAAAACTAGTAAGGGGAATGGAAAGTTTTAGTTATGAAGAAAGGCTAGAAAAGTTAAACTTGTACACACTAGAGAAGCGGCGTCTTAGAGGGGATATGATAACACTACAAAAATATGTTCAGGGCCCATACAAAGGGCTCTCCAAAGACCTGTTCATTAATAGAACAGTACAAAGGACAAGGGGCCACCCGCTTAGACTTGTGAAAAGGAGATTTCATCTACAACAGCTGAAGGGTTTCTTTACAGTAAGGACAATAAAGGTGTGGAATTCACTGCCTGAGGAGGTGGCGCTATCGAATACATTAGATGCCTTTAAAAATGGCCTGGATACTTATTTAAAAGAGCAGAACATAGAGGACAATGTACGTTAGTATTGAGATTAATATTTAGTTAGTGCTTGTTGATCCAAGGAGAAATAAGATTGCCATTTGGAATCAAGAAGGAATTTGTTCCCCCAATTCAAGGCAGAATTTGAAATTGCTGTATTGAGGGGTTTTTTTGCCTTCTTTTGGATCAACGATGGTAATCAGGAATAGGAAAAGGGTTGAACTAGTTGGACGCAAGTCTTTTTTTAACCTAAATTACCATGTTACTATGTTACTAAGTTGACAAATTTTATGATGACTTATTACGCCACTACAGATAGGACGATTACCACTGTAGATTTGTAATGGGAGATTTTAATGCGAGAATTGGTAAGATCCAAATTGGTGAAAAATAGATCTGGACCACATGGAACTAGAAAAAGAGATACTTGAGGCAACCAACTGATCGAATTTGCAAACTTTGTACATCATGAATTCATTCTACAGGAAAAACGTCCCAGAGAAAATGGACATGGAAAGGCCTTAATGGAAATAGAAGTGAAATCGATTTCATACTTCAAATAATAAAACCATATTCATTGACTGCGTAAGCACCTCCCAGCCAAATGGAGGCTGTCAATTTATTTTGAACCGAGACTGGCATATAAAAGCCAATCTCGGCTCAAAATCCTGGAAGTCTCTCTTGGGCAACAGCCCGAGAGGTGTGTAGGGGGGATCTGCGCCAGTCCAAATGCCTTCTGCCACCTTCGGAGACAGTGGCGGCAGATGGAACTGGGGAAGATATTGCCCACATTTCTTATTAAATGTCAAAATTAAAAAAATATATATATTTCAAAGCGGACATGAAGATGACACCTATTTTAACCCCTAGAGCACCTGAGGGCTACCCCTCCGGCACTCAAAGAGTTAAAGGTCGTATCTTTGGGGGGGACTTCGTTTTTTTTATTTAAAGTGAAATACAGCACTAACTTTTTTCTTTTAACATGAATGAAGAAAGAAAAGGAGAAAGAAAAGAAGACAGAAGAAAGAAGAAGAAGATGACCACGACCCTGCTGGTCATCAGGATTACTGGTAAGTTCTTATTTGTCGGGACATTTGTGAACTGTTTGTAGATTAACCCTATGAGTGTCAGTGAAGTATGCAAAGCTGTATAATGCGTTGTATATACTACTGGCTCTCATACGGATAATCTTTTTCTATTTTTCAACCACAAGTATGTGTCAGAAACCAGTTTTCCAATACATACCGGTGGTTTCACTGCGTGTTAGCGACTCTATGACTCCTTTTCATGGCGGAGGATTTTTGCCATGAAAAGTATGGTCCTTCACATGCAGTGAAGCCACCACATGGAACAGGATGTCCAATTACATTATGTGATGTCCAGTGGCTGCAAATTTTGCTTCCATTGGACATTTTTGCATGGCGGTGGTTGTTGACAGCCCAAAGTCTTTAGTGAAATGTTGAAAGCTGGAGGTTATCTCTTATGCAAGCCCTAGCGAAACTATTTTCAAAATACCTATTACTCAGTAATGTGCACAAAAAAGATGATAAAGCAGATCTCAAAAACTACCATCAATAAGCCTATAGGCAGTTGTCTTCAAGGTTTTCACATAGGTAGTATCAAGATGAATGAACACAATACGTAACATGGCAAAACCTAAAGAACATGCAGACTTCAGGAGAGTTTTTAGAACAATGGACCAAATGCAGACAATGCAACAAGTTATAGAGTGGCATAATTATTATAACTTTCCATTATGCATAGTCTTTATTGACTACAAAATTCCTTTGACACAGTGAAAAAGCAAGCAGTAATTGATGACCTGATCAAACAAGAAATAGAGCTTACTTCGATATCCTCCAATTAATATATGAAAATGCAACCACATCAATATAGGTCAAGAACAATAAAGACATCTGACAAGGAGTCATAATCTCCCCAAAACTATTTTCTGCTTGCTTAGAAGAAAGTTTCCTCAAACTAAATTAGGACACAAAAAGGACTTGAGATCAATGGAAACTACTTATATCACTTATGTTTTGCAGATGATATCATACTCTTTGCCAGTAGTCCTGAAGAACTGTAAGAAAGAGCTAAAACAGGACAGCAAAAATTTTGGTCTGAAGATGAATATCAACAAAAGTCATGTTTAAAAAATATACCATATATAATGTATTTGTTTTGAAATAGCTTCAATGTTTTTAACAGGCCACCTAACAAAAAGTTATGCAATATTTTAATATACTACTATAAAAACTGGCATACAACGTGAAAAATGTGTTTCTTATTTTCTCTTATTCTATTAATAGGTAAAGGGTAATTGTTTAGGTTTTACTAAGTGTTTTATAAACATAACAAGTGTAGGTCTCTTAAAAAGCCTGGAGCTGCACTATGCAGCATAAAAAAGGCTCAAGAAAACTGACCCCCCTCTGAGCATAGTGGACTGGATTACAAACCAAAGGTTTGTGGCTTGCATACTGCATGTGCAAGCCTCACTGCTTGCACATGCAGTCCCATAGACAGTTAGACTTGAAAGCCCTTCACTAGCTTCTTCAGTTCACTAGTGTCTTTGGGGGCTCTGCATGCAACCCAATAAGATTGAGAAGCTAGACTTCAAATCTCGCAGTTCAGACTATCTTATGGGATCATCTAGGGAGCACCGGAGACTCTTTTGAGTCCTCCGTTCAGTTCACCTACTGCTCTGCTGAAGCTTGGCATGAAGCCTCTGCTTTGTCAGCAGTAGTGATACTCATAGAGAAACTCATAGCTTTTTCACCATTTTGCTAACACAGAAGAATGAGAGAATGGTTCAATTTTCTACATGTTTTTCATTGGAGGTTAACCTCCCCCAGTACAAAAAAACAGAAATTCCATGAAGCATTGTGTATAATAGGCAGGAAAGAGACAGAAAGTGAGAGAAAAAAATTAAAATAAAATATATAATAAAATAAAAATAAAGTTGTTTCAAATGCTGGCTAAGACTATGCCTCCACTGCCAGAAAAAAGAGAAGATAGGTGGACCCTGGTGCTACTGATGCAGAGGAGCAAGAGAAGGAGAAAGTCAGTAGCACCAGTGCCAAAGTGAGTACACAATCCCCAGACCCAATGATGGCCAGTGCCCTGACATTGTCTCTTGGTATCGGGGGGCAATAGTAAAGAAGGCAGAACTCGCTAGCAGTATGAACAGCAAATATCAGTTGCATGTGCCTACTGCTACTGCTTCCAATGTGCCGCCTTCTTCTGAGGAGATGGTAAGTGTGACAGCAGGAGACCCTCTGTCCCATTTGTCATTGTCACTAACCAGCCCACTCCCAAAAAGCAGCAAGAGACTGGAGGTGGTGGTGCTGAGTGAGGGTGGTGATGGAGCAGCTGTTGTGGAGCACAGTAGGAGAGTGTTTTTGGTGGAAAGCATCAGGGAACGTGAGAAAGAGATGGGTATGGGTATCACCACTACCACCAGTAGTGACATTCTGGTATTTGCTGCTGATTTAATGCCATTCAGAAATAGACATCCATCTATCTGTCACAGCAGCAGGATGATTATGAACAGGTAGGTGTGCCACAGACCACAGTGGCCTCAATTGGACTTGGTACTTCAAGTAGTGATATGGGACTAGGACAGACTCCACTTGACACCAATACTGCTGGTGCTAACTGTAGTGCTTATGCTGATGCAGCAGCATCACCTGTGAAGGTAATTCTGGAGAAGAAGAAGAAGGCCATTCTTTTCCACCTCTCCCCTCACTGAAATCATAGATGTGGGAATATTTTCCCTTGGGGCAGGCATTGTGCAGTCGTCAGTGACTGAACTGTATGCTATGTGTGTCATCTGCTCTCATTTAAACTCATGCGACATAAACACCCTGATATTTATGTTAAGCATGTGAAAGCCAAACCCCACAAAAAATAAATCAAGATCCACTGTAACTGTACCCCTTGTCCTTCCACTAGGGCATAAAGAACAGAGAATGAAATCCCAGAGGAAGACAACTGAAACCCAGCCAGGAAGTTTGCAGACAGTTTTAACAATTGCTCTGTCACCATCTTCTTGTGCTAAGATCCAGGTACAAGAAAATGCACCATTGTACTCAAGCATCCTCAGGGCCCTTCTCTGGTGTACCACCTTTGCTTCTGTTATTTCTGTAGATTTGAAGATCTGTAATTTGATGTGCACCCATTGCGCACTGTGGGATGCATT
Source organism: Rhinophrynus dorsalis (assembly GCA_037306005.1). Classification (NCBI taxonomy): domain Eukaryota; kingdom Metazoa; phylum Chordata; class Amphibia; order Anura; family Rhinophrynidae; genus Rhinophrynus; species Rhinophrynus dorsalis. Next base: position 337,311,405 of record CM074723.1, on the reverse strand, counting down.
GACCACACATGGCAATGTTGTGGAAAATAGTAGAATGCAGGGTTTCAGGGAAATCCTGTGGACATTCCATCCAGCTGAATACACTGAGCTGGCACAAGGGAGGACTCATTATTTTTATTAAGTCTTCTTGGCATTATGTGTCCTTAGTAGAGTAGACAAAGGCAGCAGTTCTTGATTTCTTGGGGATGGATTTACTTGGCCAATATAAGCATCATGGTATTTGGATTCAGTTGTGTCTGTTGCTGCTTAATATGAGAGCAGATGTGTCAGTTGTGATATTTCCCAGTCCTTCCCCTATTTCTTAATATTTCCTTGAGCACACTGTGCACTTTGCAGTTGCTGATGACATGGCACAGTTTCTTTATGTGCTCAAGGCAAGACATTATATTACAACCCGTGATTTTAAAAAGGTGCAGGAGGAGAAGCATATTTGGCCAACCTCTTCTCTCTAGATGCACCTGAAGTTATGTTGTGGTGTTGCTGTTGTCTCATCAGTAGGGATTGGTTAAAATTGTTGGCTCAAATTAAAATATGTGAAAAATGGCACTTGCCGCTTGGTGAATAATTTCCTATGAAAAGTGATGTTTTCCCACTTTTTTTGCCTAGCTCATTGCATTGAAATCAATGGGAAGACAGATTTTTTTCCCGCCATATGGCAGGAGTATAAAGGTGTGTCATCCTCTCACAGCAGGAGAAAGCAGCATGTTTTTAGTGAGAGAAGATAGGCAAATAAAAGGGAATTGAAGCTTAATTTAAGTCTTTTAGATAGGACATTTGTTCTCTGTATTAGGGGAGTGTGGGGGCACTCAGGGGGAAAAAAAGGGAGGAAGGAGGTGTGACTGACTGGCAGTTTGGGTCCAATTTGCTTGCTGATCTTGCTTTAATTATTATCTCTGTGTTCGGTGTGTCTGGGGGTATAAAAAGGGAGCAAAAGAGGTTGACCCCAAATACCCCAACATTCTGTCTGACTGATTTTATTTGAAAGACACAGGCAACTCTAAAAGCTTAGAGGAATATAAGGATAGTTGGCATCCTCCTTTTGTTCAGATATAGATGAATTTGAGAGTGAGAAAGATGATGACATGGCCAGAAAGTTAGCAGAAAGGCAAAGGTTCAATCTTCCACCTCTGAAAAGGAGCATTGTGCCTGTCTATAAATGGCTTGAGAAAACCCATTGGACCCTGACCGTGGACAAGCAAATATATCAAAAACTACACAGTCATCCTGTCAGTCATCATCATCATTATCGCCACTTCCAAGTCCAAGTCCCACTCAGCCACATGCACCTGTGTTGAGTAACCAGCAGCAACAACAACAGCAACACAGGTTATTAGCATCAACAACCTTAGCTATGATTAGTGCCTCTGTTGCTGCTTGAAGTGCTGCACCTATGACACCTAGTAGTAGTAGCAGTAGAACTGCATCAAGATCTAGCCCCTGTAGTAGTAGCAGGCTGTCAGGAACCCCTCCGTCCACAAAGTCCACAGTATGGAGATACTTCACTCAGGATCCAAAAGCTAAGCATGTTGATATCCGTTGTCTGCGCAAAAAGCATGTGAGCAGGGGGAAACCAGGCTCACACCTAGGTACCTCCACTATGAGATCAAATCTGAAGCACAACCACAGGTCTGACTGGGAAACGCACTATCAGCATGCCAGAGGTTCCACAACCAGCAGCAGCAGAAGCACTCCAAAACATTCCCAGGGCTCTGGGGCAGATAAGAGAAGTGTCAGAGAGTGTGCCACTGCCAACAGTCAGTTAATTCAAAATAACCCCTATGGCTCCTGCTTCAGAGGATTATGATGACTCTGGTTTTGCTTTAGGAGATGGCAAGAGATGCCCTCACTTACTGCCTCTACCTCCACCACCTCCTCTAGTCATGTTGTTAAGCCAATAAAGTTACAGGGTTCTTCTGCCATCTCCTGCCAACCCACACTGACTGAATTCCTGCTCAAAACCTTCACAAAAACAATTCCAAAGTACACCTGTGGAGTTTGCCAAGATGTTGGCAGTGCTGCCGTATTCCTTTTTTTTTTTTTAGAAAACTGAGGTTTCAGAGAACTGAGGAGGAGGGGGATGTAAAGAAGGGTTACTACCATCTACCAAACTTGGGAGTGGGACCACTGCTATGACCAATAAGTAATGTGAATCAGAAGAAGAAGAGGCCCAGACATGCTTCCTTGGCATTTTTGCCTGGTAGCATATGACCAGAGGCATAACTAACCATGTAAGGTCCCTGAAAATTCCTTATCTGGTTCTTGATCTATTCACATATTTATTTGTCTAAATTGTCTTCAAACTTGGTGCACTAGGTGGTGGTACAACTCTAGCAAAATCTCCCAGTTTCTTGAATTTATGTAGTATTTCAAGTTGTATACAGGTGCATGTATTGGTGAACACTTTCTTTCCAGGGTTTTAACCTATGTCAGGGATTCTTGACCAGCACAAGCAGCACATTGAAGCAGAACAGAAAACAGGGATCTAAAGTAGAGAAAGGGGTGGAATCCAGTGTTTGGATCTGGAGCAAGAACAGTCTGGAGCAGAGCAGTAAGAAGTTGAGTGACCAATATAGGATTCCGAGTGGAACTGGGAACGACTAGAAATGCTGCCTGGCAGAAGAATGTACAGAAGCAGTAAACTTTGTATGGTTGACATGGATCCATATACACAGTTAGGATCTCAGTTAGAATCCTCTTCCTCCTACACACCTTAAACAACCAGTGAAAAACAGCACACAGGAGTCTGATCCTGCTTTATCTTTAAGGGAAACAGAATAACAGACCAGACATCACTAACACTGTGTCATGGACAGGAAACATAGAGGTCATAACAAGACTAAATGGACACAAATGGTCCAAGTTAATGACACCTGGATGTGGGCGGTACTATGTTAGGCACGTGGGGAAAAAGACAGAGTAACACAGAGGTATATGGAACAAATACAACATTTCATAATAAGCACATTGGAACTAGGAGAATAATGAGCTATACTATTAGACCAAACTAACCAATTAAGGGTTGCCAAGTGAGTCAAGTATATAAAGGGACTACCCAACTGGCTGCCGAGTAAAGCCTCTGTGAAAACAGCTAGAGAGAACCATGAGGTACAACAAAAAGAAGAGTGTGTAACTAAATGGATTATGGAGAAAAATATAGCCTAATCTAACACAAACCCTACATAGCACAGGTTCATAAGCACAGTTACCCTGATTTCAATCATTGCTGTTTCTGACAGCACCCTTTAGGAATGTATTCATCAAATGGCAAATTGCCAAATCATCTGATTTCCTTGGATATTCACCACTTGAAAATTCATTATTGGCCAGATCATATCTGCTACTCGTTCATTTATCACTGAGTGAGTGCAAGGTAGATTGGTCATTCTCATCCACTAGTTTCAGTCTGACAGATCCCATAGAAACATATGGGGTGACAAACACACATATACACATATAGTATTTGTAAGTGGCCTAGGTAAAGAACATCATATTGTGCTTTTATGCAGGGCGACAACAACATCACAGGTGACATGCTTAATGTGGCATGTAGCCGCACGCTGTTTTAAATGCATAATTTTAAAAGGATACCATTGCACATGCCACTTTCCCCTCACTTTGTTGAATCTGGACCTTAGTGTTTCTCTCACGACACAGGTATTCGCCAGAACAATATGTTAGAAACAGGTGATACTTAGGACGCGTTTAATGAAGATTTGAGAAAGATATCGCTGATCCCTATGTTATTTTATTGGGTTGAATAATTTACAGTGTGCATAAGAAGGCTCTCTCTCCCTGATGGTATATGACTTGATAAACACAAGCCTTAAAACAGCTGTGCAGTGAATTCAACATATCCCTCACAATTCCCAACAATGATATTTCCCTCAGTCAACACATTTTCTCTTTATTTGAAGCTCAAATTTAATATTTCTGAACCCTCTAATACTTTAATGATTATTTCACTTGCATGCAACTATGAAACATACCTGTTAACATTGTATTATTATACTTTATAAACATTTATTTTATAATCATTAATTGAAAAAAGATGAACATCTTGCAGAGTATCTGAAGAACAATAATATTTATCCATTTTTAAGCACTTTGGTAATTTATAAAATTGACTAGGCTATATTAAATGTTATTATAAAATACCTTTCTGTCTTGGATAACTTAACCATGCATAATTTGTGCAACACCTTGTGAATAATGTTAAATCTACAAAACAATGGTCCTATATTCAAGTAATTCTATTTTGTACAATGATTTTATTCTACCTATGTTGAAATAGGTTAACTTGGATATTTTGTGAATGGAAAACATGTTCATCCACAGCATAATGTTCAAAGAAACGAAAAAGGAAAAAGCTAGGCTGCTTTTTCCCTGGTCACCAGTAATGAGTTTATATTGATCGAGCCCAAGTTTGATTTTGTCATCTTAGTCTATGATGGAATCCATTATCTCAGAATATTGATCAGAAGCACTAGGAGCGAAAAGTGAAACAATTCTCTTCTATTTAACTCTGGAACATCTCCAAACATATTTGCTAACCATTATGTTTCATACAAGGTACACAAAATTAGGATCATTATCGGCCTTGTCTCTGAATTAATTAAGTTAGTATTGAATGTTAGTAATACCACTACTTCTTCTTCATTGCTTGTTTTTAACAAAGTGCATGCCTAATGGGTTTAAAAACACTGTAGAGTCCAGAAAATAACTTAACTCTGGATATAACATCAATAAGACATACTCTATGAGGCAAAGAACTCCTAGGAGACTGAATTATTTTTCATTTTCAAGCTTTACTTTCTAAAAACTTGTCTTTCAGTGGCATGAAAAAGTTTACGGTTTTAAATAGCTTGTTGGAAATGTTTAATTTGGGATGATGCCATTTAAGGTGCCAACACTATCTGCAGAGATTTTCGTTTTAAACAAGCAGATCATAATTATGGGCCTCAAAAGTAAAATTTCACTGAAAAACACAAATTCGAACCTGTCAAAAACTGTTCCAGTTAGGGACAAATTTGGAAATCTAGTAGTTTTACATTGCCAAGATACATTGTAATTTAGGCAGTGAAGACATTAACCTATTTCTGTCTTTTTACATTTAACCATTATGTTACTGCCAGAGGGTTCATCAGTGCCGTCTTTAGCCCCTTGGATGCTAGCAATGTCTCAAACATATTGCTTTTGGTTTCTAGTACAGGTTCAAGGGGCTAGGATAAGGGCATCCAATATTTGATTAAATTAATGAAATAGGCTATAGACTGCAGGCTACTGTTTTGTTTTTGTTTTTGTGGGGGGAGAGGAAGTATGTTGGCAACATAGTAACAAGACTCAAATCCATTAATTTCAAACCTTGCCATATCACCCTTATTTTTTGGATCCAGTGGAGAGAAAAAAAAACTCAGTTGAAGCCAATTCCAATTATCTCACAAGTGGGTTAAAGCAAGTGAATGAAGCAAGTAACTTATATTCTTAAGGAAGCATACACAGATGTTTCCAGAATGTGACTCTATAGGAGTTTGAAGTTTGTTTTTAAAGCTCATGAAAGGGCAAGCCAAAAGTGTCCATCACAATATAAGCAAAACAGTGGTTCCATAGAACTGCAATGAGCAGAATCAACTACCGTAATCTATACAAATGTTAAAACGATACAGGTTTCCGCCGTGAGGCCAGTTGACAACTGTTTCACTTATACACACTTTGTCCAGGCTTGAGAATATGCTGTCAGTGTAATTTAAAAAAATATGAAAAGGGCATATATCCATAAATATATATATACACCCTTACAGCATTTTTTTATATTTACATTTTTGTCTTTGATATGAAAGGTGTAAAATCTACAAAAATACTGAAAAATAAAAATATGGCCACATGTTATCAAGATTGTTAAACAACTGATATAACCCTAAGCAGAGCTAATAGTTTTACAGTTATAACCCTTCCAGTCCTGTTCACTAAAACCCTTATTTATTATTTGCCTGTTTACCTCCATCATACCATACGTTACCTTTATCACATTTTAGAAATTTGTATAAACAGGAGTGAAATGGTAATGTACAGCTGACCGTATACAAATTGGAAAAGCATGTTCATATTTGGGGGCTTATACTATAATAATAATATAATAATATGTTATAATATTTTTTTATCAAATGCTGGCTAGGAGGAACACATAATGTTTGAAAGGACATGAACACTATTCATTTTTTGATGATAATCTCACTTTAAAGTGTCAGGAAATGTCAGATGAACTCCAACAGTGAAAAGTGATTTATACATAATAGAGATCTATAGAATAGAAAACAATATATATGCTAATTGTCACTATCACTTACAGCTTCGGCTTGTGTTCTCTCTGGCCTTCATCTCTCATTAGCTTTCAGCCTGCCGTTTTCTCAAATATTTTGCCCATTCTATGAGCTACCTTGTTGTTAGTATAGAGGTAGAGACTTCTGTTCAGTGTCCTGTTTGATCTGGCCTGTTACCTGACCACAATTTATTCTTTGAATCCTTTGGTACCTCAACTGTTCGACTTCCCTTTTTTGACCCAGCTGTGTATCTAACTTCGCTACTGTATGGAAATCAATAACAAAGGATTCTGCTAGCCTGGGGCATATGCAGTGCATGCTGTTCATCTTAGAGTTAAGAAATTGCCTTTATGTCTAGTAAGTGCCAATAACATAGTGGGGTACTTATTGCTTGTATATACTACCCTTAGAGGCGTTTGCACTCTCCTGTTGCATACTTCTTTAAAAAAAAAGTCATCATGACCTGAAGAGTAAACTTAATATGAAGCTGGAAAAACTAAGGCTGCACTTTCACAGCTGAATAAGCAGTCAGGGATTTAGGGTACAGATCCTGGACAGCAATATGGAGGCTTGAAGGATGAGTGGATACTTGTCTTGTAACTATAAGGTTACAGGTGTTAGCAGGACTTAATATGAGATAAATGCATCCAGGTGTATTACACAAGTAGGGAGCACAGACTGGTAGCACCAAACAGGAAGACTGCACAGGGACAGAATAGGCTGGGCAATGTATATATAAGGAAGCACAGGTTACATAGTAATATAGTAACATAGTTGATGAGGCTAAAAAATGCATCAAATTCAGTCCATACCATATCACTCATTTTAATCCAGAGAAAGGCAAGGAAAACCCTGTTGAAGTTCCTTCCAGTTAACCCCCAAGTGGGTAAAATAAATTCCTTCTTGACTCCAAAACACAGTCAGATATTTCCTAGGATCAACATCTAATCTGTCATAATACTCAATATTGTACTGAGACATAAAGATATCCCTTCCTTTTTAAACCAACTACAATATTGGAAAACACAGCATGCCAAGGCAAGGAATTAAAAAACTTTACTGAAGGCTCATTTACTCAAAAGCACCTTTCCTCTAGTCTTAATGAATAACCTCTTGTTCTTTTCTCAGCTCTTTGAATAAATAGTTCCTCAGAGAGTTATTGGTATTGACCTATAAAATATTTGTAAATGATAATTAGATCAATCCATAGACATCACTAGTGTTGAGCGAGCATGCTCGGCCGATGCTCGGATCGGCTCGAGCATCGCTCTGCTCGGCACATGGCGGTACTCGTACGAGTACCGCATGTGCTCGCCCGCCATGTTCGGGTCTCCTCCCCGCACGTTTTGCGGCTGCTGCGCAGCCAATAAACGTGCAGGGAGGCTCTGACATCGGTGTAATGCCAGCAGCCATGTTGGCTGCTGGCATTACACTGATTGGCTGGCCAGAACCCGTGGTCGGGTGCTGTATAGCACCTGACCATCGAGTTCGGCTCAGTCTGAGCCAGGGAGAGCTGAGGATAGGAAGGGAAAGGCAGTGTAGGGAGGAAAAAAACAAAAATTGTGAAAAAAAAAGAACCAAAAGTCCTTTTTAGGACTACTGTGTGTGGGGGCAGCAGGTTATTTGGTGTGGGGGGAAAAAAACAAAAAAAAAAAAAAAAATATATATATATTCTGTTTACTGTGCAAAGTTGCAGATTAGAGCACATTCTGTTTAGTGTGCACAGTTGCAGATTAGAGCACAGTCTGTTTAGTGTGCAAAGTTGCAGATTAGAGCACATTCTGTTTAGTGTGCAAAGTTGCAGATTAGAGCACATTCTGTTTAGTGTGCAAAGTTGCAGATTAGAGCACATTCTGTTAAGTCTTCAAACTAAAATATCAAAGTCACGTATTCCATTCAGTGTGCGTCGCCGCAGTTTAGCAGCACATTCTGAGTACTGTGCAGAGTTGCAGAATAGGAAGAAATACTGTTAAGTCTTCAAACTAAAATATCAAAGTCACATATTCCATTCAGTGTGCTTCGCCGCAGTTTAGCAGCACATTCTGTGTAGTGTGCAGAGTTGCAGAATAGGAAGAAATACTGTTAAGTCTTCAAACTAAAATATCAAAGTCACATATTCCATTCAGTGTGCTTCGCCGCAGTTTAGCAGCACATTCTGTGTACTGTGCAGAGTTGCAGAATAGGAAGAAATACTGTTAAGTCTTCAAACTAAAATATCAAAGTCACATATTCCATTCAGTGTGCTTCGCCGCAGTGTAGCAGCACATTCTGTGTACTGTGCAGAGTTGCAGAATAGGAAGAAATACTGTTAAGTCTTCAAACTAAAATATCAAAGTCACATATTCCATTCAGTGTCTTTCACCGCCGTTTAACAGCCTATTCTGTGTACTCTGCAGAGTTGCAGAATTATAAGAAATACTGTTAAGTTTTCAAACTCAAATATTAAAGTCACATATTCCATTCAGTGTCTTTCACCGCCGTTTAACAGCCTATTCTGTGTACTCTGTACAGTTGCAGAATTATAAGAAATACTGTTAAGTTTTCAAACTCAAATATTAAAGTCACATATTCCATTCAGTGTGTTTCAACGCCGTTTAACAGCCTATTCTGTGTACTCTGCAGAGTTGCAGAATAGTAAGAAATACTGTTAAGTTTTCAAACTCAAATATTAAAGTCACATATTCCATTCAGTGTCTTTCACCGCCGTTTAACAGCCTATTCTGTGTACTCTGTACAGTTCCAGAATTATAAGAAATACTGTTAAGTTTTCAAACTCAAATATTAAAGTCACATATTCCATTCAGTGTCTTTCACCGCTGTTTAACAGCCTATTCTGTGTACTCTGTACAGTTGCAGAATTATAAGAAATACTGTTAAGTTTTCAAACTCAAATATTAAAGTCACATATTCCATTCAGTGTGTTTCAACGCCGTTTAACAGCCTATTCTGTGTACTCTGCAGAGTTGCAGAATAGTAAGAAATACTGTTAATTTTTCAAACTCAAATATCAAAGTCACATATTCCATTCAGTGTCTTTCACCGCCGTTTAACAGCCTATTCTGTGTACTCTGTACAGTTCCAGAATTATAAGAAATACTGTTAAGTTTTCAAACTCAAATATTAAAGTCACATATTCCATTCAGTGTGTTTCAACGCCGTTTAACAGCCTATTCTGTGTACTCTGCAGAGTTGCAGAATAGTAAGAAATACTGTTAAGTTTTCAAACTCAAATATTAAAGTCACATATTCCATTCAGTGTCTTTCACCGCCGTTTAACAGCCTATTCTGTGTACTCTGTACAGTTCCAGAATTATAAGAAATACTGTTAAGTTTTCAAACTCAAATATTAAAGTCACATATTCCATTCAGTGTCTTTCACCGCCGTTTAACAGCCTATTCTGTGTACTCTGTACAGTTGCAGAATTATAAGAAATACTGTTAAGTTTTCAAACTCAAATATTAAAGTCACATATTCCATTCAGTGTGTTTCAACGCCGTTTAACAGCCTATTCTGTGTACTCTGCAGAGTTGCAGAATAGTAAGAAATACTGTTAATTTTTCAAACTCAAATATTAAAGTCACTTATTCCATTCAGTGTGTCACCGCAGTTTAGCAGCCTATTCTGTGTACTCTGCAGAGTTGCAGAATAGTAAGAAATACTGTTAATTTTTCAAACTCAAATATTAAAGTCACTTATTCCATTCAGTGTGTGTCACCGCAGTTTAGCAGCCTATTCTGTGTACTCTGCAGAGTTGCAGAATAGTAAGAAATACTGTTAAGTTTTCAAACTCATATATATTAAAGTCATATATATCGTGTAAGATGAAGAAGGCGGGTAAAAAGGGACGGGGAAGTGGACGTGATCCTGAAAGTTCAGGGCGCGGGTCAGGACGCGGAGAAACTGTGCCTGGTGCCAGAGCACAAGAAAGAAAGACATCCACCATACCTAGCTTCATGTCTGATTTCACAGGGCGTCGCAGGACATCACTCTCGAGGTCCGACCAGTGCGAACAGGTGGTCGGTTGGATGACAGCTGATACTGCTTCCAGTCGGTTAAGCACCACCCTGTCTTCCACCAAGTCCACTCTCAGTAGCCAAGAGTCTGGTCAACATAATCCTCACTCTGATCATCCTTCCTCCCACCATACACGGTCTGGTCAAAGAAGTGATCCCACACTGGGATATAGTGATGAGCTCGTCTCATCACCAATCCTTCATTTGACCCTCTCTCCAAGCACGCTTGCAGAGGAACATGACATCTTGTGCCCTGATTCACAACCTCTAGAGGCTACCCAATCACAAGAAGATGACAGATGTGAACGGCATTTAAGGTCAAAGGAAGTAGTGGATGATGATGATGATGATGATGAGACACAGTTGCCATTAAATCAACCACTATTTCCGTCTCAAGACCTTGTTGAGGAGAATGTTATACAGTTGTCAATGACTGAGTATGTGGTGGGATCAAGACTTGAGGAGGATGATCAGAGTGAGGAAGTGGAGGAGGACTTGGTGGACGATGAGGTGACTGACCCCACCTGGGAAGGTGTAGAGCCGAGCGATGACAGCAGTCCTGAGGGTGAGCCATCTGCAGCACCGCAACAGGCTGGAAGAGGCAGTGGTGTGGCTACAGAAAGAAGGCGGACCGCACCAAACCGGCCCGCAAATGTTCCACGGAGCACCCCCTTGCGTAAATCTACCTTGCCAAGGGGTAGGTGTTCCGCGGTATGGCGTTTTTTTAAGGAAAGTGCGGACGACAAAAGATTTGTAGTTTGCAACCTGTGCCACACCAGAATGAGCCGAGGCATGAACACTAGAAACCTCACCACCACCAGCATGATCCGACACATGGCATCCAAGCACCGTAGTAAGTGGGAGGAACGCCTGGATCGCCCATCTGTGTCTGCAGGCCACACCACTGCCTCCTCTTCCCCTGTTTTCGGTGCCGGCCAATCGCCTGTCGAAGGCGCAGGCCCGCATACCTCCCGCCCTGCACCTGTAGCATCTGAAGCACCATCAGCGACCACATCCACTTCCCTGTCCCAGCACCGACGCTTTGCATGTGGAAGAGGTGGAAATGGGGGAGGAAGAGCTTACACAAGGTGATAGCCAGAGCACCCTCACTTCGTCTTCTCAGCGACAATTGGAGGAGGCGGAGGAGGAGGAGGAGGAGGAGGAGGAGGAGGAAGACACGGTTGCCTCCGCTACAGAGGGTAGCCATGGAACTTTAGTTCCATCTCTTCAGCGTGGGTGGGCAGAAGAGGAGGAAGAGGATGAGGATATTGAGAGTCAGCCTCCTGGTGAGGACAGCGAAATCTTGACTGTTGGTACTCTGGCACACATGGCTGACTTTATGTTAGGCTGCCTTTCCCGTGACCCACGCGTTGTACGCATTTTAGACAACACGGATTACTGGGTGTTCACCCTTCTGGACCCCCGCTACAAAGAGAATTTCTCATCTCTCATTCCTCCGGTGGAGAGGACAAGCAAAATGGTGCAATACCAGAAGGTTCTTGTTGAAAAATTGCTCCAAAATTTTCCATCTGACAACGCTGGCGGCAGAGTACGTGCTACCTTGGCCAACCGAGAAGGGGAGAAAAGGGGAGCACACAGCAGTTCCGACAAAGGCAGGGCAACACTCTCCAAGGCGTGGGACACCTTCATGACACCCCGCCAGCACCCTCACCCTGATGCGCAGCCTAGTGTCACAAGGAGGGAAAAGTTTTGGAAGATGGTGAAGGAGTACGTAGCAGACCGTGTCAGCGTCCTCAATGATCCCTCTGTGCCTTACAACTACTGGGTGTCCAAGCTGGACACGTGGTATGAACTGGCACTCTACGCCTTGGAGGTGCTGGCCTGCCCTGCCGCCAGCGTTCTGTCTGAGCGGGTATTTAGTGCTGCTGGTGGCATCATAACAGATAAGCGTATCCGCCTTTCCACCGACAATGCTGATAGGTTGACACTTATAAAAATGAACAAGGCCTGGATTTCCCCTGACTTCTCCACTCCACTGGAGGAAAGCCCCGGGGGAACATAAACTCACTTTATATATGTTATTTACAATGATGGGAATACTCTGTATTCCCATTCACCCCTTCCACCCCAAAAACGGGTATATGGTTGACTCTTAATGTTCTCATCCTCCTCCTCCTCTTCCATATGCCCTGGGATATAATTTTTATATAGGGCCAGCTCACCAGCGTGCCCTGGGATATAATTTTTATATAGGGCCAGCTCACCAGCGGGCCCTGTGATATAATTTTTATATAGGGCCAGCTCACCAGCGGGCCCTGTTTGACAATTTTTATATAGGTCAGCTCACCAGCGGGCCTTCTCATATAATGTTTTATTGGGTCAGCTCTCTAGCGGGCCCTCTCATATAATGTTTTATAGCGTCAGCTCACTAGCGGGCCTTCGCATATAATGTTTAGGATGGTCAGCTCTGCAGCAGACCCTCACCCATAATGTTTTAGATGGTCAGCTCAGCGCACGTTTCCCTCTTAATCATGGCCTCAGTTCTGAAAATCAAGGACATTTTTGGGAGAATTTGCCTCTGCGCACGTTTCCCTCTTAATCATGGCCTCAGTTCTGAAAATCAAGAAAATTTTTGGGATAATTTGCCTCTGCGCACGTTTCCCTCTTAATCATGGCCTCAGTTCTGAAAATCAAGGAAATTTTTGGGAGAATTTGCCTCTGCGCACGTTTCCTTCTTAATCATGGCCTCAGTTCTGAAAATCAAGGAAATTTTTGGGATAATTTGCCTCTGCGCACGTTTCCCTCTTAATCATGGCCTCACTTCAGAAAATCGATGAAATTTTTGGGAGAATTTGCAGATGATATACAAGTAAATATACAGCAAATACTGTTTGGTAACAATTTTTCGCCTAAAGTCGTTTTTATTTTCCTTTTTGTGTGTTTTACGGTCAGTCTGTAAAAATGGCGTACTACGGGCGAAAGATCGTTCCCAGCAGCGATGTTGGAGTCCAAGGTGCATCCAGACATCCTCCCTATGCTGTCCCTGAACCATTTCTGTAGTGTTTCCATCTTTTTCTGCCCTTTTCCTATGGACCAGGCACCCTCCCCTCATCAGAGCAGGGGGTGCCTGGTGTAATGCTCGAGTCCTCCCATTGACTTCAATGGGGCTCGGGTGCTCGGCCGAGCACTCGAGCCTCAGGGGGTGCTCGGTCAGAGCACCCGAACATCCGAGCATTGGGGTGCTCGCTCATCACTAGACATCACTAATCTAATGTAAACAAACCCAGTACTGATAATCTCACCTTATAACTCAGATCTTTCATCCCCTTTATCATTTTTTGTTGCACATATCTGCACGTTTTCCAGTTTAATTATGTCCCTTAAGAACTGTTTGCCAAAACTGTAATCCATATTCTAGATGAGGCCTTGCCAAGGATGTATATATAGGTAGACCTATATTCTCATTCTGTGCATTTATACCCCTTTTTATACAGGATAGTACCCTATGGGATCTTGTAGTGCTGAGTGACACTGCACACTCTGTGCAGTCTATTAGTACTCCTAAATGGGGTTTGGCCCAATTTTTTTGTCTCAAAAGCAAAACAGGCAAAAAAAAACACTTCCCATGAGTGGGAAATTTTTCACAAAAGGTGCAGATTTTCCACTTTTTTTCCCACAGATTTTCCTGACTTGCTCGTTGCTTTAAAATGTTCCCTTCCTTTTCTGCAAGGATAGTGTAAAAGGTATCAGGTTCCCACAGCATATAATTTCTGTATTTGATAGCAAGAGAAAAAGTAGCACACTTTTAAGATAGATATGAAAAATACACCTAATTTGGAGTGTAGTTTAGGCACTCTTTTGGGCAGGCAATTTGTTCTTTTTGTTAGTGGAGTCTGAGTGGCTCTGGACGAGTTTGAAGGGAGAAAGGAGATTTACCCAACATACCCCAAAATCCTGAATGAGCCAGGCAGCTGTGATCCAAGTTCCTTCCTGATCTGGCTGATACCTCCTTGTTAGGGGAGTCTGGGAGTGAGAATAGCTCAAATGAAATTTACCACAAATACCCCAAAATGTCTTGTGACAAGAAGACCCAGGCAGCTGTGATCCAAGTTCCTTCCTGATCTGACAGCATCAGGACACAGCCAGAAATCTTGCCTCTGGTTCTGGAAGAATTATTAAAGGACAGCATACCATACTATGGGCATGCCACTTTGTGCATGTAGAGTTATGAGACACATGCAGAGTTTTGAGAGACTAGCCCACAAACCAATTAAATAAACTAGGGGAGGTAACAGAAGAATGGCTTGTAGCTCGCTCCTTGAAAGCTGGTTTTGTTTCTGCTAATGGCTCCAACAGAATAGCCTTCTTGAGAATAGGTGATATGGTACATGCACCCTGCTTTGTCCATGCTTTGCTGGTTAGTTGTGTAGGGACAGGGATTAGAGAGATTCTGCCGCTGATATATTTACTGCAGAAAAAACTGAGGTGCATGATGACTCTTACCATAATGACAACACAGATATGCACCAGTTAGTGAAAGACATATGCTAACATGTATTTCACTAACTGGTGCATGTCTGTGTTGTCATTATGGTAAGAGTCATCATGCATATTAGCATGTTTTGAGCAGGAACATTGCATAGTAAATGCAGTGAGGAATATACTCTTGCTACTTTTCTGCCAAAGCATGATGAATTTGTGACAATGAGTGATCAGCAGCATCTCTCTGAGGAATTGGATTCTGTCAAAGAATATAATGATATGCTTATAGATAGAGTGGAGGGTTGCATTTTGGAGCATGCGAGAGAAAGTAAAGGCCAAAAATACTGATATAAAGCATGGTGAAAAAGTTTGCAAAGGGTTTATACCAGCAGCAGCAGCAGCAAGAACATCAGCAAGAACATCCCATTCCCAATATATTTCTGAATACATCCTCATCACATAAAGCAATGTGTGTGGCTTAGGGGTGGAAATCTAAAATTTGTGGTGATGGTGGTGGCACATCTCTGTGGGACTTGCTCCCAGAGTATGATTTGGTATGTGGTCAGCACTGACACATACTGCCATAGAAAATCTTAGTTTCCCATCATCAAGCATGTAGTATGAGAGAATTTTCACTGTAGTTCTTTATCTTTTAAATGACAGTAGGGCTTAGCTGTCAAGCAGCAATGTTAGGAGACTTACATTTCTAGATCTTTTAACAGCAGCACTGAGGATGAGGAGGAGGAATTTGAAGGGTTGCTACCATCTACCCCAGTTGAGTTGGGACCAATGCCATGACCACTGAAAAATGCAAACTTAAATTATACTCAGAGATGATAATGCAAATAATTGGTATATCTTTCAGCCATATGAATCATGATGATAAATATATATATCAATCACACTACAGCAGTCCATCACTGCTACACATCTACCCCATTTAGTGTATGTTATAACCTTATTTTTTAATTATCTGTTTAAAAATAATGGTTAACAATCATATCAGCAGACTTACAGAAATAAATAGCTTCAAACAAAGCTAGTTCTGAAAAATGAGAAAAATTAATTTGTAGGTCGAAGGTTAGCAAAAAAACAAGCCCTGAGAAAATGTGTTTGTAGGCCTTAGGCTTAGCAAAAAAACAAGCCCTGAAAAAATTAAATGCTTTACTGGCCTAATGCCAGCTGTGCTAGATGGTGGTGGCAAATGCCACATGTGACATTCTGGCACTTGCTACTGCTGTAATTGCTGCCATTGAGTTATCTAAGTAGCAGGAGGTTTAGGCTATTGTATGGGACTGGGATCATCATCAGCACTGATGTAAGACAGACTTTGGTACAATGATACTTCTACTTGCATCTAGAGAGTAGAAGTTGGCCAATTATGCTTCTCCTCCTGCACATCCTCTAAAATCATGGGTGTGGTAGAACCTAATATTTCCCTTTAGAACAAAAACGAACTGTGACTTTCATCAGCAACTACAATTTGCAGTGTGCGCAAGGAAAAATTGTGAACTTGGAAAATTAACACCTCTGCACTCATATTAAGCAACAGCCACAACTGCAACCAAACACCTTTATACTTAGGTCAGCAATATTAAAGTATCCCCCATGAAACCAAGTACTGATGTGACTATGGCCTTTGTCCACTTTGCTAAGAACACGTGATGTCAAGATAGAAAGCTGAGCATATTCTGTGGGATGGAATTTTTGCAGATACTCCCTGATACCCTGCATTCAATTGCTCTCCGCCATATTAGCATGTGTGATCAGTGTACCAGACAGTGTGCAATGGGTGGACACAAACTGACTGATCTTCACATCTACAGACTCTCTATCTAGTGATGGAGATGGTAAAAGAGGTAAAGGAGAAGGAAAAGGACATTGAGGGTGCCGGGGCAGGGACAATGTGTACATCTTGTAACTGGACGCTAGCACTAGATTATGATGATGAAGCAGGTGATACACTCATCATCAAACTTGGCTGGGACTTTCACCTCTGTTATTTGTGCCCTTAGAGAGGGAGTACCCAAACAACGACTCTTTTTTTTTTTTTTAGTTTACCTGTGATGTGCTTAACATAAACGTTGAGGTGTCTATGTTGTATATGCTTTATGAGGGTAGATAGTGCACATAGTGCACAGTGCAGTCATCAGTGACTTGCCCCAAGGGTAAATTATGCCCACACCCATGATTTGAGTGAGAGGAGAGCTACAGAAAGTGGCCTTCTTCTTCTCCAGATTAACAGAATATTGGTGGTAAGTGGAGCCTGTCCTAATCCCATGTCACTACTTGAAGAACCTAGTCTCACTTTAGCCATGGTGGTGTGTGGAAAGCTTGCCTGCTCATCTGATGACTCAGAAGGAGGCAATATAACAGCAGCAAACTCCTGAAAATCACTGCTGGTGGTGATGGTGATGGTGCCCATCCAGGGCTTAAAATTGGAAGTCCTTTGCTACTAGCCAGACCTGAAAAGTTACTCGCCACTGCAAGCCATAGCATACCCACCAGGGCTGAATTTCTACTCGCCAGGGCTAAATTTTCATTCTCCATTGGCTAGTGGCGAGTGGAAATTTTGAGCCCTGTGCCCATCCCCATTTGCATCTCTTTCTTCTATTCTTTATAGCGTTCCTCCAAAAACACTCTCATATTGCCCTCTACCAGCTGCTCCATCATCACCCTCTCTGTCATCACCACCACCAATTCCTTGCTGCTCTTTGGGACTGATTGGGGATGACAGGTGTGACCGAGGGTCCCCTGCTGTCACACTTGCTATCTCCTCAGCAGAAGGCACACTGGCAGCAGTAGTAGTGTTCATAGGCAGATGAGGTGTGCTGCTGCTCATACTGCTAGCCAGTTGCACCTTATTCAATATACTGCCCCAGAGGGACAATGCCAGCTGGGGACTGTGAATAATTGGGTCAGGAGTATGTGGGCTCCCTTTATTGCTGCTGCTGACTTCCTCCTCCACCTCTGTATCATGGTCTATCCAGCTTTCCCTGCTGGTCATAGTGCTAGCCAGCACATAAACACATTTTCATTTTAACTTTTAATGTTTTTTCCCTCACCCTCTCTCTGCCTGCTTCCACTGTCCTTTTCTCCTAAACTAGACCATGCTGCATGATGGGAAATTCTGGGATTTTAAAGTATGGAGGCCTGAAGTTTTGCCAACATTGGAAACCATAGGCAGGAAATGTAACAGTTTTGGTGGTAAATTTGTGGTGTTAGCGAAATAGTGAAAATGTATGGGTTTCTCTATGGGCAGGAATTCCTGGGGAAAATTATGCTTTTTTGTGACAATCCCAAAGTTAAAAAAAATGAACGTTTTCACCCACTCCTACTCCTAAATCTTTCTTTAACAAGGATTCCCACTGTAGACTCCAGTTTAGTGTGTATGTATCAGGTTTATTTCTCTAGCCTAAATGCATAAACTAAAATATATCTATATTAAACTTCATCTGCCACATTTCCTCCCATTCATGTTGTTTTTCCAACCTTTTCTGCAGAGATAGTACTTTCAATACCCACTTCTATTCTACATCATTAATAAACAAATTAAGAAGCACTGAGCCTAGGATTAAACCCTGTGACAGCGCACTTACTAATTTTGACCATCTTGAATAGGTTCAGTTTACAAGAACTCTTTGCCATTTATCATTTGGCCAGTTCTCTATCCATGCACAGATATTACCTCCCAAGCCAAAGCCTTTTAATTTATGCAGTAACCTGTTGTGATACACAGTATCAAAGGCTTTAGCAAAATCCAGGTATACTGCAGTAACAGAAATGCCCCTGTCAATATTACTACTTTCATAGAATGCAAGTAAATTAGTTTGCCATCATTTATATTCTTCATAAAACAATGTTTCCACCTAGTGATAATGTTGTTGGTCCTCACTTGGTCCTCCTGAATACCATCAGTTAGTAATCCTTTTAATATCATCCCCACTAAGACAGCCAATCTCACAGGACTATAATCTCCTTGCTTAGATATTGCCCCCTTTTTGAATTATGGTGCTAAATTTGCTTTCCTGCACAATGCCTGATGACAGTGAATCAATAAATATTAGATAAAAGGAACTTATGACTACTGAGCTAAGTTCTTTAAGCAGCCTTGAGAATATGGTATCAGTTCTGTGTTCTTTATTCACCATAACCTGTTCCAGTCTCTTTTGGACTTTGTCCTCAGTAAGCCATTTACATGATGGAGGAAATTCTGTGATTCTCCCTGTTTGTCCATAGCCTGCCATTGTTACTCCCTTGCATATACAGAGGAAAATGAGTCAGCCATTGCTTAATCATTAATTAACCTGTTTTAAAAGGATCAATGTATTTTTGCCATTTCTATATTTTAAAATTGTTTGAGATTTTTCTTGCTCTCTTTTGTAACACTTTTCTCATTTTCAATTTTAGCTAGCCTAATTGCTTGAGTGCAGTTTCTATTGCATTCTCTATATTTTTTAAATGACGTTTAGGACCTTACTGACTTAAACAGCTTAAAAAAAAGCCTGCATCTTATTTATTTTTTTACCAGCAAATCTCTTTACTAAGCCGCATAGGTCTTAATTTGCTCCCCTTGTATTTATTCCCAAAAAATATGCAAATGAACAATAATGGTAGACCAGTCTGTTAGAACTGCAGTTCCCCTGATCACCACTGTGTAGTGTGAGAGAGAAGGGGAACTGCAGACAATCGACTAGGTTGAAGTGCATTGCTTGGGAGTGTGGCATGTGAACACAACACAGCTGAGTACATGGTAGTTAGAGCAAGTCAGAACCAGTCAAGAGAAGGAGATATTACTGAAAGGTGAAAGTATGAAAGTTTATATAGACTTAATATACAAGTAAAACAACAAAGTATCCAGACGGATGATCAGTACTACTATACCACTGTTCACCACTATCAAGGTATGAATGTAACTGTGGAGCTCATATAGGAATCATATAACAATAACTCAGGATTAGGAATGGTGAAAAAAAATTTTCTTCAGGAATTTTCAAAGAAAACCCAGACTTTCTTGTTTTTTTCCTGTGGAAAGTACCACTCATAGAAACCTCACAAACGTTTTGCCTTTTCAGTAATCCCAAATAATTTCCTGTGAAAACTTTGTTAGTTTCTACCAGTACCTGAGATATTCTGTGGACACCAGTGCAGTGGGACAAGGGTGTGTGTGTGTAAGTGTGGGGTTAATATGTTTGGTTCTAGCAGTGGTGAGCAAAATAAGGTGTTCCAACTGCTGCCAGAGTACAACTCCCATCATTCCTCATCATCCTTTGGCAGCAACTGGAGGGTCTCATATTCTCATATTGCCCATCCCAAGGGCTACAGTGTAGAGGGACAAGGATCGAGGGTCAGAATATGTAGTTTGATGGCTACTGTGGGACAAGGCTGGGGGGGAGCAGTATATGATTCTATGGCTACACTGCAACAGGACAAGGCTGGAAGACCTATCTATTTCAAATGGGGAAAAAAGTAGAAAACTGCACATTTTCTCTTTTGAGGCAAAGGTTTTTGCCCATCCCTGAAAATGGAGGTCTTATTTAGAGAATGCAGAAAGATGACACAGCAAACAGGAGGCAATGCAGAAGTCAATACAATATGAGCTGGCCAGGTGCAATGTACATTAAATAGTTTATATTACTTGGAAACAAACATGAAATACAGGAAAGAGTAGAAAATTAAGGTACTTAGGTATGCTGTGGAGCTGGCAACAAGTGGAATCTGTAGAGACTAAACAGAACCAAGTAGCATGCAGTAATATGAGTATAGTCTGGTAATAAGAGTGCTATGTTAGTTGGAGTAAATGTTTGACAGAAGACAATGCTGTATCAGACTGTGCAGCACAGGATAGGACTTGGAGGGGTAACTTTAGGAGCACAAAGGAACTTTATATACATCAAGTAGAGCGCTGATCAATATCTTTGTAGGGGTCAACAGGCAGGCAGATGGCATGGTGGTTGTCAGTAACTAGCAAAGGCTAACAACAGATTACACAGGCAGAAAAAGGAGCAGTGCTGCACAAGATAGCGCTATGAACGCATGCTGAGATGCTGCAGGTGTGGGATTAAATTGGCGGGGAGACGTTCTTATCATATCCCTCCTCCACAGGCCATGTCCAGTGGTCAACAGCAGGTTAAAAAGGGAACACCTGATAAAAAAAACTCCCCTTAAGAAAAGTATAATGAACATCTTAAAGGCAGACTTGAACATTCTATGTGCATACATCAACTGAAAGCAAATTTAGGATTATATTAGAGTCTAACATACAATAAATATTTTAAGGATGCTATCTGTAAGTATATAATAGTTAAAAGTATATCAACCAGCTTTGTTTTTAGGTTTTAATTTTCCTTAAAAGAGGCGTGGAAGGTGTCAAGATAAGGTAGAGAACACAAATATTCAGTGACAGATCGCTGGGAATGGATCCTTACACTACCTGCTCCTCTATCCCTTCTAGTATTTGAGTGACTGAAAGCTAGGGGAGAGTGTGATACAGTGTGATAGAGTGTGGTATAGGGGCAATGAACAAATGTGATTCTTAGCAAAACCAGGCTCTGGATTAGATTATGTAGCCCTTCTCCTGCTTTGTAAATTACTTACACTGAAAATTCTCCCTTTAACGCTACTTGTGCCAAGAGGTGGGCAATGGCCTATACTATGGACATTTCATGCTGTTCCTTTTCTCTATGTCAGGGGTCTACAACCTTTCCTTTAACATGAGCTACTTTTAATCAATGAAACTTGCACTGAGCTAATGTAAAACAAATATTGAAAATATATGGATTTATAACTGTATGTATTAAAACATCTCCAAAGCTGCTCTTACCTACTCGTCATTCCTTCCCACACCTTGCAATAACTAAGTGCAGAACAGAAAACAAGTGACCTTCTCAACAACTCAAGGTGATAACATTTTTAGCAGAAAAGAATCCATATTCACTGTAGAAGACAAAACACGTGGCTCTCCAGTGAGCCCTAGATTTTCTGATTTATGTTGCCTTCCCACTTTTAACAACCCTATCCTATATTACAATGCATTTAAAGTTATTAGAGTGGTTTATTAAGTAATTTAATGAAAATAACAGAAAGATGGCAATGTTTGTTATAATAGTAAGAGAAAATGGAGTCACGCTGTGGCTCTTACCCACTTTGACAACACATATTTCCTATAACATCCTATATAATAATTCGCTAAATCGTGTTTAACGCCCGACATGTGCAGTAGACACTGCTGCACGTGCGGCAGTCATGCGCAGTAGAGACTGCCCGCGCCGCGGCTGATACAGTGCTGGGCGCTCCGAAGGAGCATCCAGCTCTGTATCAGCAGTGGCGTGGGCAGTGTCTACTGCGCATGACTACCCCGCGACCGGCTGCCAGAGGCACTGTGGCCCATGTAACGGGCTGTTCAACTAGTTTACTATAAAAGCCAACTATATAAAACCTGTAGACTAATCCGTAAGCAGCTATTATGGCACTGGGGCAGGAAAATCATGAAAATGTCATGAAGCATTTTATGTGCATTACTATCGACTCTCTGACTGGAAATGAAAGCTGTGCCCAGATTAGCTGCAGCCAATTGGGGAGCAATTTTCAACATCTGGACCTGTCTCTGACAGGCCAGATATCTTGATATTTCATATACCTGATTGGAGTGGAGAGAGATACTCACTGGTAGCTGAAGAGCTACCAGTGGCTCACAATCTGCATATTGGAGACCCCTGCTCTATGTCTTGTGTAACACCATATAATAAACAACGAACAGGGGAAATGGTGTCACTTCACACCATGTTTCTGCTCATGCCATGTGACAGGTGTAAGAAGCTTGTTGGCGAAGTTGTATTGATGGTGGAGAGTGTGCATTAATATATAGTACAGAGATCATATGCTGTAGTGCATAATCTGAAGAGCAGAAAATTACCTCTCTAACATCAGTGGAACTGTACTGGTGGATTTTATATTCACCACAATATGCTGCTCTGGCATACTCTTGTAACTAAGAATGATGTGTCTGTAAGGGAGGAACAAATTAGAAGAATTATTGTGTAAGGGGCAGTTATGGGTGTACTTAGCAATGAATGTGGATATATATGAGAAAACACTTTCCTATCCCAACTCTAGATTCCAATGTCATATACAGTACATCCTTCCAATTTCTCCTAACCCCCCTCCAAAAAAGGCCCAGTCCAGTATCCCCCATTCCTCTGAATCCAAACATTTAAAAATCAATAGTATCTAATGTGTTAAGAATCCTTTATTTTAACACTGATTTAGCAAAAGAGTTGAAGTGGCTAGCCCCATATATTGTTATGAAATGTGTCCCCAATCCTTGGGCCCTTGTATCAGGGTGTCAGTGGTCATTTGTTTGCCCATTAACCCTTTGAGTGCAAAAGGGGGTATGCAACACATTGCTTTCCAATGCGTTGTGTACCACTTTGGCATTCAAAGGGTTAATATTGAAACCAGGGAGGGAGTAAAATATTAGTGGTGTGCAGAACAGTGTTAACCCCTTAAGGACCGGGAAAATCAGAGGTGGATTTGACTTAAGGACCGGAGCAATTCTGACCTTTTTGACTATGTCTTTGTTCAACAGTGTTTTTTTCCTCTAAGTCTTTTATTCCACCCCCATAAATTATATACTGTTTTTTTTTACAAACAAATAGGGCTTTCATTAGATACCCTACTTATATGGATAACCCACCATTTACTTTATTAAAATTAAAGAAAAAGGTAAAAAAAATGTAAAAAACCCACCATTTTTGTTTTTTCTCTTGGGATCAATTGGGCGCAAAGGGTTAAATTTTTATGGAGACTGCATGAAAGGTATGACCACTCAGTCATACCTACAAAATGCACAGTTTAAAGTGGACACTGTCCCCCCTGGGTGAAAATCCCCATGTCCCTTTTTCCCACCCTATTTTCCCACTTTTTTGTTCATTACATTTGGCGGTGTGTGTAAGTGTATTACATGACTCCACAACAATCACACTTCCAATTTTGTTTCTTGAGATGTTTTTTTTTTAAATAAAATATTTTATTTGTAAAAAAAAAGTGTATTGTTTTTATTAAAAAAAAAAAAGAAAAAAAGTGTATTTAGCAGGTCAGAAATTGACCTGCATTTAGCCATCCTCCTGCACCAGCAGTGAAGGGGTTAACACCCCCAGCTGCTGTATTTTGTATTTCCACTAGGTGTCTCCTCCCTGCTTCTGTGTCCCTTACTTTTATGTAAGGGACGCATTGGCAGAGAGGAGACACTAGAGGCAGTAAGTAGCACTGCCTCATTCATTTTTTTAGAATGCCGGTACATGTGATCGCTGACGCAGCAATCACATGATCTGGCACAACCGACTGAGGCTGAGACTGAACGGTCCGGTACTGGACCGCTCAGTCTCAGCCTGGATTGAATGGTAGCAGCGTGCACAGCGGTGCGCTGCTACCATTTAACTCTTGACGTACCAGGACCGTCACTGGTCCTTAAAGCAAATTTACCCTTGACGGTCCTGGTACGTCAAGGGTCGTTAAGGGGTTAATGTCTGTAAACCCTTTTATTATAAAAAGGGTTTAAAAACATTAACACTGTTCTGCACACCACTTTTCCTCTCAAATGGTTAAAAAAGAAGCAAACCCTTGAAACAAGTCACAAATACCTATGCAAGAAAGGCATGCTTAGGTATTTATTTATTCTTAATCCAGCAGGCAGTAATATATATATATATATATATATATATATATATATATACATTTTTTAGCATTTGAACTCTGCTGCAATCTGTAACTGAACAGACATGTTTTTTATTTTTTTATTAAGAGTGCATAAAGAGTTGATAAAGTGGAGATGACTTCTCCAGTGATATGACTTCTCCAGTGATATAACTTCTCCAGTGATATGACTTCTCCAGTGATATGACTTCTCCAGTGATATAACATCTCGGGGGAGATTCACTATGCGGTGATAAAAAAGGTGATATAGTGGAGATGACTTCTCCAGTTTATCACTTCCCCAGTTCCTATGTTATTCTATGGAGCCTGTTCACTAAGATCTCCAAAGCTGAAGAAATCTTAGTGCATAGGCTCCATAGAATAACATAGGAACTGGAGAAGTGATAAACTGGAGAAGTCATCGCCACTTTATCACCTCTTTATCTACGCTTAATGAATCTCCCCCCTCCAGTTCCTATGTTATTCTATGGAGCCAACTCACTAACATTTCGTACACTTTGGAGATCTTAGTGCATAGGCTCCATAGAATAACATAGAATAACATAGGAACTGGAGAAGTTATATCAATGGAGAAGTCATTGCCTCTTTATCACCTGTTTATCACACCTTAGTGCATAGGCTCCATAAAATAACATAGAATAACATAGAATAACATAGGAACTGGTGAAGTTATATCACTGGAGAAGACATTGCCTCTTTATCACCTGTTTATTATACCTTGGTGCATAACCCCCATGGTCTCTCTCTCTCTCTCTCATTTAGTTTACTGTTTATTGTGTGGAGGTGTAATCGAGATACAGATCTGTAATGGTATATAGAAAAAACAGGCAACTGCAGACACTATGTACAAAATGTCTATAAACAGATACATATGTGTGACAACTCCTACCTAAGTAAGACATTCTGTTCAACTCATTAAGAGCCACTTATTGCTGTAGGAATAGTTCCTCATTAACCCATTGTTCTGCTATGTGATACATGCTCCTGTGGAACTCTAAGGGTTAAGATATGCCATTGGTTTGCTAAAAATGACCCATGCATGGTGTATATTATTTATTATAGTGCAGGACTATTATGTAATATATTGTTGTGAATTCCAGTTCCCATTTAATAATTTCTTTTTCCAGGCCTCTGCAGTAAACGCATCATTACTCTACAGGTTAATTGACAATCATAGAACGTTTTAAAAGGATAAGGGTTGCATGCTTTAATTGGATTGAAAGGTCAATGAAAATGTCCTGGAGTAACCCTTTAAGGTTCAGGAACATTTTTAATCTTAATGATGAAGCACTTTTTCACTTTCATGATACTTGATTGCTTAACCAGGTGTCACCAGCTTTTTGCTGAGAGCATGTTTTTATATAATATTCTTAAAATTAGGAGGAAAATGCATTTTATCATGATTCCGCTTATTATTGTTGGCACATAAATAATGAAGCTACCTTATATATTTTCCATATTATGGAAATATGAATAGGTTTACCATATCTGTTTGGCAAGTACTGAAAAGTATTACATGCTGTACAGTTTGCAAACTGGCTATTTTCCTGACAAAAGTAATCCATAGCGAGTTGAAATAATTTGTTCTGCACCTTGGTTTACAAACTCTACAGCTGTGCAGATAATTTTTGGAACATAGTTTGTACAACTGCATTATGGTAAAATACCACATATCTATTGGTTTACCATGTCGTTTTTCGCATTTATAGGGCTCATATTAAAGGTCTGCATCACAATTTTCAAAGTGGACATTTTCAGAAATTGATGTGCTTGGTCCCAAAAATTCCCTAGAGAGATAGGCAGGTAAGAAGAAATAAAAGAAAAGACCTATCTAGACCAGTGAGCGAGATTAGTAGTCCAGATGGAATAGTCTCTCCATTTATGGAGAAAACCTGTAGCAAGGTGCCTCCTTGGTGAACTTGTATACAAAGAGAACCCACGCACAATATAAATCCCCAAGAGGGCACATATAAATACTAAATATGAGGACAGAGACACACAAAAGGTGCTACAGGGGAAACATGAAGTATATAGCAAAAAAAGAGAAAGATAACCCTGCTGAATAGCACTCAGAATGGTGTCTCAATATTCTCTATGTATATAGTGTCAGGACTTAATGAAATAATAAAACATAACCTTTATTAGAAAAATTAAATTAAAAATGAAATAAGAAAAAATACCGGGGCTGATCTGGCTTGCCACTAATAAAATTAGAAACTCTCTAAACAATCATGTGTATTGATGGTGCACCATACAAAACACATGAGAGAGATGGATATAATCTCACAACATCCCAGGGTAGAAGATATCATAGAAAAGAGAAGAGGAAGCCCTCAAAATTATGTCTGTTGTTGAGATGAGCAACTAACTCAATAGGAAAGGGCTATCCTAAGCAGTAAATTTGGAGAAAACTAATACCACTGTCAGGGCTTAAAATTGGAAGTCCTTTGCTACTAGCCAGACCTGAAAAGTTACTCTCCACTGCAAGCCATAACATACCCACCAGGGCTGAATTTCTACTCGCCGGGGCTAAATTTTCACTCGCCATTGGCTAGTGGTGAGTGGAAATTTTGAGCCCTGCCACTGTTACTGAAAATATTTCTACTCTACAGAGTATGTATGAGAAATTCCTAAACCTCCAGGTCTCTTATTCCATTCAAAGGCTACCTAAATGCTTAGCAAGTATGTAACCAATCCACATAAACAAACAGAGGTGAGTAATACGAGACAATTGAGTACAAACCAAATTGCACGATGGAGTCACCAATGTGAACTGATAGGAAAGGCGGAACTCATAGAAAATTTCCAGAGTCCTACAGCAACAAATGCCTTGAAAAATTTGTTAGCAGGCTGAGTGCCTTTGCCCTTTGCCCACAACACAAACTTCCTGCTTGATAAAAAAAAGTTCATTAAAAGAAAAGGGCAGCAATCAATCGCCAACATTTTGGCAAGTTTACTATGCATATTTTTGCATTATTGTTGTGCAGGTATTTACTTCTTTCTCAGAACTCTAGACTGTAATCTCTCACGAGCAGGGCCCTCTGATCCTTGTGTTCTCCACATCTGATTGTACTATTTAATACCTCTGTATGTCTATTCCCAATTGTACAGCGTTGCAGAATTAGTTGGCGCTATATAAATAATAATAATAATAATAACTTAGTAATTGTGGGGTGGCAGTACATTGTAGAAGAACTGCGTAAATTTAATGCTTTAGTGACATGACTTGTGCAAGTAGCAGGGGTGGTGGCAATACTTGTAGGCACTCTATGACTCTTGTCATCTCCAAAAACAAACTTAGAGTCATACTGCTCTGCAGCAGAAGCAAAAAATCTTTGCACACTCTCTGACACCCTCTGAGTGCTGATAGACGATAGACTTCACAGCAGTGTGCAGAGTCACTCAGCTGCTGAAAGAGCAAATAGAGTACTAGCCTGCATAAAAAGAGGTGTAGAGGCAAGGGATGCTAATATTATCCTACCTCTGTATAAATCCTTGGTTAGGCCTCATCTAGAATATGGAGTACAATTTTGGGCGCCTGTTCTAAAAAAAGACATTACTGAACTGGAAAAGGTGCAGAGACGTGCAACAAAAATGATAAAGGGTTTGGAGTTATAAAGAGAGACTAGCCAAACTGGGTTTGTTTAAATTAGAGAAGAGAGACGTCTAAGGGGTGATATGATTACCATTTACAAATACATTCAAGGTCAATACAAAGAACTAGCCAATGAATTATTTACACAAAGAGCGGAGCTAAGAACAAGAGGTCATCCATTAAGACTAGAGGAAAGGCACTTTCGATGGAAACAAAGGCAGGGATTCTTTACAGTAAGGGCGGTAAAGCTATGGAATTCTTTGCCTTGGCATGTTGTAATTGCAGATAATGCAACTGCTTTCAAAAAAAGCAGTGGATGCCTATTTAGCACAGAACAATATTGACAATTATGACAGATGGCTTCAAAGCAGATAGGATGTTGATCCAGGGAACTATCTGACTGTCATTTGGAGTCAGGAAGGAATTTTTTTACCCACTTGGGGCTAAATTAGAAATTGCTCCAGAGGGCTTTTTTTTTGCCTTCCTCTGAATCAACAGAGGTGTTTTGGCATGGGCTGGACTTGATGGACACATGTCTTTATTCAGCCTCATCAGCTATGTTACTATGACACATCAACAGCACTTCTATTGTGTACCCCAGAACCCCAGGAAAATTTGGAGTACTTCTGCTGCTGTTAGTTGTGGAACCTCTGATCTATTGATGCTGTGTCTCCCAGTCAGACCTGTGGTTGTGATTCAGGTGGGAACTCATTGAGAAGGTGCGTAGGTGTGAGCCTGATTTTCCCATGCTCACATGCTTCTTACACAGGCAACAGAGAGCAACATGCTTAGCTTTTCGATCCTGAGTGAAGTATCTACATACTGTGGACTTCATAGACTTTGGGGTTCCAGAGAGGCTGTTACTACTACTGGGACTAGATGTTGATGAAATTGTACTACTACTAGTTGTTACAGGTGCTGCACTTCCAAGAGCAAAAGAGGCACTTGGACTTGGGACTTGGAAGTGGTGATGATGCTGATGATGACTGACAGAATTACTTTGTATTTTTTGGCATCTTTGCTTTTCCAGGGTCAGACTTTATAGACAGGCACAGGGCTCCTTTTCAGTGGTGGAAGACTGAGCATTTGCCTTTCAGCTAACTTTATGGCCAGGTCATCATCTCTTTCACGTTCATCTTCATCTATATCTGAAGAGATGGAGGATGCTGGAGGTATATTTTCTAGATTTCTTTTTACTTTTCCCCTTTGAGGTATTTTCACAGTGTTTGCTATAATTTTCAGGACAGGTGTTTTTGTGTTTGTTTGTTTAATTGTCAGATGTAGCAGTTGGATGAGCTGTTACAACTTCTTGCACTATGCCATCAATGCTGGAATGTGACTAATTGTCGTCTTCAGTGCATTTAGATGGTTTATTAATAGTGCTGGCACTGGCGGAATGTTTGGTGGGACAATGACAAATTACATCTTCCTCAGAAGGAGAGAGATCACCATCACTTACTGCACAAGCTGCAGTGTAAGGCCCGTACTTACAGTGCCCTCACTTGTCAGCAGCCACATCCTTTTTTGGACTGGAGTAGAAGTCTGCCGTCTCTGTCCCTGTACATGTGGCCTTTAGCACGCACAGCTAGATGACGTCAGCATGGTGTGATGGTCTAACCGCAGTGTCAGGAGGGGGTGGGAGTGTACTCTCCTCCGGTTTTCTTATTCTCTTTGGGGGGGGCGGTATGCTGGGCACGTGAGCAGCGTGGTGATGTCACACAGCTCAATGCCTTCATAAGCCCTGAACAGCCTTACATCAGGGCTTAGTTGTTCTTGAGCTCCCTGTGTATGAAGACTTTTCTGCCTTTACCCCTGTTCCCTGCTGCAACGCTAAACCTCCTTGATTCCTGGACTCCTAATTCTGGCTCAGCCTGTACCCTGCATACTGCTGATTCCTGGACTCCTGGAGTCCTGCTTCTAACTGATTCTGGACCGTGCATTCTGCTGGACTTCTGATCTCAGGCACAGTATACTGACAACTTCTGATATCTATACTTCTGACCTCTGGCTATCCAAATTGACCACTGTTGATCTCTGTACTCCTGACCTCTGGCTATTCAAACTGACCTCTGTTGATCTCTATACTCCTGACTTATGGCTACCCATACTGACCACCACTCATCTCTGGACTCCTGATCTCTGGCTATCCATCCTGACCATTGATAATCTCTGGACTTAGATCTCTGGCTATCAAGGACTGACCACTGCTGATCTATATTCTCCTATCCTGGCTGTCTATTACTTGTTGTCAGTGTGGTCCTCCCAGATCCTTTTGGGCCTTTCATCTCTTCCTCTCTACTCCACAGTATATCTCTGGACCACATAGCCTGCTCCTGTATTGTGGCCTACATCTTGGTGGTCTGTGATATATCCAGCCTCCTCAGGGTGTGGTGTTCGTATACGAGTGAACACCTATCTACTACTGGGCTTCAGTTTTCCAGCCACCAGGTGGCGCCTCACATGCAGCAACCATGGCTGCAGTCAGTTTTTGAACTACCATTTTACATGTCCCTGCACTGCTCCTAATCCTTTCACCCTCTACCTAGTGTGTTTGCCGGACATTACTGAACTACTGTGTGTTTTTACTGTAAAATACACAAAAGAACTGATTGTGTGTGATGTCTTGCCCTGGATCTCTACAAAATGCTCTATCTTGTCTAGTATCAGTCTGCCTCAGTCACAACTCCCATCAGGGTCCCTGTCTCTGTCACCTATCAATTTGATTTTTAATTTGATTTATTTAATTAAGTGTCCCTCTTATCCCTATCACTCAACAATAAACAATAAAAATACACTCCCTGTTCAACTGCTTCTTTCCCCAGACTCCTCTAGCACAGAGATAACATCCAGATCAGGAAGGAACTTGGATCACAGTTTCCTGTGTCTTCCCAGTCAGTCATTTGGGGTAATTCTCCTTGGTTCCCTTCTCATACCCCTAGTCTCCCCTAGCAAAGAGAATACATCCAGATCAGGAAGAAACTTGGATCACAGTTTCCTGTGTCATCCCAGTCAGTCATTTGGGGTAATTCTCCTTGGTTCCCTTCTCATACCCCTAGACTCCCCTAGCACAGAGATAAGAGCCAGATCAGGAAGGAACTTGGATCATAGCTGCCTGTGTTTACTTGGACACACAACATGTTGGGGTATTACGGGTAAACCTCCTTTGCTCCCTTCTCACACCTGTAAATTACTCTAAGACATATATGCCAGCTAGAGCAGCAAGAAACTTGAATCACATCTCCCAGTATGTTCTCAGTCAGTCACATAGAATTTTGGGGAATTTGGGGTAATTTCCCTTTACTCCCTTCTCACATTCCAGACTCCCCTGATGCAGAGATAACAGCCAGATCAGGAAGGAACTTAGATTACAGACAGTCAGTTAGACAGAATTTTGTGGTATTTGGGGTCAACCTCCTTTCTCCCTTCCTGTCCTCGTGTCCCACAGGATCTCCTAATACATAGAACAGGTTTTCTGCCTACAAGTCTCCTTAAACTAAGCTTCAACTCTACTTTATTAGCCTGTCTTCTCTAGTTCAAAAATGTACTGCTTTCTCTTCCTCTCACAAATGCAGAATGGCATTTGGTGAGAACCTGATATCCTTTTATATGCCTGTGGGAAAAAAAGAGAAACTTGTAATGTGGTGGGGAGAAATTCCGTCTTTCCATTGATTTCAATGCAATGAGCTAGCCAAAAAACAGCACTTTTCATAAAATATTTCTCATCTGTTGAAAAGTGGCATTTTTTTTTGTTTCTCTTTTGAGGTGAAAACTTTCACCCATTCCTACAGATAATCTCTTTAAACGAGACACATAAGAAAAATATAGGCTGCACGGCTGCAGCCATTATTACTAACCTTCAATGGTTCCTATGTATCAATGCAGTCTGCATTTATTGTACGTATCTGTTATTAAAGGGATAATCCGACAATCCAAGTATAGATATTCAAAGATGAGTATCACAGATTCAAACTTCAAACAGCTGTGCAGCACATTTATCTACATGATCACAGAATGTGGAGGCAGATGTGAGGAGGCTGCAGAAGGTGAAGTGGATGACAGTATGAGATGAAGAAACTGAGGGCTTGATCCAAATATTGGAGATGGCTGTTTTTTCTGCCAATGGCATTTTTTTCCAGCACAGTAAGCTATGCAAATGTCTATGCTGTGAAAAAATACCGGCAAAAAGAGAGCTGTTGTGTGATAAAGTTAAGAGGTGTTTTCATCCATTGAAAATGATGAAAATACTGAAAATATCAATTCAAATGTCTTTGTTATCCATGAAAAGCCAATAAGGGACTCAAGTTATCTCATGAAAGTTACGACCTATTTTTTTTTAACTTGAGTCTCTTATCGGCTGTCTAAACAGCTGACTCAGAAACTTGAATTAAAAAAAGTGTTAAAAAAAACCCTAAGTCCAAAGTATGAAAAATGTGTCAGATGTTAGTAGAATTAACCCTATGAGTGTCAGTGGGGTGTAATTACCCTGCCAGCATTCATAGGGTTAACTAAACAAACACTGCATTAAAAGTAACCCTTACCTTTCATCCTGATGTCCAGCAGAGTCCTCAGCTTCCTGGTCATTTTCTGTCCTTCTATCTTCATTCTCTCTCCTGTTCTATCCTCTGTCTGTTAAAAAAAACAGACAAGTATAAGTCAAAAGCATAAATATCCTGCACACTAATACATAGTTTAACCCCTTGAGTGCCAGAGGGGTACGCAACCCATTGCAAAGCATTGCATTGCGTACCTCTCTGGGGCTCAAAAGGGTTAAGGTATGAAGTAGTGTGACAGGTTGGTAATATATAAATGCCCCCATGCATAGTAACTGTTTCCAATTTAAGCCAAATAAATCATAGTCCCGTAAGAAAACATCCCAAAAATATACTTAGCATTCATATTTCTAATCACTGTCTCTGCTGCTGTGTACGTCTTCTGAGGCGGCGGGTGAGACAGAATCATGCTCCACGGCCACCCCCCTATCTGCATGGGTCGATGCCCATTCCGCTCTGAGGGAATTGGAATTTAGACTGCTCCTTAAATATGGGCAGTCTTACTTCCAATTGTCTCACAGCCATTGGCTGGGATATGCTTACGCACCTCCCAGCCAGTCAGCTGATTGGCTGTTCTTAGCTGAGCTATTTGAGTAAATAATTCATTAGATAGTTCTTTGTATTGACCTTGAATGTATTTTTAAATGGAAATCAAATCACCCCTTAAATGTCTCTTCTCTAATGTAAACAAACCCAGTTTGGCTAGTTTCTCTTTATAATTCAGATCCTCCAATCCCTTTATCAGTTTTGTTGCACGTCTCTGCACCTTTTCCAGTTCAACAATGTGTTTTTTTAACAACTGGCGTCCAAAATTGTACTCCTTATTCTAGATGAGGCCTAACCAAGAATTTATACAGAGGCAGGATAATATTAGCAATGTGAAGCAATGTGTTGCATACCCCTTTGGCACTCAAAGTGTTAAACCTGGGAATAATCAAAATGTATGTTTTATTTCTAAGTGGCTTTACACCAATGCTAGAGACTTCTTCAACACATCGCTTTACAAAGTACTGAGAAGGTTTCTAGCATCCAAAAGGTTAATTTTCCCCCCACTATATAGCAGACTTAATCCAGTGTTTCTTAGTTATGGAACCTAATCCAAGAAATACACTAGTCTTCAATTTAACAGCCAGACCACAAATTATTAACACAGCCTACTTTGTCTGACTTCAGTATAGCACACTGTACTAAATGGGTCAGGGGAAGTTCAGCTATCAGAGTCAGAAAATGAACTAGGGTTTATGTTTATATTCCACATTTCAGTCAGTCATCTGACTCAATGACTTGCTTAGCCTCATGGCTGTGTATCCCTTCTTCACTGTTTGACACTCTAGCTGCCCTCCTGCTTACCTCTAAATGTACCTTTGCACAGAAGAGTATTTGTTTTATAACTTTATTATACTTGGCAGGTACCTGTACTCCTAAATCCAATGCAAACTAGTACTATAAGCAACAAAACACATTGGTGACATGAAAGCTTAAAGAAAAGTGCATGCACTGTGATGAAAACGCCCAGTACCCCAGTGGAACTTACTTAACC
Source organism: Rhinophrynus dorsalis (assembly GCA_037306005.1). Lineage (NCBI taxonomy): Eukaryota > Metazoa > Chordata > Amphibia > Anura > Rhinophrynidae > Rhinophrynus > Rhinophrynus dorsalis. The sequence goes on along the minus strand of CM074723.1, from coordinate 337,277,232 downwards.
TCTTCTTGCTAATACACTCTACTATGAGCTATACAGAGCGTCTATTCAGGTATGAGTACAGTAGTTAAGGATGTGTGAATGAGAAGTTTAGTGTGGGACCATATTGGGGTCATACTTCTTAGGTTGCATGGAACTGAAACACCGTAGATCCTGTATTCTTCAAACTGAATCCCTTGTACATCACACATATTAGTGTTCAACAGATTGACATGAGATATAAGAAAGAAAGCGTTTGGAAAATACATCTTATGAGAAGAAATCTGTAGAGAGTCTTGGAGTTTATGTAACAAAAAGTGGGAAAGCAAAAAACCTTTGAACTTCTACTTTCTGAATTATCTGTTCCTCTACTCCATGTGTCCTCTCTGCTCATTTTATTTCAACTCTCTCATGCCTGCGGTGTGCCCTTTCCACTTTTCATCCTCTGTCCCTCTCCTCGTTGCTCTTTCTGCTCCACGTATCCATGCTTCTCCTTCATGCCTTCTCTACTGTCTGCTTCAGCTGACCCTACCCTTTCTATTTCCTCTGCCTCTCAATACTTTCTTCTTCTAATTGTGCCCTCCCTGCTTCTGCTGCTCTTCTCCCTCCTTCCTTTGCCCTTCTACCCTGCATTCAGTGCTCCTTTTACCCTCTCACTCCTCTCTGATTATTCTATCTATTCTGCAATATTTCCTCTCTATCCTTTAATCTCTTCCCCTCAACCTCTATTTTTCTATCTCTCTTCTATGCACTTTCTTGGCCTTTCTCCTGCATCCACTGCTCCTCAACCCCATTTTCTCCTGGAACATCTCATCCTCCTTCATGCACCTACTCCCTGCTTATTCTGCCCTTCTCCTTCCTGATTATTCTGCCCCATGCTACCCGCTGCCACCTCCTTAATCCTCACGCTTGCATTTGCCATATCCTCTATGCTTCATGCTCCACCAACCACAATGTTCACTGTTGTTCCCATCACATGCCTTCACCACTGCAAAGGGAGGGCTACCCTGTTTGCCTTGGTGAAGGGGAGGGGCTATCCTTTTCTCCCTGGTGAAGGGGAGGGTCCACCAATGTATATTCCCCTTCATCATGACAAACAGGGTGGCCCTCTCCTTCACCATGGCAAACAGGGTGGCCCTTCCCTTCAGTTCCCCGCTTCATCTCCCCCTACCTTCCATTTGTCACTTCATCTCCCTCTCCATTCCATTCACTATTTCTTCTCTCCCTCCCTTCCAATCACCACTTCATCCCCCCATCCATTCTCCATTTCATCTCAACATCCCTTTCATTTACCACTTTTTCTCCCCCTCCCTTCCATTCAACTGTTCATCATGGTAAACAGGGTGCCCATTGTGGTGAAGGCAGGTGATGAGGTAATTAAAGAAACAAAAAACATCAGACCTTGTGGTAGGTCATCAGGAGCCCTCCTGATGCCCTCCAGCTACTGATCTCCGAGTCAATTCGGCTGGCAGATCAATAAAGGCGACACAGCTAAGAGAACGCCACTGCTTCCAGCCTACCCAAACTATTTTGTAGGCATCGGCAAGATCGAGAAGCCCTTTCACGTCAATGAGGGAAAGCCTCCTTCATTCCATCATACCCAGTACTTTGGGTAGGATGGAAGTTTTTATTTTTAAAAGGTTGCATATAAAACACTGTGTGGCTACACTCCGCATTAAGCATGTTGCAGTGATGAAAAGGGCAACATGAGAATCTCGCCCTGCATAATAGTGCGAGATTCTCATGTTGCATCTTTAAACACCGCTTCAAACCCGCAGCATATTCATTGTTGTTCAATGGACATTTGTCATGAATGGCTATAATACGCATAAAAATACATTTTGGAGTATAGAGCAGCATAATCATTTACCTTTCTGGCTTATCCCTGTGGGGTTTGCAATACATTACAAAGCAACTCTCTGCACAGCTCTTTGGTCCTTAATGTATTGGAGCGCAATGCGTTAGATAACTCCCTGGCACTCACAGGGTTAAGGACCAGATTGCTTTGCAGAGAGTTGCTTTGTAATGTATTGCAAACCCCACAGGGATAAGCCAGAAAGGTAAATGATTATGCTGCTCTATACGTATTTTTATACGTATTATAGCCATTCATGGCAGGATTTGACTAAAAATCTCTAATGAACAACAATGTATATACTGCGGGTTTGAAGGACCTTTTAAGAATGAGAATCTTGTGCTATTATGCAGAGTGAGATTCTCTTGCCGCCTTTTTCATCACGGCGACATGCTTAATGCGGAGTGTAGCCGCACAATGTTTTATATGCAACCTTTTACAAGGATACCGGATCGAAACAGGGGAGCTCTGTTGCTCCCCTGCTTTGCCTCTACTGATCTTCCGATAGGATACATTGAGATTGTCTTTTATGTTCAAGTATGTCCTGGTTACTCACTTTGTTTCTTTCAAAGGGTGAGCTGACGCGACCTTGCTTGGATTAAAACTTCTGACCAGGGGTGAAAACAGATTCTACAGCTAACGTACTAACCAACTGAGCTATCTGAACCAGATAGCTATAATAAAGAAAGAGGAGTAATTCTTGGACAAACCATCTGAACCATGTGTAAGATTTAAAGGGATAGTAATGTTTCAAAATAAAAGCAGCTTCAATTAATCTTCATAGTATTTAGGCCATGGAGAGTGTTATTTCAATACTGTCAGAGTTGTGGTTCAAGAGTAATTGAATGATAAAGTATTTCCCTCCCGCCCTTTTTACTGATGTAACAGTGCTCACTTCAGAAAAGAAAGGTGGTGTCCAGATGGCTTGCAGAGAGGGACAATCTTCAATTAGCATAAGGGAAAAACCTGAAAAACCTGTCAAGGGGGGCAGGGTTTTTATTGTTCTCACAGTAAGAAGACTGTACCTTGCTGTGAGCTGTCTGGTCTTAAGACCAGATTCCACATTTGAGGGGAGGTGGCTTACACTAGGTAAAAGGGGTGGGAGGGGGATACTTTATCATTCAATTATTCTTGAACTACAAATCTGACAGGATTGACATTACACACTCCATGGCCCAAATACTATGAAGATTAATAGGAGCTGCTTTTATTTTGAAACATTACTATCCATTTAAAAATGGCAATGGATTTAGTTGGGTCTGTTGTTGCCTTCAATGCCAGTAATGCATTGGAGATCTGTCTATCATATAAATTAATCCACATTTTAATTTGCACTCTATGGTGCAGTTGGTTTGTTCAAGAATTGTTCTGCTTTCTTTCATGTACCCTGTCAGGTCTTTCTTGCTTATATCTGCAGACAACTAGTTAGGAGAGTAACTATAGGGGGTGCAAAGAGTACAATTGTGATGTGCCCCAGCATCCAAATAAGCACATTGGACCACTGAAAGTATATTTTTATGTTAGTGGGCCAAAAAATTGTTGCACCAGGGCCCTTCAAAGACTAATTCCACCATTTTTTGGTGAACATTTTAACCTTCAAAGAACAATTTTTTTTAAATATTATTATTTATGCTGTGGAGTGAAAGTTAAAAGTATCTCGGGTTGGGAAATTGCCACCTTTATTTATCCATTTGAGTGCCAGAGGGGGTACGCAACGCATTGCTACCCTTTGCTACCCTTTGAGTGACAAAGGATGTGCAACATGCCTCTGGCACTTGATTGTTAAAAAAAAACTTTCATTAAATGTATGAGAACACATATCTGTGTTATTGTATTATATCCTGAGACATGTAAAACATTTTGAGAGACTCAGAAAATGAAAAAAGGCTTTCAAAACTTGACAACTACAAAGCTTAAAATAGGACTCTGAAAAAATTACATTTTTGAAAGCATCCAAGTGCTAAATTCTATTTTCTTCTTATACAACACAGTGGATTCCCATCTGTCTGTTATATTTCATATTTTTGAATAGGAAATTAATGCTTATTGTATACTTCAAGAAAAAAATAACACAATAAAAATAAAAATAGAACACTATAAAGACACCAGATGGGTGTCCAAAGCATTCATCTGGCACTCAAAGGATTAAAACAGTGTTAGGCCCTTGCCAGAGAAAAAAAGAGTAGACCCCAATAACCCTTTGGATGTTTAAGAAGTCTCTAATGTGTAGGAGACCACTCCAACATTCAATAGGTAAACAGAAAGGGTTAAAGGGATAGTAATGTTTCAAAATAAAAGCAGCTCCAATTAATCTTCATAGTACTTGGGCCATGGAGAGTGTTATTTCAATAATGTCAGAGTTGTAGTTCAAGAGTAATTGAATGATAAAATATCCCCCTCCCGTCCGTTTTACTGATGTAACACTGCTCACCTCAGAACAGAAAGGTGGTGTCCAGATAGCTTGAAGAGAGGGACAATCTTCAATTAACATAAGGGAAAAACCTGAAAAACCTGTCAAGGGGGGCAGGGTTTTCATTACTCTCACAGTAGGAAGATTGCCCCTTGCTGTGAGCTGTCTGGTCATAAGACCAGATTCCACATCTGAGGGGAGGTGGCTTACACTAGGAAAAAGGGGCGGGAGGGGGATACTGTATCATTCAATTACTCTTGAACTATGACTCTGACAGTATTGAAATAACACTCTCCATGGCCTTATACTAAGAAGATTAATTGGACCTGCTTTTATTTTGAAACATTACTATCCCTTTAAATGATAACTAGGCTGAGTTGACCTTGCTGGGCATCTACAACTATGAGGTTTAAACAGATTCTACAGCTGGTGTATTAACCAACTGAGCTAGAAATAGACATTTGAAACATATGTTAACAGAAGAAGAAGAAGATGTTCTACTTTAACTCCCTCAGGTAAAAATAAAAATCAGTTGGGCCTGATGGGATATGCCCAAAGTTATTGAAAAAGCATAGATGTGTGTTGGCAAAACCTTTAACAGAATTATTAAGTCACTATTGACAGGCGTAGTTCTAGAAGATTGGAAGTTAGAAAATGTAGTACAACTTCACAAAAAGTTAGTAGAGAGTCTGACAACTGCAGACCAATAAGTCTTACGTCAGTACGAAAATTAATAGAAATATAGAAAATTAATAGGAACTAGACTTGTGCGATTCGGTTCGGCCAATTTAAGAATTCGGATGAATAAGATGTATTTGTCATCATTCAGACCTTCCGAAAGCCAAAGCACGCCCACAAAAAAATTTCAGAATCCGAAACGGACCTATTCCGAAATTGACACCGAAATTTGGATGTCGCTTTCCCGCCTGAAACTATTACAATGTTGCTACATGCTACTAAAAATAGACGGCACGGCGCTTTCCCGCCTGAAACTAATACAATGTTGCTACATACTGCTAAAAATAGATCTGGTAAAACAGGCTCTTTACAGTTCATGGAAAGTGCAGATATTAACCACTTAAGGACACAAGCAATTTTGGCATTTTTGCTATGCGTGTTCAACCATAATTCCTATCCTTCTCATTTATTGCACAAAAACATATTATATACCATTTTTTAAAGGGTAGAAAGGGCTTTAATTTGATGTGAAAATACATATATACATTCTCATTTATTATTAAAAAAATTAAAAAATTACAAAATATAAAAAAACTAATAATTAGTGTTGAGCGAGCATGCTCGGCCGAAGCTCGGTTCGGCTCGAGCATCGCTCTGCTCGGCACATGGCGGTACTCGTACGAGTACCGCATGTGCTCGCCCGCCATGTTCGGTTCTCCTCCCCGCACGTTTCGCGGCTGCTACGCAGCCAATAAACGTGCAGGGAGGCTCTGACATCAGTGTAATGCCAGCAGCCATGTTGGCTGCTGGCATTACACTGATTGGCTGGCCAGAACCCGTGGTCGGATGCTGTATAGCACCTGACCAGCGAGTTCGGCTCAGTCTTAGCCAGGGAGAGATGAGGATAGGAAGGGAAAGTCAGTGTAGGGAGAAGAAAAGCAATTGTGAAAAAAAAAAAGACCCAAAAGTCCTTTTTAGGACTACTGTGTGTGGGGGCAGCAGTTTATTTTGTGTGGGGGGGCAGAGAAAAAAAAAAAAAATCTTCATAAATTCTGTTCACTGTGCCTAGCCGCAGATTAGCAGCACATTCTTTTTAGTGTGCAAAGTTGCAGATTAGAGCACATTCTGTTTAGTGTGCAAAGTTGCAGATTAGCAGCACATTCTGTTTACTGTGCAAAGTTTCAGAATAGGAAAACATTCTGTTAAGTGTTCAAACTGTAAAATATCAAAGTCACATATTCCATTCACTGTGCGTAGCCGCAGTTAAGAAGCAAATTCTGTGTACTGTGCAAAGTTTCAGAATAGGAAAACATTCTGTTAAGTGTTCAAACTGTAAAATATCAAAGTCACATATTCCATTCACTGTGCGTAGCCGCAGTTAAGAAGCAAATTCTGTTTACTGTGCACAGTTTCAGAATAGGAAAACATTCTGTTAAGTGTTCAAACTGAAAAATATCAAAGTCACATATTCCATTCACTGTGCGTAGCCGCAGTTAAGAAGCAAATTCTGTTTACTGTGCACAGTTTCAGAATAGGAAAACATTCTGTTAAGTGTTCAAACTGAAAAATATCAAAGTCACATATTCCATTCACTGTGCGTAGCCGCAGTTAAGAAGCAAATTCTGTTTACTGTGCACAGTTTCAGAATAGGAAAACATTCTGTTAAGTGTTCAAACTGAAAAATATCAAAGTCACATATTCCATTCACTGTGCGTAGCCGCAGTTAAGAAGCAAATTCTGTTTACTGTGCACAGTTTCAGAATAGGAAAACATTCTGTTAAGTGTTCAAACTGAAAAATATCAAAGTCACATATTCCATTCACTGTGCGTAGCCGCAGTTAAGAAGCAAATTCTGTTTACTGTGCACAGTTTCAGAATAGGAAAACATTCTGTTAAGTGTTCAAACTGAAAAATATCAAAGTCACATATTCCATTCACTGTGCGTAGCCGCAGTTAAGAAGCAAATTCTGTTTACTGTGCACAGTTTCAGAATAGGAAAACATTCTGTTAAGTGTTCAAACTGAAAAATATCAAAGTCACATATTCCATTCACTGTGCGTAGCCGCAGTTAAGAAGCAAATTCTGTTTACTGTGCACAGTTTCAGAATAGGAAAACATTCTGTTAAGTGTTCAAACTGTAAAATATCAAAGTCACATATTCCATTCACTGTGCGTAGCCGCAGTTAAGAAGCAAATTCTGTTTACTGTGCACAGTTTCAGAATAGGAAAACATTCTGTTAAGTGTTCAAACTGAAAAATATCAAAGTCACATATTCCATTCACTGTGCGTAGCCGCAGTTAAGAAGCAAATTCTGTTTACTGTGCACAGTTTCAGAATAGGAAAACATTCTGTTAAGTGTTCAAACTGTAAAATATCAAAGTCACATATTCCATTCACTGTGCGTAGCCGCAGTTAAGAAGCAAATTCTGTTTACTGTGCACAGTTTCAGAATAGGAAAACATTCTGTTAAGTGTTCAAACTGTAAAATATCAAAGTCACATATTCCATTCACTGTGCGTAGCCGCAGTTAAGAAGCAAATTCTGTGTACTGTGCAAAGTTTCAGAATAGGAAAACATTCTGTTAAGTGTTCAAACTGTAAAATATCAAAGTCACATATTCCATTCACTGTGCGTAGCCGCAGTTAAGAAGCAAATTCTGTTTACTGTGCACAGTTTCAGAATAGGAAAACATTCTGTTAAGTGTTCAAACTGAAAAATATCAAAGTCACATATTCCATTCACTGTGCGTAGCCGCAGTTAAGAAGCAAATTCTGTTTACTGTGCACAGTTTAATGTGCCTGCAAATGTTCCACGGAGCACCCCCTTGCGTAAATCTCCCTTGCCAAGGGGTAGGTGTTCCGCGGTATGGCGTTTTTTTAAGGAAAGTGCGGACGACAAAAGAATTGTAGTTTGCAACCTGTGCCACACCAGAATGAGCCGAGGCATGAACACTAGAAACCTCACCACCACCAGCATGATCCGACACATGGCATCCAAGCACCGTAATAAGTGGGAGGAACGCCTGGATCGCCCATCTGTGTCTGCAGGCCACACCACTGCCTCCTCTTCCCCTGTTTTCGGTGCCGGCCAATCGCCTGTCGAAGGCGCAGGCCCGCATACCTCCCGCCCTGCACCTGTACCATCTGAAGCACCATCAGCGACCACATCCACTTCCCTGTCCCAGCGCAGCGTCCAAATGTCGTTACCCCAGGCATTTGAGCGCAAGCGAAAATACCCAGCCACCCACCCACAGGCCATAGCACTAACCTCACACCTTTCCAAATTACTGGCCATCGAAATGCTGCCATTTAGGCTTGTGGAGACTGAGTCCTTCCGCAGCCTGATGGCAGCAGCTGTCCCTCGGTACGCAGTCCCCAGCCGCCACTACTTTTCCCGGTGTGCCGTCCCCGCCTTACACCACCATGTGTCCCGTAACATCACCCGTGCCCTGACCAACGCAGTTACTGGGAAGGTCCACTTAACGACTGACACATGGACAAGTGCTTGTGGCCAGGGATGCTACATTTCCCTGATGGCACACTGGGTGAATGTCGTGGAGGCTGGGAGCGACTCGGACCCTGGGATGGCACAGGTGCTACCCATGCCGAGGATTGCGGGCCCTACCTCCATCAGGGTTTCCGCCAGCACCTACGTTATTGGCTCCTCCTCCTCCGTTTCCACCTCCGAATTCTCTGCGCGCAGCGCCACTCACCCATCAGCCGGTAGCTGGAAGCAGTGTAGCACTGCAGTGGGGAAGCGTCAACAGGCCGTGCTGAAGCTGATCTGCCTTGGGGACAAACAGCACACGGCCTCAGAGCTGTTGCAGGGGATTAGTCACCAGACAGAGCAGTGGCTCTCGCCACTCAACCTGCAACCAGGCATGGTTGTGTGTGATAATGGGCGTAACTTGGTGGCGGCTTTGGAGCTCGGCAAGCTCACACACGTACCATGCCTAGCGCATGTATTTAATTTAGTGGTTCAGCGATTTCTAAAAACCTACCCCAATTTGCATGATCTCTTGACCAAGGTGCGTCGCGTGTGTGCACATTTCCGTAAGTCATCTACAGCTTCAGCCGGCCTGTTGAAGCTGCAGCAGCGCTTACAATTGCCAGCTCACCGGCTGCTGTGTGACGTGAGCACGCGCTGGAACTCCACCTTCCACATGTTGGCCCGGCTTTGTGAGCAGCAGAGGGCAGTAGTGGAGTACCAGCTGTTACACGGTCGTCGCCTCTCCGTTCAACTTCCTGTAATCAGAAGTGAGGAGTGGGAATGGATGTCAGACCTCTGTGAGGTTTTACGCAATTTTGAGGAATCGACACAGATGGTGAGCGGCGATAACGCTATTATCAGTGTAACCATCCCACTTCTGTGTCTACTGAAACGCTCGCTGCTCACAATTAAAACCGACGCTTTGCATGTGGAAGAGGTGGAAATGGGGGAGGAAGAGCTTACACAAGGTTATAGCCAGAGCACCCTCACTTCGTCTTCTCAGCGACAATTGGAGGAGGCGGAGGAGGAGGAGGAGGAGGAGGAAGACACGGTTGCCTCCGCTACAGAGGGTAGCCATGGAACTTTAGTTCCATCTCTTCAGCGTGGGTGGGCAGAAGAGGAGGAAGAGGATGAGGAGATTGAGAGTCATCCTCCTGGTGAGGACAGCAAAATCTTGCCTGTTGGTACTCTGGCACACATGGCTGACTTTATGTTAGGCTGCCTTTCCCGTGACCCACGCGTTATACGCATTTTAGACAACACGGATTACTGGGTGTTCACCCTTCTGGACCCCCGCTACAAAGAGAATTTCTCATCTCTCATTCCTCCGGTGGAGAGGACAAGCAAAATGGTGCAATACCAGAAGGTTCTTGTCGAAAAATTGCTCCAAAATTTTCCATCTGACAACGCTGGCGGCAGAGTACGTGCTACCTTGGCCAACCGAGAAGGGGAGAAAAGGGGAGCACACAGCAGTTCCAACAAAGGCAGGGCAACACTCTCCAAGGCGTGGGACACCTTCATGACACCCCGCCAGCACCCTCACCCTGATGCGCAGCCTAGTGTCACAAGGAGGGAAAAGTTTTGGAAGATGGTGAAGGAGTACATAGCAGACCGTGTCAGCGTCCTCAATGATCCCTCTGTGCCTTACAACTACTGGGTGTCCAAGCTGGACACGTGGTATGAACTGGCACTCTACGCCTTGGAGGTGCTGGCCTGCCCTGCCGCCAGCGTTCTGTCTGAGCGGGTATTTAGTGCTGCTGGTGGCATCATAACAGATAAGCGTATCCGCCTTTCCACCGAAAATGCTGATAGGTTGACACTTATAAAAATGAACAAGGCCTGGATTTCCCCTGACTTCTCCACTCCACTGGAGGAAAGCCCCGGGGGAACATAAAGTCACTTTATATATGTTATTTTCAATGATGGGAATACTCTGTATTCCCATTCACCCCTTCCACCCAAAAAATGGGTATATGGTTGACTCTCTTCCATATACCCTGGGATATAATTTTTATATAGGGCCAGCTCACCAGCGTCCCTGTGATATAATTTTTATATAGGGCCAGCTCACCAGCGGGCGCAGTTTGACAATTTTTGTATAGGTCAGCTCACCAGCGGGCCTTCTCATATAATGTTTTATTGGGTCAGCTCTCTAGCGTGCCCTCTCATATAATGTTTTATAGTGTCAGCTCACTAGCGGGCCTTCGCATATAATGTTTAGGATGGTCAGCTCCGCAGCAGACCCTCACCTATAATGTTTTGGATGGTCGGCTCAGCGCACGTTTCCCTCTTAATCATGGCCCCAGTTCAGAAAAATCGAGGAAATTTTTGGGAGAATTTGCCTTTGCGCACGTTTCCCTCTTAATCATGGCCTCAGTTCAGAAAAATCAAGGAAATTTTTGGGAGAATTTGCCTCTGCGCACGTTTCCCTCTTAATCATGGCCTCAGTTCAGAAAAATCAAGGACATTTTTGGGAGAATTTGCCTCTGCGCACGTTTCCCTCTTAATCATGGCCTCAGTTCAGAAAAATCGAGGAAATTTTTGGGAGAATTTGCAGATGATATACAAGTAAATATACAGCAAATACTGTTTGGTAACAATTTTTCGCCTAAAGTCGTTTTTATCTGCCTTTTTGTGTGTTTTACGGTCAGTCTGTAAAAATGGCGTACTGCGGGCGAAAGATCGTTCCCAGCAGCGATGTTGGAGTCCAAGATGCATCCAGACATCCTCCCTATGCTGTCCCTGAACCATTTCTGTGGTGTTTCCATCATTTTCTGCCCTTTTCCTATGGACCAGGCACCCTCCCCTCATCAGAGCAGGGGGTGCCTGGTGTAGTGTTCGAGTCCTCCCATTGACTTCAATGGGGCTCGGGTGCTCGGCCGAGCACTCGAGCCTCCGGGGGCGCTCGGTCAGAGCACCCGAACACCCGAGCATTAGGGTGCTCGCTCATCACTACTAATAATGTGTTATATAATGGGTGCAGCTTAAGAAAAGTAATTCAAAATAATTTAATTGTCCTGATGGACTCACCTATGAGGCTTGCCTTGGCACGGCAGGCAGCTTACATTCAAATAGCTATTGGAGTGAAACTAAAAGCCTCCAATTATCTAAATGTGCATAGGGATTTGGGACAGAGCGCAAGTAACTCTTTGTTTTTCGTACTATGTATTTTGGGCTGATGTATACTATAGCTATTGCTGCTCCCCAGGAGTAGTGGGAGTTTGAGCGCAGGGCTTTATTTTGTGCATTTGTTGTATATTCATTTGTATCACATAGCCATGTTATATTGCTGCCACTCACCCCATATTTGCCTTATTAAGGGTTAATAAGTGTGTAGGGGTTTATAAAATACCCCTTCCTGTCTCATTAGAGATGTAATATTATTACTAATTCAGTTTTAATGTATTTTTATTTGTTTAATTTTATTTTTGTATTGAATATTTTAAAGTGTTTTTTTAATTCGGCCGAATAATTTGGACTATTGCTGAATTTCCTCCGGATGGAAAAACAAAAAATTTGTCCGAAATCGAATTTTACCGAAAATTTTTGCCGTGCACAAGTCTAACAGAAACCATGTTAAAGGAAAGAATTATATTTGAACTTAAATGGCTTGCAAAATCCCAAACAGCATAGGTTTACAGCAGGTTTAAAGCGTGGAGATCTTGAGATCTTGTCAAACTAATCTAACAGTTTGTTTTGTTTTTTTTTTATTGGGAGGAGTTGTAGCTATAGTTTTTCAGTTTGGCATTTGCTACTGTTCCTAACAGAAGACTCATTAATGAAATGAAGTTTTCGGGTTTGTATGTTAAAATAGTTGAATAGGTAAGACAGTGGCTGAGTGACAGGAGACAGAGGGTTGTAGTTAATGGAGACTTTTCAGAGAAGAGTCATGTTACTAGTGAAATAACTCAGGGATCTGTACTGTGGCCCATTTTTTATCGGTGATATTATAATAGGTCTTCAGGTAAGGTATTCCATTTTTTCAAATGATACAAAGATCTGCAACAAGGTAGACATTCCTGGGGGGAATAAGCCAATCTGAAAATTATTTATATAAATTAGAGCAGTGTTTCTCAACCAGGGTGCCGTGGTACTTTGGTGTGCCACGGACATCCATCTAGGGTGCCCCATTGTATCTATAATGATTTGACAAAAATGTTAATGTAGACTTCCAACTGTATATTTAAGGATATTACTATGCACAATATGTTTATTTTAGTTGTGAGGTCTAACCATAACTCTATAATTATGTATTTGTAACCTTCATTGCACCCTAGACAAATGACATAAAATGATAAGGGTGCCCCGAAAATACCAGACTGAGTGTTAGGTGTGCCTTGAGCAAAAAAAGCTTGAGAACCATTGAATTAGAGCAATGGATGATAATGTGAAAGATGCATTTTAATGTTGATAAATGTTTAAAAAAGCACTTGGGATGTAAAAATCCAAAGGCAGCATAAAAAATTAAGGGTATCATGATGTCGATGACAACATAGGAAAGGGGCTTGGGAGTAACTATTTCTGATTTCTTAAATGTAGACAGGCAATGTAAAAAAGTGGTTGATAATGCAATCAGGGTGCTGGGTTAAATAGCTAGAGGCATTAGTAGCAGAAAAAGGGATGTGGTTATGCCACTCTGCAGATCTCTGATACAACCTCACCTAGAGTATTGTGCAGGGGCGTCGCTAGGGGGTGGCTAAGGGGGCTGAAGCCCCGAATGTTTCTGCAGCAGCCCCGAATCTGCTACCTCTGCCCATTTGTGACTTCAAGGGCTGTGATTCACTGTACTTCAGGTTTCACTAAGTCAATGTCAGTGCAACCTGGAACTACCACTGGGGGCAGTTTGGTACCTGTGAGTCACCTCCAAGCTGCATTCTGCTAGCAGGGGACAGAACATAGTATGGAGCAGAGACTTTCCTACCATCTATAGAAATGCATAATTAAAAAGGCAAAGAGAACAGGAGGGCAGTGGCATAAGTATAAGGGGCAGAAAGTGCAGCTTTGAGTGCTCAGAGAAGAGTGCAAGGCATTTGGTCTACAATGCCTTGCATACCACTTTGGCACTCAGAGTGTTAACTTACTGTGGCCTTGGCCGAATAAATGCATAACAGTCAAAAACATTTCTGTCAGAAAGCAAAACTAATATTGTGCTGCTGTGAGTGAACTTCTCAGTCTCTGGAACTCTTGATAAGATCACCCGCAGGACCACAGTCAGTTGCACCCTTTCAGTGCCAGAGAGTCAGTGTGTTAATTTTAGAGTATAAATTCATATGTGTAAGAGGGAATATGAGTGGATGTGCTAGAGTCTTGTATATTTAAAAGTGTATGATGAGTGTATGAGATAAAACAGTTCTATATTTGGTGCCCTGGCAATGTATATATAAACCCACAAGGGCATAAGAATATATTAAAGTTGAGGTCTGAGTCTGGATGGAGCGCAGCGAGGGACAATCTGCAGTAAGCAAAAAGAAAATCCTGCCTTCCTTCGTCAAGGGTTCAGGGTTATCCTTATAATTACTGAGTGAAGATTGTCCCTCGCTGCATCCGTCCGGTCCCACGACTGGATTACAGATCTGATGGAAGGAGAACAAAAGGGGAGGGAGGGGGATCCTTTCTGATTGAATACAGCTTGAACTACAAAACTGTAAGTATTCAAATATGGCGCTATGTGTTAAAAAACATTAAAAAAAACTCGGACCTCATGTTTAATACAAGTATTACTATCCCTTTAAGTACAAAGTGCAGTACAAATCAAAATGTGTGCCCTCCTTTCCTACCTTTATCACCCATGTGCCATAGCCCTTTTTTCTGTGCTGTGTATTCACTAACAGCATGCCCTACTGCTACAATCCAGATCCCCTTTTCCCTCAACCCCCCCACCGCACAACTTACTGTTCCAACATATTTTCTGCTCTTTCCTCTTTCCCTCTTCTTCATTCATCAGTCCATCTCCATGTCTCCCTTTTTCATCTCTACATCTTCTTCCTTCCTTCTCTCCCTTCAGCTTTTTCTACTCACCATCTCCAGCTTCTTCCACCCTTCATTGTTGTTATTATAAATTATTTATAATAAACCAACAGATTCCATAACAACTTTATATCCTCCACTCATCCATCTTCTTCATTCCTCCCTCCTTCAATCTTTCCTTCCCTCCACCTTTTTCTTTTGTTTACCTCACTCCATCTAGGTAGGTTCCCTCTATACATATATTCCTACCTAGGTTATTCCTTCTGTTGAACAAAGTAATTATATAGATACACCTGATTGCTGTATGATGGACCACTACCTAGGTAAGTACTTCTTTTACACACAGTAATTATATAGATACACCTGACTGCTGTATGATGGACTCCTATCTAGGTAAGTACTTCTGTTACACACAGTAATTACATAGATACGTCTGAATGCATATGATGGACTCCTACCTAGGTAAGTACTTCTGTAGCACACAGTAATTATATAAATATACTTGACTGTTGTATGATGGACCCCTACCTAGGTAAGTCCTTCTGTTACACACACAGTAATTATATAGCTATACCTGACTGCTGTATGATGGACTCCTACCTAGGTAAGTCCTTTGGTAACACACAGCAATTATATAGATACACCTGACTGCTGTATGATGGACTCCTACTTAGGTAAGTGATTCTGTCACACAGTAATTATACAGATACACCTGACTTCTGAATGATGGACTCCTACTTACATAACTCATAGTAACATAGTAACATAGTAATTTAGGTTGAAAAAAGACTTGCGTCCATCTAGTTCAACCCTTTTCCTATTCCTGTTTACCATCGTTGATCCAAAAGAAATAAAAAAAAAAACCCTCAATATAGCAATTTCAAATTCTGCCTTGAATGGGGGGAAAAAAATTCCTTCTTGATTCCAAATGGCAATCAGATTTCTCCCTGGATCAACAAGCCCTAACTATATATTAATCCCAATACTAACGTACATAGCCCTCTATGTTATGCTCTTTTAAATAAGTATCCAGGCCCCTTTTGAAGGCATCTAATGTATTCAATAGCACCACCTCCTCAAGCAGTGAATGCCATACCTTTATTGTCCTTACTGTAAAGAAACCCTTCCGCTGTTGTAGATTAAATCTCCTTTCCTCAAGTCTAAGCGGGTGGCCCCTTGTCCTGTGTACTGTTCTGTTAATGAACAGGTCGTTTGGAGAGCCTTTTGTATGGGCCCTGAACATATTTATATAGTGTTATCATATCCCCTCTAAGACGACGTTACTCCTTCTGTAATACACAGTAATTATATAGATACACCTGACTGCTGTATGACGGACTATATTTGTAAGTCCTTCTGTTACATACACCAGTTATACAGAGATATAGATTCATACATACCTAGGAAAGTCATTTTGTCACACACAGTAGTTATATAGATATACCTGCCTTCTGTGTGGTGGACTCCTACCCGGATAAGTCCTTCTGACACACACAATAATTTTACAGATATACCTGACTGCTGTATGGTGGACTTATATCTAGATAAGTCCTTCTGTTACACCCAGCAATTATATAGATATTCCCGACTGCTGTATGATGGATTCTTACCTAGGTAAGTGCTTCTGTCACATACAGTAATTATATAGATACACCTGACTGCTGTATGAAGGACTCCAACCTACATAAGTCCCCCTGTTACATTTAGTAATTTCATTGATATACCTGACTGATGCATGATGGACTCCTACCTAGATAAGTCCTGTTGAACACAGTAATTATATATACCTGACTGCTGTATGACACAAAAACTTTCTAAAATTTAATAAACACCAGAATTATCTAGGGCCCCTATGCTCCAGACTAGAAGTGGAATGAGACTGGGTGTACTACTGTAACTTCCATTGAACAGTGGAAAAGTCTAGGGTGCCAGATAGTGTATGTGTGATTCTCTACTGGCAAGGAACAGTAGAACAAGTCTGAGGTGTCAGACAGAGTATGTGTACTTATGTACCTACCAGTGGATGGAAAAAAAGACTTGAGTGTCAGACAGTGTATGTATAGTTCTGTAAATACCAGTGGACAGGTCAACAAGGGTGGGGTGTCAGACAGTGTATGTGTAGTTTTGTAACTACTAGTAGAACAAGGATGGAGTGGCAGACTGTGTGTGTGTGCAGTACTGCAACTACTAGTGGGCCCTTTATGTTCCAGTGGCATGGGGTCCTCTCAGAGTGTGCAGGGGGGCCTCAGCCATGTGTTATGCCACTACCACCTCACGTAGTGTTGCAGCTTTCTGCACTGTGTGAAGAAGATGGCACCATGCCAGATGTGACCTCATATCCTCAGTTTAAAAAAATAAAAATAAACAAATAAATATATATATATATATATATATATATATATATATATAGTATGTACATATACATATAGTATAAATGTATGTATGTATGCTCATGTGGTTGTCACCAGTGATGTGGCCGGTGGGCACGCTGTTGAATTTTGCCATGGGCTCTAGCTCCAGATCTTTTTGGAACCTAGGAACACCCCTGGGGAAGTGGCATAACTACTGGGGGCAAAAGCTGCAGCTTTGACAGCTCAGAGTAGAGTGTAACACATTGCTCTACAATGCCTTGCAGACCACTTTGGCACTCAAAGTGTTAACTGTGGTCCTAGGCAGATTAACTGCATATCAGGGTTCCAGAGAAAGTTCCCTCCACTGTAGCTCATATATCGAGGGCATGTCTTGCTTTCAGATAGAAGAGTGTGTAAGTGTAGAGCTGCTAACTGCCCTTTACTAAGGAAACAGAGGAGAGAAACATTTACATTTTTCTTTCAGAAAGTAAAAAGTAATAAATATTGTGCTGCTGCTCTGACGGGTGAATTTCTCAGCGTCTAGAACTGTAAGTTCATCTTCCAGGACTATAGTCAGAGCACCCTTTCAGTGCCAGATCAGAGAGAGTAAGTGTGTGTGTGTGTGTGTGTGTGTGTTAGCGTTAGAGTTTAAATGAATTTGTATAAGAGGAAGTATGAGTGACTTTGTGGGAGTATTGTATATATAAACGTGTATTATGAGGGATTTTGTGTATAAGATGACCAGTTTTACATGTGGTGCCCTGGCGATGTATCTATAAACCCGGAAGGGCATAAGAATACATGCACTTTTAAGTACAGAGTGCAGCAGGAATCATATGTGCCCTCCTCTCCTACCATCTGACCCAGGTGTCCCTGCAGCATGATACTAGGGGTGCACCGAAATGAAAATTCTGAACCGAAAACGAAATTTCAGGATACACTTGGCTGAAAACCGAAACCAAAAATGACTTTCTTTAATTTATAGGGTGATGTCTAACAAAAGAAACAAAAAATATAGTAGAGCAAGTGCTCATGGCGCATTCAAAGTGAAAGTTCAATGAGCTGAAGGTTACCAACTTGCCTGGAAAAAAAATGACCTTTCCATTGTGGTTACATTATCCGCAAGTCCCATTTTTACTGATGTGCCAAACATATTGTTCATGACACAGAAAAGGTTTAGCTAAATTCTAAGACACCAGAAAGAGCAAGTTCAGGATACAAAAGTAAACATTCACATAACTTGTAATTAGGGAGAGAATGAAAACTACTTAATCATACAATGCAGACCTCTCTCAGATTTCATTTCATAGTTATTTATGATTCTTTTAATCGAAGAGTGTTCAGTCATCATTTCTTATGCTTCTCATACAGACTAATTATGTTACCAGAGCAGATCACCCTGATGAATATGCCAGTCTCCTGAAAAACCTGCAACTCTCCAGCTATTGAACTATATCTTCACAAGGCCAATGACTGACTGAGATTTTCAGGAATTGTAGTACAACAGAAGCTGGAAAGCCACATGTTACACACACACACACCTGTACCTGCAAAGCTTTCCCCACCTCACTTGGCCTTCAATGTCCCCTAGAGAAGATGGGTAAATATCCGGCTAGTGTCAGTGCCCATGCCTTGCCCCATTTTAACCCTCAACCCCTGCATCTCACCTACTCACTCCCCTGCGCTTGCTCAGCAGGTAGAGCAGGATGAGCCCCGCCCCGGCCGCTGTTGAGTTGCAGGGAGTCAGGTACTTGCAGTACACCAGCGCCATGGTCACTGTCAGGATAAGGGGAGGAGGAGAGGCAGAGGGGAAGCCGGTCAAGGACCAGCAGCATGTTGGGAACTGCTGCTGTTTCTGCCCCGTCACCGCCCATCCTCCCGTCACCATAACAACGATCTCTAAGTTATGCAGATTTTTTTGGACTGCTCTTCCCACAGTCCTCAGCTGTGTTTTAATCAGCTGGATATGTTGGGAGTTTTATTCCAACAACCACTGAAGGGCTGACGATTGTACATAAACTGTTTTTTGTAGTGTGAGCGCGTGCATATGTCTGAATATGGGATTTTCAGCAATTTTTTTTTATTTCGGCTTTATGCCGAAAATGCCATTTTCGGTTGAAAAATTTCAGCTACCCAAATTTCGGTGCACCCCTACATGATACTGTACAATGTGCCCTTTTTCCTACACCCTGTATTCACTAACAGCATGCCCTACTGCTGCAGTCCAGCTCTCCTTTCATCTAAACCCTCCCATGCACAGCATACTGTTCCCACAGATTTCTCTGCTCGTTTCCCTTTCCTCCCTCCCTCTTCTTCACTCATCCATCTCCAAGCCTCTCTTTTTTCATCTCTACGCTTTTTTTTCTTCCAATCTCCAGCTTCTTCCTCCCCTCTATTATCGTTATTATGAATTATTTATAATAAACCAACAGATTCCCCAGCAACTCTTTATCCTCCACTCATCCATCTTCTTCATGCCTCCTTCCTTCCATCATTTCTTCCTTTTATTTTCCTTTGCTTCCCTCTACCTGGTTAGATTCCATCCAGCCATAGATTCCTACCTAGAAAAGTAATTCTCTTGAATACAGTATATATATATGTATCTGACTTGTGTATGATGGGCTCCTAACAAGGTAATCCCTTCTGTTACACACAGTAATTAGATATATCTGACTGCTATATGATGGACTCCTACCTAGGTAAGTCCTTCTATTACACAAAGTAATTATATAGATATACCTGACTGCTGTATGACAGACTCCTACCTAGGTACCTCCTTCTGTTACACACACCAATTATATAGATACGCCTGACGGCTGTATGACGAACCCCTATCTAGGTAAGTCTTTCTGTATGTATGTATGGATGTACGTATGTATATATTTATTTATGTGGCGCCACATACTGTACGCAGCGCCTTACAAAAGACGTAAGTTACAATAAATAAGAGGGGATAAAATAAGTGCCACATTCATTGAAACATTAGGAGGGAGGTCCCTGCCACAAGGAGCTTACAGTTTAAATGGGTTATAGAAGACAGATAACAGGTTATGAGGGTATTAAGTGCTGAGGTTACAAGTGCTAAGTTTGGCCAAAGATAGTGCATGGTCCTAGTCCTCCAAAAGATAAGATTTCAGGGTAGACTTAAAGAGAGAGGGGTATTATTCGAGAATTAGGGAGATGGATATGGAGTTCCAGAGGTAGGGAGCAGAAAGTGAGTAAGGTTTGAGACGGGAGAGGGCAGAGAGTGTGCATGGTGTAACAAGAAGGGAGTTGTGTGCTGAGCGAAGAAGGGGGATGGGAACATAAGAGGAGATGAGGCAAGAGATGTAAGGAGGGGTTGCAATAAAGGTGAGAAGAAGGACTTTGTAACTGATGCTTTGCTGAATAGGGAGCCATGATAGATGTCTAAGAATTATACGAACAGGTTCAGTTTTTTAGTGAGAGTGTGGTGATTCATGCAGCCGAGTTTAAAACAGATTGCAAAGGTGAAAGATGAGTAGCAGGGAGGCCAGTTAGTAGAATATTGCAATAGTTTAAGTGGGCAAGAATAAGGGCATGTACAAGAGTTTTAGTAGTATGTTGGCAGAGGAATGGGCAGATTTTAGAAATGTTGCGGATAAAGAAGCGAGATTTTCTAGCAACAGAGTTAATGTTAGGGGAGAAGGAAAGAGAAGACTCAAATATGGCCCCAAGGCAGTGTGCTGAGCTGACCGGATCAATGTCAATTCCATCAACTGTAATGGTGAAGCAAGGTGTTGGGCAAGGTTATAGAGAGAAAATGAGCAGTTCAGTTTTGGACATGTTTATCTTCAGCTGACGGTGTGCCATCCAGGAGGAAATGGCCAAGAGGCAGTCTGAAATTTGTAGCTGGATTTGAGGTGAAAAATCAGGAGTGGAGATATAAATTTGGGTATCATCAGCATATAGATGGCACTTTAAGCCAAATGAATTAATATGTTCACCCAATGAAAGGGTGTACAGTGTAAAAATCAGCAGACTCAAAACAGAGGCTGGAGGCACCCCCACAGACAGAGGGACTGTGGAGGAGGTGTTATTGCCAGAGGACATAATAAATGAACGTGAGATAGAAGGAAAGCCATAAAGCAGCTTGATTTCAGAAACCACATTGTGGAGAATTAGAGCAAGAAGAGAATGGTTAACTGTCTCAAAGGCAAATAGCTTTCAACCTTGGACCTCATCAGTGAGGTGCAACAGATCCCTCTAGGCACTGTGAGCAAGGGATCCAAGTCTGGATTCCCCTCATTACTCTTAGGATGACCAACCCCAAGAGCAATTTGTATATGTAGAAAGAAAAGTCAGAGATGCTCAACTAGGATCATGAGGTAGCAAATATATTCAAGAAACTCACTGGGACTGTGCCCTCACGCCTAGGGTGCAATCTCTTTTAGCTCACAAGTGCCATACACAGAGAGGAAATACTATGAAGCTTATGATACTGGTCCTGCCAAATGACAGTCCAGACACAAAATGCCAGACAATTCTTCGCTGAACAAGGAAAACCGCTAACCCCAGATGTACATTTCGGCCTTCATAGGCCTCATAGGTGAGTTGCAGCAGATCCCTCTAAGCACTGTGAGCAAGAGGTCCACGTCTGGATTCCCCTCATTACTCTTAGGGTGACCAACCCCATGAGCAATTTGCATATGTAGAAAGAAAAGTCAGAGATGCTAAACTAGGCTCATGAGCTAGCAAATATATGCAAGAAGGTCACTGGGACTGTGTCCTGGCACCCAGGGTGCAATCTCTTTTAGATCACCAGTGCCATACACAGAGAGGAAATCCTCTGAAGCATATCATACTGGTACTGCCAAAAGACAGTCCAGCCATGAAATGCCAGACAATTCCTCTCTGAACAAGGGAAACAGCTAACCCCAGACGTACGTTTCGGCCTTCTTGAGTCTCATCGGTGAGGTGCAGCAGATCCCTCTAGGCACTGTGAGCAAGGGGTCTGCGTCTGGATTCCCCTCATTACTCTTAGGATGACCAACCCCAAGAGCAATTTGCATATGTAGTAATAAAAGTCAGAGATGCTCAACTAGGCTCAGAGCTAGCAAATATATTCAAGAAGCTCACTGGGACTGTGTCCTCGCACCTAGGGTGCAATCACTTTTAGCTCACCAGTGCCATACACAGAGAAAAAAATCCTCTGAAGCTTATCATACTGTCCCTGCCAAATGACAGTCCAGCCACAAAATGCCAGCCAAATCCTCTGTGAACAAAGAAAACAGCTAACCCCAGACATACATTTCAGCCTTCTTGAGCCTCATCAGTGAGGTGCAGCAGATCCCTCTAGGCATTGTGAACAAGGGGTCCAAGTCTGGATTCCCCTCATTACTCTTAGGGTGACCAACCCCCAAGAGCAATTTGCATATGTAGAAAGAAAAGTCAGAGATGCTCAGCTAGGCTTACGAGCTAATAAATATATGGAAGAAGCTCACTGGGACTGTTTCCTCACGCCCAGGGTGCAATCTTTTTTTAGCTCACCAGTACCATACACAGAGAGGAAATCCTCTGAAGCATATCATGCTGGTGCTACCAAATAACAGTCCTGCCACGAAACACCAGACACTTCCTCTCTGATCAAGAGAAACAACTAGCCCCATATGTACATTTCAACCTTATTTGAATCTATTTGCATATGTAGAAAGAAAAGTCAGAGATGCTCAACTAGGCTTACAAGCTAACAAATATATGGAAGAAGCTCACTGGGACTGTTTCCTCACACCCAGGGTGCAATCTTTTTGAGCTCACCAGTGCCATACACAGAGAGGAAATCCTCTGAAGCATATCATACTGGTCCTGCCAAATGACAGTCCAGCCATGAAATGCCAGACAATTCCACTCTGAACAAGGGAAACAGCTAACCCCAGCCGTACATTTCAGCCTTCTTGGGCCTCATCAGTGAGGTGCAGCAGATCCCTCTAGGCATTGTGAGCGAGGGGTCCATGTCTGGATTCCCCTCATTACTCTTAGGATGACCAACCCCAAGAGCAATTTGCATATGTAGAAAGAAAAATCAGAGATGCTCAACTAGGCTCATGAGCTAGCAAATATATGCAAGAAGCTCATTGGACTGTGTCCTCACACCCACAGTGCAATATCTTTTAGCTCACTAGTGCCATACACAGAGAGAAAATCTTCTGAAGCATATCATACTGGTCCTGCCAAATGACAGTCCAGCCACAAAATGCCAGACAATTTGTCTCTGAACAAGGGAAACAGCTATGCCCAGACGTACATTTCGGCCTTCTTGGGCCTCGTCGGTGAGGTGCAGCAGATCCATCTAGGCACTGTGAGCAAGGGGTCCACGTCTGGATTCCCCTTATTAATCTTAGGATGACAAACCCCAAGAGCAATTTGCATATATAGAAAGAAAAGTCAGAGGTGCTCAACTAGGCTCATGAGCTAGCAAATTTATTCAAGAAGCTCACTGGGACTGTGTCCTCATGCCCAGGGTGCAATCTCTTTTAGCTCACCAGTGCCATACTCAGAGAGGAAATCCTCTGAAACATATCATACTGGTCCAGCCAAACAACAGTAGCCACGAAATGTCAGACAATTCCTATCGGAACAAGGGAAACAGCTAACCCCAGACATACGTTTCGGCCTTCTTGAGCCTCGTCGGTGAGGTGCAGCAGATCCCTCTAGGTACTGTGAGCAAGGGGTCTGCGTCTGGATTCCCCTCATTACTCTTAGGATGACCAACCCCAAGAGCAATTTGCATATGTAGAAATAAAAGTCAGAGATGCTCAACTAGGCTCATGAGCTAGCAAATATATTCAAGAAGCTCACTGGGACTGTGTCCTCGCACCTAGGGTGCAATCACTTTTAGCTCACCAGTGCCATACACAGAGAGAAAATCCTCTGAAGCTTATCATACTGGTCCTGCCAAATGACAATTCAGCCAAGAAATGCCAGACATTTGCTCTCTGAACAAGAGAAACAACTAACCCTGTATGTATATTTCAATATTTCAATATTTCATTTCGTTTCGTTTCGTTTCGTTTCGTTTCGTTTCGTTTCGTTTCGTTTCGTTTCGTTTCGTTTCAGTGAGGTGCATCTGATCCCTTTAGATACTGTGAGCAAGGGGTACGTGTCTGGATTCCCCCACCATTACTCTTAGGGAGACTAATTCCAAGAGCAATTTGCATATATAGAAAGAAAAGTCAGAGATGCTCAACTAGGCTCATGAGCTAGCAAATACATGCAAGAAGCTCACCGGGACTGTGTCCTCATGCACAAGGTGCAATCACTTTTAGCTCACCAGTACTATACACAGAGAGTAAATCCTCTG
The DNA here is from genome assembly GCA_037306005.1 of Rhinophrynus dorsalis. Taxonomy (NCBI): domain Eukaryota; kingdom Metazoa; phylum Chordata; class Amphibia; order Anura; family Rhinophrynidae; genus Rhinophrynus; species Rhinophrynus dorsalis. The sequence goes on along the minus strand of CM074723.1, from coordinate 337,253,187 downwards.
AAGCATATCATACTGGTCCTGCCAAACGACAGTCCAACCAGTAAATGCCAGACAATTCCACTCTGAACAACGGAAAAAACCCCAGACATACGTTTTGGCCTTCTTGGGCCTCATCGGTCAGGTGCAGCAGATCCCTCTGGGCACTGTTAGCAAGGGGTCCACGTCTGGATTCCCCTTATTACTCTTAGGATGACCAACCTCAAGAACAATTTGCATATGTAGAAAGAAAAGTCAGAGATGCTCAACTAGGCTCATGAGCTAGCAAATATATGCAAGAAGCTCACTGAGACTGTGTCCTCACACCCAGGGTGCAATCTCTTTTAGCTCACCAGTGCCATACACAGAGAGGAAATACTCTGAAGCATATCATACTGGTCCTGTCAAATGACAATTCTTCTCTGAACAAGGGAAACAGCTAACCCCAGACGTACATTTCTGCCTTCTCGGGTCTCGTTGGTGAGGTGCAGCAGATCCGTCTAGGTGCTGTGAGCAAGGGGTCCAACGTCTGGATTCCCCTTATTACTCTTAGGATGACCATCCCCAAGAGCAATTTGCATATGTAGAAAAAAAAGCCAGAGATGCTCAACTAGGCTCATGAGCTAGCAAACATATGCAAGAAGCTCACTGGGACTGTGTCCTCATGCCCAGGGTGCAATCTCTTTTAGCTCACCAGTGCCATACACAGAGAGGAAAACCTCTGAAGCATATCATACTGGTCCTGTTAAATGACAGTCCAGCCATGAAATGCCAGACAATTCCTCTTTGAATAAGGGAAACAGCTAAACCCAGACGTACGTTTCGGCCTTCTTGTGCCCTTGTCGGTGAGGTGCAGCAGATCCCTCTAAGCACTGTGAGCAAGGGGTCCACATCTGGATTACCCTCATTACTCTTAGGATGACCATCCCCAAGAGCAATTTGCATATGTAGAAAGAAAAGTCAGAGATGCTCAACTAGGCCCATGAGCTAGTAAATATATGCAAGAAGCTCAATGGGACTGTGTCCTCATGCCTACAGTGCAATCTCTTTTAGCTCACCAGTGCCATACACTGAGAGAAAATCCTCTGAAGCATATCATACTGGTCCTACCAAATTACAGTTCAGCCACAAAATGCCAGACAATTCCTCTCTGAACAAGGGAAACAGCTAACCCCAGACATATGTTTCAGCCTTCTTGGGTCTCGTCTTTGAGGTGCAGCAGATCCCTCTAGGCACTGTGAACAAGGAGTCCACGTCTGGATTCCACTCATTACTCTTAGGGTGACCAACCCCAAGAGCAATTTGCATATGTAGAAAGAAAAGTCAGAGATGCTCAACTAGGCTTGCAAGCTAGCAAATATATGCAAGAAGCTAACTAGGACTGTGTCCTCACAACCACAATGCAATCTCTTTTAACTCACCAGTGCCATACAGAGAGAAAATCTTCTGAAGCATATCATACTGGTCCTGCCAAATGACAGTCCAGGCATAAAATGCCAGACAACTCATCTCTGAACAAGGAAAACAGCTATGCCCAGATGTACGTTTCATCCTTCTTGCGTCTCATCTGTGATGTGTAGTAGCTCCTTCTAAGCGCTGTGAGCAAGGTTTCCATGTCTGGAATCCCTTCATCACTCTTAGGGTGACCAACCCAAAGAGCAATTTGCATATATAGAAAGAAAAGTCAGAGATGCTCAAATAGGCTCATGAGCTAGCAAATATATGCAAGAATCTCACTGGGACTATATCCTCACGCCCAGAGCTCAATCCCTTTTAGCTCACCAGTGCCATACACAGAGTGGAAATCCTCTGAAGCATATCATACTAGTCCTGCCAAATGACAATTCTTCTCTGAACAAGGGAAACAGCTAACCCCAGACGTACATTTCTGCCTTCTCAGGTCTCGCTGGTGAGATGCAGCAGATCCATCTAGGCACTGTGAGCAAGGGGTCCAACGTCTGGATTACCCTTATTACTCTTAGGATGACCATACCCAAGAGCAATTTGCATATGTAGAAAGAAAAGCCAGAGATGCTCAACTAGGCTCATGAGCTAGCAAATATATGCAAGAAGCTCACTGGGACTGTGTCCTCATGCCCAGGGTGCAATCTCTTTTAGCTCACCAGTGCCATACACAGAGAGGAAATACTCTGAAGCATATCATACTGGTCCTGTCAAATGACAATTCTTCTCTGAACAAGGGAAACAGCTAACCCCAGACGTACATTTCTGCCTTCTCGGGTCTCGTTGGTGAGGTGCAGCAGATCCGTCTAGGTGCTGTGAGCAAGGGGTCCAACGTCTGGATTCCCCTTATTACTCTTAGGATGACCATCCCCAAGAGCAATTTGCATATGTAGAAAAAAAAGCCAGAGATGCTCAACTAGGCTCATGAGCTAGCAAACATATGCAAGAAGCTCACTGGGACTGTGTCCTCATGCCCAGGGTGCAATCTCTTTTAGCTCACCAGTGCCATACACAGAGAGGAAAACCTCTGAAGCATATCATACTGGTCCTGTTAAATGACAGTCCAGCCATGAAATGCCAGACAATTCCTCTTTGAATAAGGGAAACAGCTAAACCCAGACGTACGTTTCGGCCTTCTTGTGCCCTTGTCGGTGAGGTGCAGCAGATCCCTCTAAGCACTGTGAGCAAGGGGTCCACATCTGGATTACCCTCATTACTCTTAGGATGACCATCCCCAAGAGCAATTTGCATATGTAGAAAGAAAAGTCAGAGATGCTCAACTAGGCCCATGAGCTAGTAAATATATGCAAGAAGCTCAATGGGACTGTGTCCTCATGCCTACAGTGCAATCTCTTTTAGCTCACCAGTGCCATACACTGAGAGAAAATCCTCTGAAGCATATCATACTGGTCCTGCCAAATTACAGTTCAGCCACAAAATGCCAGACAATTCCTCTCTGAACAAGGGAAACAGCTAACCCCAGACATATGTTTCAGCCTTCTTGGGTCTCGTCTTTGAGGTGCAGCAGATCCCTCTAGGCACTGTGAACAAGGAGTCCACGTCTGGATTCCACTCATTACTCTTAGGGTGACCAACCCCAAGAGCAATTTGCATATGTAGAAAGAAAAGTCAGAGATGCTCAACTAGGCTTGCAAGCTAGCAAATATATGCAAGAAGCTAACTAGGACTGTGTCCTCACAACCACAATGCAATCTCTTTTAACTCACCAGTGCCATACAGAGAGAAAATCTTCTGAAGCATATCATACTGGTCCTGCCAAATGACAGTCCAGGCATAAAATGCCAGACAACTCATCTCTGAACAAGGAAAACAGCTATGCCCAGATGTACGTTTCATCCTTCTTGGGTCTCATCTGTGATGTGTAGTAGCTCCTTCTAAGCGCTGTGAGCAAGGTTTCCATGTCTGGAATCCCTTCATCACTCTTAGGGTGACCAACCGAAAGAGCAATTTGCATATATAGAAAGAAAAGTCAGAGATGCTCAAATAGGCTCATGAGCTAGCAAATATATGCAAGAATCTCACTGGGACTATATCCTCACGCCCAGAGCTCAATCCCTTTTAGCTCACCAGTGCCATACACAGAGTGGAAATCCTCTGAAGCATATCATACTAGTCCTGCCAAATGACAATTCTTCTCTGAACAAGGGAAACAGCTAACCCCAGACGTACATTTCTGCCTTCTCAGGTCTCGCTGGTGAGATGCAGCAGATCCATCTAGGCACTGTGAGCAAGGGGTCCAACGTCTGGATTACCCTTATTACTCTTAGGATGACCATACCCAAGAGCAATTTGCATATGTAGAAAGAAAAGCCAGAGATGCTCAACTAGGCTCATGAGCTAGCAAATATATGCAAGAAGCTCACTGGGACTGTGTCCTCATGCCCAGGGTGCAATCTCTTTTAGCTCACCAGTGCCATACACAGAGTAGAAAACCTCTGAAGCATATCATACTGGTCCTGTTAAATGACAGTCCAGCCATGAAATGCCAGACAATTCCTCTTTGAATAAGGGAAACAGCTAAACCCAGACGTACGTTTCGGCCTTCTTGTGCCCTTGTCGGTGATGTGCAGCAGATCCCTCTAAGCACTGTGAGCAAGGGGTCCACATCTGGATTACCCTCGTTACTCTTAGGATGACCATCCCCAAGAGCAATTTGCATATGTAGAAAGAAAAGTCAGAGATGCTCAACTAGGCCCATGAGCTAGCAAATATATGCAAGAAGCTCAATGGGACTGTGTCCTCATGCCCACAGTGCAATCTCTTTTAGCTCACCAGTGCCATACACTGAGAGAAAATCCTCTGAAGCATATGATACTGGTCCTGCCAAATTACAGCTCAGCCACAAAATGCCAGACAATTCCTCTCTGAACAAGGGAAACAGCTAACCCCAGACATATGTTTCAGCCTTCTTGGGTCTCATCTTTGAGGTGCAGCAGATCCCTCTATGTACTGTGAACAAGGAGTCCACGTCTGGATTCCACTCATTACTCTTAGGGTGACCAACCCCAAGAGCAATTTGCATATGTAGAAAGAAAAGTCAGAGATGCTCAACTAGGCTTACAAGCTAGCAAATATATGCAAGAAGCTAACTAGGATTGTGTCCTCACACCCACAGTGCAATCTCTTTTAACTCACCAGTGCCATACAGAGAGAAAATCTTCTGAAGCATATCATACTGGTCCTGCCAAATGACAGTCCAGGCATAAAATGCCAGACAACTCATCTCTGAACAAGGAAAACAGCTATGCCCAGATGTACGTTTCATCCTTCTTGGATCTCATCTGTGATGTGTATTAGCTCCTTCTAAGTGCTGTGAGCAAGGTTTCCATGTCTGGAATCCCCTCATCACTCTTAGGGTGACCAACCCAAAGAGAAATTTGCATATATAGAAAGAAAAGTCAGAGATGCTCAAATAGGCTCATGAGCTAACAAATATATGCAAGAATCTCACTGGGACTATATCCTCACGCCCAGAGTTCAATCCCTTTTAGCTCACCAGTGCCATACACAGAGTGGAAATCCTCTGAAGCATATCATACTAGTCCTGCCAAATGACAATTCTTCTCTGAACAAGGGAAACAGCTAACCACAGACGTACATTTCTGCCTTCTCAGGTCTCGCTGGTGAGATGCAGCAGATCCGTCTAGGCACTGTGAGCAAGGGGTCCAACATCTGGATTCCCCTTATTACTCTTAGGATGACCATCCCCATGAGCAATTTGCATATGTAGACAGAAAAGCCAGAGATGCTCAACTAGGCTCATGAGCTAGCAAATATATGCAAGAAGCTCACTGGGACTGTGTCCTCATGCCCAGGGTGCAATCTCTTTTAGCTCACCAGTGCCATACACAGAGAGGAAAACCTCTGAAGCATATCATACTGGTCCTGTTAAATGACAGTCCAGCCATGAAATGCCAGACAATTCCTCTTTGAATAAGGGAAACAGCTAAACCCAGACGTACTTTTCGGCCTTCTTGTGCCCTTGTTGGTGAGGTGCAGCAGATCCCTCTAAGCACTGTGAGCAAGGGGTCCACATCTGGATTACCCTCATTACTCTTAGGATGACCATCCCCAAGAGAAATTTGCATATGTAGAAAGAAAAGTCAGAGATGCTCAACTAGGCCCATGAGCTAGCAAATATATGCAAAAAGCTCAATGGGACTGTGTCCTCATGCCCACAGTGCAATCTCTTTTAGCTCACCAGTGCCATACACTGAGAGAAAATCCTCTGAAGCATATCATACTGGTCCTGCCAAATTACAGTTCAGCCACAAAATGCCAGACAATTCCTCTCTGAACAATGGAAACAGCTAACCCCAGACGTACGTTTCAGCCTTCTTGGGTCTCGTCTTTGAGGTGCAGCAGATCCCTCTAGGCACTGTGAAAAAGGAGACCACGTCTGGATTCCCCTCATTACTCTTAGGGTGACCAACCCCAAGAGCAATTTGCATATGTAGAAAGAAAAGTCAGAAATGCTCAACTAGGTTTGCAAGCTAGCAAATATATGCAAGAAGCTAACTAGGACTGTGTCCTCACACCCACAGTGCAATCTCTTTTAACTCACCAGTGCCATACAGAGAGAAAATCTTCCGAAGCATATCATACTGGTCCTGCCAAATGACAGTCCAGGCATAAAATGCCAGACAACTCATCTCTGAACAAGGAAAACAGCAATGCCCAGATGTACATTTCATCCTTCTTGGGTCTCATCTGTGATGTGTAGTAGCTCCTTCTAAGCGCTGTGAGCAAGGTTTCCACATCTGGAATCCCCTCATTACTCTTAGGGTGACCAACCCAAAGAGCAATTTGCATATATAGAAAGAAAAGTCAGAGATGCTCAAATAGGCTCATGAGCTAGCAAATATATGCAAGAATCTCACTGGGACTATATCCTCACGCCCAGAGTTCAATCACTTTTAGCTCACCAGTGCCATACACAGAGTGGAAATCCTCTGAAGCATATCATACTAGTCCTGCCAAATGACAATTCTTCTCTGAACAAGGGAAACAGCTAACCCCAGACGTACATTTCTGCCTTCTCGGGTCTCGCTGGTGAGATGCAGCAGATCCGTTTAGGCACTGTGAGCAAGGGGTCCAACGTCTGGATTCCCCTTATTACTCCTAGGATGACCATCTCCAAGAGCAATTTGCATATGTAGAAAGAAAAGTCAGAGATGCTCAACTAGGCTCATGAGCTAGCAAATATATGCAAGAAGCTCACTGGGACTGTGTCCTCACACCCAGGGTGCAATCTCTTTTAGCTCACCAGTGCCATACACAGAGAGGAAATCCTCTGAAGCATATCATACTGGTCCTGTTAAATGACAGTCCAGCCACAAAATGCCAGCCAAATCCTCTCTGAACAAGGGAAACAGCTAACCCCAGACATACATTTCAGCCTTCTGGAGCCTCATCAGTGAGGTGCAGCAGATCCCTCTAGGCACTGTGAACAGGGGTCCACGTCTGGATTATCCTCATTACTCTTAGGGTGACCAACCCCAAGAGCAATTTGCATATGTAGAAAGAAAAGTCAGAGATGCTCAACTAGGCTTACGAGCTAGCAAATATATGCAAGAAGCTAACTGGGACTGTGTCCTCACACCCACAGTGCAATCTCTTTTAACTCACCAGTGCCATACAGAGAGAAAATCTTCTGAAGCATACCATACTGGTCCTGCCAAACGACAGTCCCCACACAAAATGCCAGACAATTCATCTCTGAACAAGGGAAACAGCTATGCCCAGATGTACGTTTCATTCTTCTTGGGTCTCATCTGTGAGTTGTATTAGATCCTTGTAGGCACTGTGAGCATGGGGTCCATGTCTGGAATCCCCTCATTACTCTTAGGGTGACCAACCCCAAGAGCAATTTGCATATATAGAAAGAAAAGTCAGAGATGCTCAACTAGGCTCATGAGCTAGCAAATACATGCAAGATTCTCACTGGAACTGTATCCTCACGTCCAGAGTGCAATCCCTTTTAGCTCACCAGTGCCATACACAGAGTGGAAATCCTCTGAAACGTACGTTTCGGCCTTAATGGGCCTCATCGGTGAGGTGCAGCAGATCCCTCTAGGCATTGTGAGCAAGGGGTCCACGTCTGATTTCCCCTCATTACTCTTAGGGTGACCAACCCCAAGAGCAATTCACATATGTAGAAAGAAAAGCCAGAGATGTTCAGCTAGCAAATATATGCAAGAAGCTCAGTGGGACTGTATCCTCGCACCCAGGGTGCAATATCTTTTAGCTCACCAGTGCCATACACAGAGAGGAAATTCTCTGAAGCATATCATACTGGTCCAACCAAACGACAGTCCAGCCACAAAATGCCAGACAATTCCTATCTGAAAAAGGGAAACAGCTAACCCCAGACGTATGTTTCGGCCTTCTTGAGCCTCATCAGTGAAGTGCAGTAGATCCCGCTAGGCTCTGTGAGCAAGAGATACATGTCTGGATTCCCCTCATTACTCTTAGGGTGACCAACCCCAAAAGCAATTCACATATGTAGAAAGAAAAGTCAAAGATGCTCAACTAGGCTAATGAGCTAGCAAATATATGCAAGAATCTCACTGGAACTGTACCCTCACGCCCAAAGTGCAATCCCTTTTAGCTCACCAATGCCATACACAGAGTGGAAATTCTCTGAAGCATATCATACTGGTCCTGCCAAATGACAATTCCTCTCTGAACAAGGGAAACAGCTAACCACAGACATACGTTTCGACCTTATTTGGGCCTCGTCGGTGATGTGCAGCAGATCCCTCTACACGCTGTGAACAAGGGGTCCATGTCTGGATTCCCCTCATAACTCTTAGGATGACCAACCCCCAAGAGCAATTTGCATATGTTGAAAGAAAAATCAGAGACGCTCAACTAGGCTCATGAGCTAGCAAGTATAGGCAAGAAACTCACTGGGACTGTGTCCTCGCGCCCAGAGTGCAATCTCTTTTAGCTCACCAGTGCCATACACTGAGAGAAAATCCTCTGAATCATATCATACTGGTCCTGCCAAATTACAGATCAGCCACAAAATGCCAGACAATTCCTCTCTGAACAAGGTAAACTGCTAACCCCAGACATACGTTTCAGCCTTCTTGGATCTCATCTTTGAGGTGCAGCAGATCCCTCTAGGCACTGTGAACAAGGGGTCCACGTCTGGATTCCCCTCATTACTCTTAGGGTGACCAACCCCAAGAGCAATTTGCATATGTAGAAAGAAATATCAGAGATGCTCAACTAGGCTTACAAGCTAGCAAATATATGCAAGAAGCTAACTGGGACTGTGTCCTCACACCCACAGTGCAATCTTTTGTAACTCACCAGTGCCATACAGAGAGAAAATCTTCTGAAGCATATCATACTGCTCCTGCCAAATGACAGTCCAGGCACGAAATGCCAGACAATTCATCTCTGAACAAGGGAAAGAGCTATGCCCTGATGTACATTTCGTCCTTCTTGGGTCTCGTCTATGAGGTGTAGTAGATCCTTCTAGGCACTGTGAGCAAGGGGTCCACGTCTGGAATCCCCTCATTACTCTTAGGGTGACCAACCCCAAGAGCAATTTGCATATATAGAAAGAAAAGTCAGAGATGCTCAACTAGGCTCATGAGCTAGCAAATGTATTCAAGAATCTCACTGGAACTGTATCCTCATGCCCAGAGTGCAATCCCTTTTAGCTTACCAGTGCCATACACAGAGTGGAAATCCTCTGAAGCATATCATACTGGCCCTGCCAAATGACAGTCCACCCACAAAATGCCAGACAATTCCTCTCTAAACAAGGGAAACAGCTAACCCCAGACATACGTTTTGGCCTTCTTGAACCTCATCAGTGAGTTGCAGCAGATCCCTCTAGGCACTGTGAGCAAGAGATACACGTCTGGCTTCCCCTCATTACTCTTAGGGTGACCAACCCCATGAGCAATTTGCATATGTAGAAAGAAAGGTCAGAGATGCTCATCTAGGCTCATGAGCTAGCAAATACATGCAAGAAAATCACTGGGACTGAGTTTCGCACTCAGGGTTTAATCTCCTTTAACTCACCAGTGCCATAGTAGAGAGAAAATCCTCTGAAGTATATCATAATGGTTCTGCCAAGTGACAGTCCAGCCACAAAAAGCTAGTTAATTCCTCTCTAAACAAAGAAACCAGCTAACCCCAGAGGTACATTTGTGAGCAAGGGGTCCAGTGCTGGATTCCCCCTATTACACTTGGGATTGTCTAATCCCACAGGTAATTTGCATATGTATATTGAAAGTCAGAGATGCTCAACTAGGAACAAACCTGTTTTGTACATGTTATTGTGTTGAAAGATACCTGCAAAGTGTCTTCCTTTGACATTGAGGTATCAGTACTGGTGCCTTAACCTTTTGAGTGCCAGAAGGGTAAATAATGCAATGCTTTGCAAACCCACTGGAAATCAAAAGGTTAAGCCTCATTCTGCAACAATATGAAAGTATAGTAGTCTGCAAAATGCAGTGCAGTGTGGGATATGTCAGCTATAATTTGAAAGTTATAAAAGTGCTTGTCCTGGACTTTGTGGTAACAGTAGTTGTACCTTAACCCTCATTCTGCAATTGGGAGGAGTACTATCCAAAGTAAACAGAGAAAACTTTGTCTGCCTGAAAGCCTGGACCATGCTTTGTCTATGGCAAGGATTCTCACCCAAGATGCTATGACACTTTGGTGTGCCATGGACACACACACACACTTAGGGTGCCTCTTGTTTTCTAGAATGACTTGTACAAAAATGTGAATACTGAGCTTCAAATGTATGTTTATGGAATTTGTTATGCACAATATGTTTGTTTTTCGTATTCTGTTTGTAAGCCTTGAAAACAACTATAGATTTCTGTATTTGTACCTTTATTACATGATAAACAAAAGACCAATAAGATAATAGGTGTGCCCCGAAAGTCCCAGACAGAGTGTTAGGAGTACCCTACCTAGGCAAGTCCTTCTGTTACACACAATAATTATATATATACCTGACTGCTGTATGATGGACTCCTACCTTGGTAAGTACTTCTGTTACACACAGTAATGATATAGATACACCTGACGGCTGTATGATGGACTCCTACCTAGGTAAGTCCTTCTATTACACAAGTAGGGTTGCCACCTTTTCTTCAAAAAAATACTGGTCATGGCATTCCCTCCATAGACTTATCATTGGACAGAAGCCAATTTTTTACCGCCTGCCTGTAAAATACTGGCTGGGTGGTAACTCTATACACAAGTCAATTATATAGATACTAGTGTAAAAGCCATTGAGGTAACAGCAGTATGCAGAGCAGGACTGGCCTCTTAACCCTTTGAGTTCAAGAGGGGTACGCAACACATTGCAAAGCAGTGTGTTGCACATCCCTCTGGCACTCAAATGGTTAACATTACCCAGACCTGCTCTGCGTACTGCCATTACCTCACTGCTCCACGAGATTGAGATGCAATCATGCGTGGTACAGACTGGCCAAATGTAGACAGTCTCTACTGAGCATGACTGCATCGTGACAAACTTTCTGGCCTTTTATTATATAGGATACCTGACTGCAATACGATGGACCCCTACCTAGGTAAGTCCTTTTGATACACACAATAATTATATTGATAGATCTGACTGCTGTATGATGGACTCCCACCTAGATAAATCCTTCTGTTGAACACAGTAAATAAATAATTAAATAATAATAAAAAAAAAAAAATATATATATATATATATATATATATATATATATATATATATATATATACACACACACATACCTGACTGCTGCATAACACAAAAATGTTCTGAAATTAAATATACACTAGAATTTGTAGAGGGTCCCTATGCTCCTGACTAAAAGTGGCATAAGACTGGGTTTAGTTCTGTAACTACCAGTGAACAGTGGAAAAGGTGGTATCAGACAGTGTATTTGAGCTTCTGTAACTACTAGAGGACAGTGGAACAAAACTTAGGTGTCAGACAAAGAAGGTTTACTTATGAAACTACTAATGTATGGTGATCAAGACTGGGGTGTCAGTCAGTTTATTTGTAATTCTGCAAAACACCGGGCTGGGTTGTCAGACAGTGTATGTGTGTCTCTGTGACTACTAGTAGAACAAGACTGAGGAGGAACTACCAGTGGGCCCTATATGTTCCTCAACGTTTGCAGGACAGGGTCCCAGCATTTTGTGTTATGCCAATGCCTCCTCACTTAGTCTTGCAGCTTGCTGCACTGTATTAAAAAGATGGTGTCAGATGTGACTTCACATCCAGTGCAGCTCAGTCTTCTACTCTACAGCAAAGGAAGGCCATGACTATACATTGCAGGTCAGTTCCACTTCCACTTGCATGGAGTGCCATGTCTTGCTTCATAAAACAGAAATATGATTGAATTTGTAAACTCTGCTTCATAAGATGACATGCCTCAGTTGCAGGAGTTCCCATGCGGGCCTCTGTCATTGTTATATGACTGTTCAGGGTCGCCCTAAGAAATGAACACCACATCACTCCAATGAGCAATTTTCAGTGGGTCAGCCAGCCTATGAGAAACCTTTTGAATAGATTGTTGGTAACAGTTTAGTATAAACAAATACAACTTTAATCTGTAAAAACGTTAGAACAGAGCTTTAGTATATTAATTTATATATATATATATAAAAATTAAAATAAATTAAAATGTTTTTTAATTGATTTTAATATGTATATTTATTTTTTCTTTGCTACATATGGTATACAAGGAGTTAGTGCATTTACATTTGGTAATGAAGAGGATAATATGAGAAGTGATAAAAGGAGACTGACAGAGGAAGCATATTTCTGTTCTCCCCAGAAGAAGGACAGAGAGCTTCTTTGAAACATATTAGATCATCTATTATTGTTTGTACAAATCGGGAAGGGGGGCAAGAGCAGCCAGTGGGACAAAGTGCAGAGCTTCCGTACCTCACCCTCTCCCCGGCCAAAAGACGGGAGAGAGGGTTAGTGCAGCCCGTGGGGCAAGGTGTAGAGCTTCAGTACCCCCTCCCAAAAGGGGAGGGGGTGGAGCAGCCATGGGGCATGGTGCAGAACATCAGTACCCCCTCCCCCTCCCAAATGTCTAAAGACAAGAGGGGGGTGCAGCTGCTCAAGGGGCAAGGTGCAGAGCTTCAGTACCCTGCCCCCTCCCAGGCCAAATGGCTCAGACAGGAGGGGACTGCCATGGGGCAAGGTGCAGAGCTTCAGTATCCCACCCCCTCCCCAGTTTTATAGAAGGGGGGCTGAAAGCAGCCCATGGGGCAAGGTGCAGAGCTTCAGTACCCCTCCCCCTCTCCGGCCAAAAGGTCCACAAACAGAGGGGGGAAGAGGGCAGCCCGTGGGGCAAGGTGTAGAGCTTCAATATCCCACCCCCTCCCCATCCAAAAGACAGGAGAGGGGGATAATGGCAGCCCATGGGGCATGGTGTAGAGCTTCAGTACCCCCTCCCCCTCCCCCTCCCGGGCCAAAAGGCTCAGACAGGAGGGGGGTGCAGCTGCCCAAAGGGAAAGGTGCAGAGCTTCAGTACCCCACGCCCTCCCGGGCCAAAAGGAGCAAGAGCAAGAGCAAGAGCATTTAAGTTTGTATGTGTGTTCATGTGGTTATCATCATTGCCGTGGACGGTGGGTGCACTGTTGAATTTTACCATGGACTCTAGCACCAGATCTTTTTGGAACCTAGCAACGCCCCTGGTATTGTGTACAGTACTAGAGACCCTATATCTACAGACTATAGATATTCGGGAGAGAGTTCAGAGAAGGACTACTAAATTGAAGAATTGTGTACAGGATAACATTATCAAGTAAGACTAAAGGATCAGAACATGATGTATAGCTTGGTGGAGAAAAGAGACAGATAGGATGCGATATAAACATTCAAATACATAAAGAGATTCAGAAAAGTATAGGAGGGAAGTGCATTTCATAGGAGTAGAAATGTTAAGACAAGGGATCCTAGTGAAAAGCTAGACGGTCAGAGGCTTAGCTGTAATGTAAGAAAGTTTTACTTCACTGAGAGGGTGGTAGATAAATGGAACTGCCTACTAGCAGAAGTGGGAAATGTAGATGCTAATATAGTGAGGACATTTAAGCATGCATGAGATAGGAATAAGTCATTCCATAAGATACTACTAGGGATATGCCAGTTTTGTACTGACAGTAACCATATTAACTTGTACAATGCTGGGGGAAGATCTCATTAGGTAGCACTGTCTTTATCAGCACTAGACATGTGCAAATTCATTCGGAGACATTCGGATTTTGTCGAAAATGGGGTCATTCGGAGACATTCGGCCAATCCGAAACTCAAGGGTCATTCGGAAAAAATGATCCGACTCCGAACAGCCCAGGTCCGAAATTTGTCGAAACTTTCGGAAGTTTCGGCAATCGACACATTTCCAAAAGTTTTGACTACTTTTGACCAGGACATTTTGTACTTCCTGTGCGCGCTCAATTACTTCCCCTCCATAATTTTCCCTCCATGTCTCTAGTCCAATTCCATTCTCCGTTTCATGCACTACTTCCCTCTTTTGTCTGTATTCGAATATCCTTCTTCGTTTCATGATGGGGGTTGGACTAATGACACAGTCACACAGACAGACTGCCTGCATTTCCTCATTGGGTTGTTGGAGCTCAGAGAGAGAAGAGATTAGAGAGTGTTGTTGTGTAGGCAGGCAGGTAGCATTAGGCTAGGCATAGGTAGGCAGCCAGCATTAGTTCCAGTTATTGCCACTGCAAGAGCAAGTAATATTTGTTCCTGTGCAAAATATAAAAAAATATTAGGTATTTGTTCGAATACAGGGCCGGCCCTTACATGGGTCCCAGTGGGTCCATGGACCCAGGCGGCACTTTGACAGGGGCGGCAATTTGCCGTCCCATAGCATGTTTATTTTGTGCTCTTCCGCCATTTCTGTGTTGCAGGGTGTCCCATCAGTGTGACTGTGAGCAGCTGGGCAGCCCTATGCTCACTCAGTGGCGATGCCTGCTGGCTGCTTCAGTGACGTGAATTATGTGATAGTGAAACATTATGCCTATTTTGTATTGTTTATCGCCCACCTAAAGTCAAGACTTGAGTAAATAGGTCTACCATCCCAGATTTGCTAGAGAGGTTTTACAAATACAGGAGGGTGCCCCCTGTACAAAATGAGTCTAAACATTTGGGATCCCTAGTATGAGTGCACAACAGTGCATGATGTGTCCTGAACAGGATTGCTGTGAGGTGTCTCCACCCAGAAGGTGCTGGCCGGGCTGAGCTTCAACATTGCGACAAGTGACCAACTAAGAGCACCATGCCGTGCAGCCATAGCATCACCCCCTCCTACTCTCCGGGTCCCGCTGACTGGCAATAACAGGTGAGTCACTAAGAGATCTGAAACCTTTCTGGAAGTCCTTTCACTTGGAAAGGGGCTAGGTATTACTTGGGGGAGTTGCCTCGTGTGTAAATAATTTCTAGGTGGGAGATGAATGTGCATCACTTATGTGTTTCTTAACAGTAGTTACAATACAACTCCCATCATCCCCTGATTATGACTTTGGGAAATGCCCAGCAATTACCATAGAGCCCTGTATTGCTATACTAAGACAATGCTGTGGACCCCTCTTCAGTATAGATGTCAAGCATTTTTTTTTATTTCTCTCCTGTGTTGCAGTTTGTTCACAACAGAATGTCTCAATTTTTCTTTTTAACCCTTTGAATGCCAGAGTGGTATGCAACGTATTGCTTTGCAATGCATTGCGTACCACTCTGGCACTCAAAGGGTTAACACATTACATCTATCACATTACAATCATTGATGTTTATTCTTGATGTAGTATGAAACTCTACAATGTATATACACATAGAGTTATCTGATATGAGGGGAAATCAGGATAGGAAAACGAGAGAGAGGAATTTGGGTACTAAAGAGGGACAGTAGGGTAGGAGGCTGGTACCAGAAAATGAAACCTTAATCTTTACCCATGTACTAACAGAGAATGTGACATGTAGTTTGTCCATATTCGAGTCGACCACTTATGTTGAGTAGGATGTGACAGGCATGGGTTTTCGATGTCGAGCATATGCTAAATTGAATGACAGGCATGAGGTTTCGATGTTCGAACATATGCTAGATTGAAGGACAGGCATGGGGTTTCGATGTTCGAACATACTAAATTGAATGACAGGCATGGGTTTTCGATGTTCTACGTTTGCATTGTGACTGGCATCCCATGCTAGAGTAGAGGCATGCACAGACTTTCAATGTATGACAATGTCCGTTTTTGGGATGGATCTTTTTCTAAATGCACACCCTGTCTGCAAATAATGATAGCAGCGTGCACGGAGGCGCACTGCTATAATTTAACCCATGTTAAATTCGGCCGAATAATTCGGAATGGATCAGAATTTCGTCCGAATCGAATAGGCCCGGTCCGAAATTAGGATCATCCGAATTAGAAAAAAAAAATTTGTCCGAATTCGAATTTTACCGAAAATTTTGCTCGTGCACAAGTCTAATCAGCACTGTATGAGTTACTATAGTTGCATTGCCTTAGGTGGTAGGTTTCTGTAATCTAGCACTGCAGGAATTATTAGGGTTACAGTCTGTAATCATGTTAATGTCTGCATAGCTGACAGAAAACAAAGATCTGCCCTTATAATGTCTTCATATACACAAAGGCTAAAGAACAGCACATCTTCCTCTGTGCCATTGCCAGCACATAGTGAAGAGAAAAATAAAATGTCAGAGTGGTCTAACAATGCTCCAGCTTAAGAAAGTGAGTTACAGCTTCTCAAAGGACCTATGCCCTTCAAGTGCATCATTAGTGATTGAATAGTGTATTCCAGATATACCTATTCAGTTTGGTGGGAAAGAAGCACCTCCTGACAATAAGCCCCACTTACCCGAATCAGGTCTCCCTATTTTAAATACTATCCCTATATACTCCAGCACTCACCTCTCCACAGAAATACTACTAGATATTAAGATACAATCTAAATCTTTGAAAAGGCATACAAATAAAAACAAATAAAACACCATCTACAAAAATTACAGCGGATATATGAAATATTGGATTGTGTCATGGGGGGCTGGTCAGGAAGTGGTGCTGCAGCAGCAATCTTAAATAAATTGGAACCCAGAAAGCAAGAAAACCAGCACACACACAAATTAAAGGGAACACAAATGTGTATATATATATATATATATAT
The DNA here is from genome assembly GCA_037306005.1 of Rhinophrynus dorsalis. Taxonomy (NCBI): domain Eukaryota; kingdom Metazoa; phylum Chordata; class Amphibia; order Anura; family Rhinophrynidae; genus Rhinophrynus; species Rhinophrynus dorsalis. The sequence goes on along the minus strand of CM074723.1, from coordinate 337,236,548 downwards.
ATATATATATATGTATATATATATGCAAGAAACATTAAAAAATAATGCACAACAGCTCTGGGCATGGGGAACTGGACCTCTGGGCACATGGATAAAACTAGCTAAGAAACACAGGAGGGAGGCATAGGAATTCAAGGGGTGCAGCCATCTCAGGAACACAGGAGGGCAGCCGACTCAGGAACTCAGGGGTACAGACGGCTTAGGAACTCAGGGGTACAGATAGCACAGGAACTCAGGGGTACAGCCAGCTCAGGAACTCAGGGGTACAGATAGCACAGGAACTCAGGGGTACAGCCAGCTCAGGAACTCAGGGGTACAGCCGGCTCAGGAACTCAGGGGTACAGCCGGCCCAGGAACTCAGGGTTGCAGCTGGCTCAAGGAACTCAGGGGTGCAACTGGCTCAAAGAACTTAGGGTGCAGCTAGCTCATGGAACTCAGGGTGCAGCTAGCTCATGGAACTCAGGGTGGTCCAAAAGAAACAATAAGAAATTAACTGAAAATCATCTGACTGCTCAGTATAATCTGGCCCAGAAGAAGGGGAGAGACTGAATTAAATATGGAATGGTAATTGCAAGGTAGGGCCATCTGAGAACAGAATCAGATCTCTTTAGGCTGAGTGCAGCAGACTACAACAGCACCAAGGGAAGGTAGTGGCACTATGAGGTACTACACCAGACTGAGGAGAGGACAGAATCATGACAGTACCCCCTCCTCAAGGAGCGACTCCCAGCGCTCAAGCAATGAGAAGAACCAGGAGGAATGGACTTCTCGTTCCACTCAAAGATAGAAAGTGTTAGAAAAAATATGTGTAGCAGAGAAAACCATGAATGGCAGACCAACAAGCTAGGTTTTAAAATGACCTTTACAGAGAAGATGCAGTTTCTCAAATGGCACATGAGTACTACTGGGAATAGACTCCATATACTGTAGTCCTGGGTCAGACAGATACTGGCATGTGTGATCCTCTAGACAGGAACTGAGATACAGTGAAGCAAGAACCAGAGGGACAAGATCTTCAGAAACAAGGGAGGTCTTATCAAAAGGCACAGGTATAACCTCAGTGATAGGTAGTACAAATGTGGTGCATACATCCATTTGGTTTCAGATTCCAGTGATGCATTTGAGATGACTGGTTTGAATTCAGTGTACCACAGCTGTATTCAGAATGCAAGGATAGATAGAACGATACCTTCAGGCAAAGGATAGGTTTCATCATTTGAAGCAACAGGTATACTCTCAGTAGTAGGTAGCATAGATGCGGTGCATAAGTCCAGTATGGTTTCAGACACTAGTGATACATTTTAAATGACTGGCTCGAATTCAGCATAACACATCTGTACAAGGAACGCAAGGACAGATAGAACAGTACCTTCAGGAAAAGAAGAGGTTTCACCATTTGTAGGGACAGGTATACTCTCAGTAGTAGATAGCACAGATGTGGTGCATAAGTCCATTATGATTTCAGACTCCAGCGATACATTTGAAATGACTGGTTCGAATTCAGCATACCACAGCTGTACCAGGAATGCAAGGATAGATAGCACAGTACATTCAGGAAAAGGCGAAGTTTCATCATTTGAGGGAACAGGTATACTCTCAGTAGGTAGCACATTCTTAGCTTGTGCAGGGGTGAGAGTGAATTCTTCTACAGCAAAATCCTCCTCCAATGCTTCTGGTGTGGAAAATTCAGTAGAGGCAGGACTTATCACCAAACATGGCACCATGGGCAATGCCTCTGGAATAGGAAACATACTTGGCATAGACAGAGTAGGCATCACCTTTGACTCTGGCATTGTGGGTGCTGTCTGTAGAGTCTCCTTCACCGCAGGTAGAAAAAGCAAAGAGTCTGAGACCAGTTCCGGAGTTGGACTCCTAGGGGAGTGCAAGTTCACTGCAGCCTTGGAATGAGCAGACTGAGTTTTCAGAGGCCTTTCTGGTGTTTAGACCCTGAAACCGAAGCAAATTAGGTTTTCACAGAAACTGGTATTTAATAGTGATGAGCGAGCACCCCAATGCTCGGATGTTCGGGTGCTCTGACCGAGCACCCCCTGAGGCTCGAGTGCTCGGCCGAACACCCGAGCCCCATTGAAGTCAATGGGAGGACTCGAGCATTACACCAGGCACCCCCTGCTCTGATGAGGGGAGGGTGCCTGGTCCATAGGAAAAGGGCAGAAAAAGATGGAAACACTACAGAAATGGTTCAGGGACAGCATAGGGAGGATGTCTGGATGCACCTTGGACTCCAACATCGCTGCTGGGAACGATCTTTCGCCCGTAGTACGCCATTTTTACAGACTGACCGTAAAACACACAAAAAGGAAAATAAAAACGACTTTAGGCGAAAAATTGTTACCAAACAGTATTTGCTGTATATTTACTTGTATATCATCTGCAAATTCTCCCAAAAATTTCATCGATTTTCTGAAGTGAGGCCATGATTAAGAGGGAAACGTGCGCAGAGGCAAATTATCCCAAAAATTTCCTTGATTTTCAGAACTGAGGCCATGATTAAGAGGGAAACGTGCGCAGAGGCAAATTCTCCCAAAAATTTCCTTGATTTTCAGAACTGAGGCCATGATTAAGAGGGAAACGTGCGCTGAGCTGACCATCTAAAACATTATGGGTGAGGGTCTGCTGCAGAGCTGACCATCCTAAACATTATATGCGAAGGCCCGCTAGTGAGCTGACGCTATAAAACATTATATGAGAGGGCCCGCTAGAGAGCTGACCCAATAAAACATTATATGAGAAGGCCCGCTGGTGAGCTGACCTATATAAAAATTGGCAAACAGGGCCCGCTGGTGAGCTGGCCCTATATAAAAATTATATCACAGGGCCCGCTGGTGAGCTGGCCCTATATAAAAATTATATCCCAGGGCACGCTGGTGAGCTGGCCCTATATAAAAATTATATCCCAGGGCATATGGAAGAGGAGGAGGAGGATGAGAACATTAAGAGTCAACCATATACCCGTTTTTGGGGTGGAAGGGGTGAATGGGAATACAGAGTATTCCCATCATTGTAAATAACATATATAAAGTGAGTTTATGTTCCCCCAGGGCTTTCCTCCAGTGGAGTGGAGAAGTCAGGGGAAATCCAGGCCTTGTTCATTTTTATAAGTGTCAACCTATCAGCATTGTCGGTGGAAAGGCGGATACGCTTATCTGTTATGATGCCACCAGCAGCACTAAATACCCGCTCAGACAGAACGCTGGCGGCAGGGCAGGCCAGCACCTCCAAGGCGTAGAGTGCCAGTTCATACCACGTGTCCAGCTTGGACACCCAGTAGTTGTAAGGCACAGAGGGATCATTGAGGACGCTGACACGGTCTGCTACGTACTCCTTCACCATCTTCCAAAACTTTTCCCTCCTTGTGACACTAGGCTGCGCATCAGGGTGAGGGTGCTGGCGGGGTGTCATGAAGGTGTCCCACGCCTTGGAGAGTGTTGCCCTGCCTTTGTCGGAACTGCTGTGTGCTCCCCTTTTCTCCCCTTCTCGGTTGGCCAAGGTAGCACGTACTCTGCCGCCAGCGTTGTCAGATGGAAAATTTTGGAGCAATTTTTCAACAAGAACCTTCTGGTATTGCACCATTTTGCTTGTCCTCTCCACCGGAGGAATGAGAGATGAGAAATTCTCTTTGTAGCGGGGGTCCAGAAGGGTGAACACCCAGTAATCCGTGTTGTCTAAAATGCGTACAACGCGTGGGTCACGGGAAAGGCAGCCTAACATAAAGTCAGCCATGTGTGCCAGAGTACCAACAGTCAAGATTTCGCTGTCCTCACCAGGAGGCTGACTCTCAATATCCTCATCCTCTTCCTCCTCTTCTGCCCACCCACGCTGAAGAGATGGAACTAAAGTTCCATGGCTACCCTCTGTAGCGGAGGCAACCGTGTCTTCCTCCTCCTCCTCCTCCTCCTCCTCCTCCTCCGCCTCCTCCAATTGTCGCTGAGAAGACGAAGTGAGGGTGCTCTGGCTATCACCTTGTGTAAGCTCTTCCTCCCCCATTTCCACCTCTTCCACATGCAAAGCGTCGGTTTTAATTGTGAGCAGCGAGCGTTTCAGTAGACACAGAAGTGGGATGGTTACACTGATAATAGCGTTATCGCCGCTCACCATCTGTGTCGATTCCTCAAAATTGCGTAAAACCTCGCAGAGGTCTGACATCCATTCCCACTCCTCACTTCTGATTACAGGAAGTTGAACGGAGAGGCGACGACCGTGTAACAGCTGGTACTCCACTACTGCCCTCTGCTGCTCACAAAGCCGGGCCAACATGTGGAAGGTGGAGTTCCAGCGCGTGCTCACGTCACACAGCAGCCGGTGAGCTGGCAATTGTAAGCGCTGCTGCAGCTTCAACAGGCCGGCCGAAGCTGTAGATGACTTACGGAAATGTGCACACACGCGGCGCACCTTGGTCAAGAGATCATGCACATTGGGGTAGGTTTTTAGAAATCGCTGCACCACTAAATTAAATACATGCGCTAGGCATGGTACGTGTGTGAGCTTGCCGAGCTCCAAAGCCGCCACCAAGTTACGCCCATTATCACACACAACCATGCCTGCTTGCAGGTTGAGTGGCGAGACCCACTGCTCGGTCTGGTGACTAATCCCCTGCAACAGCTCTGAGGCCGTGTGCTGTTTGTCCCCAAGGCAGATCAGCTTCAGCACGGCCTGTTGACGCTTCCCCACTGCAGTGCTACACTGCTTCCAGCTACTGGCTGATGGGGGAGTGGCGGTGTGTGTAGAGAATTCGGAGGTGGAAACGGAGGAGGAGGAGCCAATAACGTAGGTGCTGGTGGAAACCCTGATGGAGGTAGGGCCCGCAATCCTCGGCGTGGGTAGCACCCGTGCCATCCCAGGGTCCGAGTCGCTCCCAGCCTCCACGACATTCACCCAGTGTGCCGTCAGGGAAATGTAGCGTCCCTGGCCACAAGCACTTGTCCATGTGTCAGTCGTTAAGTGGACCTTCCCAGTAACTGCGTTGGTCAGGGCACGGGTGATGTTACGGGACACATGGTGGTGTAATGCGGGGATGGCACACCGGGAAAAGTAGTGGCGGCTGGGGACCGCGTACCGAGGGACAGCTGCTGCCATCAGGCTGCGGAAGGACTCAGTGTCCACAAGCCTAAATGGCAGCATTTCGATGGCCAGTAATTTTGAAAGGTGTGAGGTTAGTGCTATGGCCTGTGGGTGGGTGGCTGGGTATTTTCTCTTGCGCTCAAATGCCTGGGGTAACGACATTTGGACGCTGTGCTGGGACAGGGAAGTGGATGTGGTCGCTGATGGTGCTTCAGATGCTACAGGTGCAGGGCGGGAGGTATGCGGGCCTGCGCCTTCGACAGGCGATTGGCCGGCACCGAAAACAGGGGAAGAGGAGGCAGTGGTGTGGCCTGCAGACACAGATGGGCGATCCAGGCGTTCCTCCCACTTACTACGGTGCTTGGATGCCATGTGTCGGATCATGCTGGTGGTGGTGAGGTTTCTAGTGTTCATGCCTCGGCTCATTCTGGTGTGGCACAGGTTGCAAACTACAAATCTTTTGTCGTCTGCACTTTCCTTAAAAAAACGCCATACCGCGGAACACCTACCCCTTGGCAAGGTAGATTTACGCAAGGGGGTGCTCCGTGGAACATTTGCGGGCCGGTTTGGTGCGGTCCGCCTTCTTTCTGTAGCCACACCACTGCCTCTTCCAGCCTGTTGCGGTGCTGCAGATGGCTCACCCTCAGGACTGCTGTCATCGCTCGGCTCTACACCTTCCCAGGTGGGGTCAGTCACCTCATCGTCCACCAAGTCCTCCTCCACTTCCTCACTCTGATCATCCTCCTCAAGTCTTGATCCCACCACATACTCGGTCATTGACAACTGTATAACATTCTCCTCAACAAGGTCTTGAGAAGGAAATAGTGGTTGATTTAATGGCAACTGTGTCTCATCATCATCATCATCATCCACTACTTCCTTTGACCTTAAATGCCGTTCACATCTGTCATCTTCTTGTGATTGGGTAGCCTCTAGAGGTTGTGAATCAGGGCACAAGATGTCATGTTCCTCTGCAAGCGTGCTTGGAGAGAGGGTCAAATGAAGGATTGGTGATGAGACGAGCTCATCACTATATCCCAGTGTGGGATCACTTCTTTGACCAGACCGTGTATGGTGGGAGGAAGGATGATCAGAGTGAGGATTATGTTGACCAGACTCTTGGCTACTGAGAGTGGACTTGGTGGAAGACAGGGTGGTGCTTAACCGACTGGAAGCAGTATCAGCTGTCATCCAACCGACCACCTGTTCGCACTGGTCGGACCTCGAGAGTGATGTCCTGCGACGCCCTGTGAAATCAGACATGAAGCTAGGTATGGTGGATGTCTTTCTTTCTTGTGCTCTGGCACCAGGCACAGTTTCTCCGCGTCCTGACCCGCGCCCTGAACTTTCAGGATCACGTCCACTTCCCCGTCCCTTTTTACCCGCCTTCTTCATCTTACACGATATATATGACTTTAATATATATGAGTTTGAAAACTTAACAGTATTTCTTACTATTCTGCAACTCTGCAGAGTACACAGAATAGGCTGCTAAACGGCGGTGAAACACACTGAATGGAATATGTGACTTTAATATTTGAGTTTGAAAACTTAACAGTATTTCTTATTATTCTGCAACTGTGCAGAGTACACAGAATAGGCTGCTAAACTGCGGTGAAACACACTGAATGGAATATGTGACTTTAATATTTGAGTTTGAAAACTTAACAGTATTTCTTACTATTCTGCAACTCTGCAGAGTACACAGAATAGGCTGTTAAACGGCGTTGAAACACACTGAATGGAATATGTGACTTTAATATTTGAGTTTGAAAACTTAACAGTATTTCTTATAATTCTGGAACTGTACAGAGTACACAGAATAGGCTGTTAAACGGCGGTGAAAGACACTGAATGGAATATGTGACTTTAATATTTGAGTTTGAAAACTTAACAGTATTTCTTATAATTCTGGAACTGTACAGAGTACACAGAATAGGCTGTTAAACGGCGGTGAAAGACACTGAATGGAATATGTGACTTTAATATTTGAGTTTGAAAACTTAACAGTATTTCTTACTATTCTGCAACTCTGCAGAGTACACAGAATAGGCTGTTAAACGGCGTTGAAACACACTGAATGGAATATGTGACTTTAATATTTGAGTTTGAAAACTTAACAGTATTTCTTATAATTCTGGAACTGTACAGAGTACACAGAATAGGCTGTTAAACGGCGGTGAAAGACACTGAATGGAATATGTGACTTTAATATTTGAGTTTGAAAACTTAACAGTATTTCTTATAATTCTGGAACTGTACAGAGTACACAGAATAGGCTGTTAAACGGCGGTGAAAGACACTGAATGGAATATGTGACTTTAATATTTGAGTTTGAAAAATTAACAGTATTTCTTACTATTCTGCAACTCTGCAGAGTACACAGAATAGGCTGTTAAACGGCGTTGAAACACACTGAATGGAATATGTGACTTTAATATTTGAGTTTGAAAACTTAACAGTATTTCTTATAATTCTGGAACTGTACAGAGTACACAGAATAGGCTGTTAAACGGCGGTGAAAGACACTGAATGGAATATGTGACTTTAATATTTGAGTTTGAAAACTTAACAGTATTTCTTATAATTCTGCAACTGTACAGAGTACACAGAATAGGCTGTTAAACGGCGGTGAAAGACACTGAATGGAATATGTGACTTTAATATTTGAGTTTGAAAAATTAACAGTATTTCTTACTATTCTGCAACTCTGCAGAGTACACAGAATAGGCTGTTAAACGGCGTTGAAACACACTGAATGGAATATGTGACTTTAATATTTGAGTTTGAAAACTTAACAGTATTTCTTATAATTCTGGAACTGTACAGAGTACACAGAATAGGCTGTTAAACGGCGGTGAAAGACACTGAATGGAATATGTGACTTTAATATTTGAGTTTGAAAACTTAACAGTATTTCTTATAATTCTGGAACTGTACAGAGTACACAGAATAGGCTGTTAAACGGCGGTGAAAGACACTGAATGGAATATGTGACTTTAATATTTGAGTTTGAAAACTTAACAGTATTTCTTATAATTCTGGAACTGTACAGAGTACACAGAATAGGCTGTTAAACGGCGGTGAAAGACACTGAATGGAATATGTGACTTTAATATTTGAGTTTGAAAAATTAACAGTATTTCTTACTATTCTGCAACTCTGCAGAGTACACAGAATAGGCTGTTAAACGGCGTTGAAACACACTGAATGGAATATGTGACTTTAATATTTGAGTTTGAAAACTTAACAGTATTTCTTATAATTCTGGAACTGTACAGAGTACACAGAATAGGCTGTTAAACGGCGGTGAAAGACACTGAATGGAATATGTGACTTTAATATTTGAGTTTGAAAAATTAACAGTATTTCTTACTATTCTGCAACTCTGCAGAGTACACAGAATAGGCTGTTAAACGGCGTTGAAACACACTGAATGGAATATGTGACTTTAATATTTGAGTTTGAAAACTTAACAGTATTTCTTATAATTCTGGAACTGTACAGAGTACACAGAATAGGCTGTTAAACGGCGGTGAAAGACACTGAATGGAATATGTGACTTTAATATTTGAGTTTGAAAACTTAACAGTATTTCTTATAATTCTGCAACTGTACAGAGTACACAGAATAGGCTGTTAAACGGCGGTGAAAGACACTGAATGGAATATGTGACTTTAATATTTGAGTTTGAAAAATTAACAGTATTTCTTACTATTCTGCAACTCTGCAGAGTACACAGAATAGGCTGTTAAACGGCGTTGAAACACACTGAATGGAATATGTGACTTTAATATTTGAGTTTGAAAACTTAACAGTATTTCTTATAATTCTGGAACTGTACAGAGTACACAGAATAGGCTGTTAAACGGCGGTGAAAGACACTGAATGGAATATGTGACTTTAATATTTGAGTTTGAAAACTTAACAGTATTTCTTATAATTCTGGAACTGTACAGAGTACACAGAATAGGCTGTTAAACGGCGGTGAAAGACACTGAATGGAATATGTGACTTTAATATTTGAGTTTGAAAACTTAACAGTATTTCTTATAATTCTGGAACTGTACAGAGTACACAGAATAGGCTGTTAAACGGCGGTGAAAGACACTGAATGGAATATGTGACTTTAATATTTGAGTTTGAAAAATTAACAGTATTTCTTACTATTCTGCAACTCTGCAGAGTACACAGAATAGGCTGTTAAACGGCGTTGAAACACACTGAATGGAATATGTGACTTTAATATTTGAGTTTGAAAACTTAACAGTATTTCTTATAATTCTGGAACTGTACAGAGTACACAGAATAGGCTGTTAAACGGCGGTGAAAGACACTGAATGGAATATGTGACTTTAATATTTGAGTTTGAAAACTTAACAGTATTTCTTATAATTCTGCAACTGTACAGAGTACACAGAATAGGCTGTTAAACGGCGGTGAAAGACACTGAATGGAATATGTGACTTTGATATTTGAGTTTGAAAAATTAACAGTATTTCTTACTATTCTGCAACTCTGTAGAGTACACAGAATAGGCTGTTAAACGGCGTTGAAGCACACTGAATGGAATATGTGACTTTGATATTTTAGTTTGAAGACTTAACAGTATTTCTTCCTATTCTGCAACTCTGCACAGTACACAGAATGTGCTGCTAAACTGCGGCGAAGCACACTGAATGGAATATGTGACTTTGATATTTGAGTTTGAAGACTTAACAGTATTTCTTCCTATTCTGCAACTCTGCACAGTACACAGAATGTGCTGCTACACTGCGGCGAAGCACACTGAATGGAATATGTGACTTTGATATTTGAGTTTGAAGACTTAACAGTATTTCTTCCTATTCTGCAACTCTGCACAGTACACAGAATGTGCTGCTAAACTGCGGCGAAGCACACTGAATGGAATATGTGACTTTGATATTTTAGTTTGAAGACTTAACAGTATTTCTTCCTATTCTGCAACTCTGCACAGTACACAGAATGTGCTGCTAAACTGCGGCGAAGCACACTGAATGGAATATGTGACTTTGATATTTTAGTTTGAAGACTTAACAGTATTTCTTCCTATTCTGCAACTCTGCACACTACACAGAATGTGCTGCTAAACTGCGGCGAAGCACACTGAATGGAATATGTGACTTTGATATTTTAGTTTGAAGACTTAACAGTATTTCTTCCTATTCTGCAACTCTGCACACTACACAGAATGTGCTGCTAAACTGCGGCGAAGCACACTGAATGGAATATGTGACTTTGATATTTTAGTTTCAAGACTTAACAGTATTTCTTCCTATTCTGCAACTCTGCACACTACACAGAATGTGCTGCTAAACTGCGGCGAAGCACACTGAATGGAATATGTGACTTTGATATTTTAGTTTGAAGACTTAACAGTATTTCTTCCTATTCTGCAACTCTGCACAGTACACAGAATGTGCTGCTAAACTGCGGCGAAGCACACTGAATGGAATATGTGACTTTGATATTTTAGTTTGAAGACTTAACAGTATTTCTTCCTATTCTGCAACTCTGCACAGTACTCAGAATGTGCTGCTAAACTGCGGCGACGCACACTGAATGGAATACGTGACTTTGATATTTTAGTTTGAAGACTTAACAGAATGTGCTCTAATCTGCAACTTTGCACACTAAACAGAATGTGCTCTAATCTGCAACTTTGCACACTAAACAGAATGTGCTCTAATCTGCAACTTTGCACACTAAACAGAATGTGCTCTAATCTGCAACTGTGCACACTAAACAGAATGTGCTCTAATCTGCAACTTTGCACACTAAACAGAATATATATATTTTTTTTTTTTTTTTTTTGTTTTTTTCCCCCCACACCAAATAACCTGCTGCCCCCACACACAGTAGTCCTAAAAAGGACTTTTGGTTCTTTTTTTTTCACAATTTTTGTTTTTTTCCTCCCTACACTGCCTTTCCCTTCCTATCCTCAGCTCTCCCTGGCTCAGACTGAGCCGAACTCGCTGGTCAGGTGCTATACAGCACCTGACCACGGGTTCTGGCCAGCCAATCAGTGTAATGCCAGCAGCCAACATGGCTGCTGGCATTACACCGATGTCAGAGCCTCCCTGCACGTTTATTGGCTGCGCAGCAGCCGCAAAACGTGCGGGGAGGAGACCCGAACATGGCGGGCGAGCACATGCGGTACTCGTACGAGTACCGCCATGTGCCGAGCAGAGCGATGCTCGAGCCGATCCGAGCATCGGCCGAGCATGCTCGCTCAACACTAGTATTTAAGCTATAGGTACTGGAGTAAAAGTTTTGCGCACAAGAGACTGCTGTTCAGGAATACAGTATGAACAGGAAGTGAACTGGTGTTCAACTGGAAATTTTGACTGTGAAGCAGGGAGCACTTCCCCTTTAAATTGAAAGACAGCCTGAAAAGAACGTTTTGCAGTAACATATTTCTTATAGGTCTTTTTACCAAGAGTCTTATTAGAAACACAGTTCTGGGGCCCTTTAGACGATACTGCAGTCTGGAGTCCTATATATTCCTCTGAGTCTGAGGGGTAATCATCCAGTGAGGCTAAATACTGAGCACCATAAAGATCATAGATGCAATCCATTTTGCTGTCCACAGTGCTATATGCAGATTCATCCTCTGATTCCCAATCAGTAAAGTATACAGGTTGCTGGGCATGAGTAGCAGGTTTAGTATCCCAATCAGGAGGATCAACAAGCCAGTCCTCTAAATCGGGGAAAGGAGAACAGGATGTAACATCTATAGTGTGAATATTCTGCAGTTTGAGGTGCTGTGGGGTAGCTTTATTGCCAACATTACTCAGGGCTGAAACAGTAAAATCTGAACCAGAGCAGATATCAGAACGAGCCACAGAAGGGTTAACAAGTACATGGGTGTGGTTCAGTAAATATGCAGATTGGAAATCTACCGAAGCAAGATACGCAGTTTTTTTTTTTTTTTACAAAGGGCTACAATGGAATCAATAAGTTTAATCTTATCCAACAACACATCAACCAAACCAGGTAAGGACAAGAATATACAATTGCTGTTGTCTTGAATAGTTGGTAGCTGAGTTTTCATGTGAGACACATAATGTTTAGCTAAAATGTCTCTTAAAGTAACAGTAACAACATCATTCACCTGAAGCAAAGCAGGGAGTCTACCTAACAGACATTCAATGGTAGAAAAAAGCAAAGTCCAAGCATTACATATATCCTTATAGTTCTCATGCAATTCAGAAACTACCTTAAAGATTATCACGGTGTCCGTGCTACCTTGTTTTTTGTTTTCCTGTCAGTTATCCTGTGGTATGCTCTCATTGGCTGTCCTGTGTTGATCCCGCCCAGTATGGCCTTTATATACTGGGCTCCTGCACCCACTCGGTGCCCTTTCGTGGTGTTCCTGTACCAGTGCTAGTTTACTGCTCAGTGTTTCCCAGTGTACCGACTTGGCCTGCCTGACTACTCTTCAGACTCCAGCTCCTGTGTACCGACCCGGATTGCATGACTACTCTTCAGTGTCTGCTCCTGTGTATCGACTCGGCCTGGCTGACGTTCCTGCTCCTGTGTACCGACCCGGACCGGCTGACGTTCCTGCTCCTGTGTTCTGACCCGGCCTGGCTGACGTTCCTGTTCCTGTGTACCGACCCAGCTCCATTGACGTTCCTGCTTCTTCAGTTATTGTCACCTCGGAGACATTCTTATCCAGCAGACTATCTGGTTGCCTGAGCCTGTTCCTCTACTGCCCCTGCAGGTTGCTAGTGTGTGCCTCCATTACTGCTCTGGCAGTGTGCCTTTGGCCTAGTCCTCCATTACTGCTATACCGGTTGCAAATGTGTGCCTCCGTGATTGCTCCGGTAGTCGCCATTGGCTTGTCCTCTGTTACTGCTCCTGCAGGTTGCCATTGTCTGCCTCCGTTACTGCTCCGGCAGTGAGACTTGGCCTAGTTCTCCGTTACTGCTATACCGGTTGCAAGTGTGTGCCTCCGTAATTGCTCTGGTAGTTACCAGTGGCTTGTCTTCCGCTACTGCTCCTGCAGGTTGCTAGTGTGTGCCTCCGTTACTGCTCCGGCAGTGTGCCTTTGGCCTAGACCTCCGTTACAGCTATACTGGTTGCAAGTGTGGGCCTCTGTGATTGCTCTGGTAGTTGCCATTGGCTTGTCCTCCATTACTGCTCCTGCAGATTGCTAGTGTCTGCCTCCGTTACTGCTCCGGCAGTGAGACTTGGCCTAGTTCTCCGTTACTGCTATACCGGTTGCAAGTGTGTGCCTCCGTAATTGCTCCGGTAGTTACCAGTGGCTTGTCCTCCGCTACTGCTCCTGCAGGTTGCTAGTGTGTGCCTCCGTTACTGCTCCGGCAGTGTGCCTTTGGCCTAGACCTCCGTTACAGCTATACTGGTTGCAAGTGTGGGCCTCCGTGATTGCTCCGGTAGTTGCCATTGGCTTGTCCTCCATTACTGCTCCTGCAGATTGCCAGTGCCTGCCTCCGTTACTGCTCCGGCAGTGCTCTTTACTACATCTGTTGAGCTCTGGCAGTTCACGTTATTCTGCTAGCACTTGGGCGACCTGTAGCTCGGTATAGTGCTATCTCAGTACCTCCACTCATGGGACTGTTTGCAATCATTTATGAACTTTAACTTCTGCAGTACCAGAGTCCTGGGAAACTTACTCCTCTTACCTGACCTGTGTCAGTATATACTGTCTGTACCTTCATTTTATACTGGACTTGTGTGGGCATTGTATAATTAACCTGTCGTGTGTCTGTATTATACTGTCTGTATATTACAGGACCTGTGAAGGTTCTTACTATATTGTGAATTCAATAAAACTGTGTTTTTATCCTAAACCATTGTGTCTGTGAGTCGAACAAACCGTTACAAAGATTAAAGGATTAGGGGCTTTGTAAAGCAACTCCAGAGTGGAGGAGCATATTTTTGGCATACTAGAAACAACATCTTGTAATTTACATACTTGACTATAGCAGGCATTAAGTGTAACACGCTTATGTTGTAAATCAGATTCATTATTATCAAAAGAACAGGACATTGTGTGTATAGGAGTTTTCTTTGGGGGTTCCGTAAGGAATGGCCAGATTATTCTGTCATGGGGCACTGGTCAGTAAGGGCTGCTGACCACAGCAGCAAACATAAATAAATTGGAACCCAGAAAGCAAGAAAACCAGCACACATACAAAATAAAGGGAACACAAGAGTATTATATATATATATATATATATATATATATATATATATATATATATATATATATGCAAGAAACATAAATATAATGCACAACAGAACACTCAATATAACAGAAAAGAGCAGGGCCTCTGGGAATGGGTAACTGGGCCTCTGGGCATGGAGAATTGGCCCTCTGGGTATTGGGAACTGGGCCTCTGGGCACTAGCTCAGAAACACAGGAGGGAGGCATAGAAATGCAAGGGCTGCAGAAAGCTCAGGAACACAGGAGGGCAGCCGACTCAGGAACTCAGGGGCACAGCCGGCTCAAGGAACTCAGGGGTGCAACCGGCTCAAAGAACTTAGAGTGCAGCTAGCTCATGGAACTCAGGGTTCAGCTAGCTCATGGAACTCAGGGTGGCCCAAAAGAAACAATAAGAAATGAAACTCATTGGACTGATTAGTATAATCTGGCCCAGAGGAAGGGGAGAGACTGAACTAAATAAGGAAGACGTGATTGCAAGGTAGGGCCGTCTGGGAACAGAATCAGATCTGTTTAGTGTGAGTGCAGCAGCCTACAACAGCACAAGGGAATGTAGTGGCACTGTGAGGTACTGCACCCGTCTGAGGAGAGGACAGAATCATGACAGATTGAATATTGTATGTCCCACACGTGTTGAAAGGGAGACGTTTTATATAAAACTATAATTGAAATCCATAACGTTTCACTTTTTTGTGGGCATGCAGGGAATGCTGGTTACATGTAAACAAAACAGAGAAAAGACAGAGCAACCCTCTTCTAAGTGTAATAAGGTTAATCCACAACTGAGATCATCACCCCTCTCCCTTCAAAGTGGGTACTCACAAGAATAGAGGCTTTCAGAACCTCAGGATTATCAGAATCAACTGGGTTAAACCCGCAGTCCTGGTCAGGCACCACAAATGTTTTCCTCTCCCACTTCTCTCCTCTTGCCTTTCCTTCTGGTCAGTTGTCTGATGTTATTTTATTCGGCCTAATATCTTAAGGACTGATAGCAAAGTGCTTAAACCATGAGATGTTATTTCATATTAGGATCTATTTATGTCTATGAGTTTGCATTGTGGGTCTAGATTCCTCATTAAGCACTTGACTTTGTATTAATAGGTTTTGGAAATAAATTAATAATAAATAATAAAATATTAATTTATTAGAATAAAATGATAACAGTGCTACATAAAGACATCTATAATAATTGCCCAATCGATTGCATCTTCAGTCTTTAAATTGGTGCCACTTTTACCAGTAAGGCAGTGGGAGAAGTCTTGTTTGTCTTTTGTGTGTTCATACAATTAATCTGTTATATTAATGGCTCATTGAAGATTAATTAGAGTACCTCTTGTTTACAGCAAGTGGGGTCATATCGCATATAATCAAATAATTAATAATTTATTGAAACTTTTGTAGATCTCAGAGTCACTTCATTTTGAAATTTTGAAGGAATGGACATTGTGACAGAACTGTGGTGACTATGGGAGCTTAGCCATAGTTGATTCCAGTACATTGCTGGAGTGCAGAGATAGTGGGGGGGTGGGGCTTTGATTCCACTATACTCCAGGCCTGTGCTAAGGAATGTTAATTGATTCCTGCTGTGCTTCCTTGACCAATCAGAGGCGGTTATTGATGAGCCAGTTAAGAATGTAGGATTTCAATTCCTAATCTGCATTCTTATCCTGATAAGGATGCTGGTGGCTGATTGGTCAAGCATAGAAACACTGTCCCAAGTATTCATTTGCATGCTGATCTAGATAAGAGTCTCTGTAGTGTATATAACCTGTGTGTTTGATTCAATAAAAGAGAGTTCTTCCCTTCATCAAGTCTCGGCTGATGTTTGGGAATAGGAGATTCATTATACTATTGGAGTGTTACTCTGCGGGGAGAAAGGATCTATAAAAGAGGTATCCAGCTTATGATACAAGGCGTCACGTTACAACTGGTGGCAAGCGGCGGGATTCGGCTTATCCCAAGGAACTGAAACTGAGACCAGCATCCAGGGGGAGATATAGCCTCTGGCTTGACCCCGGTCTCAGCAGCGCAGCGAGCAGTGGATGGAGCAACAGCGAATCTGAGACCAGCATCCAGGGGGAGATATAGCCGCTGGCTTGACCCCGGTCTCAGCAGCGCAGCGAGCAGTGGGTGGAGCAACAGCAAAACTGAGACCAGCATCCAGGGGGAGATATAGCCGCTGGCTTGACCCCGGTCTCAGCAGCTCAGCGAGCAGTGGATGGCCAAAGCAACTTGGATATACTGGAACTTGGAGTACTAGTATCCACTGCATTAGGAGGTACCTGGGATCCTGCCTGTGGAACATGGTAAATCTAGGACCAATGGGCGCTGTTAAGCCCAACTGGAGATGAATTGAGAAGCTGGTGGCATTGCGATGGCCGCTTCTGGGGGACAATCCTCTGCGGGATTGGGAGGACAGCATGGACTGCTTTGTGAAGGTGGAAAGTAAGCTACAGGATCAGTATATCGCCCTGTACCAGAAAGCGGAGCAGAAGTATTACAGCATGATCCGCCCCTCTTGTTCTGCTGCGGGCAATGGATACAATGGCCCAGGAGTAGGATGGGAGGCCATCTGTGTCGACCCCAACTTTGGCAGCAAGGAGGAGAGTAGGTTTTGGGAAATCAGGGATGCCCGGGAGGAGATGATGGGGTTCCAGAATATCCCTGAGCTAGCAGAGGAGCTGGAGGACCTGGTGGAGCAAGAGTGGCATCTGGAGCGAGCTTACCAAGGCCTTATCCGGAAAGTTGCGAGGCATACGGGGGAGGGACCACGGGCAGCCCCCCCATATACTATACTACAGGAACATGTGGCCTGGCTGGCCAACCCGCCCTGGGATGGAGGCTCCGACCTTGGAATGGAACAGTCCTTTGAGTCCTGCGACCCGGTGGGGTGGAGAATGAGGAATCTACTGCCCCACCTAGGACCCAATCCGTCGGAAGAGACGGTTGCCCAACTTAAACTGTCGATCGAGCAACAGTACTTTCAAGACATCCAGAGCCCCTGGGTTGCCCCATGCTGGGGGAATGAGACAGTGATACGCACCAGCCCCTTTGTTACCCCGGACCTGAGGAGTGGGAATTCGCTGCTCCTCAGCCCCAAGAATGCCCCTGTACCAGGGGGTGGGACAACCGTCCCCCCTGGTGGACATTTGGCCCCTTCCCCTGTTTTTCCTACTGTTGTGAGTGAGAGAGAGCTCACCAGCAGACCCAAGAAGATGCTCCCTTTGTTAATGGACACTGCCCTGGAGAAGGAGCAATGTGTGCTCTCCAGGGGCATGGTTGATACGACCCTGAGGAATGGGACTGCGGTCTTCCTCAGGGCAGAGAATGGCCCTGCGGTTTGTGGCCTGAAAGAAGAGGACCCCAGCAGACTGAAGGAGAACAGTGCTGCTGGCCCTCTTGTTGATCCTATGGACTGTGAACTGGTGGGTGGGAATGCGTTCCCCACCAGCCCCCCTGTGAACCCTGGCCTGGTGAGTAGGAGTGAGCTCCACAGGGCCTGGGAAACCCCTGTTGCTGTGGATGAGACGCAGGTTCCCACCAGCAGCCCCTGTCCTTCCCCTTTGTTAATGGACACTGCCCTGGAGAAAGAGAAATGTGTGCTCTCCAGGGGCGCAGATGTTATGGCCCTGAGGAATGGGACTGCGGTCTTCCTCAAGGCAGAGAATGGCCTTGGAGTTTGTGGCCTGGAAGAAGAGGACCCCAGCAGACTGAAGGAGAACAGTGCTGCTGGCCCTCTTGTTGACCCTATGGACTGTGAACTGGTGGGTGGGAATGCGTTCCCCACCAGCCCCCCTGTGAACCCTGGCCTGGTGAGTAGGAGCGAGCTCCCCAGGGCCTGGGAAACCCCTGTTGCTGTGGATGAGACGCAGGTCCCCACCAGCAGCCCCTGTCCTTCCCCTTTGTTAATGGACACTGCCCTGGAGAAGGAGCAATGTGTGCTCTCCAGGGGTGCGGATGTTATGGCCCTGAGGAATGGGACTGCAGTCTTCCTCAAGGCAGAGAATGGCCTTGGAGTTTGTTGCCTGGAAGAAGAGGACCCCAGCAGACTGCCACAATGCAGTGCTGCTGCCCCTTGTGCCGTCCCTGTAGACTGTGAACTGGTGGGTGGGAGCGAGACCACCAGCCCCTATGTGACCCCTGACCTGGTGGTTGGGAGCGAGCCCACCAGGCCCTGTAAAACCTTGGCTGTGATGAGTGGGACAACAGTCCTCATCAGCAGTCCCAAGCCTGTTGCCCCTTGTCCTGATACCCCAGCCTTGGTGAGTGGGACCACGGTCCTCACCAGGGATACCCTTGTTGCCCCTGGATCTTTTGACCCCAGCCTGGTGGGTGGGAAGTCATTCCCCACCAGGCCAACTGTTGATCCAGCCCGAGGGAGGGGGACCACCGTGCTCCCTAAGGAAGTTGGGAGTTGCCCCAGTTTTGCCAGCAGCCCACAGTCTGTTTGTCCTGGATTGGTGAGTGGGAGTGCGCTCCTCACCGGTCCTCTGGATGCCCCAACCCTGAGCAAAAGAGTCCCCAGTGTTTCCAGTAGCCCTTTGGATGTTGCCTCAGCCCAGGAGAGTGAGAGCAGCATCCTCTCCTGTTCCCGTGGGGTACTTGCCCAACCAAAAGGGGGAGATGTCCCCAGCGTCCACCAAGGTGACCCCCAGGCCATGGGGAACCCAGAGACACTGTTGCCAAAAGGAGGTCCACCTTGTAGACTGGCTATGGACCCTGAGTCACTGGACCCAGACCCAGGAGGGTCTGACCCCAGCTCTGCGTGGAGCCTGGCCCAGGAGAGGCCTCCCAACCTGGTGATAGCCAGGACCAAGAGGTACATGTTTCCCTGGCCCAGGACCAAGGACCCCAATTTTACTCCTGGCCCCGGACAAGGGGCTCGTTTTTCTTTCCAGACCCCAGGACTGTAAGGGGCTGGCTCGGGACAAGACATTTGGGACAAGTACTGTTGTGGACATGGAACCACAGGCAGAAAACCCCGGACATCCCTAAATTACACCCGACTGGGTCTAATCGGGTATGCCGGACATGGATACAAGGGGGAGATATGTGACAGAACTGTGGTGACTATGGGAGCTTAGCCATAGTTGATTCCAGTACATTGCTGGAGTGCAGAGATAGTGGGGGGGTGGGGCTTTGATTCCACTATACTCCAGGCCTGTGCTAAGGAATGTTAATTGATTCCTGCTGTGCTTCCTTGACCAATCAGAGGCGGTTATTGATGAGCCAGTTAAGAATGTAGGATTTCAATTCCTAATCTGCATTCTTATCCTGATAAGGATGCTGGTGGCTGATTGGTCAAGCATAGAAACACTGTCCCAAGTATTCATTTGCATGCTGATCTAGATAAGAGTCTCTGTAGTGTATATAACCTGTGTGTTTGATTCAATAAAAGAGAGTTCTTCCCTTCATCAAGTCTCGGCTGATGTTTGGGAATAGGAGATTCGTTATACTATTGGAGTGTTACTCTGCGGGGAGAAAGGATCTATAAAAGAGGTATCCAGCTTATGATACAAGGCGTCACGTTACAGACATATCTAGCATTCCAGGGGGGAGAGACACTAAAGAGTGGCAAAGAGGTGATAAAGTAGAGCTGGCTTCTTCAGTGATATGTTATTCTATATAGCCAATACACTAAGATTTCTTCAACTTTGTAGAAAAGTGATATCACTGAAGAAATCATCTCCACGTTATCACCTCTTTATCATGCCTTAATGTATAACTCCCCATCCCAGAGTTAATACTCGGGTCTTCATTGTATTGATTTGTAATGTGCTGGAGACCTCTCAAGGACCCAGTGGGCTAAATATGGCCATAATAGTGTCACAGAGTGCTAAAAAAAGAAAAAAACAAAACCCTACCAGCCTGGCACTGACTGTGAAGGGTGTTCTCCACCTGTAAGTTGATCTGACACATCACATGCCTGCTGTCTCCTGCTGCTGCTGCCAGTCCATGGAAAAGATACTCCAATGAACTATACATTCATTCGCTAGAGTATACCCCAACTAATTGCTGGGCTGGCCCTGGGCACTTACACCTACTGCTGTGTTACAGCAGTAAGAGGGAGATGAAATGAGGCAGCGGCCTTCCAGCGCAAACATTCGACTGGCCCAGGGACAATTCAAGTATTCAATTATTAAAGGGACTCTGTAACCTAGAAACAGCTTTTGGTTAATTTGAAGGAACTTTCGAAATCACATTCATTTGTATTAGCTACTTTTTTATTTAGAAAACTAATTTTGAGTTATTTAGGTTGATAGATCATGCTAATTAACCCCTTAAGGACTGTCTGCTCCCACACGCGGCCAGCAGTTGAGGACCACGGACCTTTTTTCCACTTTTCTCTGTCCTGGTTCAGGGCTCCCTGAACAGTGCACAGTTACGCGCGGGGGGGGGGGGTTGGGGCTGAAATCCATGACGGTCCTGGTACATCATGGGTCCTTATGGCTCGCTAACCCATAATGTACCAGGACCGTCATGGGTCTTTAAGGGGTTAAGTCATGCCATGCATTCAATTCCTCTCTTAGTCCTGCATTACTTTCCTTCTCACTGACACTTTACCGTTTAAGTGCTAGCAGAGGTAAAAAAAAAAAATGCTTTGTAGATCAGTGTCAGTGAGTGTGGGGTAGTATAGTGTTTAAACAATAAGTGCCTAAATGGCATGTCTTAATTAGCATAAATAGTTTTCCTACTTAACCCCTTGATTGCCAGAGGGGTATGCAGTGCACTCAAAGGGTTAAAAATGGCTAGTACAACATATAGTTGATTTTGAAATCTAACTTAAAATAATTAATGTTGTTTTTTTAAGAGATTTAAACTAAGTATTTCTTAACATTTAGACTAGTGAAAATGTAGACAGTGTTTAATGAAGGTTATAAATATTCAAACATTGTTTAGGGGGCAGGCTACTTTAAGAGAGCTAAAAGAAAAATGGTTTGAAAAAAAGAGAAAGCAAAAGCAAAAAAATTAAGAGAACGAAAAAGTTCCCCATACTCCTTTATTTTTGTTCACAAAGATTTCCAGTGCAATTAAAAAAACCACATTTGTTTGATTTATTGAAATATATTACTGGCTCTAGCTATTTTGTTTTAAAATCAGATTGCCATAATACTTCTAAAGTGTCCTTTGTCTTTCATAATTCAGTATGAATACTGTGAGCATTATGAAATCATAATGTCTTCCTTATTCACACTTGTAGGGAAATGAAGGGCTCAATTACTTTATTCAGAATGAATCACAGGGTGATTGCTCTAGGGGGATTCTTTCCGTTAGGTCTCTTTCTTGACAAACCACAACTGGTTTATATCCAGTAACAGCAGGGAGAAGCCTCTCCCATGTTTTCATTCCCACCTACCTTAGAATGATGGGAATATTTCCCTTGGCTCTAGAAATCAAGTCTTTCCACCATTAAAACATCAACTTAATTTGAGATTTCTAATAACATGAGCAGATTCTGAGTAACATTTTAAGCTATAAATAGATGTAGAAAATACACTGTGTACATATTCTGATATTGTAGCAATACATGCAATTTTATCTCATATAAACGAATATCCCATAAATGACCCATAATTATGGGTCAAACCAGCTGTACCTTAGAGGACAAATAAAACATACCCTTGATTTTAATGTAACTTTTATCCCATTGAATGCTAGCGAGATGCTTTGGATACCTCTTTAGTATTCAAAGGGTTAAAAGATCAATTTAAAGTGGAACTAACACCACTAAGAAACTTTGTTTGTAATAATTCCCTATCTGGTGACTAGCTGCTTAGTAGAGCTAGTCACCAGAATTATTACCTATTTATGGAGAAATATGCAGTCATCCTTGGCTGACAGGCAGGACGGAGCACAGACATCTTGCCCTAGTGACGTCCGCGCACCTGCGCTGTCAGTCCCAGATGGCTGTAGGAGGCGTTGCTAGGAGCCATTCCGCTCCAGAAGGGACTGACAGCGCAGGCGCGCGGACGTCACTAGGGCAAGATGTCTGCGCTCCGTCCTGCCTGTCACCCGAGGATGACTGCATATTCTATATAATAATTCGCTAAGTTGTGTGTAACGCCCGACATGCGCAGTAGACACTGCTGCGAGTGTGGCAGTCATGCGCAGTACAGACTGCCCGCGCCGCGGCTGATACAGAGCTGGGCGCTCTGAAGGAGCGTTCGGCTCTGTATCAGCAGTGATGCGGGCAGTCTCTGCTGCGCGTGACTGCCCCGCGACCGGCTGCCAGAGGCACTGTGGCCCGTGTAACGGGCTGTTCAACTAGTTTCTCCATAAAGAGGTAATAATTCTGGTGACTAGCGCTACTAAGCAGCCAATATAAAAAATAAGAAGGTACTTTATTGTACTAAAAAAAAGCACATACATAATACGAATAATAAACATAATAACTATATGATAACGCTATGTGCCCTAGGCAAAGGTCATCTAACACTGCTTCATTCAAAACTCTAAACGGAACCTTGTTGGAAAGCAATTTGCTTTTTTTTCACTCCTGATGAAAGAGCTTGTGAGCTCTGAAATGCGTTGAGTAACTTTATTTTTATGTTTTTTAACCCCTTAAGGACCGGCTGCGCATGCGCGCGGCGGTCATTTAAGGACCACGGAGCATTTTTTTTATTATTGAATCCGAGTCCGGATTCCCCGAATGGCGTGCAGCCGCGGAGGGGAGCCTGGAATTTCATGACGGTCCTGGTATGTCATTGGTTCTTAAAGCAAATTCAGCCATGACATACCAGGACCGTCAAAGGTCCTTAAGAGGTTAAATACATTTTAGAGTTGAGAATTTGGAGCAATCTAGATGCACCTTCAGATAGTCATGTCAAAAATGCATCTCTGAGGCTGCATGCTACCCTCTTCCTAACAAACTGTGACCCCTAGCAGGATTTCTAATTTTATTCACAGTGTGATCCCATACCTCCCAACATTTCAAATTGCCAAAGAGGGACACTTGTGTTTTAGGGGGTGTTGCTGGGGGCGTGACTGGTGGGCGGGGCATTACCGAGAATTTTTAAGCTATTTCATGACCTGTTGACAGCTCCTTGTATAACCTAATAAATGACTTATAACAAGACCAAAGTATTTTATTTATACAAACTAATTTATAAACACATATACAGATATTTAAACAAACAATAATGTGAGTTTTATTGTTGTAGAGCAAGATGATACATTTATATACACACCACACAATCTGATTTCCTAAAAGAGGGACATCAAGGTGGGAAAGAGAGACAGAGGGATTTGGGTCTAAAAGAGGGACTGTCCCTCCTAAAGAGGGACACTTGGGAGGTATGTGGACCTTCTGGTCCAAATTCTGATTTAGATCTGTCTGGTTAGCTGTCACGGTCTAAAGCTGTGGTACTAATCCATTGACAATCCAACTGGTGGTTGACTGCGGATGTCTGGAGTTGCAGTCTCCAACACCTTGAGAGCCAAAAGTTGTTTACTTCCATTCTAGAAGTCAACTAGGGGCTCATAATCAGAACAGCCAGAATAGAGCATCAAATAATTTTCACTTTATGATTCTCTCCAGAGCTCCCTAACAAAATAATTGCACGATCGGAAGTCATTGTTGTGGACCTCCTTAGAAGGAATTACTGAGGATGCTGTGCTGCCTTCTTAGGGAACATTGTTGAGTATGTGGCCCTCAACTATATTTGAGCTTGTCATGCATCCCTTTAGGGGAAAATTAAAAATACACAACTTCCCTTCGATTAAAATGGAGGCTTTTAACACCTTGATTGCTAGAGAAGCCTTCAATGTATTGCAAATCAATATATTTGGGACCTCTCTAGCAATCAAAAGGTCAAATACCTAATTTAACTCAATGGTACATTTTATGTTTCGCCCTATGGTGAGGGTAGTTTGCCCCAGAATTGCACCTCTGTAGCCTGGTGAATCAAATCCAAAATGCATAAACAGCATTATCGTCTCTATAAAACTTTGTCTTATTTGCATTGAACATTCTATTATTCCGAATCCTATCTGGTGACATGCCTCTGAAAAATTAGTACAGCAAAGGAAAACAGTGTGACCTTTTCATGTAATATTACCTGCTTGCTTTAATCTATGGCTATGAGTGCAAAGCCAATTTGCAGTATCTTGTAATTTCTCTGTGCCTTGGATTGTAATGAAGAGACTATCATTCACTGTGTAATTTCTTTCTGTTAGATTACATCTACAAAATCTGCTATTCCAGTGGCTTGAGGGCTAAACTGTGTACCCTGGAACACAGTCACATTGAAATGATTAGGCATTCTAGACTATCAATAAACTTGTGTGCCATTATTCTGATATAGACATCTTTTGGACACACTACATATTGCAAGAATATTTTATCACTTATTATGAATGTAAATACATCTACAACACCTACAAACTGTGATTCACCCTTGTTTGTATTGCTCATCTAACACAGAATTAATTATCATTGTATAATGTGCAGTGTTGGAAGGCAGTTCTGGAGGTGTTCAAAGCATGTTAACCCTTATGGAGTAGAACTCCAGATGAAAGGATACTATTAGATCTAAACAGTGAGGCTTGTGTACTAGAAAGAACAGGAGCAATTTTAGCCCACACCAACTCTAATTTAATTGACAAATAAAAATGCCCATTGATTTCAATGGGGATTTTAACCCTTGATTACTAGGGAGGTCTCCAATGAATTGCAAAGCAATGCTTTGGAGACCTCTCTAGCATTTAAATAGTTGAAAGTCCCACTGGATATTTTAACTTTTGAATTTTAACTAAAGTTATAAATAAATATATATATATATATATATATATATATATATATATATATATATATAGGATGTAGAAAAACCGCACTCACAGGTCTTTTGAAGGTGAAAACATGTGCTGATTTATTGGAATCAACGTTTCGGCCTTATCTTAGGCCTTTCTCATCTTAAGATATATATATTATTATAATAAATCTATATCCTTGAGTGCTTCATCATGTTTCATTTGTAGATGTTCCAGCCACTTGACAGCACCCAGGCAGTCTACTCTACAAGTGCAAGTGCTTCCACCCTACATAACTTATATATATATATATATATATATATATATATACACACAAAGGTATTGTAGTTTGAAAGCACTCACTCCTGGTATAGCCTTTTGCCTAGGTGCACAATCCCCAAAATGGAAAATGTAGAAAGAATGATGCAGGGCAGCACCTGTGGGGCTTTTTAAAAGCTACTTTATCGTTACAATCGGCAAAACAGCTGTTTTGCCGATTGTAACAATAAAGTAGCTTTTAAAAAGTCCCACTGGTGCTGCCCTTCATCATTATATCTATATATATATATATATATATATATATATATATATATCTAGAGAGAGAGAGAGAGAGAGAGAGAGTATATACTCAGCCTGGGCTGCAGTGAAGAAATGACACACTCTAGATTCAAATTGAAAGTAGATATATTTAATCAAACATTCAGTTCCATATGCCCAAACGCCCTTCATCAGGGGGTTGCCGTTTCTTCACTGCAGCCCAGGCTGAGTATACTGTATGTATTTCTATGGGACGTGCACCTTATCTATAACTGCACTTGTTTTAATACTGGTGTGCCATTGTTTATAGCCACTGCTACACATATATATATATATATATATATATATATATATATATATATATATCTTCCAAAGTTCCACAGATGCTCTTTGATGTATTTGATGTCTATATGTGTGAGTCAGATAACATGCTCTTAGAATCCAGTCCTAGTTTTACATTGTTATCTTCTGGTCTGTTGCTGCAACTATGGCATTAAAAACAAAGATCAATAGAAAGATCCTTCTTAATCTCAAACACACAAATGACCAGTGTTGATCTAGCACCAAATTAATGCTTACAAATTCACTTGTTTTGTTCACTTTCAAGCTTTTTTAGTTTGTTATAATATTTAAGTTTCTTTTTTCACTATATAACATTAAACTAGAGATGAATAAACATGTTGCCACAAAAGAGAAACATGTAGAAAATGGCACTTTCTGCCATCTGTGAAAATGTCCATGAGAAGTACAATTTATACAATTTTGTTGCAGAACTATAAACAATGAATGATAGTATTTCATTCCCTCCCACTATGCTAAGTCTATAAAAAGAAGTGTCATTTTACCACATTGTCAGTCTGTCCTGGAAGTGAAATCTGCTAAAATTTTGAACTAGGTAGACAGGCAAAGACTATAGGGGAGTATACATGGTGGGCTGATAGCCACATAGCTCCTGTTTTTTTCAGACAGGTGGGATGAAGACACACAAATACAGATGAGAATCAGACAAGAGAGTGTAAACCAGCAAGCAGCAGCATATGCTGTGGAGTGTATTCATTATTGCATGACTTTATTTTCATAAGATCTTTAATAACATTTTAGGATGGCTATAGATAGATCCATAGTCATATGGC
Source organism: Rhinophrynus dorsalis (assembly GCA_037306005.1). Classification (NCBI taxonomy): domain Eukaryota; kingdom Metazoa; phylum Chordata; class Amphibia; order Anura; family Rhinophrynidae; genus Rhinophrynus; species Rhinophrynus dorsalis. The sequence goes on along the minus strand of CM074723.1, from coordinate 337,209,839 downwards.
GTTTGTGCTCATTGGTTCTTGGACAGTAACCGTTTTCCTTTTACACTGACTATGATTGAATCACATGGAATTCCATGAAATGATTAAAGGGATAGTAATACTTCATTTTATCTTTATTTTATTTTGTAGGCATTAAAAAAACATGAAGAACGATATAAGTCTTATCTCTCAAACCTTTATGGTTTAAGAGATATTCACAAGCAAAGTATCCCCCCCCCCCGTTCAGCCAGATCAGAAGGGAGGTGCCCAGGTATACTGCAGAGAGGGACAATCTTCAATTAAGATAAGGGGAAAAAACTGAAAAACTTGTCAAGGGGGGAAGGGCTTTCATTGTTTTCATACAAAGAAGAGTGTCCCCTGCTGTTATCTGTCTGGTCTTACAACCAGATTCACATCTGAGAAGAGATGGCTTACACTAGGAAAAAGCGGCGGGAGGGGGAAAGTTTGCTTGTTTATATCTCTTAAACCATAAAGGTTTGAGAGATAAGACTTATATCGTTCTTCATGTTTTTTTAATGCCTACAAAATAAAATAAAGATAAAATGAAGTATTACTATCCCTTTAAGTCTTGAGAATTAAACAGCCTGTGGATGAAGATTAAAGCTTTTTTCGCTGCATTCTTTCTCACTATTAATGTAATTCTAGTATAGATTCCTTTTACAATTCCCACTATACTTGTATTTTCATAGACTTTAAAGTAAGTGTTTTTTTGTCCTCGTGAGGGTTTCTTGTCACTGTAAGTCAGCATAACAGTTTTTAATTTCTAAGAGGGAGAGTTGGTAAATAAAGATCTGAAATCTAAGTAAAAGAATACTGTTGTTGTCAGGAGGTCTAAAGGGACCATCAACTGTACTGAACTCACTCACAACATTGTTTGGTACCAGTGGAGATTTGCAAAGCTTGTCATACCTTCACCAACCGAGAAACATAAAAGAATATTCATGAATGTTTGTTCCTGTATTTTTTTCAGAAATGGGACACTGTTGCCAAAGCAGAAGAATGTGATTCATTTTGTATGATTATTTCTTGAAAAAGATACAAACTTATGTTAGAACATTTTTAGAAATGATCCTGTTATGACGAATAGTTAAATTAATTTGTCACTGACATGGATTCTACTACGTGATTAACCCCATGCTGACAATGGACACACATGTATGTCCCGCAGAAACTGTCACTTAGTGACAGAGGATGTACATGTACGTCCAGGAAGTAATTCGGCAGAATGCCGAAAAAAAAACCCCTTTCATTAAGTGCCGGCCGTGGGCGCGAGCGGCCGGTCACTAAGGGGTTAAAAAAACACAAAAGCACATAGTAACATACTAAGGAAGCCAAAGAGGTGTACTGGAAAACTCTTTAGTATCCAGTAGGTTAAAAGCCCCATTATGTCAATATATATTTTCATTTATCCCCTATGATGCAGATGGTTTGCCCAAAAATTGCACCTTTTTACCTTGTTGAATACTATCCATGATATTTGTGTAAGCAAGTGTCAGCTTAAGGAAAATTATATACAATAACAAAATTTCTTAATTTTTAGAAAACTGCACTTTTTTAGTGTTCACGTACTACTCTTTAGTTAGACTTCCAAATGCTTTTTTTTATTTAAAGGGATAGTAATACTTGAAAATAAGTTTATTTTATATTGTAGCCCTTAAAAAACATGAAAAATGATATAAGTCTTATCTCCCAATCCTGTATGGTTTGGGAGATATTCAGAAGTAAAGTTTCCCCTGGAGTGACGTCATTGCTCCACCCTTCAGATCTGGAATCTGGTCCCGGGACCGGCTGTGCCTCTCCAGAAGTGCTGAGATCACCATCTTTAAAAAGAATTTCTTAATTGGAATGGTCTACAAAGTGTTCCATTTGTAGATAGTTCCAATTAAGTAGTTCTTCTCAAAGATCGTGATCTCGGCACTGCTAAAGAGCTGCCGGTTGCTCTGTGAACCGAATTCCAAATCTGTCCACTAGATGGCAGACTTGGCTGAAACAGCCAGGAAAAGAGAATTTTTCTATATTTTACATGTGAATATCTCCCAAACCAAAAATCATTTTTCATGTTTTTTAAGGGCTACAATATAAAATACAATTATTTTCAAGTATTACTATCCCTTTAAGAAGGATCCTGACAGCCACATCTCATTTAATTAAAGGAGTTGCAGGTTATGGCTCATTTTATGCAATACTCATACTCTCAGGACTGGGTTAGGGTACTTTGTCTTTTACTAGTGCCGGAGATGTATGTTTGAAGCCTCTTTAAAATGAGGATGGATATATTGTATTAAACATTTTTTTTTACATTCTGAAAGGTAAGCTGCCACTCCACCGGAGCAAACATCAGAAAAATATGGTCAAGTTATCATGAGTACTGATCTACTATAACAGTCTTAAGAATCTAAGTGATTCCTACCTCAAGGTACCCAATACCATACCCTATGATGGTGCACTTGTTGTGAGTGGTGTAATGATATTCTTCAGGTTTCTACAGTGATGCCTATTCCATTCTAGTAGATATAATCCAGTGTTACAGGACTCAAGCCAAAATAATTTTACTCCTTAGGCTGAATATGATCAGAAATCCATTATAACATATGAAAGCAAGAGAGAGAGGGATCAACAAAGAGAGCAAGACAGATGGAAAGGGAGGAGGTAAGAAATAATGACAAATGGGAGAACATAATAAAGAGCAATAGTGAGAGTTAGATAGAGATAGCAAGAAATAAAGAGAGAAAGCAAGGTATTTTAAGTTTTGATCTGTGAATATTGTAATAGGATATGTAGCTCTCTCCAGCAGGTGCCACCATTCCTCAAAGGAGGCTCTGATGCCCAAAAGCTCATGATCTCTGACATTGTATATCAAATGAACTGAAGATATCTAATTGAAAGCTGTTTCCAGACTGCTCAGTGGAATGATAGGAACATGACTTTGTAGTAAGGGTTATAATAGGAAGAATGATATAGAAAAAGCAACTGATCAATTTACTGCAGAAACTGGCAAAGTCAATGAATCATTGTACTGACTTACACTCAGTAGGGACAGGCAGATGTAATACTGATTATGTGGGCCCATACTGATACTATAAGTCTTAGGACGAATCACACGAATTCTATAGCTGTGTCCTCAAAGACACAGTGCTCTAGCTTGGCATAAAGGAGGCATTCTTGGAAACTAGAGAACATCTTCTTTACATGGCTGTGGTGCTTTTCTAGTTAAGAGAAGATCAAGATGTTGTCCAAGAAGACCACCATGTATACATCTAATAAGTCTCTGAATATACATTTTATGAAATGTTAGAACATAGAAGTAACGCGTTACATAGCATAAATAATCAAAAGGAAAGTCTGCACATGAGATCCTGACCTGTGGCTTACTATAAATAATAAACAGTGATTTTTAGTTGTATATTTTTGGCCAAAAGCAGAATAAGCTTGCCTTCCCCGTCAAGGCACCCCAAAGAGTTTGGCTTCTCCTCTCTTGGTTGGTAGCTGCCTGTCTATTCATGTAATACCTGGATTAGGGAAGGTATAAATACCACCCTTATTTCCCTAAAAAGATTTTTGTTCACAGTAGGGATAAGGTGGTATCACTGCATTTTAATTGCATTATACTAAACACATGTTCACAGATTTGAGGTAGATAGGAAGTTGCCTAAATTTGGGGTGCCTTGATTGACAGGCAAGCTTATTGTTCTTTTGACCAAAATATATACCTAACCCCCACTTTTTATTATTTATAGTAAGTCACAGGTTATTTATTTGCAAAGGTCAGGATCTGATGCACAGTCTTTTGTTTTGTTTATATTGTATATGTAGCCAAGATATAGTTCTTGCTGCTTTCCTGACTACACAGATATGTAATTATTTGAATACTAAATTAATAAATGCTATTTTGAGCTGGACAGGAACATATGTATTTTATATTTTTTGTATACATGAATGTCATCACTATACTGAATGGCATTGCCAAATATTCATAATGTCCATAACAAGCCTGGAAAGCCATTTTCCAATTTGTCCCTCTTTCTTATTCTTACCATGCTGCAGGCACCGCAAAGATACAGTTTAATATATATCTTAGTGACCTTCAGTCTTTACTAAGGTTTTTTCCAGCTCACAGTAATAAATGCATGGACAAAGAGTATGGCCTTTTTTGGTACAAATAACATTTCTGGAGGAGGAAGGACAAATGAACCCACTCTTCAATTCTCCAATGGATAATATTTCAAATAATTACAGCTCAGATACTGAGATGGTATAGATGTGTCTGTAAAGATTCTGGACCAAGGCAACAACTAAAAGAGGCAATCTTAGAGACACAGTAATTATGGTTTTATGGTTACCAGACAGTGTACAAGGCTGGGGGGGGTCAGTATGTGTGGTTCTAAGGCTACCATGAGACAAGATGGGCGGGTCAGTATGTGTGGTTCTGTGGCTACCATGGGACAAGGCTGAAGGTTTAGGTTGTGTTATTCTATGACTACTGTGGGATAAGAATGGGGAGGTCAGTTTGTGTGATTTTATGACTACCACTGAAGTGGGACAAGCTGGGGTCAGTATTTGTGCAGCAGAAAAAGTAGAAAAATTGCACTTCTTTGCTGGACTTCCCATGGACGAAGAAAAGTGCTATTCTTCTCAATTTTCTCTTTTTAGTTGAGAGTTTAATCCCATCCATACTGATAAAGTTACAAAATCAGTTCAGCAGGCAAAAGGGTGAAGCGAAGATCACTTTCAGAGAGAATCAATCAATCATAGGTGTCACAGTAGTCAGGCAAAGAAAGACAGACACAGTAGTAAAATATAACCACCTTTATTAGAATATACAGTGATAATAATATATAAGATACAGTGATTATAATATCCCACACAACCCCAGACCACCGAATGATAGGGCCCAAGCTCCTACCCAGAGCTGCACATTGTGTTAGGCACTTCACTACTGCGAGGTACCGGAGACTAAAGGCAACAGGGAGCAAGAGTCGGACAGAGTAGATGGACACAGAGGTTAATGGTCAGGCAGGCTAGGAGCGAGATAGGAGTCAGAGCCGGAGGACAGACAAACCAGGGACTACACGGAGCAAGTGAATCAGCCAGAGCCACAGGTCAGAACTGATGTGGGTAGTCAGACAAGCCGGGGTTAACACAAAGCGAGTTAGTCAGCCAGAGCCACAGGGCAGAACCAATGTGGGTAGTCAGACAAGCGTGGTCATACAAGGAGTGAGTATGTCAGCCAGAGCCATAGGTCAGAACCGATGTGGGGAGTCAGACAATCCAGGGTCATACTCGGAGCGAGTAAGTCAGCCAGAGCCACAGGTCAGAACTGATGTGGGTAGTCAGACAAGCCGGGGTGATACACAGAGCGGATTCACAGATAAGCACAGGTCACAACGGAACACAAGAGTAACTAACAGGAACACCACATAAGCACAATGACTCATAGACCCAAGGAGGATTATAAAGGAGCAGAAGGAGGAGGGACCCAATTAGGCCACCCAGAATAGGCCCATAAACAGGCATCCATGCTAGTGCCTGTTACCTGATGTCAGAATGAGGAAGTGGTTGGAGGCCATGCCGGCAGGCGGCCATACAGAGGTAGGAAGCACAGGAGCGCTAGGCTGCCTAGGGATACTGTGATAATAGGATTTTCAACCAGGCTAGTCCAGAGACAACAGTGGTGACACTAAAATATCAAGACAGAGATGCTTCCAATGAACTTCTGGTGTAGAAAGAAGCAAAGGCTCAGATTTGTGAATAACCGGCCTGGACTTAATGTGTGAGCTATTAATGACCTGTATTAGACAATTTGATGGGCAGAGACTAAACACTGCTCCAAGAAACAACCTCTGTCACTGAAATCAAGGGTAGCTTCAATGCAGAGAAAATAAATATAGTTATAAGCGATCCTACCATGGCTCTGAAGGGTCAATAAATGTTCAAATTGTATATAAAATGTTTTGTAGTCCTTGGTGATAAAACCTTCAGTGTTCTTAGGATGCTGCTCGTAGTCACAATGTCCTCAGCATTATCAACAGCAAGCAAATGCACAACATGAAAAATAAAAGAAAGACAGAGCGCAAACTCTGAGTGTACACTGTATGGTAAAGTATAATGATTCCCCCGCACTTTTTTTCACTCACCAGATGAATTCTTTGTAAGGATGCCACAAAAGTATTTCTTGCTCAATATATTCAGCATCACAGGTTTCAGCGTATATTTGTCGAGATCCTTGCAATCACAGCGTTCCGAGTGAAACAACCTGAGTGATGATTTCCGATTAATTTCAATTGCCTGGGTCCTCCTCAAATGTACAAGAGTGGGTCACAGCAGGTCACCAACAGTCTGTGTTTAGATCGTATTACAAAGATCTGAAAGGAAAAGTCCTCTAAGTGCAGTACCTTAGGAAAATAGATTTCCCCAGTGATCCGGCCCCAATGTTAAACATTCACCAGATGTTTGTTGGCAACATGCATAGCGGGGTAATTAAGCATCTAGGCTGGATCCTGATATGGGAAATGAAATAAGGGCTGAAAATGATTTAAAATTAAATCCTTTATTAGGAAAAGTAATCTCTCCAACGCGTTTCACAAGATATCTCTTGCTTCGTCAGGGAATAAATACTTTATTTACCTGCAAACTTTTCAAGTAATGGTACCTGTTGTTTCTGATGTACCTCCATGACCTCTTGAACCTGAACATGGACTGGTTAATAAACAGCAGAAGATGTAGAAGCTTGTGTAGCTTGTTAAATTGGAAGCTCTTGAAAATGGACTCTGAATTACTGCCCCCAAGAACTTGAATGGACTGATTAAAGGAGCAGTAAACTTTTTTTATGAAAAAATATATATTGTAGGGATTTTCCTGTTGAGTAACATAAGGGTACTCCCACTGCAGAGAGATTTATATTTCCAGAGTTATTACAGTTTAAACCCATGTTTTTTTATATTAGCAGTGCCCTCTAGTGGTCAAATTCTAATTAGATTTCCTGTTAGATTCTAATGGAGAGGAAAGTCAGAAAAGTCAGAGACATACAGTTCTCCATAGAATGTGATATAAACTGCCTGTCATTTCCTGTCAGTTAGAACTATCAGGAAGCAAACACAGTAAATTCACTTCCTGATTATTGAAACTTGTATAATATTTGAATAAAACATCTGACAGTGATGGGAGTGACCTTGTTTTATTCAGGAAGAAATGCTCTGTAAAATATGTGTTTTCATAAAAAAACGTTTACTGCTCCTTTAAGGGTGTCCAAGCACTGCAAGGTCTTGGGTTAGCCCAGTGGGCTCAGTAGTTAATGGCTCAGTTGTAATATAATTATGAGCTGATTCTAAAGCGCTAACGACAATGACCTGGTCAGGACAACCTCTCTTCACTAGATGCTCTGAAAGATAACAGTGACCTGGTCAGGAGGCTAAAGGCAATAAAGTTTTTGTGGGGGGCTTTGCACATTCCCAATGAAACTGACATGTGTGTTGTCTATGTATATTTGTGTGTACATTATACATACTAGGCAATGCCAGGTCATTTATTTTCTTAGTTCTGGTAATATTTCATTCAGTAACTGAGGTTATTTTACTCATAATTAAGTAAAAATGTAATTTTGTTGAATGATGTAAATATTTTATTATTTATCCAGTCCTTCCTGACACAAGCTGATATACAGAAACCTCCCTTTCATACATTTAAAGGAGCAGTAAGATTTTATGAAAAAATATATATTGTAGGGATTTTCCTATTGAGTAAAATAAGGGTACTCCCACTGCCGAGAGATTTATATTTCCAGAGTTATGACAGTTTAAACCCATGTTTTTTTTTTACATTAGCAGTGCCCTCTATTGGTCAAATTCTAATTACATTTCCTGTTAGATTCTAATGGAAAGGAAAGTCATAAAAGTCAGACATACAGTTCTCCATAGAATGTGATAGAAACTGCCTGTCACTTCCTGTCAGAACTATCAGGAAGTAAAACACAGTAAATTCACTTCATGATTATTTAAACTGTTATAATTTTTGAATAACAATCTGACAGCAGTGTGAGTGACCTTGTTTTATTCAGCAGGAAAAGCTCTGTAAAATATGTTTTCATAAAAATAAAGTTTACTGCTCCTTCAAACACACATTCATTTTGTATGGTACTCGATAATTTATTATGATTACTATTTTTTTATACTGAGCTTTTAGCAAAGTACTTTATACAAATTGAAAATCAATGGCTAAGGGAGAAAGAAAATGGAAAAATTGCTGTGCAGACAGAACAGAAAATACAAATAAATATTGGAAATGTGTAAAAACAAGCCACTGATTGAGGATAAAAAAAAAAAAGAGAGGAAGAAATAAAATGCTTAGTTTTCATTTTTTATGACCTTGCACACACACACACACACACTTTTAAAACAAATAATTATTATTTTATTTTTAAGTGTGATAAACATAACAATAAAGAAATGTCCAAATAATATTTTGCACGCAAATAAAACTTGTATTGGTTTATTACTCCTGAAATAGAGATTATCTTTTCTTACAAAAATTACTAGGTAAACAAACTGATCAGATAAGTATTTATTAAAGCAGTTGTTTTCAGTTGCACTTAGATGTTCATCAATGCAACTTTAGATAGGATCCTAGGCTAGAACAATCTCCTCTACTTCCATATTGAGGCAATGCACATTCGTACCTCAATACAGAATCAAGACAGAATAGAGAAATAAATCTATCTTCATATTTGCTAGTAGCAGGGTCCATCCTGCCCAATAGCACTTCACAGATAGTTACACAAATTGATCTACCGTGAAATGTAGATAATGTTCCAAATATCCCAGACTGGCCTGCAGTCCTCGTGGCAGTCTCTGGAACAAATATCCTGAAATTCCAGATGCATTTTAGCCAATTTAGATGGAACTAGATATGTGAGATGAAGCCTCCTGAAAGTTTTCTCTCTAAGATTAATTTTAATGCAACATTTTGGGATGCGATTCAAAATTTGAGTTTATTCCTGGTATGATGAACAATCCCCAGTCATTTTATCCCAGTTAAACATATAATTGAAGTTAGTATTATCTATCAATAAAAGTATATAAATTAAGGATAATGATTTACTACCGTTAACCCAATGTCTAATGAAGCGTTCAAACTAATTAAATGGAGTGTCAATATAATTTCCTAGATATGTTTCAATAACCCTCTTAATTTAATCTAAAAATCTATCTCTTGGTCCTTCCAGCCTTCCCAGTCTATTACTCTCTCTCTCTCTCTTTCTCTCTCTCTCTCTCTCTCTCTCTCTCTATATATATATATATAAATAAAAAGTCTCTAGTACATAAAGAGTTGTTACCACTCACACAAGAATACACACAATTAAATACCTTTCTACCTAGGCTTAAGCAGATTATTATGGTGAATGCAATCTCCACATTACCTGTGTATACACAAACAAAAAAAATCAAAAGAGCAGCACAAACAGTGCACATCAAATTTCAAGGTTCTATGATTTAATGATTCAGGGATTAACTAACACTACTTTTTTAAGACATGACTCAGAGTAACTGAATATGCACACACCAACACACATCCTAAAAGAATAGCACATCTAGGATTTCTTTAAGGTTTAATTATTTATTGGTCAGCATTTATGGTATAAATGTTAATTGTTTTCAAGACATGAAATGGCTTAGTCATATCACTTGCATGCATGTCATAGATGCTGTTAACAGAGTAGTAAAATAAAGAACCATATCATGTAAATAATATTTTACTGAATTAATAAAATAATAAATAAATGAAATAAATAAGTGGGAATGTTTATTTTTCTTCTATAGTGTGGACAGTTTCCCTTTATATTTTGCCTATAATTAATATGTGTAAAATAGCAGTTCTTAAAATTTGCAATCATGGACTGAAGCAGTGGCGTAACAATAAGGGTAACAGGAGCCCGGCCTCCCCCTGCAACCCCCCACCCGGCACCTGCAACTTGCTGAGGTCTGTGCCTTCTTTGGCACAGACCTCTATTAGCAGCTGAGCTCCCTCTCTCTCTGGCACTCTAGTAATGCAGAGCACTGGGAGATGACATTATCTCCCAGCACTCTCCATTACTGGAGAGAGGACTGTGCAGGAGCTCCAGCTGCTAATAGAGGTCTGTGCAGAAGGAGGCACAGACCTCTCTTGCCACTCCGCTGGACCACCAGGAAGGTGGGAGATGGAAAATGGGGGTCAATGGGGGTATTGTGGAGGTGGGCATGGGGGACAATGTGGAGATGGCCAATGGGGGCAATGTGGAGGTGGCCAATGTGGAGGTGGCCAATGGGGGCAATGCAGAGGCGGCCAGTGGGGGACAATGTGATCAGGGGACCCTATGGCAATTTTTGCACCAGAGCCTGGTGGCTTCTAGTTACCCCTCTGGACTGAAGCAATACTGATAGTAGATTTTATATTTATATAGCCATAACAATCCTCAGAAAATGTTTTAGCCAACATAAGAGAAACATACAGAATGGCTATTTTTTACTTCAAACTGTCAATTGACATTTTTCTCTTGACACAAAGTGTCTATTAACCACAACAAAAATGCCATTGTTATTACAATCACACTTATATAGCAAGTTAATAGTAGATTTCATTTCATTAATGTACAAGATCTGATCAATAGGAATCCTACTGGATTTTCAAATTGTCCGCAAAGGCACCATTAGGACTGTATGAGTGTATAGAAATATGCACATTCTTATTATTTTATACATATTTTGATTTTTTTATATGATTGTATATTCATCTCAACATTTCTATATTTAATCTTTGTATTTGTAATACCTAGGTTTAATGGTAACTTTGCAATGCAAAAATCTTTGTGATTAAATATATTTTGTTATTTAATGTATATAGTTCTTTAAATTGTAAGATACCCTTGATTATTAACCACACCTCCCTTGGGTTTAAATATTTGGTGCTACTGTAATGGTAGATCCCAACAGAGGATTTTACCACGATTATACCCAGACAACAACTGATGACGTCTATCCATCTGGACCATTCGGAGTTTCTCACAGCATCTCCGTTTATGCTCCTGATGAAACAACAGTGATACTGAGTCTCCATTTTATTTTTGTAATTTCTAAAACAAAATGTTCTTGTATTGTTTCTTACCTGTTCTCAGATCTGTTTTTTACCTGCCACATCTAAATGTGAGAATATTAATGCAAATTAAGCACATGCTAACAGTCAGCTAGGATTGTATGGTACTATCAGTACTCTACCTATTTTCTTGTATTACATAAAATAGTTAACATGGGATACACAGGCCCCACATTAAAAATACCAGAGCCAAAAGAGGGGTCTTCTGACATGTCCCTCTGTTATACCTTTGTGAGAAGTTTAAAAGGATAGTAATGTTTCATAATAAAAGCAGCTCTAATTAATCATCATAGTATTTGGACTTTGGAGAGTGTAATTTCAATTCTGTCAGAGTTGTAGTTCAAGAGTAATTCAATGACAAAGTATCCCCCTCCCTCCCCTTTTACTGATGTAATACTGCTCAACCAGATCAGAAGTGAGGTGCCCAGGTAGATTGCACAGAGGGACAATCTTCAATTAGATAAGGGAAAAACCTGAAAAACTTGTGAAGGGGGGCAGTGCTTTCATTGTTCTCATAGGAAGAAGATTGTCCCCTTCTGTTATCTGTCTGGTCTTACAACCAGATTCCACATCTGAGAAGAGATGGCTTACACTAGGAAAAAGGGGCGGGAGGGGGAAAATTTGCTTGTGAATATCTCTCAAACCATAAAGGTTTGAGAGATAAGACTTATATCATTCTTCATGTTTCTTTTAATGCCTACAAAATAAAATAAAGATAAAATGAAGTATTACTATCCCTTTAAATAAATAATTAATATGGGGTACAGACATTCCCTTTACTCTACCACAGGGAGAAGAATTTATCAATAATTAATGTGGGTCCTAGAGTAGAGATCCCATATTAGTTTACAATTTCTCTCAGAGAAGGGTAAAAGAAGGATCCTCTGAGCACTCCATTTTCTCTCATTAGGGGATTAATAATCAAATAATGAATATGGGATCTATAGAGCCTACATGAGAAGAGGCCAATAATTAAAAGATTATCTTCTTTTCACTCCAGGGTTTCTTTATCATATAAATCCCTTACACCTATTTCTACCCTTTTGTCCGTCTGTCTCCATTTTTTCTATTTATTTGAGTAAGTTAATACATATTGTTGGTGTGTTAGAGCACAGTGACTGGAACTACTGCAGCTAAGTAAATAACCCTATACTCCTTCTACAGTAAACAATATATAGTCTGTTTATGTAAGCAATAATTTACATAGTTTTCCTTCTATGTGCTTCCAACCCACCATTACTGAGTTCTTAGATAAAAGTCAAAAACTGTGTGAAATGTACACATGTTGAATGGCAAACTTTTCAAAATGTTAGCACGTGACATGCTATTATTTTGAACTGAAGTCATGTGTTGCACCAGCTGGCATATCCCAAGCCACAGTTGTTTTTCAAGGACAGCTGTGCCTGAGTTGTACAAGCAGGTGATAGATGTGGTGGGCAAAGGGCTGGAAACATCATACAGCAAGAAAGATCACATGACAACAGATATGAGGATAAGTGGCCAGAATACAGACTATATTACGGTCATTGCTCACTTAAAGGGATAGTAATGTTTCTCAAAAACAGCAGCTCCAATTATTCTCCATAGTATTTGAGCCATACAGAGTACTGTCAGAGTTGTAGTTCAAGTGTAATTGAATGATAAAGTTTCCCCCTCCCGCCCATTTTACCTAGTGTAAGCCCCCACTCCTCAGATATGGAATCTGGTCCATAGACCAGCGAGCTCACATCAAGGGTCAATATTCTTACTGTGAGAACAATGAAAACCCTGCCCCCCTTGACAGGTTTTTCAGCCCTTTCCCTTCTCTTAATTGAAGATTAAGATAATCCTGGACACACCCTGCTGCTCTGTGCTGAGCAGTGTTACGTCAGTAAAAGGGGTGGGAGTGGGATATTTTATCATTCAATTACTCTTGAACTACAACTCTGACAGAATTTAGATAACACGCTCCATGTCCCAAATACTATGATGATTAATTAGAGCTGCTTTTAATATCCTTCCCAACAGTGGGCAGTAGCAGCATGTAGCATCAGGTCACCCCCAATTTTTACTCTGACTCTGGATCTAGCAGTCAATGCCAGCTGCAGGGTAACCCATTCTATTGGCATGCAACTTAATGCATGCAATGCTTTGAGAGACAACCACACAAAGCTGTAGATGTGTTAAAGAAACTACAGCAAGTCATTGGTGAATGGCTTGTAACTTGTTCCTTGATAGCTGGATTTTTGCCTGCTGACAATGGCTCTAGTACATTAGTTATCTTGAGAATAGCAGAAATGGTGAATTTACCCTGTTTTGCCCATGTCCTGTCAGAATCTAAAACCCTCAAAAAATGCAAATATTGCCCACAAAATCTGTGCACATTTTGGTCAGTCCTACAGTGCCCACAACCACAATGCTTCATATTCCATGCAAGAGAAAAACCACCAGTCACATCACTATCTTAAAAATGTACATGCTGGATCAATTGTATGAGCAGAACGAGGTCATCCATGGACATGCTAACATGCTTTTAGCAGGATCCTTGTATATAGTTTCCATTAAAAACAATAAGAAATACATTCTTACTGCATTGTAGGATCCTCACTTTAAATATAAAATTTCCAAATTTGTGCCAAGGAGTGAGCAGAAGCACTTTACATTGTAGAGGATAAGAGAGAGAATTTCTGGCAGTTTTACTGCCATCAGCAAAACCTGAGGTCCTGTTGTCTGACTAGCAACTGTCATGTCCACCTCCATGATTATGACATTCAGGACTCATTGATTCCCAAGGAGCTAAGGAAAATTATGGCTATTAGGAATTTCAGGCCATTTTAAGGTATGTGGCAGTGGTTATTATTAGGAGGTGTTCGTTTTCCTTTAAGCTATGAATTGTTATATTTCAGGTTTCTAAAACCTGAATGTACATATTTCATTCTTATCTCCTGTTCTTATGGCAGATATATTCCTGTTGCATTATGTTCTCAAGGTTACCACATGGACACCAAGTCTTCTTTCAGTGACAGCTTTGATGGGTGCAGTGTATGAGTAATTTATATATTTAAAGTATGAATAGAAGAATATATCAATAAACTAAAGGAATGCCCTCAATACATATGCATTGTGCCATTGATTATTCAACAAAGCTGGAGCTTTGTGCTTTTCTTACCTTCACTGTAAAATGAATCAGAAAAGGAAAATCTCCAAAGTCATATTACCATATATTAAATTTCACCTTTCATAAGAAAAATATACGATTGTATAGATTTATTTCATAAAAATGTAACTTTCCATCTAAGGAAAAAGATTATAACAAATTAATATATTATAAGGCAGTGGTTCTCAATCTTTTCTTGCTCAAGGCACCCCTAACATGCAATCTGGAACTCTCGGGGCACCCCTAGCACATGTAATGTAATTTATCAAGGGCATAATGAAGTGTACAATACATAAATATACAATTATTAGGTCTCACAATCATGCTAACAAAAAACATTTTGTGCAGAACAATTAACACAAATAAACATTTTAAAGTAAAAAAAAATTCACATTTTTGTGAAAATTTTCATAGAAAACATGGGGCACCCTAAGCTGATGTCCATGGCACACCAAAGTGCCACGGCAACCTTGTTGAGAACCACTGTTACAAGGAAAGCAAAAAGAAAAATCTCCTATGCTCATTGGGAGAATGCTGTAACATATGTAAACAATAAGAATTTATAACAATTAAACAACTGTTCTTGAACTCAAGTTAATTTTGGGTTGGTGCTAGACAGTGGATTATTTCTGAAACATCAAATGTCAGATACATTTAAACATAATTATTTTACCTGAGAATTATAGCCAAAATTAAGTGCTTGATTCCCCAAGAGGAAAAATGTGGCAGTCAGGTTAATAACGTATCAGATCCACTCATGCCATATAAAATAGCACCCACTATTCATGCTTTGCACTGGCTGTCAATAAAATACTGATTATGTTTCAAGACTGGATTGCTAATCTTTAAAGCTCAAAATAACCAAGATCCCAACAACCTGACTACTTCTTGGGGTGTTATGTACTAAGGTGTAATAAATAGATGATAATGTGGAGAAGACTTCTCCAGAGATGCCACTTTTACAATTCCTATGTTATTCTATGGAGCCTATGCAATAAGATCTCTTCCACTAGAGAAATATTAGCTCATAGGCGCCATAGAAAAGCCTAGTAATTGGAGAAGTGATATGACTGGAGAAGTCCTCTCCACTTTATCACCTCTTTATCACAACTTCTAAGATCTTCCCCACTGGTTCCATTCACTGCCTCTCAATCTTTTTGAGCTGCAGACAAAGTACAACTAAATGAACCCTTTGTGGAACTCACTCGTTTTTACAGTGCAAGAGTCACTGGGATGTTTAAAAAAGAGTCTCACCTGTTTGCTGAATCAAATAGCTAATACCTCTTTCAGATCTTCATTCACTTCAGTATTTTGATTTGCATCAGCTGTTAAATTGTAAAGTGCTTTGAGTCTCATTAGGAAAAAGCAATATACAAATTGTTACTATATTATTATTAGATATAACTTATGTGTTGCCTATAGGGAACATGCTATGATTATAATTCCTAATCATGATTCTTATCAGGGCCATATTTATATCTCCTCACATGTCTCCACCTTTATCCCAAACCACCAACACAGGACATACACTTAGCCTACAATATACAAACACGAAGAAAGCTCTTAACTCCTTGGCTGCTACAGGGATCTTCAACACCTTACTTTGCAATACATTGGAGATCTCCACAGCATCCAATTGGTTAAAGTATGGTCATTAAAGTTGTATGCACACTGGTATCATGGTAGCATGTTTGTGTTTCAGAAGTTACCAATGTGAAAAATGAACTTTGAAATCAAGGTGGATAGGTGTAACAATCACAATGTCAATCAAAGAATTCATAAAGTTTAATTAATGCAATATAACAAAGAAGAAAAGAAACATAAAAAGACATCTTAAAAAACATACAATGTATATTGTATGTGTGCATAACCAAATTCATTTCATTGGGACAGAGTATGTACACAAAAAGAGAAAACAAACCTATAATAAAATCAGATTTTCGCTCATGCAAGACAGATACAGCGCTACAATACAGTAGACATTGACATCTAGTTGTAGCAATATATGAAATTCAGTGTATCTCCATATAAGAGAGCATTAAAGTCATTAAGAGACTGCAAAGGTACAAAGATAATATGGTACAGGCATCAGTTCTGCATCTCAATCAAACAACAAGTAGTGCAAGGCAGTTGTGTAGCGGGGATGCAGAAAATCAAACAATCACGGTCTGGGTAAAGAGGAGCATTTCACTGCTGGCTTCTACAGGGGCAGGCACTCCTTAAAAAGGGAATCAACCAATCATCTCATTCATAGACGTAAGTGGTCTGGTTATAGAAACAGGCTCCACGTGTGTACTGATGTGTATAGTTGAAATACTAAAACTCAATTGTTTTCTCAGTAGTGAGGAACATGAATCAGGAATTACATATAAATACCTTCTATGTAGATGTGAAAAGGAGATAGTGGATAACAACATTTATATATAAATATATATATAAATATATATGTAAAAGTAATACGGACATACAGGCAAAACATACTATCAGTTTAGTCTCTAAAACCAGAATAATTCATCTCTTAACTTGCTGTTTGTAGGTTAAAAATCCACACACTTTCTTTCTATAGTAATGTACTATCAATGTTACCACCATGACTAACATAAAATCATGTACACCTTGTATCTTGACTAGTGATGAGCGAGCACCCCAATGCTCGGGTGTTTGGTTGCTCTGACTGAGCACCCCCGGAGGCTCGAGTGCTCGGCCGAGCACCCGAGCCCCATTGAAGTCAATGGGAGGACTCGAGCATTACACCAGGCACCCCCTGCTCTGATGAGGGGAGGGTGCCTGGTCCATAGGAAAAGGGCAGAAAAGGATGGAAACACCACAGAAATGGTTCAGGGACAGCATAGGGAGGATGTCTGGATGCATCTTGGACTCCAACATCGCTGCTGGGAATGATCTTTCGCCCGTAGTACGCCATTTTTACAGACTGACCGTAAAACACACAAAAAGGCAGATAAAAACGACTTTAGGCGAAAAATTGTTACCAAACAGTATTTGCTGTATATTTACTTGTATATCATCTGCAAATTCTCCCAAAAATTTCCTCGATTTTTCTGAACTGAGGCCATGATTAAGAGGGAAACGTGCGCAGAGGCAAATTCTCCCAAAAATTTCCTTGATTTTTCTGAACTGAGGCCATGATTAAGAGGGAAACGTGCGCAGAGGCAAATTCTCCCAAAAATTTCCTTGATTTTTCTGAACTGAGGCCATGATTAAGAGGGAAACGTGCGCTGAGCCGACCATCTAAAACATTATGGGTGAGGGTCTGCTGCGGAGCTGACCATCCTAAACATTATATGAGAAGGCCCGCTAGTGAGCTGACGCTATAAAACATTATATGCGAGGGCCCGCTAGAGAGCTGACCCAATAAAACATTATATGAGAAGGCCCGCTGGTGAGCTGACCTATACAAAAATTGTCAAACAGGGCCCGCTGGTGAGCTGGACCTATATAAAAATTATATCACAGGGCCCGCTGGTGAGCTGGCCCTATATAAAAATTATATCACAGGGCCCGCTGGTGAGCTGGCCCTATATAAAAATTATATCACCAGGTATATGGAAGAGGAGGAGGAGGATGAGAAGATTAAGAGTCAACCATATACCCGTTTTTTGGGTGGAAGGGGTGAATGGGAATACAGAGTATTCCCATCATTGTAAATAACATATATAAAGTCACTTTATGTTCCTCCGGGGCTTTCCTCCAGTGGAGTGGAGAAGTCAGGGGAAATCCAGGCCTTGTTCATTTTTATAAGTGTCAACCTATCAGCATTGTCGGTGGAAAGGCGGATACGCTTATCTGTTATGATGCCACCAGCAGCACTAAATACCCGCTCAGACAGAACGCTGGCGGCAGGGCAGGCCAGCACCTCCAAGGCGTAGAGTGCCAGTTCATACCACGTGTCCAGCTTGGACACCCAGTAGTTGTAAGGCACAGAGGGATCATTGAGGACGCTGACACGGTCTGCTACGTACTCCTTCACCATCTTCCAAAACTTTTCCCTCCTTGTGACACTAGGCTGCGCATCAGGGTGAGGGTGCTGGCGGGGTGTCATGAAGGTGTCCCACGCCTTGGAGAGTGTTGCCCTGCCTTTGTCGGAACTGCTGTGTGCTCCCCTTTTCTCCCCTTCTCGGTTGGCCAAGGTAGCACGTACTCTGCCGCCAGTGTTGTCAGATGGAAAATTTTGGAGCAATTTTTCGACAAGAACCTTCTGGTATTGCACCATTTTGCTTGTCCTCTCCACCGGAGGAATGAGAGATGAGAAATTCTCTTTGTAGCGGGGGTCCAGAAGGGTGAACACCCAGTAATCCGTGTTGTTTAAAATGCGTATAACGCGTGGGTCACGGGAAAGGCAGCCTAACATAAAGTCAGCCATGTGTGCCAGAGTACCAACAGGCAAGATTTCGCTGTCCTCACCAGGAGGATGACTCTCAATCTCCTCATCCTCTTCCTCCTCTTCTGCCCACCCACGCTGAAGAGATGGAACTAAAGTTCCATGGCTACCCTCTGTAGCGGAGGCAACCGTGTCTTCCTCCTCCTCCTCCTCCACCTCCTCCAATTGTCGCTGAGAAGACGAAGTGAGGGTGCTCTGGCTATCACCTTGTGTAAGCTCTTCCTCCCGCATTTCCACCTCTTCCACATGCAAAGCGTCGGTTTTAATTGTTAGCAGCGAGCGTTTCAGTAGACACAGAAGTGGGATGGTTACACTGATAATAGCGTTATCGCCGCTCACCATCTGTGTCGATTCCTCAAAATTGCGTAAAACCT
This sequence comes from Rhinophrynus dorsalis, assembly GCA_037306005.1. Classification (NCBI taxonomy): domain Eukaryota; kingdom Metazoa; phylum Chordata; class Amphibia; order Anura; family Rhinophrynidae; genus Rhinophrynus; species Rhinophrynus dorsalis. The sequence goes on along the minus strand of CM074723.1, from coordinate 337,190,809 downwards.
CACAGAGGTCTGACATCCATTCCCACTCCTCACTTCTGATTACAGGAAGTTGAACGGAGAGGCGACGACCGTGTAACAGCTGGTACTCCACTACTGCCCTCTGCTGCTCACAAAGCCGGGCCAACATGTGGAAGGTGGAGTTCCAGCGCGTGCTCACGTCACACAGCAGCCGGTGAGCTGGCAATTGTAAGCGCTGCTGCAGCTTCAACAGGCCGGCTGAAGCTGTAGATGACTTACGGAAATGTGCACACACGCGGCGCACCTTGGTCAAGAGATCATGCAAATTGGGGTAGGTTTTTAGAAATCGCTGAACCACTAAATTAAATACATGCGCTAGGCATGGTACGTGTGTGAGCTTGCCGAGCTCCAAAGCCGACACCAAGTTACGCCCATTATCACACACAACCATGCCTGGTTGCAGGTTGAGTGGCGAGAGCCAATGCTCGGTCTGGTGACTAATCACCTGCAACAGCTCTGAGGCCATGTGCTGTTTGTCCCCAAGGTAGATCAGCTTCAGCACGGCCTGTTGACGCTTCCCCACTGCAGTGCTACACTGCTTCCAGCTACCGGCTGATGGGTGAGTGGCGCTGCGTGCAGAGAATTCGGAGGTGGAAACGGAGGAGGAGGAGCCAATAACGTAGGTGCTGGTGGAAACCCTGATGGAGGTAGGGCCCGCAATCCTCGGCGTGGGTAGCACCTGTGCCATCCCATGGTCCGAGTCGCTCCCAGCCTCCACGACATTCACCCAGTGTGCCGTCAGGGAAATGTAGCGTCCCTGGCCACAAGCACTTGTCCATGTGTCAGTCGTTAAGTGGACCTTCCCAGTAACTGCGTTGGTCAGGGCACAGGTGATGTTACGGGACACATGGTGGTGTAATGCGGGGATGGCACACCGGGAAAAGTAGTGGCGGCTGGGGACCGCATACCGAGGGACAGCTGCTGCCATCAGGCTGCGGAAGGACTCAGTCTCCACAAGCCTAAATGGCATCATTTCGATGGCCAGTAATTTGGAAAGGTGTGAGGTTAGTGCTATGGCCTGTGGGTGGGTGGCTGGGTATTTTCGCTTGCGCTCAAATGCCTGGGGTAACGACATTTGGACGCTGCGCTGGGACAGGGAAGTGGATGTGGTCGCTGATGGTGCTTCAGATGGTACAGGTGCAGGGCGGGAGGTATGCGGGCCTGCGCCTTCGACAGGCGATTGGCCGGCACCGAAAACAGGGGAAGAGGAGGCAGTGGTGTGGCCTGCAGACACAGATGGGCGATCCAGGCGTTCCTCCCACTTATTACGGTGCTTGGATGCCATGTGTCGGATCATGCTGGTGGTGGTGAGGTTTCTAGTGTTCATGCCTCGGCTCATTCTGGTGTGGCACAGGTTGCAAACTACAATTCTTTTGTCGTCCGCACTTTCCTTAAAAAAACGCCATACCGCGGAACACCTACCCCTTGGCAAGGTAGATTTACGCAAGGGGGTGCTCCGTGGAACATTTGCGGGCCGGTTTGGTGCGGTCCGCCTTCTTTCTGTAGCCACACCACTGCCTCTTCCAGCCTGTTGCGGTGCTGCAGATGGCTCACCCTCAGAACTGCTGTCATCGCTCGGCTCTACACCTTCCCAGGTGGGGTCAGTCACCTCATCGTCCACCAAGTCCTCCTCCACTTCCTCACTCTGATCATCCTCCTCATGTCTTGATCCCACCACATACTCAGTCATTGACAACTGTATATCATCCTTCTCATCAAGGTCTTGAGACAGTAATAGTGGTTGATTTAATGGCAACTGTGTCTCATCATCATCATCATCCACTACTTCCTTTGACCTTAAATGCCGTTCACATCTGTCATCTTCTTGTGATTGGGTACCCTCTAGAGGTTGTGAATCAGGGCACAAGATGTCATGTTCCTCTGCAAGCATGCTTGGAGAGAGGGTCAAATGAAGGATTGGTGATGAGACGAGCTCCTCACTATATCCCAGTGTGGGATCACTTCTTTGACCAGACCCTCTATGGTGGGAGGAAGGATGATCAGAGTGAGGATTATGTTGACCAGACTCTTGGCTACTGAGAGTGGACTTGGTGGAAGACAGGGTGGTGCTTAACCGACTGGAAGCAGTATCAGCTGACATCCAACCGACCACCTGTTCGCAGTGGTCGGACCTCGAGAGTGATGTCCTGCGACGCCCTGTAAAATGAGACATGAAGCTAGGTATGGTGGATGTCTTTCTGTCTTGTGCTCTGGCACCAGGCGCAGTTTCTACGCGTCCTGACGCGCGCCCTGAACTATCAGGATCACGTCCACTTCCCCGTCCCTTTTTACCCGCCTTCTTCATATTACACGGAATATGTGCTGCAAATCTGCAACTTTGCACAGTACACAGAATGTGCTGCTAAACTGCGGCGACGCACACTGAATGGAATATGTGACTTTGATATTTTACAGTTTGAAGACTTAACAGTATTTTTTCCTATTCTGCAACTGTGCACAGTACACAGAATGTGCTGCTAAACTGCGGCGACGCACACTGAATGGAATATGTGACTTTGATATTTTACAGTTTGAAGACTTAACAGTATTTTTTCCTATTCTGAAACTGTGCACAGTACACAGAATGTGCTGCTAAACTGCGGCGACGCACACTGAATGGAATATGTGACTGTGATATTTTACAGTTTGAAGACTTAACAGTATTTTTTCCTATTCTGCAACTGTGCACAGTACACAGAATGTGCTGCTAAACTGCGGCGACGCACACTGAATGGAATATGTGACTTTGATATTTTACAGTTTGAAGACTTAACAGTATTTTTTCCTATTCTGCAACTGTTCACAGTACACAGAATGTGCTGCTAAACTGCGGCGACGCACACTGAATGGAATATGTGACTTTGATATTTTACAGTTTGAAGACTTAACAGTATTTTTTCCTATTCTGCAACTGTGCACAGTACACAGAATGTGCTGCTAAACTGCGGCGACGCACAGTGAATGGAATATGTGACTTTGATATTTTACAGTTTGAAGACTTAACAGTATTTTTTCCTATTCTGAAACTGTGCACAGTACACAGAATGTGCTGCTAAACTGCGGCGACGCACAGTGAATGGAATATGTGAGTTTGATATTTTACAGTTTGAAGACTTAACAGTATTTTTTCCTATTCTGCAACTGTGCACAGTACACAGAATGTGCTGCTAAACTGCGGCGACGCACACTGAATGGAATATGTGACTTTGATATTTTACAGTTTGAAGACTTAACAGTATTTTTTCCTATTCTGCAACTGTGCACAGTACACAGAATGTGCTGCTAAACTGCGGCGACGCACACTGAATGGAATATGTGACTTTGATATTTTACAGTTTGAAGACTTAACAGAATGTGCTCTAATCTGCAACTTTGCACACTAAACAGAATGTGCTCTAATCTGCAACTTTGCACACTAAACAGAATGTGCTCTAATCTGCAACTTTGCACACTAAAAAGAATGTGCTGCTAATCTGCAACTTTGCACACTGAACAGAATGTGCTCTAATCTGCAACTTTGCACACTAAACAGAATGTGCTCTAATCTGCAACTTTGCACACTAAACAGAATATATGAAGTTTTTTTTTGTTTGTTTTTTTTCCCCACACACAAAATAAACTGCTGCCCCCACACACAGTAGTCCTAAAAAGGACTTTTGGGTCTTTTTTTTTACAAATTTGCTTTTCTTCTCCCTACACTGACTTTCCCTTCCTATCCTCATCTCTCCCTGGCTAAGACTGAGCCGAACTCGCTGGTCAGGTGCTATACAGCACCCGACCACGGGTTCTGGCCAGCCAATCAGTGTAATGCCAGCAGCCAACATGGCTGCTGGCATTACACTGATGTCAGAGCCTCCCTGCACGTTTATTGGCTGCGCAGCAGCCGCGAAACGTGCGGAGAGGAGACCCGAACATGGCGGGCGAGCACATGCGGTACTCGTACGAGTACCGCCATGTGTCGAGCAGAGCGATGCTCGAGCCGAACCGAGCATCGGCCGAGCATGCTCGCTCAACACTAATCTTGACTTCATGGCATTTAATAAAATGTTTGGTGATACTGATCATTTTTGCTTACCATGTCAACGTGTACCCTTTAAAGGGGAACTGCCACCCGCAAAAACTTCATCTTATTTAAGTCTTCATCTGGCGACTTGCTGCTTAGTAGCGCTAGTCGCCAGAAATATTGCCCGGTTTAAAAGATTTTATACTTACTAGCAGGCGCACGGATGTCACTATGGCATGATGTCCGTGCTTTGTGCTACTGTCCGCCTCAGAGTAAGTAGAAAATCTTTTAAACCGGGTAATATTTCTGGCAACTAGCGCTACTAAGCAGCTAGTTGCCAGATGAAGACTTAAATAAGATGAAGTTTTCACGGGGTGGTAGTTCCCCTTTAAAGCAGGGTCAATGTATTTAATGTGATATATTTGATGTTATTGTAAGTGATTCACAGTTGTTTATATTTATTTCGTTTTTAGTTTTTTTTATGGTTTATGTTTGTGTTTGTCATGGTTTGAACAATCCCCCTCTGTCTTTAAGTTTACCCTGAAATCTTATCTTCTGGAGCACTTGGGCCATGCACTACCTTTGGCCAAACACAGCACTTGTAATCTCAGCACTTGACACCCTAATACCCTGTTGTCTGTCTCCTATTACCAACTTAGACTGTAAGCTCCTTGGGGCTGGGACCTCTCTCCTATTGTTTCTATAAATGTGGCACTTATTTTATCCACTCTTATTTATTGTAACATACGTCTGTTGTAAGGCGCTGAGTACACTGTATGGTGCCATATAAATATATACATACATAAATACAAATAAATCATGACTTGCTGAAACTGTAATGCCTCCTATTAATGATATGTTGGGGCCCTTGCCATTTACACTTGTCCTGGGACCTCCACTTGTTGATGTCTTATGCACATATTTTCTTTTTTAATTATGTGTGTACATTGTGTGTTTTTGAATATTTTTGTTAATTTTATTCTGAATAAAACATAGAACAACAGTATAATTTAATCAAAGAGATCTTGAGATGGGTGGGGTTAAAGTCGGGGATATGGGTGGGGTTAAAGGCAGGGATATGGGTGGGGCTAGGCATGGAAACTGGTGGCGAGTAACTTTTCAGGCCTGGCTAGTAGCTCAGGACTTGAAATTTTGAGCCCTGGTAAAGGTATACTTTAAATGTATACTGTTCATATAACATTTTGCATGCAAAAATGCTTTAGTGAAATTAGTACAAGTTTTCCTTTGGTATGTTAATATATATAGCACATTTTAATTATGTTGAACCCCCTGAGTGCCAGAGAGGTAATTGCAGTTGTGGAGACACAGGCCTTTAACCACTAGTGTCCATCCCTGTGATGTGAGATCTGTGCCCCAATGTACTTCCCTGGTGTCCATACTATCTGGGGTATTGAACTTTTAGGCCTTTTCTAAGTTCAGAACTATGGGCTTAATTGTCTATTCCCACTGGGCATCTGAACTGACTTTGTTTGTGTTAACAAATATGGGGGGACAATGGAATGGCTTAGTCATTCTACCTCCCCTTATGAAGAGAGCAGACAATGTGTCTACAAAATACCTCATGCTAACAATATTGTGATCTTGTTATTTTTGTTCTCTTCTGTTGTTCTGTTTTATATGAAATGATTATGCCTAATGAAATATTGTAGAACTGAGTTAATAGGTAATGCAAATTATATTATTTTGCTGCACTGTGTGTGCATTGTTTTACTTGTAGTAACCTGGCTGGTTCAGCATAATGGCTGAGCCAAAAGCTTGCCCATTGTTAACAATTAAAAATTAAAAATGGATAATGCTCCAGGGGATCTTCTAAGGAACTAGAGGATGGAGAAATGTATTTTGTGAGCTGTGCATAACTGTAAGGCATGTGCCACAGCTAAGTCAGTTCTGTTAGTTCAGTCAGTTTTCTCGGTCTGTTCCTGCAGGGTTCGCATATGCTAGGCAATGCTCTAAAGCCCCAGTGTTCCTGTGTTGCTGTGCTTGACTGAATAAAGACAAGATGCACCATCTACCTGCCTGTTCCTCTTTCTTCATCCCTGGTAAAGAATCCATGGCGGATCATCCCAAGTTAAGCGCAGGGGTCGTTCCATCGCATCAATATATTTCTATAGCACATTATTGAGTAAGATGATGTACATCTTAAAGAAATACAAGTAAGAAGTGTTAATTTTCTGGTCTGAAAACAACTACAATGCTGTAACTAACATGGTTTCAGGGGATTCAGTCCAACACAATCTTTCTTTGCATGCTATGAAAGTTCTTATCAATGGAAAATTCATCTTGGATCCTGATTGTCTATCCTCTGGGCCTTGATCACCATCCCTGGGCATTAGAGAGGTTCAGAGTCACCGCACTATTTCCTCTTCCCTATTTGTAGTGGGCGGGGCTAAATAATACAAGCTGTTAATGCTGGGGCCAAGATCAGCTGAGTTAGTCAATCTGTCTAATATTAATAAAATGTGCCAAAAGCTATGCTTAGAACTGGACCACCGTTTATCGGTGGGACTAGTTTTATATGCATGTGGAAATTTAATTTTCACAAAGGCACTAGAGAGCTAGTGCTTATGTTCATTCTCAGTGCACCTGTCAGATATATTGCATGCATTTGATATATTTGCCTGCATAAAGGTTGATCCAAATATAGGGCACACCCCCACTCCAAATTTCCAAATGTTCAGTGTGGAAAAATTCCCAATATAAGGCAACCCTTTCACCCCCCCTACATGTTATTCTCTCCTCCTCTCCCTTCCTCCCATGGTATTCTTTGGAGTGAGAGATCCGGCAGGTGGCATGTTAGACTTTGCCACCATCCTTCATGTTGATTTCACCTGGCACACAAATGTTCGAGAAGGACCTTTATATCAATGCATATGGAGCCTGCACATTGATAGAAAGGTCCTGGAGGGACCTTTTTGTATCACACAACTTCAGCTTAGAGGACAGACTATAATTTCAGTTGCTGTGTCTCAATGGTATTGAATAAACCAAGAAATAAAAGAACAAAAAACAAACTTGTAACTGATTGTAGACAGAGGAAAGCAGGACATTTCCTAACCTGATCATTACTGAGGCTAACAATGACAGATACTTGAGACAGTTACATACATTACATGAGAAAAACATTACTCCATACTGTAAACGAGGAACCCCTCAGTCTATGAAATCCAGTAGGAACATACTTTACTCACAATCCAAACAATAAATATGTTGCTATATGTTGTCTCTATAAAAAACATGTGGGGAAAGCAAGATCACACTGAGACATATATTCATTGAGATTACACCTGATGCACAATTTCAGGTCTGATTGGGAGACTGACAGCAGCACATCAAAGGTGCCACAACTAGCTGCAGTAGAAGGACTCCTAAAAGTGCACATGGCCAAAGGGCACACCATAGTTATGTTGCAGATTTCTCAGGGAGTGGGAAATAATGAATTTACACAGTTGTTCTATGTGCTTCTAACCCACACTTACTAAGTCCTTAGCAAGAAGTCAAAAACTACAAAAACTGGAACTGCAAATTTGCCAAAATAGGATCTGGAGAAGTGATATCACTGCAGAAGTCATCTCCAGTTTATCACCTCTTTATCATGACTTAGTGCATTTCCCCCCTTTGTGTTCTATTGAAGGAAAATATGGAGCATTGTGTGTGATATACTGTTTTCCAATTCACTGTAACTCATGTTACAGTTACGTTCTGAGTCATGTGACTCTGGTACAGTTGAATAGTAAATCTGAACAGAGAAAGGAAATTATAAGGGAGGAAAACCACAGACATGTTGAATAATGTAAGTTTTTATATACTGCAGATTTCTACTAGTAAACCTGCTTTTAATTAAAATAATGACCATTTCCTTGTATGGCTGAAGTAATGTTCATGAAGTAAAAAAAAAAAAATCTTGAACAAAACGCAGATGACATTAAACAAATAGGAAATATATCGGAAGCACAAGACAACCAGTAACACCTGGGTACATTTTTATTTTGAAGACAAAATGAAATGTCAATCCACTTCACTCTTGTCATAGAACTATTTTTGTTTTCCAAAAGGAAAAAATAAAAAACGATAAATTTTCCCCCTCCCTCCCCTTTTACCTACTGTAAACCCCCACTCCTCAGATGTGGAATCTAGTTCATAGACCAGACAGCTCAAATCAAGGGTCAATATTCTACTGTGAGAACAATGAAAACCCTGCCCCCCTTTACAGGTTTTTCAGCTTTTTCCCTTATCTTAATTGAAGATTGTCCCTCTGTGCAATCTATCTGGACATTCCCTGCTGCTCTGAGGTGAGTAGTGTTACATCAGTAAAAGGGGCTGGAGGAGGATACCTTATCACTCAATTACTCTTGAACTGCAACTCTGACAGAACTGAAATAACACTCTCCAAGACCCAAATACTATGATGATTAATTAGAGCTGCTTTTATTATGAAACATTACTATCCCTTTAATAAGAATGAATGTAGCCCTTTCTTGAACATGTCTTCTCTGTAGTAAATTCCATATACTTACAGAGTGAAAATTATTTCTATATCTGAAAAAGTTGAGCAATTCTGGAGCACACCAACTGAACTATTGGGGTCAAATTAGAAAATTGCCAATTCCCATTGATATCAATGGAACATTTTAACCCCTTGAATTCTAGACAGGTTAAAAGCAATGTGATGGAGAGCTCTCTAGCATTCAAAGTATTATAACTCATTTAATTCAATAAGAATTTTCGAATGTCCTCCCATGGACAGGCTGATTTGCTTCAAAATGTCTCCATTGTCTTTATACATATGACCCACAATCTCATGTGCGCTAATTTCAATGGATAATGTTCTATCATCTTCACAGTCCTTACAATTAATACAGTATGCCTCAAGAAAGATTGTAGTACTATCAAAGTTGATTAAATATTGTAGGCCTAGCTCACATGGGTAATTTTGCCACAGTGACACCCTCGCCATGCCCAAAAAAGTGTGCATTATACACATTGATGCTGTTCTCACTGGGCTTACATGGGACTGAACTAGTAGAAATGTCTGATTAGAATGTAGCTTGCTACAACTCTTCATTGACTAGTTATGATCACTGGTAACTTGCAGCAGTGCTGGTCTGCGTGGTGACCTATGGGGCTGGCATACAGGGCATTAACACATGTGAATTGTTGCAATGCTGTTTTTAATATTTCAGTTGCAGTGTGGCCCAAGTTGACATTAGCCAATTAGATCATAATGACAATTACGTGGGCCAGCCTGTACATTCAAAGTGTGCATCACCCTCTGTTTTGGGTTCACAAGTTGAGCTCAGTATACAAAACACTGCCACAGCAAAGCAAAGCCGTGGTATTGCTGCTTTGGTATCAACCATGTGACCAAGGCATAATAATGTCCACTGCAATTAGACATATGCAATTGTTATTTATACTGCAAAAATAATTCCACAAGAAAATAACTAATTTTTCCCATGGGTGATGGTAAAATCTTAAGACCTCTGTGTCTTCCAAAGGAGTTAAATTGCATGAAGTTTAAACTGGCAGGCAGGAGAAGAAAAATATAAACTATAATCCTATGCTATAAATAATCAAAAGCAAAACAATCAGCTATTTAATATTATAAGCACCATCTGGTCTTGGTTTTGCTGTTTTGCTACTGGGATTTGTGCTGAACACCGTCTGCAGCAGGGGTGGTCAGACTGAAGCTCTCTATCTATCATTATAGCACAGCTTCCCTACGCCTCTGCTGGATAATGGCCAGCAGAGAATGATAGGAGTTGTAGTACAATAACAGGTGAAGAACCACAGGTTGATCACCACTGTTTTTGAATTGATGAAGTTCTTATGAAAATATGTAAATCAGTCTAGGGTTTTCCATCATTCTCACATAAGCAAATTTCTCTGCTAAACCCGGTGGGAACTTAACCAGTAGTTTTATGTGCTGAGAAAAAATGAATACAAGAAAAATCTCAGCCTTGCTTACTGAATCCGAATGAACAGGCAGTGTTCAATCTGCCAGGCTGCTCTCTCCCAGGCACTTCCTACAGACAGCTATTTTTGGAACATTCGTTTGAATATTTTGGTAGCAGATTCAAAGGATATCAGCTCTTGGGAAGAAGCAAATGAACCCAAACAACCCTAAAGCTACATCTAGTGAGACAGAAGAGCATTGATTGTACACAAGGGAACACAAAGAAATCTGTCTTCATTTCTCCTTGGATGTTAATTCAAAAGTGTTTTTCTCATGTATCAAGTTACAATCCCAGACAAGGCTGTGGCTTTTAACTAAGTCACTGCCAGATAGAGTGGAATTTAATAAGCTAAAAGGAAGTTATTCTGTAGAAAGGCAACTACACTACATACCAGCCAACTGTACCGATTTACGTGGAACAGACCCGATTTTAGGGCTCAAACCCTCTGTCCCAACGCATTTAGTTTATGTCCCACTTTCCTGGCCTCTTCCTCACTTCCCAAGTATGCCTGTACAATTATTCTTACATCACGCTCTCATGAGAGCCCTTAGCCACGTAGCGCTGAGCAGCGAGACTACTGCGCATGCGTGTCGCTCTTAATATTTGCGCAAGCACGCAGTGATGTTCACGCCACACTCCACCTTTGGCCTCCTACTGTGTCAAAGCATAAGTCCTGAGTGCTCCGCCTGAGCAGCACGTGATGACGTACCTGAGTGATCCAAGCCAAGTCTCTTGTCCGGATCATCATTCTCCGCTGACCAGTACAATGAATTAGTGACTGACACTGGAATGGTACTCTGTAGGAGCAGAGTGAGTCACTGCCATACCTGGGAACTCTCTGGATTTGCCCTGGAGACTCCGGTTCTGAAAGAGATTTACCGGGTCTCCGGGGCAGAGGCTGATTACTTCGGATGTGGGGAGTTTCTATTGAAACTCTACCCACTTACACTCTTTTTCCCGCTGTTCCTCTGTCCCCAGCCTTCTGTGTGACATCTTTAACCCTTTGAGTGCCAGAGTGGTACGGAATGCATTGCTTTGCAATGCATTCTGTACCACTCTGACACTCAAAGGGTTAAGCACCCCCCCGCTTGCGTCAAGCCCCGCCCCTTTTTGACGCGATTAGCGTCATTTTTGTCACCCCCTGCTGAACAGAGGACTCCCCTCCGGGTGGCCCTCAGCTGGAATTTCCCAGGTATGGTCACTGCATGGCGGATCTAAGTGTGACTGACTTTGAAGACTAACAGGAATGCGATTGTCAGAATTGGGAGTCACCCCTAACCAGTTGTTCAGAATTTAATTATAGGCCAGCGGGTGTGCATGCCAATGCTCATACACATTGCTCCAGATTATGTGCCCTTGCCATCCCCCCAATCCAGCACAGCTAGGAGCCATTTTATGCCTTCCTCACCCTACGGACAATCGTGACCTTAACCCCTTGAGTGCCAGAGGGGTACAAATTGCTTTGCAATGCATTGCGTACCCTTCTGGCACTCAAAGGGTTAAGGAACAGCTTTTACACGAGCACACAGATACAGATTCATCATATAATGCTCCTCAATTGCTCAGCGGATTGCAATAGGCCAGACATCACCTCCTCACCTCTTCTTTCACTCAGGACATTTCTAGCCAGGTTTATCAAGTTTGTTAAATGGGAGATGTCATGCCTAAAACAATGCCAGCATTTTACACAGCCCACTAACCAAGAGCCACATATTTGACGCAAAGAACAAAACCAGAACATGTAAATAGTACTTAAACTGTGCCAGGCTGTTTCCAAGCAAAGTGTTTTTATTGTGAAACTTTTACAACCCCACTCCACAACCACTGCTGTCAGGACTTGCTTATTGGGGTATTTTCATGTGGTAGCAGTCATAGCATACTAGGAGCATATTATTTCTGACCAACAGCTCACTATGCAGACATAGTGAGTGAATATGGATGTGCACTGATACTCAGTATTTTCACTGATATAAACACACAAACAACAACTTATCAGGCTGTGTATATGACACTGCTCTACAGCAATACAACTCATATTAAACTTCATTGTATGTAGAGTATGTGAGTGTGTAAATGAAACAATTTGGTCCTGCTCTAAATAATTTATTCCGTTACTGAAAGAGATGCCAACAGGTCATGAAATAACCTAAAAAAAAACTGGTAATGCCCCGCCCACCAGCCACGCCCACCAGTGTCCCTCTTTGGCCATTTGAAATGTTGGGAGGTATGGCACTATAACGGAGAAATGAAAACCCCCTGTGATCCCACAATGCACTGGAATACTCTCTCTTATCCAAAAGATTCAAATCCCTGTTTAAAAAACTGAGACAATTTTAATTTGTTCCATTCAGTGCAGTTGGTGTGCTCCAGTAATGCACCTGTTTAGCTTATTGAATACAGACCATGGTGAAGTATTTTTTATGCTATGACAGTGGTACAACAGGGCATGAATTATTATTTTAATGATGATGATGATGATGATGATGATGGTGGTTAACCCTTTGAATGCCAGAGATTTATGCAATGCATTTGATACCTTTATGGCACTCAAAGGGTTAAAACATCATCATAGTCAATAGAGGTGACCATAGCACTACAGTTAACACAAATAATAAATTTATAAATATCACATAACAAATGTATCATTTACAAGGAATACAAAATAAACAAGGGGTGAGAGAGCATGGGTCCTTACTAGGTGTGGGAGAAAGGTCCCGCCGCGATTCCTGCAAAAACATTGGCAAAATCCACGTTGTTGTCCTCTTTTTTGCAGGAAAATTGGCTAAAATTCTTCGCCATTTTTTTCAGTGGATAGAAAGTTTCCGGCAGGGCCGGATTTATCATAAGTCGGAGTAGGCATCTGCCTACAGGAGCACCCCACAGGGACCCATTTTTTGTTTTAACCCTTTGAGTGTGTTCCCCTCTGGCACTCAAAGGGTTAAAATTAGCCTCACCACGCTCACTAACCCCATCCCCGCCTGGTGAGGTCTATGAGGTCTATGCCACAGACCTGTAGCTGCTGATCTCCATCGTCGGCTCTCTTAGCACTGGGAGACCGTGCGGGAGCAACAGCAGCTACAGGTCTGTGCAGAAGGAGGCACAGACCTGCCAGCTGCAATGCCGCTGGACCACCAGGGAGCAGGGGCGTCCGTAGGAGGTAGGAAACAGATGCGGGGTGGGGCAATATTGAGCTTATGGGGGGCAATATGGAGCTAATGGGCAATGTGGGGGCAATATGGAGATGATGGGGACAATATGGAGCTGATGAGGGGTAATATGGAGATGATGGGGCAATGTGAGGGCAATATGGAGCTGATGGGGCAATATAGAGATGATGGGGCAATGTGAGGGCAATATGGAGCTGATGGGTGGCAATATGGAGATGATGGGGACAATGTGAGAGTAATATGGAGCTGATGGGGGGCAAGTTGGAGCTGATGGGGCCAATATGGAGCTGATGGGGGCAATGTGAGGGCAATATGGAGGTGATGGGGGGAAATGTGGAGATTAAGCGTCCAGTGGAGATGGCCAATGGGGGGGTGCTTCAGATTTCTGTGCCTACAGGCTCCTGAGATCTAAATCCGGCCCCGGTTTCTGCCCATTGATTTACGTAGTTTTCGCCTATTTGCTATAAAAACATTATGTATTCCTGGAAGTGAAACACAATAGAAGCAGGTACAGAGCAAGGAAGAAGTGCTGTGCTGTTCTGCAGTGATCTTTTAGCAAAATCGAGGCAGGAGAGGCTCATAGTGACTGCTATTAGTGATGAGCGAGCACCCCAATGCTCGGGTGTTCGGGTGCTCTGACCGAGCACCCCCTGAGGCTCGAGTGCTCGGCCGAGCACCCGAGCCCCATTGAAGTCAATGGGAGGACTCGAGCATTACACCAGGCACCCCCTGCTCTGATGAGGGGAGGGTGCCTGGTCCATAGGAAAAGGGCAGAAAATGATGGAAACACCACAGAAATGGTTCAGGGACAGCATAGGGAGGATGTCTGGATGCATCTTGGACTCCAACATCGCTGCTGGGAACGATCTTTCGCCCGTAGTACGCCATTTTTACAGACTGACCATAAAACACACAAAAAGGAAAATAAAAACGACTTTAGGCGAAAAATTGTTACCAAACAATATTTGCTGTATATTTACTTGTATATCATCTGCAAATTCTCCCAAAAATTTCCTTGATTTTCTGAAGTGAGGCCATGATTAAGAGGGAAACGTGCGCAGAAGTAAATTATCCCAAAAATGTCCTTGATTTTCTGAAGTGAGGCCATGATTAAGAGGGAAACGTGCGCAGAGGCAAATTATCCCAAAAATTTCCTTGATTTTCTGAAGTGAGGCCATGATTAAGAGGGAAACGTGCGCAGAGGCAAATTATCCCAAAAATTTCCTTGATTTTCTGAACTGAGGCCATGATTAAGAGGGAAACGTGCGCAGAGGCAAATTCTCCCAAAAATGTCCTTGATTTTCTGAACTGAGGCCATGATTAAGAGGGAAACGTGCGCAGAGGCAAATTCTCCCAAAAATGTCCTTGATTTTCTGAACTGGGGCCATGATTAAGAGGGAAACGTGCGCAGAGGCAAATTATCCCAAAAATGTCCTTGATTTTCTGAAGTGAGGCCATGATTAAGAGGGAAACGTGCGCAGAGGCAAATTATCCCAAAAATTTCCTTGATTTTCTGAACTGAGGCCATGATTAAGAGGGAAACGTGCGCAGAGGCAAATTCTCCCAAAAATGTCCTTGATTTTCTGAACTGAGGCCATGATTAAGAGGGAAACGTGCGCAGAGGCAAATTCTCCCAAAAATTTCCTTGATTTTATTGAACTGAGGCCATGATTAAGAGGGAAACGTGCGCTGAGCTGACCATCTAAAACATTATGGGTGAGGGTCTGCTGCAGAGCTGACCATCCTAAACATTATATGCGAAGGCCCGCTAGTGAGCTGACGCTATAAAACATTATATGCGAAGGCCCGCTAGTGAGCTGACGCTATAAAACATTATATGCGAAGGCCCGCTAGTGAGCTGACGCTATAAAACATTATATGAGAGGGCCCGCTAGAGAGCTGACCCAATAAAACATTATATGAGAAGGCCCGCTGGTGAGCTGACCTATATAAAAATTGTCAAACAGGGCCCGCTGGTGAGCTGGCCCTATATAAAAATTATATCACAGGGCCCGCTGGTGAGCTGGCCCTATATAAAAATTATATCCCAGGGCATATGGAAGAGGAGGAGGAGGATGAGAAGATTAAGAGTCAACCATATACCCGTTTTTTGGGTGGAAGGGGTGAATGGGAATACAGAGTATTCACATCATTGTAAATAACATATATAAAGTGAGTTTATGTTCCCCCGGGGTTTTCCTCCAGTGGAGTGGAGAAGTCAGGGGAAATCCAGGCCTTGTTCATTTTTATAAGTGTCAACCTATCAGCATTGTCGGTGGAAAGGCGGATACGCTTATCTGTTATGATGCCACCAGCAGCACTAAATACCCGCTCAGACAGAACGCTGGCGGCAGGGCAGGCCAGCACCTCCAAGGCGTAGAGTGCCAGTTCATACCACGTGTCCAGCTTGGACACCCAGTAGTTGTAAGGCACAGAGGGATCATTGAGGACGCTGACACGGTCTGCTACGTACTCCTTCACCATCTTCCAAAACTTTTCCCTCCTTGTGACACTAGGCTGCGCATCAGGGTGAGGGTGCTGGCGGGGTGTCATGAAGGTGTCCCACGCCTTGGAGAGTGTTGCCCTGCCTTTGTCGGAACTGCTGTGTGCTCCCCTTTTCTCCCCTTCTCGGTTGGCCAAGGTAGCACGTACTCTGCCGCCAGCGTTGTCAGATGGAAAATTTTGGAGCAATTTTTCAACAAGAACCTTCTGGTATTGCACCATTTTGCTTGTCCTCTCCACCGGAGGAATGAGAGATGAGAAATTCTCTTTGTAGCGGGGGTCCAGAAGGGTGAACACCCAGTAATCCGTGTTGTCTAAAATGCGTACAACGCGTGGGTCACGGGAAAGGCAGCCTAACATAAAGTCAGCCATGTGTGCCAGAGTACCAACAGTCAAAATTTCGCTGTCCTCACCAGGAGGATGACTCTCAATATCCTCATCCTCTTCCTCCTCTTCTGCCCACCCACGCTGAAGAGATGGAACTAAAGTTCCATGGCTACCCTCTGTAGCGGAGGCAACCGTGTCTTCCTCCTCCTCCTCCTCCTCCTCCGCCTCCTCCAATTGTCGCTGAGAAGACGAAGTGAGGGTGCTCTGGCTATCACCTTGTGTAAGCTCTTCCTCCCCCATTTCCACCTCTTCCACATGCAAAGCGTCGGTTTTAATTGTGAGCAGCGAGCGTTTCAGTAGACACAGAAGTGGGATGGTTACACTGATAATAGCGTTATCGCCGCTCACCATCTGTGTCGATTCCTCAAAATTGCGTAAAACCTCGCAGAGGTCTGACATCCATTCCCACTCCTCACTTCTGATTACAGGAAGTTGAACGGAGAGGCGACGACCGTGTAACAGCTGGTACTCCACTACTGCCCTCTGCTGCTCACAAAGCCGGGCCAACATGTGGAAGGTGGAGTTCCAGCGCGTGCTCACGTCACACAGCAGCCGGTGAGCTGGCAATTGTAAGCGCTGCTGCAGCTTCAACAGGCCGGCCGAAGCTGTAGATGACTTACGGAAATGTGCACACACGCGGCGCACCTTGGTCAAGAGATCATGCACATTGGGGTAGGTTTTTAGAAATCGCTGAACCACTAAATTAAATACATGCGCTAGGCATGGTACGTGTGTGAGCTTGCCGAGCTCCAAAGCCGCCACCAAGTTACGCCCATTATCACACACAACCATGCCTGGTTGCAGGTTGAGTGGCGAGAGCCACTGCTCAGTCTGGTGACTAATCCCCTGCAACAGCTCTGAGGCCGTGTGCTGTTTGTCCCCAAGGCAGATCAGCTTCAGCACGGCCTGTTGACGCTTCCCCACTGCAGTGCTACACTGCTTCCAGCTACTGGCTGATGGGGGAGTGGCGCTGCGTGTAGAGAATTCGGAGGTGGAAACGGAGGAGGAGGAGCCAATAACGTAGGTGCTGGCGGAAACCCTGATGGAGGTAGGGCCCGCAATCCTCGGCGTGGGTAGCACCCGTGCCATCCCAGGGTCCGAGTCGCTCCCAGCCTCCACGACATTCACCCAGTGTGCCGTCAGGGAAATGTAGCGTCCCTGGCCACAAGCACTTGTCCATGTGTCAGTCGTTAAGTGGACCTTCCCAGTAACTGCGTTGGTCAGGGCACGGGTGATGTTACGGGACACATGGTGGTGTAATGCGGGGATGGCACACCGGGAAAAGTAGTGGCGGCTGGGGACCGCGTACCGAGGGACAGCTGCTGCCATCAGGCTGCGGAAGGACTCAGTGTCCACAAGCCTAAATGGCAGCATTTCGATGGCCAGTAATTTGGAAAGGTGTGAGGTTAGTGCTATGGCCTGTGGGTGGGTGGCTGGGTATTTTCGCTTGCGCTCAAATGCCTGGGGTAACGACATTTGGACGCTGTGCTGGGACAGGGAAGTGGATGTGGTCGCTGATGGTGCTTCAGATGCTACAGGTGCAGGGCGGGAGGTATGCGGGCCTGCGCCTTCGACAGGCGATTGGCCGGCACCGAAAACAGGGGAAGAGGAGGCAGTGGTGTGGCCTGCAGACACAGATGGGCGATCCAGGCGTTCCTCCCACTTATTACGGTGCTTGGATGCCATGTGTCGGATCATGCTGGTGGTGGTGAGGTTTCTAGTGTTCATGCCTCGGCTCATTCTGGTGTGGCACAGGTTGCAAACTACAATTCTTTTGTCGTCCGCACTTTCCTTAAAAAAACGCCATACCGCGGAACACCTACCCTTTGGCAAGGTAGATTTACGCAAGGGGGTGCTCCGTGGAACATTTGCGGGCCGGTTTTGTGCGGTCCGCCTTCTTTCTGTAGCCACACCACTGCCTCTTCCAGCCTGTTGCGGTGCTGCAGATGGCTGACCCTCAGGACTGCTGTCATCGCTCGGCTCTACACCTTCCCAGGTGGGGTCAGTCACCTCATCGTCCACCAAGTCCTCCTCCACTTCCTCACTCTGATCATCCTCCTCATGTCTTGATCCCACCACATACTCAGTCATTGACAACTGTATAACATTCTCCTCAACAAGGTCTTGAGACGGAAATAGTGGTTGATTTAATGGCAACTGTGTCTCATCATCATCATCATCATCATCCACTACTTCCTTTGACCTTAAATGCCGTTCACATCTGTCATCTTCTTGTGATTGGGTACCCTCTAGAGGTTGTGAATCAGGGCACAAGATGTCATGTTCCTCTGCAAGCGTGCTTGGAGAGAGGGTCAAATGAAGGATTGGTGATGAGACGAGCTCCTCACTATATCCCAGTGTGGGATCACTTCTTTGAACAGACCGTGTATGGTGGGAGGAAGGATGATCAGAGTGAGGATTATGTTGACCAGACTCTTGGCTACTGAGAGTGGACTTGGTGGAAGACAGGGTGGTGCTTAACCGACTGGAAGCAGTATCAGCTGACATCCAACTGACCACCTGTTCGCAGTGGTCGGACCTCGAGAGTGATGTCCTGCGACGCCCTGTAAAATTAGACATGAAGCTAGGTATGGTGGATGTCTTTCTTTCTTGTGCTCTGGCACCAGGCACAGTTTCTCCGCGTCCTGACCCGCACCCTGAACTATCAGGATCACGTCCACTTCCCCGTCCCTTTTTACCCGCCTTCTTCATCTTACACGGAATATGTGACTTTAATATTTGAGTTTGAAAACTTAACAGTATTTCATCCTATTCTGCAACTGTGCAGAGTACACAGAATAGGCTGCTAAACTGCGGTGACGCACACTGAATGGAATATGTGACTTTAATATTTGAGTTTGAAAACTTAACAGTATTTCTTCCTATTCTGCAACTGTGCAGAGTACACAGAATAGGCTGCTAAACTGCGGTGACGCACACTGAATGGAATATGTGACTTTAATATTTGAGTTTGAAGACTTAACAGTATTTCTTCCTATTCTGCAACTGTGCAGAGTACACAGAATAGGCTGCTAAACGGCGGTGACACACACTGAATGGAATATGTGACTTTAATATTTGAGTTTGAAAACTTAACAGTATTTCTTCCTATTCTGCAACTGTGCAGAGTACACAGAATAGGCTGCTAAACGGCGGTGACACACACTGAATGGAATATGTGACTTTAATATTTGAGTTTGAAAACTTAACAGTATTTCTTCCTATTCTGCAACTGTGCAGAGTACACAGAATAGGCTGCTAAACGGCGGTGACACACACTGAATGGAATATGTGACTTTAATTTATGAGTTTGAAAACTTAACAGTATTTCTTCCTATTCTGCAACTGTGCAGAGTACACAGAATAGGCTGCTAAACGGCGGTGACACACACTGAATGGAATATGTGACTTTAATATTTGAGTTTGAAAACTTAACAGTATTTCTTCCTATTCTGCAACTGTGCAGAGTACACAGAATAGGCTGCTAAACGGCGGTGACACACACTGAATGGAATATGTGACTTTAATATTTGAGTTTGAAAACTTAACAGTATTTCTTCCTATTCTGCGACTGTGCAGAGTACACAGAATAGGCTGCTAAACGGCGGTGACACACACTGAATGGAATATGTGACTTTAATATTTGAGTTTGAAAACTTAACAGTATTTCTTCCTATTCTGCAACTGTGCAGAGTACACAGAATAGGCTGCTAAACGGCGGTGACACACACTGAATGGAATATGTGACTTTAATATTTGAGTTTGAAAACTTAACAGTATTTCTTCGTATTCTGCAACTGTGCAGAGTACACAGAATAGGCTGCTAAACGGCGGTGACACACACTGAATGGAATATGTGACTTTAATATTTGAGTTTGAAAACTTAACAGTATTTCTTCCTATTCTGCAACTGTGCAGAGTACACAGAATAGGCTGCTAAACGGCGGTGACACACACTGAATGGAATATGTGACTTTAATATTTGAGTTTGAAAACTTAACAGTATTTCTTCCTATTCTGCAACTGTGCAGAGTACACAGAATAGGCTGCTAAACGGCGGTGACACACACTGAATGGAATATGTGACTTTAATATTTGAGTTTGAAGACTTAACAGTATTTCTTCCTATTCTGCAACTGTGCAGAGTACACAGAATAGGCTGCTAAACGGCGGTGACACACACTGAATGGAATATGTGACTTTAATATTTGAGTTTGAAAACTTAACAGTATTTCTTCCTATTCTGCAACTGTGCAGAGTACACAGAATAGGCTGCTAAACGGCGGTGACACACACTGAATGGAATATGTGACTTTAATATTTGAGTTTGAAAACTTAACAGTATTTCTTCCTATTCTGCAACTGTGCAGAGTACACAGAATAGGCTGCTAAACGGCGGTGACACACACTGAATGGAATATGTGACTTTAATTTATGAGTTTGAAAACTTAACAGTATTTCTTCCTATTCTGCAACTGTGCAGAGTACACAGAATAGGCTGCTAAACGGCGGTGACACACACTGAATGGAATATGTGACTTTAATATTTGAGTTTGAAAACTTAACAGTATTTCTTCCTATTCTGCAACTGTGCAGAGTACACAGAATAGGCTGCTAAACGGCGGTGACACACACTGAATGGAATATGTGACTTTAATATTTGAGTTTGAAAACTTAACAGTATTTCTTCCTATTCTGCGACTGTGCAGAGTACACAGAATAGGCTGCTAAACGGCGGTGACACACACTGAATGGAATATGTGACTTTAATATTTGAGTTTGAAAACTTAACAGTATTTCTTCCTATTCTGCAACTGTGCAGAGTACACAGAATAGGCTGCTAAACGGCGGTGACACACACTGAATGGAATATGTGACTTTAATATTTGAGTTTGAAAACTTAACAGTATTTCTTCGTATTCTGCAACTGTGCAGAGTACACAGAATAGGCTGCTAAACGGCGGTGACACACACTGAATGGAATATGTGACTTTAATATTTGAGTTTGAAAACTTAACAGTATTTCTTCGTATTCTGCAACTGTGCAGAGTACACAGAATAGGCTGCTAAACGGCGGTGACACACACTGAATGGAATATGTGACTTTAATATTTGAGTTTGAAAACTTAACAGTATTTCTTCCTATTCTGCAACTGTGCAGAGTACACAGAATAGGCTGCTAAACGGCGGTGACACACACTGAATGGAATATGTGACTTTAATATTTGAGTTTGAAAACTTAACAGTATTTCTTCCTATTCTGCAACTGTGCAGAGTACACAGAATAGGCTGCTAAACGGCGGTGACACACACTGAATGGAATATGTGACTTTAATATTTGAGTTTGAAAACTTAACAGTATTTCTTCCTATTCTGCAACTGTGCAGAGTACACAGAATAGGCTGCTAAACGGCGGTGACACACACTGAATGGAATATGTGACTTTAATATTTGAGTTTGAAAACTTAACAGTATTTCTTCCTATTCTGCAACTGTGCAGAGTACACAGAATAGGCTGCTAAACTGCGGCGAAGCACACTGAATGGAATATGTGACTTTGATATTTTAGTTTGAAGACTTAACAGTATTTCTTACTATTCTGCAACTCTGCACAGTACACAGAATGTGCTGCTACACTGCGGCGAAGCACACTGAATGGAATATGTGACTTTGATATTTTAGTTTGAAGACTTAACAGTATTTCTTCCTATTCTGCAACTCTGCACAGTCCACAGAATGTGCTGCTAAACTGCGGCGAAGCACACTGAATGGAATATGTGACTTTGATATTTTAGTTTGAAGACTTAACAGTATTTCTTCCTATTCTGCAACTCTGCACAGTACACAGAATGTGCTGCTAAACTGCGGCGACGCACACTGAATGGAATATGTGACTTTGATATTTTAGTTTGAAGACTTAACAGAATGTGCTCTAATCTGCAACTTTGCACACTAAACAGAATGTGCTCTAATCTGCAACTTTGCACACTAAACAGAATGTGCTCTAATCTGCAACTTTGCACACTAAACAGAATGTGCTCTAATCTGCAACTGTGCACACTAAACAGAATGTGCTCTAATCTGCAACTTTGCACACTAAACAGAATATATATATTTTTTTTTTTTTGTTTTTTTCCCCCCACACAAAATAACCTGCTGCCCCCACACACAGTAGTCCTAAAAAGGACTTTTGGTTCTTTTTTTTCACAATTTTGGTTTTTTTCCTCCCTACACTGACTTTCCCTTCCTATCCTCAGCTCTCCCTGGCTAAGACTGAGCCGAACTCGCTGGTCAGGTGCTATACAGCACCCGACCACGGGTTCTGGCCAGCCAATCAGTGTAATGCCAGCAGCCAACATGGCTGCTGGCATTACACCGATGTCAGAGCCTCCCTGCACGTTTATTGGCTGCGCAGCAGCCGCAAAACGTGCGGGGAGGAGACCCGAACATGGCGGGCGAGCACATGCGGTACTCGTACGAGTACCGCCATGTGCCGAGCAGAGCGATGCTCGAGCTGATCCGAGCATCGGCCGAGCATGCTCGCTCAACACTAACTGCTATCACTATGAGAAAGTTTAAAAGTAATAAAATGAGAAACTGGAAGGACTCTTATGAGTCCACTGAGTCTGAGGAAGAAGTGAGCACTATAGATCCAATGCTGTCCAGTCCCCCTAAATCACCCTAGGGATCTTAGGAAAATTAATGTCAAGGGAGGAAGAAAAGGGTAGTAGTCAGAGAAGGACAGGTCAGCTGCCTGTACCTGCTGCCAGACATGCTGTGCCTGCTGTCAGACGTGCTGTGCCTGCTGCCAGATTTGCTTCACCTGCTGTATGATGTGCTGTGCCTGCTGCCAGATGTGCTGCCCTTGCTTCCACCATTTGTCTGCTGTAAGACATGCTGCCCCTGCTCCTACCAGTGCTGTGCCTGCTGTCAGACATATTGCCCCTGCTTCCACCAGTGCTGTGCCTGCTGCCAGTACTGCCCCTGCTGCCACCAGTGCTGTGCCTGCTGCCAGTTCTGCCCCTGTGGACACCAGTACTGTGCCTGCTGTCATAAGTGCTGTGCCTGCTGCCAGATGTGCTGGGCCTGCTGTCAGATGTGATGTGCCTGCTGCCAAATGTGATGCACCTGCTGCCAGATGTTCTGTGCCTGCTGTAAGATTTGCTGTGCCTGCTGCCAGATGTGCTGCCCCTGCTGCCACCATTGCTGTGTCTGCTGCCAGTGCTGAACCTACTGCCACCAGTGCTGAAGCTGCTGCCAGTGTGTCTTGTAATACTGAGGAGGGGCAAAGGAGAAGGTTATGCCAAGTGTGATAGCAGGGGATCCTAAGTCACACTTGCCATCCCCAAGCAGTCCTGCCAGTGCTAGTACTACTACTAAGACGATCCAGCAGCTTGTTAGAGTTAGGAGTGAAGGAGGGGGTAAACATCATAGTGACTATGAAGAGGAAGATTCAGGGGATGAAACTGATGTGGTTGGTGTTAGTAGTAGTAGTAACAGTGATGGTGAAGCAGCCGGTGGGACTAGTGTTAGGAGAGTGGTAGGGGAAGCAATTGAGGGCATCCCTGGGAGTCCCCTTCTCCCCACGTCATTGTCCATGTGGAACATGATTATGAACAAAGCAGAAATGTTACCACTGCCATAATACCACCTCTACCAGGGGCACAGATTTCCTGTGTCTGCTGCTAGTGCTGCCAGTCTGCCTTCTTCAGGTCAGCAAGAAATGGCAAGTGTGACATTAGGGGACCCTCTGTCACATTTCTCATCACCTCCTCCAACCAGCAGTGAGATGCCTGTAATAGTGTAGCAGCAGCAGCATGGAGGGACTAGTGGTGGTGGTGATAAT
Source organism: Rhinophrynus dorsalis (assembly GCA_037306005.1). Classification (NCBI taxonomy): domain Eukaryota; kingdom Metazoa; phylum Chordata; class Amphibia; order Anura; family Rhinophrynidae; genus Rhinophrynus; species Rhinophrynus dorsalis. The sequence goes on along the minus strand of CM074723.1, from coordinate 337,166,911 downwards.
GATGGTAGAGAAGCTGGGGTGGAAGAAACATTGATGACCTTTTTAGCCCAAACTGAAAAGGAATGGGAGACAGGGATGGGGATGGGCATCACCACCACTAGCAGTGAGTTTTTTGAATTTGCAGAGTTTGCTACTGCTCTAATTCCTGCTGCTGCTGTGTTGCAAGTGGGAATGGGGTCAACAAGTGATGTGGAACTAAGACAAGTTCCACTTTCCAGCAACAGCAATACTTCTGGTCCTAGTTGCAGTGATGATTCTGAGGCAGTAGCAGCAACAGCAGCAACATTATCCTCTGCCCCAGACAGTGAAGGGTAATGTGGAGGACAGGAAAAAAGAGGCCATTCTTCTCCACCTGTTCCCTATCACTATCCCCTGAAGTCATGGGTGTGGGACTATTTTTCTCTTGGGGCAGGCACATTGCAGTCATCACCAATGGCTCTGTGCACAATTTGTGACAAGTCAGTGAGAAGAAGAAAGGAGGGAATACACCTTGGCACAACTATCCTGATAAGACATGAAACACAGACACCATGACAGTTATGTCAAACATGTTAAAGCCAAACACCCACCACAGAAATCAAGCACCGCTGTTCCTGTACCCCCTGACTCTCTAGAACAGTGTTTTTCAACTCCTGTCCACAGGACCCACTAACAGGCCAGGATTTGATGATTTCCTTGTTAGAGCACAGGTGAGTTAATCAGTGTGAATTAGCCTCTGTTCACCACACCTGTGCTCTAGCAGAGAAATCCCTAAGTCCTGGTCTGTTAGTGGGTACTGAGGGCAGGAGTTGAGAAACACTGCTCTAGAAAGGCAACAAGAGGTGAGGCAGAGATCAAAGAGGAGGAAGAATATAGAAACCCAGGCAGAGACTAGAATTTCCATGATGAGTGAAACAACTAGCTCGCCATCACCTTCGTCCTCTAGGGTAACTACATCTTTTGCCAATCCACCTCATTCATTGTTACCTCCACCGCCAAATGATAGCCACTCTGTTGATGTTAGGATGTGGCAGTTCGTCTCCACCCATTGCACACGGTGTAGTGCACTGACCACACATAGCAGTGTGGTGGAGGAGAATAGGAATCAGGGCATCAAGTGGCATCTGACAAGATTCCATCCTGCAGAATATGCTAAAATACTGTCAGGAAGGGTTCATCAATAATATTAAACTATCAGAAAGTTGTTATGTGTCCTTAGCAGGTTCTGGACAAGGGGTATAGTGACAGCGGCAGTATTTGGGTTCTAGTGTAATGGTGTTTGGATACAGTTATGCCCCCAGATGTTATTTACCACACACACTGTGCACACTGCAGTTGCTAATGAGAGGCACAGTTCCTGCTCTCAAAGGAAACGTTTTTATTCTAGTAACAACACACCCATGGTTTTGGAGGAGGAGCAGATAGAGAAGAATTACTGGCCAACTTCTTCTTTTCTCCACACAGACTGGGGGCTACTTATTTTGCTTCTACTGCCTTAGGCGCATCACTGGAGCTAATTGTGGAAAGTGGAACCTTCATCATCAATCACCCATGTTACTGATGTTGTTGATCCCATTCCCTTTGAACTGCCTAATCATTCTGCTGCTAAAATAACTCAACAGGACAAGACCTGCTGGCACTAGGTATCACGGTTCCCGTGATCACTCTCTGTCACTCTCGCTTGTGGTGCGCTCTGATTGGCTGAGTCTGTTTGACCCACCCCTGGTGACCTTTTTATGCCTGGCCATTGACACTTGTCAGGTGCCCTTTCGTGGTGTTCCAGAGCCAGTGTTGCTGTTTCTGTGTTCCTGCGTTCCTGATTCCTGTGTACCGATTTGGCCTGTTTTTGACTACGCTCCTGTGTTCCTGCTCCGTGATCTGACCTGGCCTGGCTGACGTTCCTGCTCGTGACTGATCTGGCTTGTCTGAGAACCACCTCCGTGACCCGACCCGGCCTGGCTGACTTCCTGCTCCATGACCTGAACCGGCTTGCTACAGAGACCTGCTTTGTTCCTGCTTCCTGCTGCTGGTGTCGCCGTGGTGACATTCTGACTTCCGCTGAGCTCGTTTACCGGGCTGATCATGTTGCCTCTTTAACACTTGCAGATCCGTGTCTCCAGTGCTGAGTCGCCGTTATCACTTGCAGAGCTGTGCTTCCATTGCTGAGCATCCCTGACACTTGCAGAGCGATACCCATTATTGCTGAGCCTCCGATCCTTGCAGTTCTGCTGTCTCCTTATCTAAGCCTTCACTTACACTTGCAGAGCCTATACTGTTGATTCACTACATCTGCAGAGCTGGCCGTGTTGTAAGCCTGGTCTAGACGGCAGCTCGTCTTGTCACCAGCAGAGTAGTCAGTTTACGTTACCGCGCCCGCGAGAGGCGCTATTGGCTCTTTCTCTAGCTGTGTTCTCTCCGGTATACACCCGTGGGGGCTATTGGCTCAAGCACTTGCAGCAAAGGGTTGTCTCCGGTATATGCCCATGGGGGCTATTGGCTCATACACTTGTAGCGCAGGGTGGTCTCCGTTGTTACGCCCGTGGGGGCTACTGGCTCAAGCTCTTGCAGGTTGTCTCCGGTATATGCCCGTGGGGGCTATTGGCTCAAGCTAATCCTGTGCAGTTGGTCTCCGTTATTACGCCCGTGGGGACTATTGGCCAGCTCTTGCATTGTAGCTATCTCCGTTGTTACACCCATGGGGGCTATCGACTCAAGCACTTGCAGATTAAGTTGTCTCCGTTGCTACACCTGTGGGGGCTATTCACTGCAACTTCTCTGCGGACTCTACCACAATTCCAATAGTACCTGCAGCTTTCTAACCTTAAGAACTTTAGGTGTTGTATCATCTACACCAATAGCTGCCTAATCACCACCTTGGGAGTGCCAAACACCACATCAGAGACTGACTGATTATTGTATTTAACCATTGAGTAACATCGCTACTGTGTGCCTGTCCTGAGACAGTATATGTGATACTTATGCTTCTGTATACTGGGCCTGTGAAGGCATAACTGTCATTATATCGCTATTATTTTGTGTTGCATGTAGAGGGCGATCGTTACTCTTTATATTTTTTAATAAAACTGTGTTTTATTCTAACCAGCTGGTCTGAGTGTCTTAAAAATCGTTACACTAGGCCAGTAGGTATTTTATTTTTCTCTGCGCTTATACTTTAAAAAATAAATAAATAAATAATTTTAAAAAACCTATAGTCCTACAAAAAATAAACAATTTTGGGGGGTTTGTTTCTAACTAGCCTAAGTCCTACGAATCAATGTTTCCTTAGGGCTTATGCCAAACAAGTTTAAGTCCTACAAATCAATGTTTCCTCAGGGTTTGTGCCTCTAGCAACAAATCTAACAAATCATCTTCTATGAAATACTCTATCACGCCAAGTATCAGTCTACCCCAATGGCAGCTTATGTCAGGGGGTTACTGTCTCTATCACTTTACATACAAATTTCTTATTTTATTTATTAACTGCCCCCCCAATACCAGTCAAGAACCCCCTAAAACAAATTCCCTGTTCAACTGATTAATTCCCCAGACTCCACCCACCAACACAGGCACCCTCCTCAGACCCCTTTTATATCATGTCTTATGGGGGAGCTTTTAACTTATTATTTTTATTTTTTTTATTAACTCTCTCACACTGGCTTGAAATACACAAACAACTACTTCATGCTCCTATTGATGTCCCGACCAGGGAATGTAATTATAAGTTATTGACAAGATGGTACCGCACCCCCCAATCCCTTCATTCTCTATTCCCTACTTCTCCTCCAGATTGCTGGAGATGTTCTTCCAACTGTGGTTCTCTGTTTCATATTTGGTGGAATTGCCCCCAGATAACTCCTTTCTGGGAGGATGTTTTCTCCCTTACTGGAAAGATAACAGGCACTTGTTTTAGGTGTGATCCCTTGATGATTCTTTTCGCATATGACCTTCCGGTTCATATAACCTGGAATAACACCCTCAGATATCTCTTTTTTATCCTTATCAACACAGCAAAAACACTGATTCCCCTGAACTGGAGATTAGCCTCACCCCCTACTCTTAGCATGTGGGTATCTTGGGTTCAACAGTTACACTCCTTCCACAGATTGCATGTCCTTTCCATGAACAGCTTGCCACTATTTGATTCCATCTGAGCCCCATGGCTCGCCTATGTCTGATCTGGTTCTCTGGGTACGACGTGATGATGTGAGAGATTTCTGTGTCAGGTGTGATACCCATTTCTGACATAGGTTGTTGGCCTGAGCCCCCCTCCCTTGTCTCCCTATTTCCTTCCTTCCCCTTTTCCTCATTTCTCATTTTCCCCCTTACCTTTGCTGTTCTATTCTCTATTTCCTCTCTGACTTTGCAGACTTCTCTTTGGCAGGAGTTAACTCTCTTTCCTTTTCCTTTCTGCTTATGATCCTTAACCTGAGTTAGAGGCGATGGACCCAGTGGTACTGCCTTATGGTTTACAGTCATTTTTCTGGTCCCTGTCTGGAACTGTTTTAGTTTGCAACTCCACAATACAAACTCATTGCTCAGCTGTTGATACATTTTGCACACCAATATAATCATCTTGTTTGAATACTTTCTCTTTTGCTAACTTAAAATGTCTGTTCTGAATTTATCCTTGTAGAGACAAAACATTTGACTGTATTAGTGGTACTGTACTGTCTGTTTTGCATCTTATAAATTGTTTTCTCAATACAGCATTTAAAAAAAACACAAAAAAAACCAACAACAAAAAATATTTGTTACGTGTTATGTGCAACGTTCCCATTAATTTCAATGCAATGAGTTAGGCAGAAAAAAAATGGAAAAAAGGCACTTTTTGCGGGAAAGTATTTGCCAAGTGGGAAGTGCCATTATTCACCGATTTCAGTTAGAGTCAAAAATGTTCGCCCATCCCTAGTCTTTACAGTGTAAGGCAGGGTTTGTCATGACAAGGTGTTGCTGGACTACATCAGCTCTTATCATCCTCCAGCTGCCAGCAGTTTCTGTAGGATGATGCAAATTGTAGACATGCAACAGCTGGAGCATCTCATATTGAACACCTCTGATCTAAGGGATTGGAAAAATTTAAAAGAGGAATTAAAAGGTTAATGGGCAAACTGCATACGTTTCATTATGGGGAAACTGAAATTTACCTTTGCAGCTTTTACACTTGGCAAAAGATAGTGCTGGGTTTGTATGAAAAGTTAGTATGGGGAATACAAACAGATGATGTAAAGATCTATGGGCTGTATTCACCAAGCTTAAAAGGGACAATTATAGGGTAAACAAACTACACCATGGGGGGAGGAGATAAAAGGTTCCTTTGATTTAAATTAAGTTTTAAACCCATTGAATTTATGGTATGCAGTGGAAACCTCTCTTGGAATGAAATGGTAAAAACCGCATTTAAATCAATGGAATTTTGCAGAATTTAGAATTGCTCCTCTTTAACTTGGTTAATATGGCCTTGAACAAAGACAGAATCACTTTGCAACTCAGATTATAGAGATCCTTGATTCAAGAGCTAAGTAACACCAGCTGCAGTGGTCGGAGATGGAACTGTATAAAGGGCACTGTCACTAAAGTTCAAAGAGCAATGAAAATACCAATGTCCTGTCGAAGGCACAATGACAGTATTCACTAAATTGTCTTCAACAATACATCACCATCAGTCTGACAAAAATCTGCCCACGTCAACATCCATTCAACCGGTTTATGAATTATCACTCATCACATCAACAATGGCCTATTGCCATATAGAAATGCAGGAGACAGTTTTGCATGCAGGGGGGTATGTTGATATGTTAATGTAGCATTTCGACACATTCACTGAACTCTGATAGCAGCCTCTGCTGTCTGAGATCACAGTCTCATATTCTCCTGCTTGAGGTTGGCGAAGTTGGGATCTTCCTGCACTTTCTTATGCAGCAGCCCTCAATCAATCACAAGCAGGGAGGGTTGTGAACAGTTGTCAATGTGGAAGGGATTTCCTCCCTTCACACATCACCAACACTATGACTATTCTGAAGTTGAAGAGCATTCTCTTTGCTTCCCCACTTGGCCAGCAGAGTAGTGGAGAGGACACTTTCAGCACCATGAACAGCATCACTCCCTTATCCCTTTGAATGCCATAGATGTGCAGTGCTCACCCTCGTGGCACTCAAAGGGTTAAAAAAGTACTCCAAGCACTATACATTTATCTCCTTAGCTCTGTATCATATATGATATATGTTGTGCACTCCTAAGGAAACATTGCCCATTGCCCAGTGGTAGCCATAGAACCCCATATACACTGCTTAGCCCCCAGACTTGTTCCCTTGCCCACTGGTAGCCACAGATCCCCATGTACACTGTCTGACCCTCTCTAGGCTTTTCCCCTTGCAGAGTGCTAGTCAAAAATCCTCATGGGCACTGCCTGGAAGAAGGGAAGAAGGCTGGGGGTGTCAGGCAGTGTATGTGGGGATAACACACAATGGTGAGGTTCCTCATGCTGCCCAACATTATATAACTCCAACATGCTGCACCCCCCAGCAATATCTGACATATATTGCACCACTAGCTAAATCCAACATATACTGCCCCCTCCGACATAGACTGCCCTCCCCATCTAAATCCAACATATACTGCTCCCCTTAGCTAAATCTGACATATATTGCCCCCCTCCAACATATTCTTCCCCCTTCTGACATATACTGCCCCCCCCCAGCTAAATCCAAGATACCACTCCCCACACAGTTAACGCTATACTTTTCATGAATTAATCAATCACCCAGTTTCTGAGTGTCTACCACCACCGTCAATGCAGCATTCAAAACAGAATACATGGGAGCTGTAGCAGGTGGAATCTACATATCAGCCAATGGGACTCCATGCACATCTTTCACATGGATGATATTGAAGTCTGTACTCCTCATCACAGCCTCCAATAACTGGCTGACCCATGTCTCTGCTAGACAATAATATATGGCTGACCCAGATGTGGGTTAGCCATCAGAAAAACAACCCAATGATGAGGCTGCCAGAGAAGGATAGAGTAAATGCAGGCAGTTGAACAATACATCTCCTGCTCAAGTTACCCAAGTAAACGAAGCCTTATTGTTTTATAAGAAAAATAACTATATATCGTATATTAACTAATTGACATGGGCAATTTTGGAGAGAAGATGCATTTTTTACCCCCTTGAGTAGAAGCAAGGAGAGGACTGGACAAGGGGAACTAAGACAGGACTGACTGGTCTGGAACTAACACTGAGAGAAATCTTATAAGCTGAGGTCAGCACAGGAGAAATATAAGCATACGCAGAAAGAAACAAAGGAAGGGTCAGATGCTCAGAACTGTATGATCAATATAGCAACCATATAGAGATGTGTGTTAAACAAAAGGACTAACTGTAGCCGTGAAAAGATGTGTCCTGTTCCACACAGGTATTCTACTCTGCAACATAGTATCCACAAATCTAGACCTGCAGTAGCACACTAAGCTGAGAACACTGTACAAAGGCATCATAAAGTATTTACTTATTGCAATATTAGAAGAAGAAAACAATAACAAGCACTGAGAGATGGGACAAAAACGGTCAGGCTCCGGTGTAGTTTTATGCATTTTGTGCTAAAACTTAAGCTTCAGCATAGACTAAAGACAAAGACTCAAAGTAGGTGTAAATATAAAGAATGTCAAATAAAAAAAGAACAGGTTATTGGCTAAGAATGAAGAATGAAGGACTAAAGCAACTCTATCAATCATAATAAACATAATGCACACCAGACCACTGAACTGTCATAGACAAAAGACATACAATGTACAGTGAATGAATATATATATATATATGTAACTGAGTGGTGCAGGGCGCTCCTTAATCAAAAGTAAAAATAAAATACCTGGGTGCTATTTAAAAAATTAATACAGTGTGCATTATCAAAATAAAGAACCAGTAGAAGAGCACTCAACAGGATTTCAAAAAAAGGGGTTAAACTTTATTAGTCAACGTTTCAGCCCCAAGTGGGCCTTCCTCAAGACTCATAGTAGTATGTGTGTGTGTGTGTGTGAACATAAATAATAAATATTATAAATAATAGTAAACTAAAATTAAATTAAACTTGAACTGTGTGCAAATTCTATAAACAAAAAAATAATTAACCACTAAAAAAGAGAGAATGGAGAAAAGGAAAGTGTAAAACAAAATACGTACAATCACTATGCCATAGCAAGAACAACACCGCAACTAATAAGTAATTCCAAACAAAAAAGCATATTAAGTGAGATCTATGGAATGGCAGGAAATTAGGGGGAGGAACAAATCAAAAATTATGGCTAATGTTCCATTCAGAATAGAGAGATTTTGAGTGTAGAAATCTAGAAAGCCTCTCTCCTAACTGATGCTGCATCAAGTCCTCCCTCTTCCACTGAGCTTTCATCTTCATTCTTAATCCCTTGAGCTCTAGATACCCCTCTGGCATTCAAAGTGTTAAATTAGTTAAGGTGTTCCCTTAATCTACTTTTCAAAGGGTGAACAGCCTGTCCCACATATTGTATCTGGCACAACAGGCATGTAAATAAATTCAGCACCTACTGATATAAGTAGAGATCTTATAGTTCTTGCCATCAACAGCACAAGTGAATTCCTTAGATACTTTCATAAAACCAGCACCACATTAGAAGAAGCCTTTTGTATTAAACCAAAAATGGCTAGTTGTTTTACTAGCTGGGTGAAACCACATTTACAATGGTGGCATTGTGTTTGTCTACAAAGTTGTACAAAGTTGTAACCTCAGTGTAGAATATGAGATAATCTGTCTATAATCTATCAGTGCTCAAAGTGGGCACAAGAAACCTGACATTTTTACAAGTTTGAGTATATTGGGAGCTCTAAATGCAGTGAGCAACCTATCTGTATCATCAGTATACTTACAATATTTGTTGTAGGAACCATCTCTGAACAAATATCGGGACTTGATTTTGTGGTATGGGATGAACATCGACAACCTTCCGTTTGTATGGTTCAGCACTGGAGAAGGTTGAATATTTTATACAATAACTGAATGACAATATTTTAAACCTAAAGTTTACCTCCACATTCAATGCCACTTTCACTTTCTTTTTAGATTTTCTTTTTACCAGTGATCAGGTTCCTGGCATGTTCAAGAGGGGGATATACAGGAAATCCTTATCAGGAAATAGCTTACTGCATGCGGCTTCCTTAAATCCTAAACATCCTATAGAATAAAATGCCACAATGTTTGTCAGAAGCCGTCATGCGCAGTACAGACTGTGCGAGATGCAGTCATGCGCGGTAGAGACTGCCTGCACTGCAGTCATGCACAGTACAGAGTGCCCAAATGCTCCAGCCAAGGAGGAAACAATATGGCGTCATGACTGATACAGAGCGGCACACTCTGAATTTGGACTGGAGTCCTCTCTGCGCACCTTCCTGGGACCGCTTGGTGCGCAGAGAGGCTCCGGCCTGGGGATGGTACAACCGGCTTCAGCCTGGGGATGAGGGGCTGCTGGGGGAGGCCGTCCAAGACTCCAGTGCTGCCAGACTCCTCCTCCCCGGGGCCCACCGCCTGTCTCCACTCATGGCTCTGGGCACCAGCCAAGGCTTCTGGGTGGTACTGTGGCCTGTGTACATGGGCTTTTAAACTAGTCAGATCAATAATATACCTAAAGGAGAGGTCTTGCAGTTGTGCAGGAACTGTTAAATAGATGTAGTGTTTCAGAAAACATCTGTTTCATTATAACGTTTTGTTAGAGGGGGCTGCAACGGCAGACTTTTAACTCAGGCCTGCGACTACATGTAAGCAAAGGGATGTGCTACACAAAGATGGTTCCTACAACAAAGATCATAATTATTATAATATAAAGTGCTAGCCTGCGAAGTTCCCTGTGTGTGTCACCGCACAAGCACAGTAGAGACTGCCAGAATGATGCAGTCATGCTCAGTAGAGACTGGCCAAAAGCACTGATCCTGAGCAGGGAGCGCTGAACGGCTCACTGCTTGTCTCTGCTCCCAGCTCCGGGGCAGCAGCCGAGGCCACTGGGTGGCACTTTAAACTGTGTATACAGGCTTTCACACTAGTCCTATATTATAATTCACTAAGGATGTCTGTCAGGAGCAGTCATGCGCAGTAGAGATGGCTGCATGCTCTGAAGTCATGCTGAGTACAGACTGCCCCACCGCGGCTGATATGGAGCAGAGCAGGGCGCTCCAAATTCAGACCGGAGTACTCCCTGTGCACCTTCCTGGGACCAAGCGATCCCAGGAAGCAGAGAGGACTACAGTCTGAATTCGGAGCATCCCGCTCCATATCAGCAGCGGTGCATTCGGGCAGTCAGTACTGTGCATGACTGCTGCTCCCCCAGTGTTGGCCCGTGTACACGGGCTTTAAAACTAGTACTATAATAATACAGTTAGGTTTATCACTGCTTATAGTCCACAACAGGCTCAGATTTTATAATCCCATCGCTTTTAGCCATTTTGAACCCCATTCATAGATTATCCCAAATTCTACAATTGCACAATAGTATCTATGTACATCAATGTATCACTCACTATTATAATTCTTTTTATTATTATTCGAGGAATTTCTTTGAAATTGCTAACATTTTTCTTAATTTGAAGAAGTATTTAAAGGATCAATAAAGTTTTATAATGAAAAAAGCATATAACATATTGTCAAATTTTCCATTTATTAAAATGTTATTGCAGGCCAAACGCAAATGGACTTGTGAAGCTGTTACTCTCATATTCTATGGTGGCTCACCTTTCCTTTAGAGTGTAATGTAATGTAATAACTGTCTGAACACCTGGTGAACTGTCTGGACACAAGGTGGCACTGTTGCTAACAGTTGTACATAAACCGTTTATATGAGGCGGAGTGCACTGCATTCTATACCCCTTTGGCACTCAAATGGCACTCAAAAGTACTACAATATATGTTTGATTATTATAATAAAAGTTTAGTGTACTTTAAGAAGAATTTTTTAAACTTGATAAGTGTTTGCAACCTGCCCTTTATAATCAATATGAACCATGTAAAACCCTTTTTTTGCTGCTGTAAAAACAAAGCTTCTTAATGTGGTTTGAATAAAATCACTCCCTAAGGTTATTACACTGGTATATAAATATATAGACATAGGAACATTTTCATTGTAATTTTCACAAAGTTTTATTGCAAATGATCAGTTGCTTTTGTGGCTTAAAGCTTAAAAGTTACTCGTTACATTTTTACTGCTGAAAAACATATTGTAGAATTAAAAACTGTTACAAATTGGTTATTCCTTACACACATAGATATTTGACTGTATCCCAGCATCTCTTGCACTTTATTTTCTGTGATAGAACCTTTTAATTTCAAATAAAATCGAAATGGAACCCTGAAGATCAAACCCTTTAACCTTTTCAGTACCAGTGGAGAGTGCAACGATTTGCAGAGCAGTCAAAGGGTTAAGACCTTAAAGGGATAGTAATACCTAAAATGTAAAAAAAAATATGTTGTAGGGTTTATCCCCCTGAGTAAAACAAGAGTACTCCCACTGCTGAAAGATGTTTCATTCAAAAGTTATTAATTTTCAAAGTTGAATTTTTTAGGTGCAATATCACAGTGGCCTGAAATTGTAGAGTGGCGCTGTTGCTACACCATCCTATGGAGATTTATGGTCCTGAGACCAGAGCTGTCCATAGGATCATGTAGCAACAGCGCCACTGTACAATTTCAGGCCACTGTGATATTACACCTAAAAAATTCAACTTTGAAAATTAATAACTTTTGAATGAAACATCTTTCAACAGTGGGAGTACTCTTGTTTTACTCAGGGGGATAAACCCTACAACATATTTTTTTTACATTTTAGGCATTACTATCCCTTTAAGTGCTAGATAGTTCTCCAACACATTGCTTCACTTTGGAGATCTCTGACATCCAAGAAATTAACATAACTGATATCAAATGTTTCTGAATGTTGATTGCTTCTGGTAATCCTATATAATAATTCACTAATGTATGTTTGCCAGAAGCTGTCATGCTCAGTACAGACGGCTGCGTGTGCTGCAGTCATGGGCACTACAGACTGCCCGCACCACGGCTGATAACGGAGCAGAGAGCTCCAAATTCAGACCGTAGTCCTCTCTGCCACCTTGGGCACTGTGGCCCGTGTACACGGGCTGTTCAACTAGTAAAAAAATAAAATATTTGGAATAACATATCAAAATTCATATTGATTTAGATGGGGCTTTTAATGCCAGAGAGATCTCCAAAGAATTGCAAAGGAATGGGTTGCAGATATAGCTAGCATTTAATAATTTTAAAGCCCAATATAAAGATCAAAGCCTCCCGCCCCCTGCACTCAAAGGGTTAATATGTACAGTTATAAATTCATATATTTCTTGTATATGTTTTAGAGTAGACCTATTGTTGTCATTTTTGCTGCTGCTGAGTAGCATGGGCAGCAGGATGCTGAAGAGCAGGCTAGTGTGCCACAGACCACTGTGGAATGGAGTCCATTGATGTGGGACTAGGACACGTTGCTCTTGAAAGCAGCAATACTCCTGGTCATAATTGCAGTGCTGACTCTGAGCAGCAAGAGCAGCAACATCATCCTCTGACCCAGCCAGAGAAGGGGAATGTGGAGGAGAAGAAGAAAGAGACCATTCTACTCCACCTTTCCCCTCCCCCCTGAAGTCCTGGGTGTGGGACTATTATTCTCTTGGAGCAGGCACATTGCAGTCATCAGCGACGACACTGTGTACAATTTGTGATAAATCAGTGAAACTGGGAAAGGATGGGATGCACCTGAAACACAGATACGATGACATTTATGTGAAACATGTTAAGGCTAAACACCCACCAAAGAAACTTGGCACCACTGTTGCTGTACCCCCTGACTCTCCCCAGAGGCAATAAGAAACAAGGCAGCAATCAAAGAGGAGGAAGAACAGAGAAACCCAGCCAGAGTCTGAAAGTTCGTTGGTGAGTGAAACACCTGCCTCTCCCTCACCTTCTTTCTCTATGGTCCGGGCATGGGAAGATCATGTAACTACATCTTCTGGTGATCCACCTCATTTATCTTTACATCCCCTACCACCTGATAGCCATTCAGTAGATGTCAGGATGGGGCTGTTCATGTCCACCTATTGCGGTCTGTGTAGTTCACTCACCACACATGGCAGTGTGGTGGAGGATAATCGCAAGTAGGGCATCAAGCAGCATCTGAGGAGATTTCATAGTGCAGAATATGCTAAGCTGGACATTATGGAACTAGAGAGAGTGCAGAGGAGGGCTACAAAACTAGTAAGGGGAATGTAAAGTTTTAGTTATGAAGAAAGGCTAGAAAAGTTAAACTTGTACACACTAGAGAAACGGCATCTTAGGGGGGATATGATAGCACTATATAAATATGTTCAGGGCCCATACAAAGGGCTCTCTAAAGACCTGTTTATTAACAGAACAGTACATAGGACAAGGGGCCACCCGCTTAGACTTGAGGAAAGGAGATTTAATCTACAACAGCGGAAGGGTTTCTTTACAGTAAGGACAATAAAGGTATGGAATTCACTGCCTGAGGAGGTGGTGCTATCAAATACATTAGATGCCTTTAAAAAGGGCCTGGATACTTATTTAACAGAGCATAACATAAAGGGCTATGTACGTTAGTATTGGGATTAATATTTAGTTAGGGCTTGTTGATCCAAGGAGAAATCTGATTGCCATTTGGAATCAAGAAGGAATCCCCCCCCCATTCAAGGCAGAATTTGAAATTGCTATATTGAGGGTGTTTTTTGCCTTCTTTTGGATCAACGATGGTAAACAGGAATAGGAAAAGGGTTGAACTAGATGGATACAAGTCTTTTCTCAACCTAAATTCCTATGTTACTATGTTACTATTATTATACTGTCTGTAAGTTGTCACGTGTCCTTAGCGGGGAGTGGACAAGGGGCATAGTGAAAGCAGCAGTACTTGGTTTATGGTGGGATGACTTCACATTGGGGACCCTCAGCATCATGGTGTTTGGATAGAGTTGTGCCAGGTGTTTGATGTGAGTGCAGATGTGCCCAATTGTTCCCAGTCCTTCCCTTATTTACCACACACATTGTGCACATTACAGTTGTTCATGAGAAGCACAGTTCCTGCTGTCAAGGGAAAATGTATATTCTAGTAACACACCCATGATTTTGGAGAAAGGAAGGTGGAGAAGCACTAGTGGCCAGCTTTGAGCTGCCTAATCATCCTTCTGCTTATTAAACAACTCAGCAGCAGCAAGAATAGCATATGCAAATTCTGCAATGACACCGGGGCATTTAACAATGGCCACTGGTCACCACAACATGATCTGCTGGCACTAGGTCAGTAGGGCATTGTTTCTTTAGGTCTTGTTCTTTAAAAGAAAAAAATAAATAAAACAGAGGCCTAAAAAAATGGGGGTTTGTTTCTAACAAGTCTAAGTCTTACAAATCAATGTTTCCTCAGGGCTTGGGCCTAACACAAGTCTAAGTCATACAAAAAATCAATCAGGGCTTGTGTCTCTAATAAGTCTAAGTCCTGCAAATCAATGTTTCCTCAGGGATTGGGTCTCTAACAACAAGTCATACAAATCATCTTCTAAAAAATGCTCTGTACTGTCAAGTATCTACCCCAGTTGCAGCTTATGTCAGGGTGTCCCTGTCTCTATCACGTTACATACCAATTTCTTATTTTATTTCATTTTTAATATAATTTCTTTAATAGCTGTCCTCCAAATAATGGTCAACAAGCCCCCAAAAAATTCCCTGTTCAAATCATTCTTTCCCCATACTCCACCCACCAACACAAGCACCATCCTCAGACCCGTTTTAAACCATGGGTTTTTTTAAATTGTATTTATTTTTCATTTTTATATTAACTGTCCCCCACAATCCCAGTCAACAACCCCCCAAAAAAATCCCTGTTCAACTGATTCATTCATCACACTCCACAAACACAAGCACCCTCATACCCCTTTTATACTATGCCTTTGGAAATAAAATAACATTTGCTATGTGTTGTGTGTAAATTCAGCGTTCCCATTGGTTTCAATACAATGAGCTAGGCAAAAAAAAGTGGAAAACTGCACTTACTGCGGGAAAGTATTCTCCAAGCAAGAAGTACCATTATTTGCCCATTTTTGTTTGAGGCAAAAGTTTTCACCTATCTCTAGTGGTTAGGGGAACATGGCTGGGATAGCAGACAGATTATAAGTTTATCTACCAGTCATCATGTAGAAGACTGTAACATTTGAAATGATGATGTGTGATATTTAGCTTGTAATCATTTTAATGTAGCCTCCTTTAAAAATGTTACTGTTCCTTTTACATAGTAATTCATCAAAAGAGTAAATTTTTCACAGATAAGTACTCATTTGAAGAAGCTCTTCTTCAACAGTATCAGATGGTTTTAGATGCATATTAGTTTTCGTGTGCACCGAACTCTGTATTTTAACAATATGAATGCATATATAGATCATATTTTAACATAGATACCTTTACAATATCTGTAATGTACTGCATAAAATGATCAAGAAAGCAGAAAAACACGTGTATTTTATAATCTTGTTTAGTCAAGAAATGAAATGAAAGCATCCAGATTAATGATTCTGGATTACAATAAACTCCAAGAAATCATAGGAAATACCTTATGATCAAAATATAAAGTTTACGTTATATCTAAATTGTGCTCTTATTGTTAAAGATGTTTTATATTATGACAATACTTTTGGATATGTAACATCATAAAATCCCCAGGCTTGTAAAAGAGCCTTAAAATATAACATTTTTAAGACAGTGAACACTGTAGACTCATATCCACGCACTGTTGAGCACAGTAAAAAAAATACAGAGTGGCATTAAATGGCTGTTAAAGTAGAAAATGTCACAAGAGTTGAGCCATGCTTGCTTCACTGGAGAGAGAGCACCTCTTGAGATGCAGTACTTAACCTTTGAGGAAAAGTTAAAGAAAGCACTTGAGGCAGATGCTGTGGATAAATATGTACATAAATGAAAAAACATAATGTGAAAAGATGCCCATATGCACGTCTGTGTGTGATGTCTACTCAAAGGGTGGTGTTATCACTACTCTCTTTCAAGTCTCTATCTCTTGTACTGAAACTAAAGTCTGGTATGGAAATAGGGAGGCTAGTGTACTAAGAAGAATAGAAGTGACTCTGAAGTAAACCAACTGAACCATGAAGACAAATAAAAAGGAGTTTTCAAAGGGATAGTAATACTTCGTTTTATCTTTATTTTGTAGGCATTAAAAAACATGAAGAACGATGTAAGTCTTATCTCTCAAACCTTTATGGTTTAAGAGATATTCACAAGCAAAGTAACCCCCCCCCGTTCAGCCAGATCAGAAGGGAGGTGCCCAGGTAGACTGCAGAGAGGGACAATCTTCAATTAAGATAAGGGAAAAAGCTGAAAAACTTGTCAAGGGGGGAAGGGCTTTCATTGTTTTCACACAAAGAAGATTGTCCCCTGCTGTTATCTGTCTGGTCTTACAACCAGATTCACATCTGAGAAGAGATTGCTTACACTAGGAAAAAGGGGTGGGAGGGGGAAACTTTGCTTGTGAATATCTCTTAAGCCATAAAGAGAGCTAAGATTTATATCGTTCTTCATGTTTTTTTAATGCCTACAAAATAAAATAAAGATAAAATCAAGTATTACTATCCCTTTAAACTCTTGAATGGCTCTAGAGGCCTTAAATGCATTGTCTCTGCAGTTTGATTTATCCTGAAAAAAAGGTAACTCAGACCCCAATTGACATTTATTTGAGATTTGACTGCATAAGCAAGAGTACAATAGACATGACATCTAGGTAATACATCATGGGCATGATTACCAGGGATGGAATTTGAGTGACATAAAGTGGACCAGAACATGAGAAGGGACATGGACTAATATATGATTTTATAAGGACTTGTTTTACAACAATTTCTAGTGAGCACAGTAGATGGATATTGATTATAAGCACTATAGTCAAAAACAGATTGTGTAAGTGTTGTGGTTCATGGCTTTGGGTGCATTAATTGGTAAAAAGTGTCTCACAATAACAGCTGAGTGTGAAAAGAACTGCAAACCCATATAAAATGTGCTTCATTCCAAAATGGAGTCTTTAACCATGTGGCTTAAGATTTCCAAGATGGAGTCAGACCATGTATTTGCTCCAAGATGGAATCAATGTACATGTACTGAAATCCAAAATGGAGTCTATGAACAAAGACACAGGCTGTGCCCTAGCACAAGCAGAGTAGCTTACAGAATTCTCACACTAACCAACACTAGCACAGTCATTGGAAACAAATGCAATTGCATAATACCCCATAAGCCAACCGATTAATATATGTGCGTAAGTCCATGCGGTCGCAGGCCAAAATTCTGCTTGTGCAACACATGGCTGATGCTCTTAGATATACCCAGAGAAGTTTGTTCTAATGACCATACCACAATTAATGCAAAATAACCCCAGTACTAGCAATAAGCAATAATAATTTAATAACAAACAATAATATTATAAGAAGAACAATACACTGTATATTTTCAAATATATTCTAGCTAAACACCTAATAATACTAACTAGACAATTACTGCAGTGCAAATAAAACACTAGGGTGTTTTACCTATAAATATAGTATAAAATAAAGCAGGGAGAGAGAGTGATACAGTTTTATACTTAGCTAATCCTGGGACAATCTTACGAGGACAGTGCAGCAGGAAAAGAGGCAGGGAAAGAGAACTGGGAACATTTGCGCAATGCATTTGGCTGTTACCACTGGAGGTCAGGTGTCCAAAAAATAACCCTCAGGCTCTGGCTTCTGAAACAGTTCTCCCTTGGTAGATAAAATTGGTGCCTGATGTTTATGAAGAAAGTTCCTGAGCCTTTGCACCACATGGCAGCCTGGCTGAATACTGGGCCTCAGCCAGCCGGGCTAGCTGGCTGGTGGTCACATCTTCCCCCACATCAGTCACTCAACTGCTCTACTCCAAAACCTCCAAGCCCTCACTGATAGTCTCTCTTATTGTTGCAAGCACCTTCCCTCACCAGCCCACTTTACCTGCCCTGAACCATCCCTCCTCCCTTCCCTCTAGCAACAAAAGAAACAAAGAGAGCTGTCCTCTCTTTGTCCTTTTCAAGCCAAAACAGACAAAGAAACCAGGCAAAGGGCTTTTTAAAATGGTTCTGACACCTAAGTGTGGCTTAGGACAAGGGAACATAAAAAATAGGCACAAATGTAGTCGCAAAAA
The DNA here is from genome assembly GCA_037306005.1 of Rhinophrynus dorsalis. Taxonomy (NCBI): domain Eukaryota; kingdom Metazoa; phylum Chordata; class Amphibia; order Anura; family Rhinophrynidae; genus Rhinophrynus; species Rhinophrynus dorsalis. The sequence continues at coordinate 337,148,689 of CM074723.1, read as the reverse complement.
TGTTGCAGCATTACACCATGTAATGGACGCAGTTTTGTTGAAAAATCACCACAACTTTACCTGTGTCCACAACAGTAAGCATTCACCTTAGTATGTATGTATGTATGTATGTATGTTTATTTATACAGCACCATTCACAGATATTTACAGATATACTAATAGAGCAATACAAAAAATACAGACAGGGTTAACAGCATCAGGCTAAAGTGTGATCATTGCATTATTAATGGAAAAGTCCAGCAAAGGGAATCATACATTGAGAAAGGGATCATGCCTCAAGGAGCTTCCAATCAAATTAGTAATCGTGACAACATACAGAGGCAGAAGGAGGAGGAACATAAGGGCAAGTACAAGGCTTCAGTAAAGCAAGTGCAGAGTGATTATAATGTGACTGTCAGTGTGCACAAAGAGACTATTGTTACAGAGATGACTCTTTGAGCAGGTGGGTTTTTAGAATATGCTTGAAAGTGATGTGTGTGGATGATTGGAGAATGGTGACAGGGAAGACATTCCAAAGTTGAGGGGCTGATAGTAAAAATAATTGCAGCAGAGACAGCTCGAGTTGTGTAAAGAGAGGACAGGAAGAACCCTGGAGGAGAACTCAGGTGATGGGAAGGGGTGTAATGAGAGATAAGAGAGGAAATGTAAGAGGGTGCTGAAGAAGAAAGTGACTTAAAGGAGAGGAGAATAATTTTGTGAGAATAAAGATACCTTATTGTAGCCAAGACAGGGATTTCAGGAGCAGATGATAGGAAAGGTATCTGGAAGCAAGTTAGTTATTCTCCTAGCTGAATAAAGAGCAGACTGAAGCAGAGAATGATGAGAGGCAGGAAGACCAGAGAGTAGAATATTGCAATAATCTAGTCTAGACAGAATGAGGGTCTGTTTGAGAATTTTTGTGATTGACATGCAGTGGAAGGGTTGTATTCTGATATATTTTTCAGGAAGAAGTGACAGGTTTTGGTGATTGCTTGGATATTGGAGGAGAATGTCAAGGAAGAATCGAGTGTAACACTAAGACAGGGTACTTTGGTTACTGAGTGGATGGCAGAATTGATAACTGTGATGGAGAAAGCGGTTGGGTGGTGGGGTTCAGGAGGGATTAAAAACAGTTCTATCATAGCCATATTATGTTTGAAACATTGATGGCCACTATGATAAGATTGTCATAAGACTTTGAGTGACTGCACAGCTGGCGTTAGGTCAGGGGAAGAAATGTAGATTTGTGTGCCACCTGAATACAGATGGAAACTAAAGCCATGAGATGAGGTCAACATGTGAGAGGATGTAGAGGGAAAAGAGAAATGGTCACTTGACTGATCCCTGAGGTCCAACTACTGAGAGGTCATGAGGAGAAGAGAATGTGTTAGCAAAAGAAACACTGAAAGTATGGTTAGAAGGATAGTAGGTAATCCATTCTAGAGCTGTGTCACAAATGCCAAGGGTGTACAATGTGTCCCGTAGGAGCGTGTGATTAAACTGTGTCAAAGGCAGCAGAGAGATCTAGTAAGATTAGTATACTGTATTGTTCTTTGCTGTGTGTGGGTCATTATTGACTTCTGTTAGAACTGTCTCTGTGGAGTAGTTGAAACAGTAACTTGACTGTAATAGATCAAGAAGTGAGTTAGAACTGAGAAAAGAGATAGCGTCAGAATACAAGATGTTTCAAAATCTTAGATGCAAAAGGAAACAGTACGGTAATTTGAAAGACAGGTGGGGTCAGGGGAGGGTTTTTTGAGTATAGGTTTGACTGTTGCATGTTTAAAAGAGGAGGGAAAGGTTACAGGAGAAAGAGAGAAGTTAAAGATACTAGTAAGGCTGGGAACAAGAGTAGTTGCAAGAGCTTTGATAAGGTAAGACGGCATGGGATCCAGGTTTCACGTAGTGGGAGAAGAGGAGGATATTAAGAGAGATACTTCCTCTTCTGTAACAAGGGTGAATGAGCTGAGGGTTGCTTGAGGTGAAATAGGAATTGGGAGGACTGGAGGAGAGGATGTGGAGGGTATGGACTGATGAATGGACTGCATCTTTTTTGTTTTAAAGTCCTGTGGAGTATTGGAGAAGGGGGAGCAGTTTAAGGCTGAGAGAGAATCCAATAATTTAAAGAGGCAACATGGGTTAGATTTGTGAATAACAGTTAGGGTAGAGAAGTACTGTTGTTTAGCCTGGGTGAGAGCTGTGTTAAAACAAGATAAAATTAATTTATAGTGGGGGAAGTCAGCAACAGAATGAGATTTCGCCAGAAATGTTTTGCAGCTCAACAACAGGTTCATAACATATGGCTTTTTGAATTTAGCCAGGGTCAGGGATTCCTGGGCCATGCGTGTCGAGGTTGGAAAGGAGCATGCTAATCCAAAGAATAAGTTAATTGGGGGAGAGGGATTGATTTATTATCCCCACACCATCTTCAATTTTCTAGACTGCTCACCATACTTATTACTGGTCCTAAGGATCACGATTCAGGAACTTGGTTTATTCTATGGTTCAATAGCCCTTATGTATTTTATACCTTTCTCATACAAATTTCCACATTCTTTAGTCACCCAATAGATGTTCTGGTCTTTTTCTTTTATATAGATATATTTTTATATATGTATATTTTTAGACTTTTTATATACATTTTGGACATCTAATTACAATTACCAACAATTGCTCTTATATGCATATTTTTTAGGTAGTTTATAGATTGTATACCTTTTAGTACCACTGGAATGTCATGTTTTTATAGGTCCCAAACAATGTATTTTTACATTTTTCCTTAGAGGGATTTTCACAATGTTCACTAAAACTTTCAGGACAGGTGTTGTACTTGTTTGATTGGTTGAACTGTTCCACCTTGTTCCACTATACAATCAACACTAGAATGTGACTCACTGTCATCTTCAGTGTTTTCAGATGGTTTATTAATAGTTCTGATGCTGGTGGTAGTGGGGCTTTTTGTAGGACTTTTGACAAACTGCTTCCTTAGGAGGAGAGAGATCACCATGATTTATTACAAACATCAACCATGGCTGCAGTCAGTTTTTGGACTACCACTTTAATAACACGTTCCCATCCTGTTTCTACTCCTTTCAACCTGCCCCTTGTGTGTTTGCTGGACATTGTTCAACTAGTGTGTGTATTTGTACAGTGACGTTTACGATAGAACTGATTGTATGTGATGTCTTGCTCTTTACAAAATACTCTTTCTGCTATCAGTCTGCCTCAGTCACAGCTCATGCCAGTCACCTATCTGTCAAACTATTGTAATTTTTTTATATCACTTTTTTATTTTTTTTTAATTAACTGTGCCTATCTCTATAACTGTCACCAAAAAAAAAAAAAACGATAAACGAAAACACACTCCATTTTCAACTGCTTCTTTCACCAGATTCCCCTAGCATATGGAACGTCCAGATCACAAAGAGACTTGAATCACAGTTGCCTGTATCTTCCCAGCAGTCACACAGAATTTTGGAGGATTTGGGGGTAAATCTCCTTTCCTTCCTTCTCACAACCCCAGACTTCTCTAAAACAGAAATAACCAAATCAGGAAGAAACTTGGATCACAGTTGCCTGTGTCTTCCCAGTCAGTCACACAAAATGTTTGGTATTTGAGGTAAATCTTCTTTGCTTCATTCTCACATCTCCCAGACTCTGCTAAAACAGATATAACATCCAGATTAGGAAGGAACCTTGATCACAGCTGCCTGTGTCTTCCCATTTAGTTACACCAAATTTTGAGATATTTGGAGTAAATCTGCTTTGATCTATTAACACACCCCCAGACACCCCTAGCACAGAGATAACAGCCAGATCACAAAGGAACTTGGATCAGGACTGCCAGTGTCTTTCCAATCAGTCACACAGAATTTTGGGGTATTTTACATAAATCTCCTTTGCTCCCTTCTGACACCCCAAACACCGCTAGCACAGACATAATAGCCAGATCAGGAAGTAACATGGATCACTGCTGCTTGTCAGTCACACAAATTGTTGGGGTATTTTGGGCAAACCTCCTCTGTTCTCTTCACACACCCACAGACTCCTCTAGCATAGAGATAACAGCCAGGGAACTTGGATCACAGATGCCTGTTGTAACGGTTTTTAAGACACTCAGACCAGCTGGTTAGAATAAAACACAGTTTTATTAAAAAAAATAAAGAGTAAAGATCGCCCTCTGCAGGCAACACAAAATAATAGCGATATAATGACAGTTATGCCTTTATAGGCCCAGTATACAGAAGCATAAGTATCACATATACTGTCTCAGAACAGGCACACAGTAGCGAGGATACTCAATGGTAAAATACAATAATCAGTCAGTCTCTGTTGTGGTGTTTGGCATGCCCAAGGTGGTGATCAGGCAGCTATTGGTGTAGATGTTGCAACACCTAAAGTTCTTAAGGCTAGAAAGCTGCAGGCAGTACTGGAATAGTGGTAGAGTCTGCAGAGAAGTTGCAGAGAGTAGCCCCCATGGGCGTAGCAACGGAGACAACTTAATCTGCAAGTGCTGGTTGATAGCCCCCACGGGCAGATAGCTACAATGCAAGAGCTTGCCAATAGCCCCCACGGGCATAATAACGGAGACCAACTGCACAGGATTAGCTTGAGCCAATAGCCCCCATGGGCGTATACCGGAGACAATCTGCAAGAGCTTGAGCCAGTAGCCCCCACGGCGTAACAACGGAGACCACCCTGCGCTGCAAGTGCTTGAGCCAATAGCCCCCACGGGCGTATACCGGAGACCACCCTGTGCTGCAAGTGCTTGAGCCAATAGCCCCCACAGGCATATACCGGAGAGAACACAGTTAGAGCAAGAGCCAATAGTACCTCTCGCGGGTGCGGTAATGTAAACCGACTACTCTGCTGGTGACAAGATGAGCCGCCGTCTAGACCAAGCTTATAACGCGGCCGGCTCTGCAGATGTAGCGAATCAACAGCATAGGGTCTGCAAGTGTAAGGGAAGGCTCAGATAAGGAGACAGCAGCACTGCAAGGGTTAATAGCAGCTCAAGGATCAGAGACTCAGCAATAATGGATATCGCTCTGCAAGTGTCAAGGAAGGCCCAGCAATGGAAGCACAGCTCTGCAAGTGATAACGGAGACTCAACACTGGAGACACGGCTCTGCAAGAGTTAAAGAGGCAACACGATCAGCCCGGTAAACGAGCTCAGAGGAAGTCAGAATGTCGCCATGGCGACACCAGCAGAAGGAAGCAGGAACAAAGCAGGTCTCTGTAACAAGTCGGTTCAGGACACAGAGCAGGAAGTCAGCCAGGCCGGGTCGGGTCACGGAGGAGGTTCTCAGACAAGCCAAATCAGTCATGAGCAAGAACGTCAGCCAAGCTGGGTCAGATCACGGAGGAGGTTCTCAGACAAGCCAGATCAGTCACGAGCAGGAACGTCAGCCAAGCCGGGTCAGATCACGGAGCAGGAACACAGGAGCGTAGTCAAAAACAGGCCAAATCGGTACACAGGAATCAGGAACGCAGGAACACAGCAACAGCAACACTGGCTCTGGAACACCACGAAAGGGCACCTGACAGGTGTCAATTGCCAGGCATAAAAAGTTCACCAGGGGCGGGCCAAACAGACTCAGCCAATAAGAGCGCACCGCAAGCGAGAGTGACAGAGAGGGATCATGGGCACCGTGATCCCTGTCTCAGTGAACCAAGATTTTGGGGTATTTTGGGTCAACCTCTTTTCTCCCTCCACCATCCCCCGGTGTCTTTCAGACTCCCCTTAACACAGAGAAAAAATGTTTTGCCTTCAATACACCCTAAACTACATTCCAATTTTGATTTATTTGCCTATGCTAACTTGCTGAAAAATTGCGGTGCTTTCTCTCACAGATACAGAACATGCTGCAGGAGCCTGACACCCTTTTATATACCATGCCTGCAGGAAAATAAGTAAACTTGCCCCTTGGTGGGGGAAGTTCATTCTTATCATTGATTTCAATGCAATGAGCTAGACAGAAAAAAACTGATACTTTTCATGAAAAATGTTTTTATTAGTGGGAAGCGACATTTTCAGCCTGTTTCACTTTTGAGACAAAAAGTTTCCCCCATCTGTATTCTGCGGTTCTAGTTGATTCTATATAGTAAGAGGCTAAATAGATAGGACAGTTTCAGAGTACTTATGAAATTGTATGTTATGAAATATTCTTATGCATTATAAGGTTTGCTGGGTAAACTTAATTTAGTTTTTAAGTCTCTTGCATGAATGTCAGAAAGTGTGGATGAAACTGCGTGGGTTGTAAACTATAGTTCAGTTATGCTAGACATAATATTCTGAAGACATGTTTCACAACAAGAATACCAGTGAAGTTTGTGGTTTACATTTTGTAAGATTGTTACAAAGATACTAATATAAGGCTTGGCAGTGTGTGAGGGATGTCATTTGGGTTGAAGTTATATTCCTCATTTTAGAAAAATTAACTGAATCATTTTCTTATTATTTTTTTTCTACTTGATCCCAGATCATGACATAGAACTGTAGATAAAAGAACTGAAACTTTTGTAAGCAACTAAACTGATATATCATCCAAGATTCACACCACAAACACTCTATTTATTACTGCTTGGAGGAAATATCTCTGGCTGTGTTTTAAAACAATAATGGCTTATAACTCATCCAGTGAGTCAGAAACGCTGGAGGCAACGAGTAACACAATATCACTTCTCTGCTTCCACAGCCTTTAATTTTAAGTATAGATTTACCATTTCTAAGATGCTGTTTTGGCTGTGCAGCTTGGAACATGATTACTTACAAATGAAACATGACAACATAAATAAAATCATCATAATTTAGCACTGGCTTGGATAACCGGTATCTTTTAATGAGCTGATGTTGCTCAGAATTCTCCACTGGCAAAAAACAATTATAACACCATGGTTTATTTTTTGAGATCATGGACTGCATGTAATGAAAAGTCCCCACACACACACATTAGGGAATTAAATAGCCAAATCCAGAGATATTATTCAATATCTTTCAGTAGTGGCTTCAAATTAAAGGAGCAGTAAAGTTTTTTTTATGAAAAAAACTATATATTATTGGACATTTCCTGTTGAGTAAAATAAGGGTACTCCCACTACTGAGAGATGCATACTTCCAGAGTTATTACAGTTTAAACCTGTTTTTTTACAATATCAGTGCCCTATAGTGGTTTATTTACAAATAGTTATCCTGTTACTAATGGAAAGGAAAGTCAGTTGAATACATTTCTCCACAGAATGTGATAGAAACTGCTGAGTCACTTCCTGTCAGTTAGAACTATCAGGAAGTAAATCCACAATAAATTCCATTCCTGATTATTTAAACTTATAATTTTTGAATAAAACAACTGACAGCAGTTAGCGTGCCCTTGTTTTACTCAGGATAAAAAGTTCTATAACTTCATAAAAAACTTCATAAAAAAGTGTATTGCTCCTTTAAAGGGATAGTAATACTTTGTGAAAGCCCTTCCCCCTTGACAAGTTTTTCAGATTTTTCCCTTATCTTAATTGAAGATTGTCCCTCTCTGCAGTCTGCCTGGGCACCTCCCTTCTGATTTGGTTGAACAGGGGGGGGATACTTTGTTTGTGAATATCTCTTAAACCATAAAGGTTTGAGAGATAAGACTTATATCATTCTTCGTGTTTTTTTAATGCCTACAAAATAAAATAAAGTTAAAACAAAGTATTACTATCCAGATCAAACTGGTTTTATATATTATTTTCACAAGCTGCACTACAACTTGCCAAATTTAATAACTGCTGTCACCATCTTCTAAAGACATTCTGCTAGTAACATGGACAACACCTTAAAGGAAATGGAATACCTTCTAAATATAATTCCAAAGATAACTTACTATGGGCAGAAAATCTTAACATGACCTATGCACTTTGCCCAGGTGTCTTTTTTTTTTAAGCGATAACATCAGTCCAGTCCTGGATGTCATGTCCATGGAGGTGAACATGATAGATGCTAGCAGGACCACAGAGCACAAACTCTGCTGACTGCAAATGGTATTCTTAACCATTTAAAGGACCAGAGGGGTATGCAATGCATTGCTTCAAAATGCTTCCCACAACACCATTGTCCTTAAAGTGCTAAATAGGCTCTCACATTCAGCCTGCTTCAGTTTGAAGAAACTATCAGCACCTGTCATGTCAGCTTCAATGAATGTAATATCTAACAATGATTGAAGATGTTATGTCTTGAACAAGGCCATAACACATAGCGGTCAGTAGGATTTTTTGGGCAAACTAAGGTAAGTGGGGGTTAATATTAGTTGGTGTTACTTCCCATTGAATCACTAAGCCACACCTAGCATAAACAAATAAAGGAGGACCTTCTGTGTGAGCTTGTTAACATAGAAGCATGTTTCTAGATTCCCTATCACTTTCTACTGAGTAAAAGTGATAGTAATGTTTCACAAAAATAGCTGATTAATCTTTATGTGCAAAATAGAAAAGAAAAAACAGGAGGAGCTCCTAGTGCAGTATCGTCAAGATATATCAAAAATCACCATCCACTGATAAGAATTTTGCTCACAAATGGAATGGCTGAGACATGTAAATATATGTTGCTCAGCTCTATAGCTTAACGAATTTTGTTACAACCACCCCCTTTAAAGCAGTATCTCCAAAGGTATCTCCAAAAGTATCTCCTTCAAACCAGTTTCATCCAAGATATGGATGTAGACTATATACACACAACATAGAAAAAAATGAGAAAAAAGGAGCACCAATATGTTATCCAACGTTATATACACTTTGTATCAAGAAGCATCATATCAACTCACATTTATTCAATGCTGACAATCAGGCATGCACCTGTTATAAACTGTTATAACTTTCAGGGTACTTTACCCATCCCTGCTAGGGTCCCTCAGCGTCTCTCCGGCCTGGACCACACCGTTTCTCCTATTCACTCTCCAACTGCAGGTTTCGCTCTTCTGAATGCACCAATAGTTCACCAAAAACACAAATTGAATGGATCCATTATCAGGCTGCTAAGGTTGAGAAAGCAGCGGTAAGCTGCGAAACACATCCTAAGTCAATCTCATATAAGCCTGTTGTTTTTAATAAAGATTTTTGTATTTTTTGAGAAGAACGGGTACTTCTATTTTATTGTTATTTTTTATTAGTTTTATTTCATATTTGGTGTTTTGGGTATCCTATTACATTTGTGTTTTTTGGTGGACTAATGGTGCCTTCAGAAGGAACGAAACCTGCAGTTGGAGAGTCAAAAGGAGAGACGGTATCAAGTCCAGGCTGGAGAGATGCTATGTGACCCGAGCAGGGATGGGTAAAATACCCTGAAAGTTATAATAGTTCATAACACGCGTATGCCTGGTTGTAAGCATTGAATAAATGTGAGTTGATATGATGCTTCTTGATATAGAGGGTATATAACGTTGGATAATGCAACATTGGCGCTCCTTATTCTCTCTTTTTTTCTATGTTGTGTGTGATTAATCTTCATAGTATTTGTTCCATGGAGAGTGTTATTTTATTAGTATCAGAGGTGTAGTTCAAGAGTAATTGAATGATAAAGTATCCCCCTCCTGCCCCTTTTACCTAGGGTAAGTCACCTCAACACAGATGCGGATTCTGGTGTCTTGACTGGACAGGTTGCAGCAAGGGACAATCTTTTACTGTGAGCATAAGGAAAACCCTGCCCCCTTGACAGGTTTTTCAGGTTTTTCCTTATGGTCTATGAAGACTGTCCCTCTCTGCAATCCATCCGGACAGTTTTGCTGCTCTGAGGTGAACAGTGTTATATCAGTAAAAGGGGTGGGAGGGGGATATTTTATCATTCAATTACTCTTGAACTACAACTCAGACAGATATGGATTGTTTGGGTTATTACCTCAGACAACAAGCCTGGAATGAAGTGTGTGAGGGGAAAGGCTGTCTGCATAATGGAACTTTCAGAGCAGTGGCAACACTCACAGCTAGCTGAGGTCTGTGCCTTCTTCAGCACAGACCTCTGGCAGATGAGCTCCCTCTTCATCAGTCTTGTAATGCAGAGCACTGGGAGATTACATCATCTCCCAGAGCTCTGCATTGCTGGAGAGAGGACTGTGCGAGAACTCCAGCTTCTAATAGAGGTCTGTGCAGAAGGAGGCACAGACCTCTCCTTCCATACCCCTCCACCACCAAGGAGGTAGGAGATGGACATTGTGGGCAATGTTGAGAGGTGGACATTGGGGGAAATGTGTGGAGAGGTGAATATTGGGGGCAATGTGGTGGGGGGGCCCCATGGCAATTTTTGCACCAGGGCCCGGTGACTTCTAATTACACCTCTGTTTCAGAGTCTTATGAAACGCACTTCCTGCTTTAAACAATAGCTTGATCCTGTATGCTGTGAGATGTGCTACAGTGCAGCATTATTTGCAGAGAGTATGCACAATGTTACTCTTGTCTTGTTTCCTTATACACACAGATACCTCACACACCTTTACACTCACACAATGTGGTTCTCACCTTGTCATGGGGGGCTGCTGGTCAGGAAGGAGTGCTGACCACAGCACCTCCGTATGATACAATGCCCAATAGGAAGCCCCAAAAAGAGATCACTCACCGGACAGTAACTTGCACTGTGCAGAATAAGCCGGACCTGGCATGAAACCCAATATCAATCAGAATGGGAGAGCCAGAAGTATATATAAATATTTTTTTATAATATCTCCCTACAAGTTTCATGATGAGCCTCACTTAGCCAGGGGATCAAGAATTAAAAGCAAATGCATATATATATATATATTTTTTATATATATATATATATATATATATATATATATATATATATATATACACACCAATAAAACACACACCTTACAAGTGATGGTTCACGGTGTTTCCTCAGCATGGTTCATCGGGACGAGGCTGGAGTTAGAGGTACAGGGAAATATTCCAAGCCTTGAATGAGCCCACCTCATTCTGGCATTCACCATGGCAACGGAGACGCCTCAAGATATAGAGTAACAACATGGATACATCGATGAAAGTATAGAACTCAAGATGCAAAGCTTCAATAAAAACTACAAAAAAATGCCTTATATACAGACTATCATTATTAATATTGTATATGTATACGCAGTCTTAAAAGCAAATTATTGTAATGTTTGAATATATATTCCTCTCAAGCACACCCACTGGGAGATTTTTAAAATATATCGACCCCGGGCATGATTGGGGGAAAATATACAAATATGGGATATAAAAAATATACATAACTGTAATAACATGTAAGTATGCATAGACATGTCTGCAAATGTTCAAAGACACTTAAGACTATACGTTAAAATGACTATAGACCCTATCTAGAAGTAAAGTTGCTGACTTCCAGCTCTTCATTCATGCCCTCTGGAAATAAGATGTCTAGAGAAAATATATAAAAAGCCTCCCTTCAGCACAAAACTGAAAATCTATTGGAGCTTGTAATTGGTATGTGTTCAATTCCAAAGATGTGGAAGTTATTAAGTCCACCTTTTTTTGGACAGGTGTTAAAGTGTCTAGGGAGTGAAAGCTCTCTTGATTTTTTGCCAATTAAATATCTGTGTTTGTGGGAACGGTCCTTTAGAACTCTAGTGCTACATCCCACAAAATGAACACCACATCTGTAAAAGATTTCATAAATCACATATATGGTGTCACAAGTGATCAGACTTTTCACATCAGACATTGTTATCGGCAGAACTAATAATCTTTCCAGTTTTGTTGATTAAACATCTACAGTTGGTTCATCTGCTATGTAGACATCGACAATTGCCCACTGGAGCCTTGGATCCAAAAATACCCCCTGTTTCCTTGCTAGTATTCAAGCTTTTAGCTATACTTGGGACTATATAGCCCCTTATATATTTAGCCTTTCTGTATGTAATTATAGCTTTGTCCGGTATTATAGCTTGAAGGAGTGGGTCCTGTTTTAAAATGTACCAGTTCTTTTGGACAATTTTGCGAATAATAGAAGATGCTTCATTATAATGGGTGATCAGTGTTGATGGTCTACTAGTTGGTAAACCTTTGGTTTTTGGTATTAGGAGATTTTCTCTCTTTAATTGTAGGGCCCTGTTTTTCGCAGATTCAACCACGGTCTTATGTCCCCTGTCGAACAGCTGTTTTGTTAGATCTTCACTTTTTTCTACAAAATTGTTGGGGGAGATTCAATAAGCGGTGATAAAGAGGTGATAATGTGGAGATAACTTCTCCAGTTTATCACTTCTCCAATTCCTATGTTATTCTATGAAGCCTATTCACTAAGATTTCTTCAGCTTTGTAGATATTAGTGCATTGGCTCCATAGAATAACATAGGAACTGGAGAAGTCATCTCCACTTTATCATCTCTTTATCACCACTTAGTGAATCTCCCCCTTGTGTGTCACTACAATTTCTTCTTAGTCGGTGGAATTGCCCGAAGGGGATATTTTTGATCCATCTTTGGTAGTGACATCTATCTGCCCGTAGGAAATTATTTTTACAGACTTCCTTTTTATAAATAGAACATGTGATGGGTTGTTGCAGTATACCAGATGAATCTCAAATGTAAAACATAGTCATATGTTATTTTGATTAAATGCCGCCCCCCCCCCCCCATCTTTCTCTCTGGGCCAGACCGTAAGGTCTTCCCAAAGGCCCGTAAAATGATTTACATATGAGGGGGCAAATCTGTTCCCCATTGTTATTCCTTTGATCTGCAGGTAATTATCTCCCCGGAATGTAAAACAAAATATGATTTAAAATGAATGACACACATTTTAATAAAAAAATCTACCTTTTTGATGGCTAAATAGGTTTCTGATTCTATGAAGTATCTTACTGCCTGCAGACCAAGCACATGGTCTATACAACGACGAAACATCCACTGTGGCCCAGATGTAATTTTGTTGCCAAATAATTTTGGTTAGATGACTCAGAATGTCCTGAGAATCCTTGATGTGCGAGGGAAGACAAGTAACATACTTCTGCAAGAAGAAGTTTATGTAGCCGGACAAATTGGAGGTAAACAAATTTAGACCTGAGATAATGGGCATACCAGGTGGATTTTGGTTATTTTTCTGAAGCTTTGGCATACCATAGAAGAAGGGAGGGTCAGCATGATCAATATAAATATATTGTAATTCTTGTTTGGTAAGAACGTCCGATTCTAAACCTTCCTCCTACAAACTTTTTAGTAAATCACCATATACTACGGCTGGATTATATGTGAGTTTTTGATAGAATTATTGGTCAGAGAGGAGCCTCAATGCCTCTGACAGATAAACCTTTCTTATGATGATTGATTGATACTTGGATAAATGCTTCAAATCTTCCCTTTCTTTGATGTTAAGATTGTCTTTAAATTTGAAATGCCCTTTCTCCTTGGTGGTGGTTCTAAATTCATTGGTAACCACTTTAAAAAATGTATCAACGTATCTAGTCTACTATACATGAGACAGGGGCCTCTGAGGATGCCAAGGATAGAATCTGCTACCTTGAGACAACAACATATCTGTATGTTTAATTATTGATGGACATCCCTATTGAATATATCTGACTGTATTGAAACTTGGAGTGCTGTATATGTTTTCTGTTTCTTTGGTGTAAATATTGTGGAGAACAGTCTATGTCCTGGAGTACAAATTGCAGTAAAAAATACAACACAGCATAGCAGCAGTTGCATCATCAGAGTCCACCACACAACAGTATAACAGTATATGCTTGTCCCTCTTATTCTTGTCTGTGTGCATGTAGAAGTGAGTAAGTGTGTGTGTAACACAGTATGTCAATTTGTACATTATGTCTGTTTATCTTATCCTGAATGTATCATGTATTTTCCACCTATTTAATATCTGTCACTCAGTCTCTATTGAGTCTCAGGCTCAGCCAGATTAGGTAGAGAGAATCATCTGCCTGTCTGACTTTCACTTTCTATTATCAGTGAAAAAGGATATTTTTTTATTTTATTATTTATTTATTTTAAAATATCCTTTCTCCATTCTCTCTCACATTCCCCAGCCTCTATATCTCTTAACTGTGACAACAACAATGCTCACTAGCAGCTTATGCCAAGCTATAGGCCAGCCTCTATATCCCAATCTCAGTCCTGCAGTTTCACTACCAGGGCAAACTTCATTACACTGGATGTGTGTACAGTGTTACTAATTACAAATGGTATTTTTAAGTAGATAATTATCGATTAATTTTGCAACATCACATTACTGTAGTGTTATTGTTTTCAGTTTTCAGTTCAGTTTATGGTTACAGTTTTCTTTTAGAACAGTTTGTGACTATACATTTTATGAACGTCTTGAAATACTGTCAGCTGTCTTCAGAGATAATATCCGATTTCCTGAAAACTATCAAGGATCTCCACAGTGTATACTAGAAAGAAGTTACATGGGAAATAAAGAGCTCTTTTTTCACTAGAGACTTTAGTTTAATCACTCCTTCAATGACAAAAAAATCAAAAATGTCCCAGTAAATAAATGTTTTCCAATTTCTGTTATTCTGTGAAATCTATTTATTGAGCTGAGGGTTGTTTGATACCTTGGCAGTGTGGCTCCGTATTCTAACACTAGTACACAGTCTATAATTCAAAGAATAGAGGAGATGCTGGGGAAAATGCACAGAAATAAAAGATTTGGCTCAAAGCTTCACCAAAAAATAAAAAAGAAAGCAAAGTGTTACTATGTATAAGTAAGTGTCTCACGGTAGGCAGGCAAAGAAGGACAGACACAGTAATAAAATAAAACCACCTTTATTAGAATATACAGTGATTATAGTATATAAAATATAGAGATGATATATCCCACACAACCCCAGACCACCGGATGTTAGGGCCCAAGCTCCTACCTGGAGTTGCACACTATGTTACGCACTGCACTACTGTGAGGTACCAGAGACTAAAGGCAACTGGGAGCGAGAGATTGACAGAGCAGCGGGACACAGAGGCAAATGGTCAGGCAGGCTAGGAGCGTACGGTGTGAGTAGTCAGCCAGAGCCACGGGTCAGACAAGCTGAGGATACACGGAGAAAGATAGGAGCCAGAAAACAGACAAACCAGGGGCTAAACGGAGCGAGTTAGTCAGCCAGAGCAACAGGTCAGAACCGATGTGGGTAGTCAGACAAGCCGGGGTCATACACAGATCAAGTAAGTCAGCCAGAGCCACAGGTCAGAACTGATGTGGGTAGCCAGACAAGCCGGGGTCATACACAGATCAAGTAAGTCAGCCAGAGCCACAGGTCAGAACCAATGTGGGTAGTCAGACAAGCCGGGATCATACAGATAGTGGATTCTCAGACACAGGTCACAACGGAGCACCAGAGTAACTAACAGGAACACCACGTAAGAGCAATGACTCCTAGCCCCAAGGAGGATTATAAATGAGCAGAAGAAGGCGGGACCCAATTAGGCCACCCAGAATAGGCCCATAAAAAGGCATCCGTGCTAGTGCCTGTTACCTGATGTCAGAATGAGGAAGCGGCCTGAGGCCATGCCGACCGGCAGCCATACAGAGGTGCTAGGCTGCCTAGGGATACTGTGATAATAAGTGTGAACAAATGTGAAAGTATCCCTATGTAAAACTGATGAAGCAAAGCCCAAAAATTCCACAGATCTAAAAAGAAACAAGAAAATTAAAAAATGCATATGTTTCTGCGTGCGTGTGTGTGTAAAGCTGCATATAAAAAAAATACATCTATATAGTCCAAATAATAATGTTAAAAACCAAGTGGCCATTCACATACAGACAGGAATGTTCATGCATATTATCATATTATAAATGCAGTCTTCCAGTAATATCCCTTCAAGTGGAAATAAACAGACACACAGTATTAACTGAAACATAGTGAAATATTAAAAAAAAAAAATCAAATTTACACTCAAATATGTAAGAAAGATATAGGCAAGGGGAGTCTCTACCCTGCTAGTTCAATACCATAAAAAGTATTGTGAATTTAAAGGTACAAGAAACATGCACACATATAAAAATAAGCAATACATTTTACTTTTAAAATGAATGCAGCTCTTCCAGTGTTGTGTATCTATTGGACATATTTGAGCATTAGGGATGTGAGAAAAGCCACAATTTTTCTCTTTTTTTGTGGAAAAACAGATAGCAGATATAAAGTTTCACCTATATATTTCTAAGGTGCTAGTATAAAAGGAATATCAGTGTCATGCCTGATGTCAGTCTGTGCATGGGAGAGGGAAAGAAAGCAACTGAATTTTGGATGCTAGCTAGTGTAAGCAGACAGGCAAAGAGAATGAGCTTGACAGGAGTGTTGCTGGTGGTAGCCACTGCCAGTTCTGCTCTGAGTTTGGGTATGAAGGGGGAAGGGAGAGTTAAAAATAAACAAAAAAAACTTGTAAATGACGGACAGCCAGACAGGTACACCTTCCCACATTCCAACATCTGCTAGGATACTACTGCTGATGACCTAATGGTTAATAACGATTTAAAAAAAGTTCCTCCACTTTCCTCTCTTTCTTCTTAAGATACTAATAAAGAAGAGTTTGAGGGAAATGATGAGTTGGCCCCAAAATTAGCTGAAAGGACAAGCATATGCTGAGGTGTGGTGGGTGCTGCTCCAGCTGCATTGTGCTTTATTCTTGTATTGCAAGCTGGTGGTGATTCTGTAACTAAGACAGGTCTATCATATACTGTAAAAACTAATGGTGCTGTCCTTGGGATAAAAAGAGCATTTGGACACTAGCTAGCTACTAGTATAGAGACAGACAGGTAAAGAAAGTGATTGCATGGAAGTGTTGCTGGTAGTAATGTCATACTACAAAAACTAAGTACAGCCTTAGTTGCTGCAGCTTGTACAGTAAGTGATGAGGATGATTCATCCCCCACCCATGAGGACTTCATTTGTAAAAGTAATATGAAAAGTTCCACTACCAGTAGTAGTATGACACCTAAAGAAGAAATGGAGTTGCATTCTACTGATGCTGCCATAGCAGACAATAAGATCAAGTGTTGTATCAGATAGTGACGGAAACACCTTGCCACAAACTAGTCATCAATGTCCTATAAAGTCACGTAAAGGTAAGACTGAAAAATGGGTCTTTTTTCTTATTGGAATTTTCATGAAAAAAACAAAATGTTCTGCTTTTTCTGTGGGTATCCTCACTAGTGTTGAGCGAGCATGCTCGGCCGAAGCTCGGTTCGGCTCGAGCATCGCTCTGCTCGGCACATGGCGGTACTCGTACGAGTACCGCATGTTCTCGCCCGCCATGTTCGGGTCTCCTCCCCGCACGTTTCGCGGCTGCTGCGCAGCCAATAAACGTGCAGGGAGGCTCTGACATCAGTGTAATGCCAGCAGCCATGTTGGCTGCTGGCATTACACTGATTGGCTGGCCAGAACCCGTGATCGGGTGCTGTATAGCACCTGACCAGCGAGTTCGGCTCAGTCTTAGCCAGGGAGAGATGAGGATAGGAAGGGAAAGTCAGTGTAGGGAGAAGAAAAGCGATTGTGAAAAAAAAAAAGACCCAAAAGTCCTTTTTAGGACTACTGTGTGTGGGGGCAGCAGTTTATTTTGTTTGGGGGGGCAGAGATATAAAAAAAAAAATCTTCATATATTCTGTTCACTGTGCCTAGCCGCAGATTAGCAGCACATTCTGTTTAGTGTGCAAAGTTGCAGATTAGAGCACATTCTGTTCAGTGTGCAAAGTTGCAGATTAGCAGCACATTCTTTTTAGTGTGCAAAGTTGCAGATTAGAGCACATTCTGTTCAGTGTGCAAAGTTGCAGATTAGCAGCACATTCTTTTTAGTGTGCAAAGTTTCAGATTAGGAGAACATTCTGTTAAGTGTTCAAACTGTAAAATATCAAAGTCACATATTCCATTCACTGTGCGTAGCCGCAGTTAAGAAGCACATTCTGTTTACTGTGCAAAGTTTCAGATTAGGAGAACATTTTGTTAACTGTGCAAACTGTAAAATATCAAAGTCACATATTCCATTCACTTTGCGTAGCCGCAGTTAAGAAGCACATTCTGTTTACTGTGCAAAGTTTCAGATTAGGAGAACATTCTGTTAACTGTGCAAACTGTAAAATATCAAAGTCACATATTCCATTCACTTTGCGTAGCCGCAGTTAAGAAGCACATTCTGTTTACTGTGCAAAGTTTCAGATTAGGAGAACATTCTGTTAAGTGTTTAAACTGTAAAATATCAAAGTCACATATTCCATTCACTGTGCGTAGCCACAGTTAAGAAGCACATTCTGTTTACTGTGCAAAGTTTCAGATTAGGAGAACATTCTGTTAACTGTGCAAACTGTAAAATATCAAAGTCACATATTCCATTCACTTTGCGTAGCCGCAGTTAAGAAGCACATTCTGTTTACTGTGCAAAGTTTCAGATTAGGAGAACATTCTGTTAACTGTGCAAACTGTAAAATATCAAAGTCACATATTCCATTCACTGTGCGTAGCCGCAGTTAAGAAGCACATTCTGTTTACTGTGCAAAGTTTCAGATTAGGAGAACATTCTGTTAAGTGTTTAAACTGTAAAATATCAAAGTCACATATTCCATTCACTGTGCGTAGCCGCAGTTAAGAAGCACATTCTGTTTACTGTGCAAAGTTTCAGATTAGGAGAACATTCTGTTAACTGTGCAAACTGTAAAATATCAAAGTCACATATTCCATTCACTTTGCGTAGCCGCAGTTAAGAAGCACATTCTGTTTACTGTGCAAAGTTTCAGATTAGGAGAACATTCTGTTAACTGTGCAAACTGTAAAATATCAAAGTCACATATTCCATTCACTGTGCGTAGCCGCAGTTAAGAAGCACATTCTGTTTACTGTGCAAAGTTTCAGATTAGGAGAACATTCTGTTAAGTGTTTAAACTGTAAAATATCAAAGTCACATATTCCATTCACTGTGCGTAGCCGCAGTTAAGAAGCACATTCTGTTTACTGTGCAAAGTTTCAGATTAGGAGAACATTCTGTTAAGTGTTTAAACTGTAAAATATCAAAGTCACATATTCCATTCACTGTGCGTAGCCGCAGTTAAGAAGCACATTCTGTTTACTGTGCAAAGTTTCAGATTAGGAGAACATTCTGTTAACTGTGCAAACTGTAAAATATCAAAGTCACATATTCCATTCACTTTGCGTAGCCGCAGTTAAGAAGCACATTCTGTTTACTGTGCAAAGTTTCAGATTAGGAGAACATTCTGTTAACTGTGCAAACTGTAAAATATCAAAGTCACATATTCCATTCACTTTGCGTAGCCGCAGTTAAGAAGCACATTCTGTTTACTGTGCAAAGTTTCAGATTAGGAGAACATTCTGTTAACTGTGCAAACTGTAAAATATCAAAGTCACATATTCCATTCACTGTGCGTAGCCGCAGTTAAGAAGCACATTCTGTTTACTGTGCAAAGTTTCAGATTAGGAGAACATTCTGTTAACTGTGCAAACTGTAAAATATCAAAGTCACATATTACATTCACTGTGCGTAGCCGCAGTTAAGAAGCACATTCTGTTTACTGTGCAAAGTTTCAGATTAGGAGAACATTCTGTTAAGTGTTTAAACTGTAAAATATCAAAGTCACATATTCCATTCACTGTGCGTAGCCGCAGTTAAGAAGCACATTCTGTTTACTGTGCAAAGTTTCAGATTAGGAGAACATTCTGTTAACTGTGCAAACTGTAAAATATCAAAGTCACATATTCCATTCACTTTGCGTAGCCGCAGTTAAGAAGCACATTCTGTTTACTGTGCAAAGTTTCAGATTAGGAGAACATTCTGTTAACTGTGCAAACTGTAAAATATCAAAGTCACATATTCCATTCACTGTGCGTAGCCGCAGTTAAGAAGCACATTCTGTTTACTGTGCAAAGTTTCAGATTAGGATAACATTCTGTTAACTGTGCAAACTGTAAAATATCAAAGTCACATATTCCATTCACTTTGCGTAGCCGCAGTTAAGAAGCACATTCTGTTTACTGTGCAAAGTTTCAGATTGGAGAACATTCTGTTAAGTGTTCAAACTGTAAAATATCAAAGTCACATATTCCATTCACTGTGCGTAGCCGCAGTTAAGAAGCACATTCTGTTTACTGTGCAAAGTTTCAGATTTGCAGCACATATTCCGTGTAATATGAAGAAGGCGGGTAAAAAGGGACGGGGAAGTGGACGTGATCCTGATAGTTCAGGGCGCGGGTCAGGATGCGTAGAAACTGTGCCTGGTGCCAGAGCACAAGACAGAAAGACATCCACCATACCTAGCTTCATGTCTCAGTTTACAGGGCGTCGCAGGACATCACTCTTGAGGTCCGACCACTGCGAACAGGTGGTCGGTTGGATGTCAGCTGATACTGCTTCCAGTCGGTTAAGCACCACCCTGTCTTCCACCAAGTCCACTCTCAGTAGCCAAGAGTCTGGTCAACATAATCCTCACCCTGATCATCCTTCCTCCCACCATAGAGGATCTGGTCAAAGAAGTGATCCCACACTGGGATATAGTGAGGAGCTCGTCTCATCACCAATCCTTAATTTGAACCTCTCTCCAAGCACGCTTGCAGAGGAACATGACATCTTGTGCCCTGATTCACAACCTCTAGAGGGTACCCAATCACAAGAAGATGACAGAGGTGAACGGCATTTAAGGTCAAAGGAAGTGGATGATGATGATGATGAGACACAGTTGCCATTAAATCAACCACTATTACTGTCTCAAGACCTTGATGAGGAGGATGATATACAGTTGTCAATGACTGAGTATGTGGTGGGATCAAGACATGAGGAGGATGATCAGAGTGAGGAAGTGGAGGAGGACTTGGTGGACGATGAGGTGACTGACCCCACCTGGGAAGGTGTAGAGCCGAGCGATGACAGCAGTCCTGAGGGTGAGCCATCTGCAGCACCGCAACAGGCTGGAAGAGGCAGTGGTGTGGCTAAAGAAAGAACGCGGACCGCACCAAACCGGCCCGCAAATGTTCCACGGAGCACCCCCTTGCGTAAATCTCCCTTGCCAAGGGGTAGGTGTTCCGCGGTATGGCGTTTTTTTAAGGAAAGTGCGGACGACAAAAGAATTGTAGTTTGCAACCTGTGCAACACCAGAATGAGCCGAGGCATGAACACTAGAAACCTCACCACCACCAGCATGATCCGACACATGGCATCCAAGCACCGTAATAAGTGGGAGGAACGCCCGGATCGCCAATCTGTGTCTGCAGGCCACACCACTGCCTCCTCTTCCCCTGTTTTCGGTGCCGGCCAATCGCCTGTCGAAGGCGCAGGCCCGCATACCTCCCGCCCTGCACCTGTACCATCTGAAGCACCATCAGCGACCACATCCACTTCCCTGTCCCAGCGCAGCGTCCAAATGTCGTTACCCCAGGCATTTGAGCGCAAGCGAAAATACCCAGCCACCCACCAACCGGCCATAGCACTAACCTCACACCTTTCCAAATTACTGGCCATCGAAATGCTGCCATTTAGGCTTGTGGAGACTGAGTCCTTCCGCAGCCTGATGGCAGCAGCTGTCCCTCGGTACGCAGTCCCCAGCCGCCACTACTTTTCCCGGTGTGCCGTCCCCGCCTTACACCACCATGTGTCCCGTAACATCACCCGTGCCCTGACCAACGCAGTTACTGGGAAGGTCCACTTAACGACTGACACATGGACAAGTGCTTGTGGCCAGGGACGCTACATTTCCCTGACGGCACACTGGGTGAATGTCGTGGAGGCTGGGAGCGACTCGGACCCTGGGATGGCACAGGTGCTACCCACGCCGAGGATTGCGGGCCCTACCTCCATCAGGGTTTCCGCCAGCACCTACGTTATTGGCTCCTCCTCCTCCGTTTCCACATCCGAATTCTCTGCGCGCAGCGCCACTCACCCATCAGCCGGTAGCTGGAAGCAGTGTAGCACTGCAGTGGGGAAGCGTCAACAGGCCGTGCTGAAGCTGATCTGCCTTGGGGACAAACAGCACACGGCCTCAGAGCTGTTGGAGGGGATTAGTCACCAGACCGAGCAATGGCTCTCGCCACTCAACCTGCAACCAGGCATGGTTGTGTGTGATAATGGGCGTAACTTGGTGGCGGCTTTGGAGCTCGGCAAGCTCACACACGTACCATGCCTAGCGCATGTATTTAATTTAGTGGTTCAGCGATTTCTAAAAACCTACCCCAATTTGCATGATCTCTTGACCAAGGTGCGCCGCGTGTGTGCACATTTCCGTAAGTCATCTACAGCTTCAGCCGGCCTGTTGAAGCTGCAGCAGCGCTTACAATTGCCAGCTCACCGGCTGCTGTGTGACGTGAGCACGCGCTGGAACTCCACCTTCCACATGTTGGCCCGGCTTTGTGAGCAGCAGAGGGCAGTAGTGGAGTACCAGCTGTTACACGGTCGTCGCCTCTCCGTTCAACTTCCTGTAATCAGAAGTGAGGAGTGGGAATGGATGTTAGACCTCTGTGAGGTTTTACGCAATTTTGAGGAATCGACACAGATGGTGAGCGGCGATAACGCTATTATCAGTGTAACCATCCCACTTCTGTGTCTACTGAAACGCTCGCTGCTCACAATTAAAACTGACGCTTTGCATGTGGAAGAGGTGGAAATCCGGGAGGAAGAGCTTACACAAGGTGATAGCCAGAGCACCCTCACTTCGTCTTCTCAGCGACAATTGGAGGAGGCGGAGGAGGAGGAGGAGGAAGACACGGTTGCCTCCGCTACAGAGGGTAGCCATGGAACTTTAGTTCCATCTCTTCAGCGTGGGTGGGCAGAAGAGGAGGAAGAGGATGAGGAGATTGAGAGTCATCCTCCTGGTGAGGACAGCGAAATCTTGCCTGTTGGTACTCTGGCACACATGGCTGACTTTATGTTAGGCTGCCTTTCCCGTGACCCACGCGTTATACGCATTTTAGACAACACGGATTACTGGGTGTTCACCCTTCTGGACCCCCGCTACAAAGAGAATTTCTCATCTCTCATTCCTCCGGTGGAGAGGACAAGCAAAATGGTGCAATACCAGAAGGTTCTTGTTGAAAAATTGCTCCAAAATTTTCCATCTGACAACGCTGGCGGCAGAGTACGTGCTACCTTGGCCAACCGAGAAGGGGAGAAAAGGGGAGCACACAGCAGTTCCGACAAAGGCAGGGCAACACTCTCCAAGGCGTGGGACACCTTCATGACACCCCGCCAGCACCCTCACCCTGATGCGCAGCCTAGTGTCACAAGGAGGGAAAAGTTTTGGAAGATGGTGAAGGAGTACGTAGCAGACCGTGTCAGTGTCCTCAATGATCCCTCTGTGCCTTACAACTACTGGGTGTCCAAGCTGGACACGTGGTATGAACTGGCACTCTACGCCTTGGAGGTGCTGGCCTGCCCTGCCGCCAGCGTTCTGTCTGAGCGGGTATTTAGTGCTGCTGGTGGCATCATAACAGATAAGCGTATCCGCATTTCCACCGAAAATGCTGATAGGTTGACACTTATAAAAATGAACAAGGCCTGGATTTCCCCTGACTTCTCCACTCCACTGGAGGAAAGCCCCGGAGGAACATAAAGTGACTTTATATATGTTATTTACAATGATGGGAATACTCTGTATTCCCATTCACCCCTTCCACCCAAAAAACGGGTATATGGTTGACTCTCTTCCATATACCCTGGGATATAATTTTTATATAGGGCCAGCTCACCAGCGGGCCCTGTGATATAATTTTTATATAGGGCCAGCTCACCAGCGGGCGCAGTTTGACAATTTTTGTATAGGTCAGCTCACCAGCGGGCCTTCTCATATAATGTTTTATTGGGTCAGCTCTCTAGCGGTCCCTCTCATATAATGTTTTATAGCGTCAGCTCACTAGCGGGCCTTCGCATATAATGTTTAGGATGGTCAGCTCCGCAGCAGACCCTCACCCATAATGTTTTAGATGGTCGGCTCAGCGCACGTTTCCCTCTTAATCATGGCCCCAGTTCAGAAAAATCGAGGAAATTTTTGGGAGAATTTGCCTTTGCGCACGTTTCCCTCTTAATCATGGCCTCAGTTCAGAAAAATCAAGGAAATTTTTAGGAGAATTTGCCTCTGCACACGTTTCCCTCTTAATCATGGCCTCAGTTCAGAAAAATCAAGGAAATTTTTGGGAGAATTTGCCTCTGCGCACGTTTCCCTCTTAATCATGGCCTCAGTTCAGAAAAATCAAGGACATTTTTGGGAGAATTTGCCTCTGCGCACGTTTCCCTCTTAATCATGGCCCCAGTTCCGAAAAATCGATGACATTTTTTGCAGAATTTGCAGATGATATACAAGTAAATATACAGCAAATACTGTTTGGTAACAATTTTTCGCCTAAAGTCGTTTTTATCTTCCTTTTTGTGTGTTTTACGGTCAGTCTGTAAAAATGGCGTACTACGGGCGAAAGATCGTTCCCAGCAGCGATGTTGGAGTCCAAGATGCATCCAGACATCCTCCCTATGCTGTCCCTGAACCATTTCTGTGGTGTTTCCATCATTTTCTGCCCTTTTCCTATGGACCAGGCACCCTCCCCTCATCAGAGCAGGGGGTGCCTGGTGTAATGCTCGAGTCCTCCCATTGACTTCAATGGGGCTCGGGTGCTCGGCCGAGCACTCGAGCCTCCGGGGGTGCTCGATCAGAGCACCCGAACACCCGAGCATTGGGGTGCTCGCTCATCACTAATCCTCACAGATTGAGAAACCCATTGCTTTTTATTATTTCGCTGATATAACAGATTTCCTGTGAGAATAGTTCAATTTCCTGCCTATGGTTTCAAAACTTCCCACCTCCACACTATGAAGACCCAGAACTTCCAGCCATGCAGCATGTTATAGAATAGGTAAGAAGGAGAGAAAGAGAGAAAAAGAAATAGCAAAAATAAAAAGGATTAAAATAAAGTTGTTTTGAGTGCTGGCTAGCACAATGAGCAGCAGGAGAAGCAGAGGGACACTGCAGATGCCGTTGAATTTGATGTGGAGGAATCCAGCAGCACCAGCAGTAAAGGGAGCCCATTTTCCTCTGTCCAAATGATCCCCAGTCCTCAAATGCTTCCCTAAGGATCTGGGGAAGTATACAATGAAGAGGTCATCTGTCTGTACCTGCTGCTGCTGCCAGTGTACCTCCTTCTGAAGTGATAGCAAGTGTGACAGCAGGGGACCCCCTGTAACATTTGTACTCATCAAGCTATCTCATAGAGAAGCAAGAGACTGGAGGTGGTGTTGACAGTGAGGGTGGTGGAGCAGCTGGTATGGAAGAGAGTATGAAGCTGATGTACTTCCTGCTGCTGAGTCATCAGAGACAGGCCATATATCACAGCATCAGGATAAGAATGAGCAGGATAGTGTGCCACAGACCAACATGGACATCATGGGAATGGTTTCAGAAAGCAGTGATATGGGACTACTACAGGTTGAACATGCCACATTACTGCTGTTCCTAGCTCTAGTGCTGAAGCCAAGGAAGCAGTAGCACCTGACCCAGCCAACAAAGCTGGCTGAAGAAAAAGAAGGCTATTCTTCTCTACATCTCCCTTCAATGAAATCAGGGAAATGGGGATATTTTTTCTTCATGGCAGACAAAGTGCAATAATCAGTGACTGCATTGTGCACTATGTGTGATAAGCTAGTGAAAGTGTATAGGAGGGGACAAACCTTGGCACATCTGCCCTCATAAAGCACGTGCAACATAGACACCACAATTTTTATGTTAAGTATGTGTAAACAAAACCCAGATAAAGAAAATTGAGTGCCACTGTTACTGTGCCCCTTGCCCCTCCCCAAGGGCACAAATAACAGGAGACAAAATCCCAGATTAAGACAAGAGAAACTGAGCATAGAAGTTTGATGACAATTGTAACCTCTGCATTGTCATTGTCTTCTTGCGCTTGGGTACAGGAAAAAGTACTCACTATCCCCGCCTGACACTCTCAGGGTCCTCTTCTTTCTCTGGCATGCCACCTTTGCCTTTGTTTGTAGGCAAAGCAAGTCTGTAGTGATCTAGCAGTTTGTCTTCACTTGTTGCACTGTGTGTGTTACAGTGACTACACATATGGCAATGTGGTGGAGAGCAGTCAAACTGAGCCTTTCATCAGAAACTACAATGTGCACAGTGAGTGTAAGAAATAGGGGAAGGACTGGAAACAATGGACATATCTGCACTTACATCAAACAGATGGCACAACTGAAAGCAAACAGCTTGATGCTTAGGTCTGCAATGTCAAAATCATCACCCCAGAAAGCAAGTACTGCTGCTGTCACTATGCCCCTTGTCTGCTCTGTGACTTAATAATAATGATGAATCTTCCCTGTCACCAGTTTAGCGTATTCTGTGGGATGGAATCTTGTCAGATGCTGTTTGATTCCATGCTTATGATTATACTTCACCACATTACCATGTATGGTCAGTACACCACAGCATGTGCAATGACTGGAACAAACTGTCAAATCCTCTCATCTACAGAATCGCTATCAGTTGGTGGAGGAGTTAACAATGACAGAGGTGGTTCATAATCAGATATTGAAATGTCTTCCCACACCCAGACCCTAGTGCAAGAAGATGATGATGATGCAGGTGTTTTACTTGTCATCGATCTTTCAGGCTCAGGCTGGCTTCCTCTATTATTCTTCAACATACATTTCCACTTAGATTCTTGGTGCTCTTGTGGAGAGACAGGGGGTACAGGAACAGTGGCTCCCGAATTATTTTTTGGGTACTTGGCTTTAACATGCTTCTCATAAATGTCATGGTGTTTGTATTTCATGTGTGTTATGAGAGTGGTTGTGCCAAGGTGCATTCCCTCCTTTCCCATTTTCATTGACTTTTCACAGCTTGTGATGACGGCACTGTGCCTGTCCCACAAGAATAATAATCCCACACCCATGTCTTCAAGGGGTAGGGGAATAATGGAGAATAATGGCCTCTTTTTTCTTCTCCAAAACCCCGTCACTGGCTGAGGAGAAGATGATCTGCTGCTGCTGCTGCCTCAGAATCAGCACTATAACTAGGACCAGGATTATTGCTGGCGAGTGGTATCTGTTCTAGTTCCACATCACAATTACTGCTGGACCCCATTCCCACAATGGCCATGGTGGTCTTTGGCACACTAGCCTGCTCATCATTAGCTTACTGCATGTGCAAATCAGCAGCAACAAGAATTACAGCAGCAGCAAACTCCACAATGTCACTGCTGGTAGTGGTGGTGATGCCCATCCCCATTTGCATATTTCTCTCCCATTGATTTTTGCTTTCAGCTAAAATGGCCCTCATTATCTGCTCCACCCAAGCTGCTCCACCATCACCAATCCCTTGCTGCTGCTCTATGAGAGTTGGAATGCTTGTCGATGATGACAAATGTGACAGAGTGTCCCCTACTAAAGTAGACATACAAATGTGATAAGCACCCATCAAGCACAAACAAGATTAAGTGTCTTGTTTTTAGGCATGGTGGCCTCTCAATGGTGCTACAAGTCACATTTTTCACTCACATGTGCCATTATAGAGAGGAAATTTCCATATCAATACCAGACTGGTCCTGACCATAGCCAGTCCAGCTTCAAAATGTATAGCAAATCCTCTCTGCACAAGAGCAAGACAGCAAAACCACATCCTAGCATTTTATACTATGTGGGCTATGTAAGCGTGGTGCAGCTGAATCCCTGTAGGCTCATGGAAGCAAGGGCTGATTCCTAGAATACACTTATACTTAGGGAGTCATACAAATGTGATGATCACCCATCAAGCACAAACAAGATAAAGTGTCTTGTCCTTAGTAATAGAGGCCTCTCATTCATGCTACAAGTCATGTTTTTCATTCCCATGTGCCATTGCAGAGAAGAAAATTTCCATATCCATATCCATTTCAGACAGTCCAGCTCCAAAATGTCAGGCAAATCCTCTCCGCACAAAAGAGACCTCAAAACCACAGATATATGTTTCAGCCTATGTGTGCCTCGTTGATGTGGTGCACCAGAATCCCTCTAGGCACATGGAAGCAAGTGCTTATGCCTGGTATACCCTTATACTTAGTGAGTCATAAAATGTGATAAACACCCATCAAGCACAAACCAAATAAATAGTCTTGTTCTTAGTAATGTTGGCCTCTCATTGATGCTACAAGACATGTTTTTTACTTTTATGTGTCATTTCAGAGAGACAATTTTCCATATCAGACTGGCTCTACCCACAGCCAGTCGAGCTCCAAAATGTCAGACAAAGCCTCTTCACACAAAAGACACAATAAAACCACAGATGTACATTTTAGCCTATGTGGGCCTCATCTGTGTGATGCAGCTGAAATAATCTAGCCACATGTAAGCAAGGGCCCATGCCTGGGGTAACCTTATACTTAGGGAGACATACAAAACTGACAAGCACAAACAAGATAAACTGTCTTGTTCTTAGGCATGATGGCCTCTTGATGGTGCTAAAAGTCATGTGATTCTCTCCCATGTGCCATTGCAGTGAAGACATTTCCATATCTATATTAGACTGGCCCTGCCCACAGAGAGCCCAGCTCCAAGATGTCAGGCAAATCCTCTCCACACAAAAGAGACCACAAAACCACAGACATATGTTTCAGCCTATGTGGGCCTCGTCAGGGAGGTGCAGTTGAGTCCTTCTAAACACATGAAAGCAAGGGCTCATGCATGGGATACCCTTGTTCTTAGGGAGACTTACAAATGTGACAAGCACCCATAAAGCACGAAAGTGTCTTGTTCTTAGTAATGTGGCTTCTCATTAATGCTACAAAATGTCAGATAAATCCTCTTCACACAAAAGACATAGCAAAACCACAGATGTACATTTCAGTTTATATGGGCCTTGTTGGTGTGTGTGCAGCTGAATCCCTGTTGCCACATGTAAGCAAGAGCCCATGCCTGGGATACCCTTTACCTTAGGGAGACATACAAACATGACAAGCACAAACAAGATAAAGTGTCTTGTTTTTAGGCATGGTGGCCTCTCGGTGCTAAAAGGTGAAATTTACTCACCGATATTTGTGTTTCCTCTGTGTCCTTCCACGGCACTGTGGGCTTTGGCTCCGCCTTCCAGCTGGGTAGGACCAATCTTTAAATTTCGTTTGCTACCTCTCCTCTGCAGTTATATCGTTTGACCAAGCTGAAAGATACAAGAGGTTAGAGATAGCCAGATCCTTACTTAATACCAATATTGTCTAATTTGAACAAGCAAAGGAACCGATACTGATACCATATACTTTCGGGTGGGTTGCCGTGGAAGGACACAGAGGAAACACAAATATCGGTGAGTAAATTTCACCTTTCCTCTGTGTCCAATCCACGGCACTGTGGGACTTACCAGAGCAGTACCCTATATAGGGATGGGTAGCCCAACTGATTTAGAGTTGAATTGCAGCTTCAAGCACCTTTCGCCCGAATTTGGCGTCTGCAGATGCTTGTAAGTCCAGCTTATAATGTTTGATAAATGTAGATACTGAAGCCCAGGTAGCAGCCTTACAAATTTCTTCTGGAGAAGCTGCTGCTTTTAGGGCCCAAGAAGTTGACATGGCCCTGGTTGAATGGGCTTTCAGACCTTTAGGTGGATCCTGATTCGCTGTTTCATAAGACAGGGAAATACAGTCTCTTATCCACCTTGCTATAGAGGCTTTGGAGGCTGCTGAGCCTTTAAATTTTCCCCCAAAATGGACTAGTAGAGCATCCGATTTACGGAAGACCTTAGTCCTAGAGAGGTATATCTGCAGACACCTGACTAGGTCTAGGTTGTGCAGGCGTTTTTCCATGTCGTGTTCTGGATGGGGACAGAAGGATGGCAACACAATGTCTTGGTTAAGATGAAATTGTGAAACCACTTTTGAGCGAAAGGATGGTCTTGGTCGCAATACCACCTTATCCTGATGGAAAGAAATAAAAGGTGATACTGCCATCAGGGCTTGTAGTTCACTCACCCTCCTGGCTGAGGTAACTGCAATGAGAAATGCTGTCTTTAAAGTTAGATGTTTAATAGACACCTCTTGCAGGGGCTCAAACCATGGGTGGGAGGCCAACTGCTGTAAAACTAGATTTAGATCCCATGGGGGAATGGTTTCCCTAATAGTTGGTTTAATTTTTGAAATAGATGTTAGATAACGCTTTACAAGATAGTTATCTGCAAATGGAGTGGCCAGAATGGCCGATAATGATGATAGTTGTACCTTTAATGATGATGGTTTTAAACCTTTTTGGAATCCATCTTGTAAGAAATCCAGAATTTTCATAGGAGAAATGGAAGTTCTGTTCAGTTGACGCTTCTTACACCAGTTGTGAAAGATAGACCACACTCTGTAGTATATTTTTGTGGTTGATGCTTTTCTTCCTTTGAGCATCGTGTCAATTACCTCCTCAGAGGTACCTTGTAGTGTCAGAGACTGCCTCTCAGCCTCCAGGCCCATAGCTGGAAGAATGCTGGATTCGGATGTTGAATGGGTCCCTGTACCAGCAGGTCTGGGGTGACTGGAAGATGTAGAGGGGCTCTGCAGGACATCCTGAGTAGATCTGGAAACCATGCTTTCCTTGGCCAGTGTGGAGCGATCAGAATTACTTCTGCTTTGTCTTTTCTGATTTTTCTGATGACTTCGTTCATCAGAGGTAGAGGTGGAAACAGGTATGCCAGTCTGAAGTGCCATGGTATTTGTAGGGCATCCTGTCCTAATGCCCGAGGGTCCTGCCACCTGGATATGTATGTTGTGCATTTTTTGTTTTGACTTGTGGCCATGAGGTCCACCTCTGGGAGACCCATGTTCTTTACTATCAGATGAAAGGTTGCAGAGTTTAACTCCCACTCCCCTGGGTTGATGGGATGTCTGCTTAGATAATCCGCCTGTGTATTCAGCTGACCTGACAGAAAGGATGCCTTGAGGGAATGCAGATTTTTCTCCGCCCACAGCAGAATCCTGATTGCTAGACAATTTAATCGGATGCTGCGGGTACCTCCTTGATTCATTATGTACTGAACTGTTGTGGAGTTGTCCGATCTGATCAGGACCGGTTGTTGTTGAAGTTCTTGACTGAAGTGTTTTAATGTGTTCCACACCGCCTTTAGCTCTAATATGTTGATATGTAGTGCTTTTTCTTGGGTTGTCCATATTCCTTGGACTGTTTTGTTCATCCAAATTCCTCCCCATCCTGATTTGCTGGCATCCGTATTGATAATCTGCCAGTCTGGTTCCGTCAATGTTCTGCCTTTTGCTAGATTCGCAGGTTGTGTCCACCAGTGCAGTTCTCGTCTGATCTGCTTGGAGATAGGAATAATCTGGTGGTAATTTGTTGGTTGTTTTTTGTAGTAACTTAGGTAATGCATCTGTGTCAGACGAGCATGGGTTCTGGACCAAGGAATTACCTGGTAGGATGATGTAAGGTGCCCCAGGAGTCTGGAAAATTCCTTTGCCGACCTCTCTCTCTTCTGAAGAAACTTGCAGACATGACTGTGTATCTTCTGTTGACGTTCTGATGACAGATATGCTAGACCCAGTTGTGAATTGAATCTTATCCCCAGGAATATTAAGTTCTGTGATGGTACCAGCGAACTCTTGCGGTGATTTAGAATCCATCCTAGTTTCGTCATTTGGTTTAGGCATGTTCTTGTACTGTCCACTGACATCTGTAGGGATGTTTCCAGTATTAAGATGTCGTCCAGATATGATATGACTTTTAGTAAGTATTGTTTTCTTAGGAATGCCATCACGTTGGACATAATTTTTGTGAATATCCTCGGAGCAGCTGCCAGTCCGAAGGGTAATGTTCTGTATTGGTAATGCTTTCCGAAGATGTGGAACCTGAGGAATTTTCGATGCTGCTGTCTTATTGGCACATGGTAATATGCATCTTGAAGGTCTATGCGTGTCAAGAAGGCGCCTTGTTGTATTAATTTCATCGTTGAAGATACAGTCTCCATCTTGAAGTGTTGTAAGCGAAGGAAAGAGTTGAGGTCTTTCAAATCCAGAATGAGGCGCAGCTCCCCTGTAGGCTTTAAAGTATAAAAAAGAATCGAATAGAAGCCTCTGAACTTTTGATGGGGAGGGACTTCCTCTATCACTCTGTTCGATATTAGTGACTGTAAGGCACGTTGCATCTTCGGAATCATAATTTTCTGCCTTATTTTGGAGTCCCGAAATTGATGTTGAGGAGGAGCAGATTTGAATTCCAGTAGATACCCCTTCTGGATAATTTCCCAAACCCATTTGTCTGGATGGATCTGAGCCCAGGCCAAATGGAATTCCTCCAGTCTGCCCCCCACTGGAGGAGAAGGGGGGAGACTGGCTTCATTGAGGGGCCTGCCCCCGCCTCTGGAAATCCCTACGGTTTCCAGGCCTCTGACCAATTTGTGAACCTCTTTTCCTGTGTTCGTAGCCTCTTCCTGGCCTATAACTTCGTGCTTCACGAAAGGACTGTTTTCTATATTGCCCTGAACGTCCTGGCGATCTTCTGGTCTTCTTGTCTTGTGGAAGAAACTGGCTCTTGCCTCCAGATGATCGCTTAATTATCTCTTCCAGCTGATCTCCAAATAACTTAGCACCTGAAAAGGGAAGGGAGACCAATTTGTTTTTGGAGGAAGGGTCAGCTTCCCATGCTTTAACCCACATGGCTCGTCTGGCTGTTACCGAGAGAGATGAGGCTCTTGCAAGTAAACGGATATTATCCAGCGAGGCGTCACACGAGTAATTAATAGCATCTTTTATGATGGCTAATTCCTTAATCAGTCGAGCTCTAGAGACTGAAGATTCTATTTTCTCTTCAAGGTCTGTAACCCATATCCTTAGGGTTCTAAAGGTAGATGCCAAGGCCGTAGCGGTTTTGAGGTTTTGGCCAATAGTGGCAAATTGTTTCTTTAGAACACTATCTGCCTTTTTCTCCATTGGGTCTCTCAATGTAGTACCATCCTCCAGTAGAATAGTGGTTCGTCTTGAGGTTTGGGCAATTGCCGCATCTACCTTGGGTGGAGTAAACCAATTTGAGGTTTCTTCTTCTGGAAAGGGGTACATCCGATGGAATCTCTTGGAAATGGCGCCACGTTTCTCGGTCTGTTTCCATTCCTTAGTAATAATATCTTGAATTGAGCTGTGTACTGGAAACTGTGGAACTGATTTCTTGTATCCAACGAATGCAGCATCCATGACGTTTAAATCTTTTTGGACATCCTCCAATCCCAGCGTCTTTCTCAAGGTCTTGATAAGATGATCCATTTTGTCTGTGCTAAAGCTGCCAGCTTCCTCCACCAGCTCTCCTTCCTCCGCTGAAGAAGCTGCTGATTCTAGGTCAATATAAGCCTCATCATAGTCATCCTGGATGCCGGATGGACCCTCCTCTGGGTCTGAAGTTCTAGGGCGCTTCCTTGCCGTTTCCTGCATGGAGGTAAATGTGTCCTGCATGGAAGTCTTCATCCATGATAGGAAGTCCTGGAACTGTAGTGGCACATTCCCCCCTGCTGCTTGTTGTAGACATGCTGAACATAGTTTTGCAGGGTCAGTAACAGGCAGGGTATTATTGCATCCAGCACATGGTTTATCCTTTGGTGCTGCCTTTTCATCTTTAGCAGGTTCAGTAATCTTTGATTTGTCTGGTTTAGACTCTTTAGAGACTGACATGCTTGCCAGGTTCTAGTTGATTGAACAGATACTGATAACCCAATAAGATAGCAGTACTAGCACATGTTGTACATAAATACCTATATGCATACAAAAAATATTAGGCTTACATACCTGTGATCCGTGTAACAGCCTCCTTTTATGACCGCTTGCCAACCGGAAGTGTGATTAACCGCGTGCGTTTCACTCTGGAACGCATCCAGAGCCGCTTCCTGCTTCCGTTCCCTGTTTCATATGATAGGGCTTGAGCGGGCGCGTGCGCGCGCTATTCAGCCCAGAGATCACTGAATGAGAAGCCGCATGTTGGAAGTGGCTTGTCGCCGAGCGAGCAGCCAGTTTCCCTGTTGGTCTGAACAGCGTTCTGCCAGACCATGCCTCCGGTATGTACAAGCTGTTTGTGGATCGATTCCTTCAGCGTTTTGTCCTCTTGTGAGAGCGTGAGGCATAGCCTCCGTCCTCCAGCTGGGTAGGACCAAAAATAACTGCAGAGGAGAGGTAGCAAACGAAATTTAAAGATTGGTCCTACCCAGCTGGAAGGCGGAGCCAAAGCCCACAGTGCCGTGGATTGGACACAGAGGAAAGTCACTTTTTTCTCTCCTGTGTGCCATTGCAGAGAAAAAATTTCCATATCCATATCAGACTGGTCCTGCCCACAGACAGTCTAACTCCAAATTGTCACAAAACCACAGCCATACTTTTTGTCCTGCGTGGGTCACATCGGTGTGGTGCAGCTGAATCACTGTTGGCACATGGAATCAAGGGCTCATGCCTAAGATACCCTTATACTTAGGAAGACATACAAAGGTGATGATCACACATCAAGCACAAACAAGATAAGAGGTCTTGTTTCTAGTAATGGTGGCCTCTCAATGATGCTTCATGTCATGTTTCTCATTCCCATGTGCCATTGAGACAGGAACATTTCCCTACCCATATCCAACCAGTCCAGCTCCAAAATGTCACAAAATCAGTACCATACATTTCAGCCTATGTAGGCCACATCAGTATTGTAAAGCTGATTTCCTCTAGGCACATGGAAGCAAGGACTTATGCCAAGGATACCCTCATACTTAGTGAGTCATAAAATGTGATGAACACCCAACAAGCACAAACAAGATAAATGGTCTTGTTCTTTGTAAGGGTGGCCTCTGATTGATGTCATGTTTTTACTCCCATGTGCCATTGCAGAGAGGAAAATTTTCATATCCATATCAGACTGGTCCTGCCAACAGACAACCCAGTTCCAAAATGTCAGGCAAATCCTCTCTGCACAAAAGAGACAGCAAAACCAAACACGAACAAGAAAAAGTGTCTTGTTCTTAGACATGGTGGCCTCTCAATGGTGCTACAAGTCAAATTTTTCACTCCCATGTGCAATTACAGAGAAGAAATTTTCCTGCCCACACAAAAGAGAGCACAAAACCACACACCTATGTTTCAGCCAACAGGGCCTCAGTGTTGTACAGTTAAGTCCTTCTAGGCACATGGAAGCAAGGGTTCATGCGTGGGATACCCTTATACTTAAGGAGACTTACAAATGTGATAAGTACCTATAAAGCACAAAATTGTCTTGTACTTAGTAATGGTGGCCTCTTATTGATACTACATGTCATGTTTTTCACACCCATGTGTCAATGGAGAGAAGAAAATCTCCATCTTCATCATATCACAAAATCACAACCATAAATTTTAGCCTATGTGGGCCATATGGAGATAGTGTAGCTGAATCCCTTTTGCCACATGGAAGCAATTTGTGTGGTGCAACTGAATCCCTCTAGGCACATGGAAGCAAGGGATATGCCTGGGATACCCTTATACTTAGGGAGACACACAAATGTGATGATAAGATAAAGTGTCTTTTCTTAGGCATGGTGGCCTCTTAATGGTGCTACAACTTATGTTTTTCACTCCCATGTGCCATTGCAGAGAAGAAATTTTCATATCCATGTCAGACTGGTCCTGCCCCCAGACAGCCCAGATCCGAAATGTGAGGCAAATCCAAACACAAACAAGATAAAGTATCTTGTTCTTAGCATGGTGGCCTCTCAATGGTACTACAAGTCAACTTTTTCACTCCCATGTGCCACTGCAGAGAAGAAATTTCCATATCCAACTGGTCCTTCCACAGACAGTTCAGCTCCAAAATGTCACCAAAACAAAGCCGTACATTTCAGTCTATGTGTGCCACTTCAGTGCAGCTGAATCCCTCTAGGCCCATGGAAGCAAGGGCTCATGCCTGGGATACCTTATACTTAGTGAGTTATAAAATTTGATGAACACCCATCAAGCAAAACAAGATAAATGGCCTCTCATTGATGTTACAAGTCATGTTTTTACTCCCATGTGCTATTGCAGAAAGGAAAATGTTCATATCCATATTAGAGTGGTCCTACCCACAGACAGTCCAGCTCCAAAATGTCAGTCAAATCCTTGCTGCACAAGAGACACAGCAAAACCTTGGATGTACATTTTGACCTATGTGGGTCAGATTGGTGTGGTGCAGCAGAATCCCGCTAAGGCGCATTGACGCAAGGGCTCATGTCTGGGATACCCTTATACTTAGGGAGACATACAAACGTGACAAGCACAAACAAGATAAAGTGTCTTGTTCTTAGGCATGGTGGCCTCTCAATGGTGCTAAAAGTCACGTTTTTCTCTCCCATGTGCCAATGCAGAGAAGAATTTTCCATATCCATATCAGACTGGTCCTGCCCACAGACAACCCAGATCCAAAATGTCAAGCAAATCCTCTTCGCACAAAAGAAACAGCAAAATCAAGCAAAAACAAGATAAAGTATCTTGATCTTAGGCATGGTGGTCTCTTAATGGTGCTACAAGTCAAAATTTTCACTCCCATGTGCCATTGCAGAGAAGAAATTTCCATATCTGACTGGTCCTGCCCACAGACAGGGCAACACCAAAATGTCAGGCAAATGTTTCAGCCTACGTGGGCCTCGATGGTGTGACGCAGCTGAGTCCTTCTAGGTACATGGAAGCAAAGGCCCATGCCTGGTACAAGCACCCATAAAGCACAAAAGTGTCTTGTACTTAGTAATGGTGGCCTCTCATTGATGCTACATGTCATGTTTTTCACTCCCTTGTGCCATTGGAGGGAGGAAAATTTGCATATCCATATCCATTTCAGACTGGTCCTGCCCACAGGTGGCCCAGCTCTGATATGTTCTGATATGTCACAAAACCACGGCCATACATTTCGGCCTATGTGGGCCACGTTGGTGTGGTGCAGATAAATCCCTCTAGGCACATGGAAACAAGGGCTCATTCCTGTGATGCCCTTATACTTAGTGAGTCATACAAATGTGATTAACACCCATCAAGAAAAAACAAGATAAATTGTCTTGTTCTTTGTAATGGTGGCCTCTCATTAATGCTACAAGTCATGTTTTTTTACTCCCATGAGTCACTGCAGAGAGAAAAACTTCCATATCCATATCAGAATGGCTCTATCCAGAGACAGTCCAGCTCCAAATGTCAGTCAAATTCTTGTTGTACAAGAAACACAGCAAAACCTTGGATGCACATTTTGGCTTATGTGGATCAGATTGGTGTGGTGCAGCAGAATCACTCTCAGTCACATGGAAGCAAGGGCTCATGCCTGGGATACCCTTATACTTAGGGAGACATATAAATGTGACAAGCACAAACAAGATAAAGTGTCTTGTTCTTAGGCATGGTGGCCTCTCAATGGTGCTAAAAGTCACATTCCATATCCATATCAGACTGGTCCTGTCCACAGACAGCCCAGATCCAAAATGTCAGGACAATCCTCTCTGCACAAAAGAAACAGCAAAATCAAGCACAAACAAGATAAAGTATCTTGTTCTTAGGCATGGTGGTCTCTTAATGGTGCTACAAGTCAAATTTTTCACTCCCATGTGCCATTGCAGAGAAGAAATTTCCATATCTGACTGGTGCTGCCCACAGACAGGGCAACACCAAAATGTCAGGCAAATGTTTCAGCCTACATGGGCCTCAATGGTGTGATGCAGCTGAGTCCTTCTAGGTACATGGAAGCAAAGGCCCATGCCTGGGACAAACACCCATAAAGCACAAAAGTGTATTGTACTTAGTAATGGTGGCCTCTCATTGATGCTAAATGTCATGTTTTTCACTCCCATGTGCCACTGGAGAGGGTAAAATTTCCATATCCATATCCATATCAGACTGGCCCTGACCACAGACAGTACAGCTCTGAAATGTCACAAAACCACATCCATACATTTCGTCCTATGTGGGCCATATCAAGGTGGTACATGGAAGTAAGGGCAGATGCCTAGGATACCCTTATAATTGGAGAGTCATACAAATCACATTTTTCACTCCCATGTCCCATTGCAGAGAAGAAATGTCCATGTCCATATCAGACTGGTCCTGCCCACAGACAGCCCAGCTCCAAGATGTCAGACAAATCCTCTCCTCACAAGAGAGACAACAAAACCATGGATGTACATTTTGGCTTACATGGGCCTCATCAGTGTGGTGCAACTGAATCCTTCTTGGGACATGTAAGCAAGGGCCCATGACTGGGATACCCTTATACTTAGCGAGTCATACAAATGTGATTAACACTAGTGATGAGCGAGCACCCCAATGCTCGGGTGTTCGGGTGCTCTGACCGAGCGCCCCCGGAGGCTCGAGTGCTCGGCCGAGCACCCGAGCCCCATTGAAGTCAATGGGAGGACTCGAGCATTACACCAGGCACCCCCTGCTCTGATGAGGGGAGGGTGCCTGGTCCATAGGAAAAGGGCAGAAAAGGATGGAAACACCACAGAAATGGTTCAGGGACAGCATAGGGAGGATGTCTGGATGCATCTTGGACTCCAACATCGCTGCTGGGAACGATCTTTCGCCCGTAGTACGCCATTTTTACAGACTGACCATAAAACACACAAAAAGGAAAATAAAAACGACTTTAGGCGAAAAATTGTTACCAAACAATATTTGCTGTATATTTACTTGTATATTATCTGCAAATTATCCCAAAAATTTCCTTGATTTTCTGAAGTGAGGCCATGATTAAGAGGGAAACGTGCGCAGAGGCAAATTCTCCCAAAAATTTCCTTGATTTTCTGAAGTGAGGCCATGATTAAGAGGGAAACGTGCGCAGAGGCAAATTCTCCCAAA
This sequence comes from Rhinophrynus dorsalis, assembly GCA_037306005.1. NCBI lineage: Eukaryota > Metazoa > Chordata > Amphibia > Anura > Rhinophrynidae > Rhinophrynus > Rhinophrynus dorsalis. The sequence goes on along the minus strand of CM074723.1, from coordinate 337,110,015 downwards.
AATTTCCTTGATTTTATTGAACTGAGGCCATGATTAAGAGGGAAACGTGCGCTGAGCTGACCATCTAAAACATTATGGGTGAGGGTCTGCTGCAGAGCTGACCATCCTAAACATTATATGCGAAGGCCCGCTAGTGAGCTGACGCTATAAAACATTATATGAGAGGGCCCGTTAGAGAGCTGACCCAATAAAACATTATATGAGAAGGCCCGCTGGTGAGCTGACCTATATAAAAATTGTCAAACAGGGCCCGCTGGTGAGCTGGCCCTATATAAAAATTATATCACAGGGCCCGCTGGTGAGCTGGCCCTATATAAAAATTATAGCACAGGGTATATGGAAGAGGAGGAGGAGGATGAGAAGATTAAGAGTCAACCATATACCCATTTTTTGGGTGGAAGGGGTGAATGGGAATACAGAGTATTCCCATCATTGTAAATAACATATATAAAGTGAGTTTATGTTCCCCCGGGGCTTTCCTCCAGTGGAGTGGAGAAGTCAGGGGAAATCCAGGCCTTGTTCATTTTTATAAGTGTCAACCTATCAGCATTGTCGGTGGAAAGGCGGATACGCTTATCTGTTATGATGCCACCAGCAGCACTAAATACCCGCTCAGACAGAACGCTGGCGGCAGGGCAGGCCAGCACCTCCAAGGCATAGAGTGCCAGTTCATACCACGTGTCCAGCTTGGACACCCAGTAGTTGTAAGGCACAGAGGGATCATTGAGGACGCTGACACGGTCTGCTACGTACTCCTTCACCATCTTCCAAAACTTTTCCCTCCTTGTGACACTAGGCTGCGCATCAGGGTGAGGGTGCTGGCGGGGTGTCATGAAGGTGTCCCACGCCTTGGAGAGTGTTGCCCTGCCTTTGTCGGAACTGCTGTGTGCTCCCCTTTTCTCCCCTTCTCGGTTGGCCAAGGTAGCACGTACTCTGCCGCCAGCGTTGTCAGATGGAAAATTTTGGAGCAATTTTTCAACAAGAACCTTCTGGTATTGCACCATTTTGCTTGTCCTCTCCACCGGAGGAATGAGAGATGAGAAATTCTCTTTGTAGCGGGGGTCCAGAAGGGTGAACACCCAGTAATCCGTGTTGTCTAAAATGCGTACAACGCGTGGGTCACGGGAAAGGCAGCCTAACATAAAGTCAGCCATGTGTGCCAGAGTACCAACAGTCAAGATTTCGCTGTCCTCACCAGGAGGATGACTCTCAATCTCCTCATCCTCTTCCTCCTCTTCTGCCCACCCACGCTGAAGAGATGGAACTAAAGTTCCATGGCTACCCTCTGTAGCGGAGGCAACCGTGTCTTCCTCCTCTTCCTCCGCCTCCTCCAATTGTCGCTGAGAAGACGAAGTGAGGGTGCTCTGGCTATCACCTTGTGTAAGCTCTTCCTCCCCCATTTCCACCTCTTCCACATGCAAAGCGTCGGTTTTAATTGTGAGCAGCGAGCGTTTCAGTAGACACAGAAGTGGGATGGTTACACTGATAATAGCGTTATCGCCGCTCACCATCTGTGTCGATTCCTCAAAATTGCGTAAAACCTCGCAGAGGTCTGACATCCATTCCCACTCCTCACTTCTGATTACAGGAAGTTGAACGGAGAGGCGACGACCGTGTAACAGCTGGTACTCCACTACTGCCCTCTGCTGCTCACAAAGCCGGGCCAACATGTGGAAGGTGGAGTTCCAGCACGTGATCACGTCACACAGCAGCCGGTGAGCTGGCAATTGTAAGCGCTGCTGCAGCTTCAACAGGCCGGCCGAAGCTGTAGATGACTTACGGAAATGTGCACACACGCGGCGCACCTTGGTCAAGAGATCATGCACATTGGGGTAGGTTTTTAGAAATCGCTGAACCACTACATTAAATACATGCGCTAGGCATGGTACGTGTGTGAGCTTGCCGAGCTCCTAAGCCGCCACCAAGTTACGCCCATTATCACACACAACCATGCCTGGTTGCAGGTTGAGTGGCGAGAGCCACTGCTCGGTCTGGTGACTAATCCCCTGCAACAGCTCTGAGGCCGTGTGCTGTTTGTCCCCAAGGCAGATCAGCTTCAGCACGGCCTGTTGACGCTTCCCCACTGCAGTGCTACACTGCTTCCAGCTACTGGCTGATGGGGGAGTGGCGCTGCGTGTAGAGAATTCGGAGGTGGAAACGGAGGAGGAGGAGCCAATAACGTAGGTGCTGGCGGAAACCCTGATGGAGGTAGGGCCCGCAATCCTCGGCATGGGTAGCACCCGTGCCATCCCAGGGTCCGAGTCGCTCCCAGCCTCCACGACATTCACCCAGTGTGCCGTCAGGGAAATGTAGCGTCCCTGGCCACAAGCACTTGTCCATGTGTCAGTCGTTAAGTGGACCTTCCCAGTAACTGCGTTGGTCAGGGCACGGGTGATGTTACGGGACACATGGTGGTGTAATGCGGGGATGGCACACCGGGAAAAGTAGTGGCGGCTGGGGACCGCGTACCGAGGGACAGCTGCTGCCATCAGGCTGCGGAAGGACTCAGTGTCCACAAGCCTAAATGGCAGCATTTCGATGGCCAGTAATTTGGAAAGGTGTGAGGTTAGTGCTATGGCCTGTGGGTGGGTGGCTGGGTATTTTCGCTTGCGCTCAAATGCCTGGGGTAACGACATTTGGACGCTGTGCTGGGACAGGGAAGTGGATGTGGTCGCTGATGGTGCTTCAGATGCTACAGGTGCAGGGCGGGAGGTATGCGGGCCTGCGCCTTCGACAGGCGATTGGCCAGCACCGAAAACAGGGGAAGAGGAGGCAGTGGTGTGGCCTGCAGACACAGATGGGCGATCCAGGCGTTCCTCCCACTTATTACGGTGCTTGGATGCCATGTGTCGGATCATGCTGGTGGTGGTGAGGTTTCTAGTGTTCATGCCTCGGCTCATTCTGGTGTGGCACAGGTTGCAAACTACAATTCTTTTGTCGTCCGCACTTTCCTTAAAAAAACGCCATACCGCGGAACACCTACCCTTTGGCAAGGTAGATTTACGCAAGGGGGTGCTCCGTGGAACATTTGCGGGACGGTTTGGTGCAGTCCGCCTTCTTTCTGTAGCCACACCACTGCCTCTTCCAGCCTGTTGCGGTGCTGCAGATGGCTCACCCTCAGGACTGCTGTCATCGCTCGGCTCTACACCTTCCCAGGTGGGGTCAGTCACCTCATCGTCCACCAAGTCCTCCTCCACTTCCTCACTCTGATCATCCTCCTCATGTCTTGATCCCACCACATACTCAGTCATTGACAACTGTATAACATTCTCCTCAACAAGGTCTTGAGACGGAAATAGTGGTTGATTTAATGGCAACTGTGTCTCATCATCATCATCATCATCCACTACTTCCTTTGACCTTAAATGCCGTTCACATCTGTCATCTTCTTGTGATTGGGTACCCTCTAGAGGTTGTGAATCAGGGCACAAGATGTCATGTTCCTCTGCAAGCGTGCTTGGAGAGAGGGTCAAATGAAGGATTGGTGATGAGACGAGCTCCTCACTATATCCCAGTGTGGGATCACTTCTTTGACCAGACCCTCTATGGTGGGAGGAAGGATGATCAGAGTGAGGATTATGTTGACCAGACTCTTGGCTACTGAGAGTGGACTTGGTGGAAGACAGGGTGGTGCTTAACCGACTGGAAGCAGTATCAGCTGACATCCAACCGACCACCTGTTCGCAGTGGTCGGACCTCGAGAGTGATGTCCTGCGACGCCCTGTGAAATGAGACATGAAGCTAGGTATGGTGGATGTCTTTCTTTCTTGTGCTCTGGCACCAGGCACAGTTTCTCCGCGTCCTGACCCGCGCCCTGAACTATCAGGATCACGTCCACTTCCCCGTCCCTTTTTACCCGCCTTCTTCATCTTACACGGAATATGTGACTTTAATATTTGAGTTTGAAAACTTAACAGTATTTCTTCCTATTCTGCAACTGTGCAGAGTACACAGAATAGGCTGCTAAACTGCGGTGACACACACTGAATGGAATATGTGACTTTAATATTTGAGTTTGAAGATTTAACAGTATTTCTTCCTATTCTGCAACTGTGCAGAGTACACAGAATAGGCTGCTAAACTGCGGTGACACACACTGAATGGAATATGTGACTTTAATATTTGAGTTTGAAAACTTAACAGTATTTCTTCCTATTCTGCAACTGTGCAGAGTACACAGAATAGGCTGCTAAACTGCGGTGACGAACACAGAATGGAATATGTGACTTTAATATTTGAGTTTGAAAACTTAACAGTATTTCTTCCTATTCTGCAACTGTGCAGAGTACACAGAATAGGCTGCTAAACTGCGGTGACACACACTGAATGGAATATGTGACTTTATTTGAGTTTGAAGACTTAACAGTATTTCTTCCTATTCTGCAACTGTGCAGAGTACACAGAATAGGCTGCTAAACTGCGGTGACACACACTGAATGGAATATGTGACTTTAATATTTGAGTTTGAAAACTTAACAGTATTTCTTCCTATTCTGCAACTGTGCAGAGTACACAGAATAGGCTGCTAAACTGCGGTGACGAACACAGAATGGAATATGTGACTTTAATATTTGAGTTTGAAAACTTAACAGTATTTCTTCCTATTCTGCAACTGTGCAGAGTACACAGAATAGGCTGCTAAACTGCGGTGACACACACTGAATGGAATATGTGACTTTAATATTTGAGTTTGAAGACTTAACAGTATTTCTTCCTATTCTGCAACTGTGCAGAGTACACAGAATAGGCTGCTAAACTGCGGTGACACACACTGAATGGAATATGTGACTTTAATATTTGAGTTTGAAAACTTAACAGTATTTCTTCCTATTCTGCAACTGTGCAGAGTACACAGAATATGCTGCTAAACTGCGGTGACACACACTGAATGGAATATGTGACTTTAATATTTGAGTTTGAAAACTTAACAGTATTTCTTCCTATTCTGCAACTGTGCAGAGTACACAGAATAGGCTGCTAAACTGCGGTGACACACACTGAATGGAATATGTGACTTTAATATTTGAGTTTGAAGACTTAACAGTATTTCTTCCTATTCTGCAACGGTGCAGAGTACACAGAATAGGCTGCTAAACTGCGGTGACACACACTGAATGGAATATGTGACTTTAATATTTGAGTTTGAAAACTTAACAGTATTTCTTCCTATTCTGCAACTGTGCAGAGTACACAGAATAGGCTGCTAAACTGCGGTGACACACACTGAATGGAATATGTGACTTTAATATTTGAGTTTGAAAACTTAACAGTATTTCTTCCTATTCTGCAACTGTGCAGAGTACACAGAATAGGCTGCTAAACTGCGGTGACACACACTGAATGGAATATGTGACTTTAATATTTGAGTTTGAAAACTTAACAGTATTTCTTCCTATTCTGCAACTGTGCAGAGTACACAGAATAGGCTGCTAAACTGCGGTGACACACACTGAATGGAATATGTGACTTTAATATTTGAGTTTGAAAACTTAACAGTATTTCTTCCTATTCTGCAACTGTGCAGAGTACACAGAATAGGCTGCTAAACTGCGGTGACACACACTGAATGGAATATGTGACTTTAATATTTGAGTTTGAAAACTTAACAGTATTTCTTCCTATTCTGCAACTGTGCAGAGTACACAGAATAGGCTGCTAAACTGCGGTGACACACACTGAATGGAATATGTGACTTTAATATTTGAGTTTGAAAACTTAACAGTATTTCTTCCTATTCTGCAACTCTGCACAGTACACAGAATGTGCTGCTAAACTGCGGCGAAGCACACTGAATGGAATATGTGACTTTGATATTTGAGTTTGAAGACTTAACAGTATTTCTTCCTATTCTGCAACTCTGCACAGTACACAGAATGTGCTGCTAAACTGCGGAGAAGCACACTGAATGGAATATGTGACTTTGATATTTTAGTTTGAAGACTTAACAGTATTTCTTCCTATTCTGCAACTCTGCACAGTACACAGAATGTGCTGCTAAACTGCGGCGAAGCACACTGAATGGAATATGTGACTTTGATATTTTAGTTTGAAGACTTAACAGTATTTCTTCCTATTCTGCAACTCTGCACAGTACACAGAATGTGCTGCTAAACTGCGGCGAAGCACACTGAATGGAATATGTGACTTTGATATTTTAGTTTGAAGACTTAACAGTATTTCTTCCTATTCTGCAACTCTGCACAGTACACAGAATGTGCTGCTAAACTGCGGCGACGCACACTGAATGGAATATGTGACTTTGATATTTTAGTTTGAAACTTAACAGAATGTGCTCTAATCTGCAACTTTGCACACTAAACAGAATGTGCTCTAATCTGCAACTTTGCACACTAAACAGAATGTGCTCTAATCTGCAACTTTGCACACTAAACAGAATGTGCTCTAATCTGCAACTGTGCACACTAAACAGAATGTGCTCTAATCTTCAACTTTGCACACTAAACAGAATATATGTTTTTTTTTGTTTTGTTTTTTTTCCCCCCACACAAAATAACCTGCTGCCCCCACACACAGTAGTCCTAAAAAGGACTTTTGGTTCTTTTTTTTTCACAATTTTGCTTTTTTTCCTCCCTACACTGACTTTCCCTTCCTATCCTCAGCTCTCCTTGGCTTAGACTGAGCCGAACTCGCTGGTCAGGTGCTATACAGCACCCGACCACGGGTTCTGGCCAGCCAATCAGTGTAATGCCAGCAGCCAACATGGCTGCTGGCATTACACTGATGTCAGAGCCTCCCTGCACGTTTATTGGCTGCGCAGCAGCCGCAAAACGTGCGGGGAGGAGACCCGAACATGGCGGGCGAGCACATGCGGTACTCGTACGAGTACCGCCATGTGCCGAGCAGAGCGATGCTCGAGCCGATCCGAGCATCGGCCGAGCATGCTCGCTCAACACTAATTAACACCCATCAAGCACAAACAAAATAAAGTGTCTTGTTCTTAGGCAGGGTGGCTTCTCACTGTTGCCATTGAAGAGAATACATTTCGATAGCCAGCTGGTCCTGCCCACAGACAGCCCAGCTCCGAAGTGTCATGGAAACCCACAAACAACCGTTTCAGCCGGGGCCTCATCAGTGCAGTGCACCTGTATCCCTATAGTCAAATGGAAGCAAGGGCCCATGCCTGGGATACCCTTATACTTAGGGAGACATACAAATGTGACAAGCACAGACAAGATAAAGTGTCTTGTTTTTAAGGATGGTGACCTATCAAAGTTGATACATTTCAAGTTTTTCTACTCCCATGTGCCCCTGGAGAGAGAAAATTTCCAGCTCCAAAAAGCCAGGAAAAATCTCTCTGCACAAACAAGACAGAAAAACCACAGACATACATTTCAGCCTATGTGGGACATGTCAGAGTGGTGCAGCTGAATCCCTCTAGTCACACGGCAGCATAATCTCATGCCTTGGATACCTTTATACTTAGGGAGACATACAAATGTGATGAGAACTCTTTAAGCAAGATAAAGTGTCTTGTTCTTAGGCACGGTAGCTTCTCAATGGTGCTACAAGTCACTTTTTTCACTCCCATGTGCCATTGCAGAGAAGAAAAGGCCATATCCATATCATCCTGCCCACAGACAGCCCAGCTCCGAAGTGTCATGCAAACCCTCTCTACGCAAAAGCGACAACAAAACCATAAACAACCATTACGGCCTAGGCCTCGTCAGTGTGGTGCACCTGGATCCCTATAGTCAAATGGAAGCAAGGGCCCATGCCTGGGATACCCTTATACTTAGGGAGACTTACAAATGTGACAAGCACCCATAAAGCCCAAAAGTGTCTTGTTCTTAGTAATGGTGGCCTCTCATTGATGCTACATGTCATGTTTTTCACTCTCATGTGCCATTGGAGAGAGGAAAATTTCCATATCCATATCTATATCAGGTCCTGCCCACAGACAGCCCAGCTCCGAAATGTCACAAAATCACAGATATATGTTTCAGCCTATGTGGGCCACGTTGGTGTGGTGCAGCTGAATCCCTCTAGGCACATGGAAGCAAGGGCTCATGCCTGGGATACACTTATACTTAGTGAGTCATACAGATGTGATAAAAACCCATCAAGCACAAACAAGACAAATGGCCTTTCATTGATGCTATAAGTCAAGCTTTTTACTCCCATTTGTCATTGCAGAGATAAAAATTTCCATATCTGTATGAGACTGGTCCTACTCACAGACAGTCCAACCCCAAAACATCAAAAAATCCTCTCTGCAAAACCACAGATGTACATTTCAGCCTATGTGGACCTCCACAGTGTTATGCAGCTCGATCACGCTAGCCACATTGTAAGCAATGGCCCATGTCTGGGATACCCTTATACTTAGGGAGACATACAAACATGACAAGCACAATCAAGATAAAGTGTCTTGTTCTTAGGCATGGAGGCCTCTCCCATGTGCCATTGCAGAGAAGAAATTTCCATATCCATATCCATATCTGACTGGTCCTGCCCACAGACAGGCCAGGTCCAAAATGTCAGGCAACACCTCTCTGCACGAGAGAGACAGCAAAACCACAGATATGCATTTTAGCCTATGCAGGCCTCGTTGGTATGCTGCAGCTGAATCCTTCTAGGCACAGGTAATCAAGGACCCATGCCTTGGATACCCTTATACTTAGGGAAACATACAAACATGACAAGCACAAACAAGATAAAGTATCTTGTTCTTAGGGATGGTGGCCTCACAATGGTACTACAAGTCAAATTTTTCACTACCATGTACAATTGCGAAGAAGAAATTTCCATATCCAACTAGTCCTGCTCACAGACAGTGCAACTCCTAAATGTCAGGCAAATCTTCACTGGAGAGAAGAAAAAAAAACAAAAAAACTCACACCTATGTTTCAGCCTACATAGGCCTCACTGGTGTGGTACAGCTGAGTTGTTCTAGGCACATGGAAGCAAGGGCCCATGTGTGGGATACTCTTATACTTAGGGAGACTTTCAAATGTGACAAGCACCCATAAAGCACAGAAGTGTCTTGTTCTTAGTAATGATGGCCTCTCATTGATGCTACATGTCATGTTTTTCACTCTCATGTGCCATTGGAAAGAGGAAATTTCCATATCCATATCAGACAGTCACAAAACCACAGCCGTACATTTCGGGCTATGTGGCCACGTCGGTGAGGTGCAGCTGAATACCTCTAGACACATGGAAGCAAGGACTCATGCCTAGGACACCCCCATACAAATGTGATAAAAACCCATCAAGCTCAAACGAGACAAACGGTCTTTTTCTTAGTAATGGTGGTCTCTCACAGATGCTATAAGTCATGTTTTTAACTCCCATTTGCCATTGCAGAAAGGAAAAGTTCTATATCCATACCAGACTGGTCCTATTCACAGACAGCCCAGCTCCAAGATGTCGATCAAATACTCTTCACACAAGAGACACTGCAAAATCATGGATGCACATTTCAGCCTACATGGGTCTCAACTGTGTGGTGCAGCTGAATCCCTCTAGCCACATGTAAGCAACGGCCCATGCTTGGAATACACTTATACTTAGGGAGACATACAAAAGTGACAAGCACAAACAAGAAAAAGTGTCTTGTTCTTAGGCATCGAGGCCTCTTGATGGTGCTAAAAGTCAATATCCATATCTGACTAGTCCTGCCCTCAAACAACCCAGCTCTGAAATATCAGGTAAATCCTTTCCGCACAAAAGAGACAGCAAAACCAAGCATGAACAAGATAAAGTGTCTTGTTCTTAGGCATGGTGGCCTCTTAATGGTGCTTCAAGACAAATTTTTCACTTCCATGTGCCATTGCAGAGAAGAAATTTCTATATCTGACTTGTCCTGCCCACAGACAGTGCAACTCTGAAATGTCAGGCATATCCTCTCCACACCAAAGAAACCACAAAACCACAGATGTATGTTTCAGCCTACGTGGGCCTCATTGGTGTGGTGCAGCTTAGTCCATCTAGGAACATGGAAGCAAGGGCCTATGCGTGGGATACTCTTATACTTAGGGAATCGTACGAATGTGATGAACACCCATCAAACACAAACAAAATAAAGAGGCTTGTTCTTAGAAACATTGGCCTCTCAGTGGTGCTACAATTCACATTTTTCACTCCCATGTGCTATTGCAGAGAATAAGTTTCCATATCCATATTAGACTGGTCCTGCCTACAGACAGGTCAGCTCCAAAACATCAGACAAATTATTTTGACTTAAGAGACAGTAAAATCACAGATGATCACTTTAGCCTATATAGGTTTGATTGATGTTGTATGGCTGAATCCCTCTAGCTATATATAAGCAATGGTCCATGCCTGGGATAGCCTTATACTTATGGAGACATACAAATGAGATGAGCACCCATCAAGCACAAACAAGATCAATTATCTTATTCTTTGGCATGGTGACCTCTCAATTGTGCTATAAGTCATGTTTTTTTACTCCCATGTGCCATTGCAGAGCAGGAATTTCCATGTCCATTTCAGACTGCTCCCACACACAGACACTCCTGCATGACTTGTAGCACCATTGAGAAGCCACCATGCCTAATATCAAGACACTTTATCTTGAGCGTGCTTGATGGGTGCTTGTCACATTTGTATGTCTCCCTAAGTATAAGGGTATCCCAGGCATGGGCCCTTTCTTCCATGTGACTGGAGTAATTTCACTGCACTGCAGTGATGAGGCCCATATAGGCTAAATTGAATGTCACAATTTGCTTAATATTTGGCACTGGACTGACTATGGGCAGGATGATGTGGATATGGAACTTATTTTTCTCTGCAATGGTACATGAGAGTGAAAAGAAAGAGTTGAAGAATCACTGAGAGCCCATTATACTTAGGAACAAGATGCTTTATCTTGTTTGTGCTTGTAAATTTGTATGTCTCCTTAAGTATATGGGTATACCAGGCATGGGCCCTTGCTTCCATGTACCTAGAGGGATTCAGCTGCACCACACCAATGAAGCCTACATAGGCATAGGTTTTTCAGATACCAAAAATAAGGTTTTTGTGAGTACTTTTTGATAAACACCTGATTTTACATATGTTCTTTATATACTACACCAGAGGTGCACCTGCGTGTATTTTAAAATTATGAATGTGCACATGAGCTCTTGAGGCCTGTTCTCAATCCTGAACTACTATAATTTTTAATGTGTTAGGTGTTTATGTGTATTTGTTCACATGGGTGGGGAGAAGGTTGTATCTCCTTACTGGCACAATGAAGTGTATATATGTGTGTGTAAATACAGATAAATATATAGATAAATAGATAGATAGATAGATAGATAGATAGATAGATAGATAGATAGATAGATAGATAGTATAAGCAATAGAACACACTAGGAGAAAACCCCAACTAATACAAAATAAAGATGGATGTCCCACAAGGATAAAATATATAAATGTACTCAACTTGGTGTGTCCACCAGGGGTTGAGAAAGACAACACTCATTAAAGTACATATAATGTAGTATCCAATGGGTAGAATACTGCTGGAATATCCTGCTTTGTCATGGGTGACAATACAATGCAAGAGGCTACGTGCTTTTTCCCGTGGTGCTGTCTACAAAGAATGCCCATATGAGTCATTTGGTTTTAAATTTAAAAGTACAAAGGTGTAATTCCGTGAAGTGGTCCTGAAAGTTTGCAGGCAAATAAAATCACTAGTACGCTACCTTGATAACAAAGGCTAACAATAGCTTTTTGTCTTAGACTTTTTGGTTTTCATGTAGATCCTATAAGTCATGGGGTGATGGTTTATGTCATGTGAATGGTATTAATATGAGTGATTTAATTTTCCTGCCAACTTTAAGGACTACTTCATGGATTAGCACCAAGTAGCACATATGGGCATTCTCTTTGGAAAGCCCCATGGAAAAGGGCACCTACCCACTTGCCAGGTATTATCATTCATGACAGCCCAATGATGTTTAATGATGGTTTTCTACCATATGGATGCTATATTAAGTGTACTTTAACATATGTTTATAGATAATTCTCTTGCCTACAAATATGGGCAGTATCTGTTTGAGTATGCCAGAATGCTAGGGGCACCTAGTTACAAGGTTGTTTAAGTGGCTTGATAAATTATTTAGTCTGGTGTTGCTTGTTTTCTTAGACTTTCTGGTTTGCGTGATGATTCTTTAACTCACTGTTCTATGGCCACTGTGGATCTTACATCTAAGTGACTTTTTCCTAACGGATTCGTAACCTGTGGGGCTTTAATCTTATTGCTTATGTCACCTGAATAATATTAATTTGTGGATCTCCACACCATGCTCTGTCACACTATTGTTATTCTTCCTAAGTGGTGTCCAATTGGATACTACATTCATTTGGATACTAGCACAAGGGATGGGGTAAGTGTCTGAATTTATGTGAACTTTGATATGGAAGTTCATCTTTTTCTTCCATGTATCATATGCCTTCAGCCACCTGCTGTGTACCAAACAGATGTTTGTATTTTGGGTACCCTTTGATAGATTATACATTGTTTATGTTATTGACATCACCCCTTACTCATTTTTGTAGATAAACTTTGGATGTATCTCTTGACCCTCCTTTGACCTGAGGAAGGTACGCTGTGGACCCAAAAGTTTTGGCAATCTGAAGCAATAAATCTTTAATTGATTTGCTTGTTTGGATGATGCCTGTCTCTCTCTCTCTCTCTCTCTCTCTCTACCTCTTGACACCCCAGGGGTATGCATACACATTTATATATTTACATTTTTCATGGTGTTGGGGGTATGGAAAACTGCTGTAAGACATTCTCTTTTGTAGCATGTGGATATGTAATAAGACAGCAAATACACTGTCACCTACAAGGCAAGAGTGGGAGGATATATGTGTTGGCCTGCTAACAATCAAAATATAACATTTCAGTGAACAATAGAACACTCTGATCTGACACAGCTATTCAACTCCTTTCCCATAGTCCTCCTCCAACCCAAAAGGCTATTGAAGAAAGAACTGAACATAACTTTTACAAATAGATAAAGCAACATGTTGTTTTGTTTCTGAAGATGAATGGCAGCTACATTCCACATGTTACCTGAGGACTTTCAAGTAATTAGAAAAGGAAAATATAATGTAAAATTTAAGTGGGGACAAAAATAATTAAAACACAAATGTATTGTTTTCATGATAGTCTTTCTTTAAATTGATGTAATTTTCACTTATCTTAAAATTACCAGTAAATGCCAATGGCCTCTATTAATTTTGGCTTTGTGTCTTTGTTCAATAGATATCATCAGTCAGGCCTGGATTCCATGTACAGCAGATATGACAGTTACATAGTAGATAAGATAAGGCTGAAAAAAGACATGCGTCCATCAAGTCCAGCCCATGCCAATAACACTCCTGTTGATCCAGAGGAAGGCAACAAAAAAGCCCTCTGGAGCAATTTCCAGTGTAGGTGTGTGTGTGTGTGTGTGTCAAATAGTTCCCCGGCTCAATATCCTATTTGCTTTGAAGCCATCTGTCATAACTGTCAATATTGTTCTGTGCTAGATAGGCATCCATTGCTTTTTTGAATGCAGTTACATTATCTGCAAGCACAACATCCCGAGGCAAAGAATTCCATAGCCTTACCGCCCTTACTATAAAGAATCCCTGCCTGTGTTTTAGTCGAAAGCGCCTTTCCTCAAGTCTTAATGGATGACCTCTTGTTCTTAGCTCAGCTCTTTGCATAAATAATTCATTGGATAGTTCTTTGTATTGACCTTGAATGTATTTGTAAATGGTAATCATATCACCCCTTAGACGTCTCTTTTCTAATGTAAACAAACCCAGTTTGGCTAGTCTCTCTTTGTAACTCAGATCCTCCAATCCCTTTATCAGTTTTGTTGCACGTCTCTGCACCTTTTCCAGTTCAGCAATGTCTTTTTTTAGAACAGGCGCCCAAAATTGTACTCCATATTCTAGATGAGGCCTAACCAAGGATTTATACAGAGGTAGGATAATATTAGCATCCCTTGCTTCTACACCTCTTTTTATGCAGGCTAGTACTCTATTTGCTCTTGCAGCAGCTGAGTGACTCTGCACACTGCTGTGAAGACTATTGTCTATCAGTACACCTAAATCTTTCTCTAATGAGGATTTCCCAAGTTGTTTCCCATTTAGAGTATATGCAGCAAGTTTGTTTCTACAACCCAAATGCATAACCTTACATTTATCTACATTAAATGACATCTGCCACTTTTCTGCCCATTCACTTAGTTTATCTAAATCCTTCTGTAGGGAAAAAACATCGAGCTCTGTATGTATTTCCTTACATAGCTTAGTGTCATCAGCAAAGATTGAGATGCTACTTTCAATTCCCACTTCTAGATCATTAATAAACAAATTAAAAAGCATTGGGCCCAGGACTGAACCCTGCGGCACCCCACTTATAACCCTAGACCAATTTGAAAAAGTTCCATTTACAACAACTCTCTGCCATCTATCATTTAACCAGTTCTCAATCCATGTACAGATAACACCACCCAAACCGAAGCCTTTTAATTTATGCAGTAACCTGTTGTGAGGCACTGTGTCAAAGGCTTTTGCAAAATCCAAGTATACTACATCAACAGCAATTCCCCTGTCCAAATTACTACTCACTCTTTCATAAAATGCAAGTAAATTAGTCTGACATGATCTGTTCTTCATGAAACCATGCTGATTCCTACTAATGATATTGTTTGTCTTAACATAGTTCTGAATACTGTCAGTTAATAACCCTTCTAGTATCTTACCCACTATGGAAGTCAAGCTCACAGGTCTATAATTTCCTGGTTTGGATCTTGCTCCCTTTTTAAACAATGGAACTACATCAGCTTTCCTCCAATCACAGGGCACTATGCCTGATGAAAGCGAATCAATAAATATTAAGTATAATGGTTTTGCTATTACTGAACTAAGTTCCTTAAGTACCCTTGGGTGTATACCGTCCGGTCCAGGCGCTTTATTCACTATAACCCTTTCCAGTCTCTTTTGGACCTTGTCCTCAGTAAGCCATGTAGATGCTGGAGGAAATTCCATGGTTTTGTCTGTTTGCCCACAGCTTGTCATTTCTGCTTCCTTTGTATATACTGAAGCAAAGAACGTATTTAGGGTATCAGCCATAGCTTTATCCTCACTAATCAATTCACCTGTTTCAGTCTTAAGAGGACCAATATCAACCTTAACTTTTTTGTTGTTAATATACTTGTAGAATTGTTTAGGGTTTTTCTTGCTCTCATTTGCAATGTTTCGCTCATTTTCTATTTTAGCTAGCTTAATTGCTTGTTTGCAGATTTTATTACATTCTTTATATTTTTTAAATGATGCATCTGACCCATTTGACTTAAACACCTTAAAAGCCTGCTTTTTATTTCTCATTTCCCTGCTAACCACATTATTAATCCACATTGGTTTTGCTTTACTTCTCTTGTGCTTATTCCCCAATGGTATATATTGACGTGTATATTTGCCCAAGAGCATTTTAAATACATTCCGTGACTCTTGTGCATTTTTATCTTTGAAAATTACATCCCACTAGATATCCTTTAAAGCTTCTTTTAACTTTGTAAAATTAGCCTTTTTGAAATTGAATGTTTTGGTTAAACTCTTGCTATTGGGTTTCTCATACCAAACTTCAAAGGATACAATATTGTGGTCACTGCTGCCCAAATGTTCCCTTACCTGCACATTGTTTACAATGTCAGAATCGTTTGAGAGCACTAGGTCAAGCAAGGCCTCTTTTCTAGTTGGCTCCTCTACTAGTTGGGACATAAAATTATCATTTATCATACTTAGAAAAATATTTCCCTTTGTTGTGCCTGAAGTCATATTGCTCCAGTCAATTTCAGGGTAGTTGAAATCTCCCATTATAATTACCTTTGCTGACCTAGCAGCCTTTTCCATTTGCAGTAAAAGTTGGGCTTCCTCCAACTCCCCAACATTAGGTGGCTTGTAGCAAACCCCCACCAATATCTTTTTATTATGTGTGCCCCCAGTGTGTATTTCAACCCACAAGGCCTCTACCTTTTCATTGGACCCTTCATTTATATCTTCACTTAAACTAGGTTTTAAGGCCTGCTTTACATATAGGCATACCCCTCCTCCCCTTTTATTAACCCTGTCCCTCCTAAAAAGTGAATAACCCTCTAGATTGACTGCCAAGTCATACGTATCATCTAACCAGGTTTCAGACACTCCAATCAGATCATACTGCTCATGTACTGCAATAATTTCTAGCTCCCCCATCTTACCAGCCAGACTGCGAGCATTTGCATGCATACATTTTATCTTTTTGCCATTCTTAAAGATTTCTTTCTTTTTCAGATGTATTTGTCTTTTATCAGGCTGTAACAATGGCAACTCCCTATTAGATGAACTAGCCCATTCCCCCTCTCCATCCCCATGACCCTTCTCTAATCCCATTCCCTCAATTATACTATCTTCCCCAGCCTGTGTTGCAGCTCCCTCCCCCCCCTTTCTAGTTTAAAGTCTCCTCCAGCCTTCTAACCATCCTATCACCCAGCACCGTGGCCCCCCTTCCACTAAGGTGCAATCCATCACTACTATAAAGATTGCGCCCAAGGGAAAAGACTGACCAGTGCTCTAGGAACCCAAACCCCTCCTGCTTACACCAAGTCTTTATCCACGCATTTAACTCCCTAATCTCCCGTTGCCTTTCTAATGTAGCGCGTGGCACAGGTAGAATTTCAGAAAATACTACCTTAGAGGTCCTCTGCTTAAGCTTATATCCTAGGTCCCTGAAATCCTTCTTAACGGACCTCCATTTTCCACTGACTTTGTCATTAGTACCAACATGTAACATGACAGCCGGGTCATGCCCAGCCCCTCCCAACAATCTATCAACCCAATCAGCCACATGTCGAACCCGAGCTCCCGGGAGACAGCAAACTGTACGATTGTGGCGATCTTGGCGACAGATTACCCTGTCTGTCTTCCTAATAATAGAATCCCCTACCACCACCATCTGTCTAGGTCTGCCTGAGTCCTGGATCCCATCCGTGCTAGAGGGGCTGTTCACTCGGCTGTTAGAGAGAACAGTCCTCTCCAGCAAAGACATTCCTGTGTTAGCATCCCCAACATCATTACTTAATGTAGCAAATCTGTTAGGATTAGTAAACACAGGAGTGTCCTCCCTATTTCTCTGTCCACCCCCCTTGCTATGTCTAACTGAAGAAGTTGCTGAAGAAGGCAGAGCATCCGAGCCTACTTAACCCTATAAGAACAAGATAGTGCACAAAACATTGCACATGCTTCTGGTCCTTAAAGAGTTAAGATTACTATGTGCAGTGGGCAGATATTAAAGGGATAGTAATGTTTCAAAATAAAAGCAGCTCCAATTAATCTTCATAGAATGTGGGCCATGGAGAGTGTTATTTCAATTCTGTCAGAGTTGTAGTTCAAGAGCAATTGAATGATAAAATATCCCCCTCCCTCCCCTTTTACCTAGTGTAAGCCACCTCCCCTCAGATATGGAATTTGGTCTTAAGACCAGACAGCTCACAGAAAGGGACAATCTTCTTACTGTGAGAACAATGAAAACCCTGCCCCCCTTGATAGGTTTTTCAGGTTTTTCCCTTAAGGTAATTGAGGATTGTCCCACTCTGCCAGCCATTTAGACACCACCTTTCTGTTCTGGGTTGAACAGTATTACATCAGTAAAAGGGGCAGGAGGGGGATACTTTATCATTCAATTACTTTTGAACTACAACTCTGACAGTATTGGCCCAAATACTATGAAGATTCATTGGAGCTGCTTTTATTTTGAAACATTACTATCCTTTAAAGGTCGTGTAGTCCTGTTAAAAACTGTCAAGTCTATCTCCAGTTACATCCAGAATTTATTGAAGATACTATCTCTTGGGAAAAAACACAAGGGCAAAATGCAGGGTCCATTAGGTTTTTTCTGGCCATAGTAAGATAAGTGTATGTGGGGGTGGGTGTTATTATTAGGGAGTCTTATTTCCCTTTAAATTTAATGAGTCACATTTTTGGATATATGACTAAAGATAAAGAGCAAATCTTTCAACATAAATAAAATATGCACACCTTTCTCATCAGAATTATTGCTACTACTGTTACTATACAGTGCATAGTAATTTGATTACATTTTATACAGTAATACTGACAAATTGAAGCACATAAGTTTTCTCCTTGTTTAGCAGATATTTGTTTTTGAAGCATAAAAAAACATGTACACCTGGTAATCAAGACCCAAGTCTTTTCTAGGCTATAATTATAGACAGTTCAGTAATTGAAAGTAAAAAAAAATAAATTCCACTAGGGTCTGCAATACTTTACATTTAGAAGGAGAGGGCACCCATCAAGATTTCCAGTACGTATTTCAGCACAAGCGCAAACACACTGTGAGTGATTTATAAGCTTGTTTCACAAATTTTGAACCGAGAAAATATCATAAAAATAGTTAATTTCCCCATGGTTAAACCAATCTGTCTGAAGTAGAAGACTAGATTTGGGACTCATTGCCAGATATATGACCTTGTCCATGGGGATTAATTTGTGAATAAAGAAATGTTATATTGCTTAAACTTTATACTGTAAGTACTTTACAATAGGAAATCAGCATGTCTGGGAGTTCAAAGACAGGATGATGAAAATGAACTGTTTCAACTGATATGACTATTTTTTAGTCATGACTCAAGAACATTTATTATAACCTAATACCAAATAAAAATTCAAATCAACCAATTATCATGTCCTAGTACACTCAAATTAAAATGTTCTCAATTGGATAATGAAAATTAGTTAACAAAAATTATTTCTGGGATAAACTGAGATTGGTGATGGATATAGTTGCAAACTGATGAGACAAATGCTTAGAATCAACACTTTATAGGTTACTCTTTGCTGCTATGTGTCTCCCCAAAATCCCACTTGAGATGGAGTAATAGATAATCAAAAGGAAAAACAAATAGAAAATGAAATATGTGCTTATTGAAGTAGGTTAGCGTTCAATGCTCAAAATATAACCTGATTTTGTTTGGATCCCAATGTGAATTGACAAGAATTACCTTCAAACAAGAAATGTTCTGGAAAATGTTTAAATTGTATAGTTAATATATACATTTCAAATTCCTATATTACTGGAATACGAAGCGGGGACAGTGTATACTGCTGCATTTACATTGTTACAATAAGCTTGTCTTTTTTAAAGGAACAGTAAACTTTTTTTTATGAAAACACATATTTTATAGATCTTTTCCTGCTGAATAAAACAAGGTCACTCCCACTTCTGTCAGATGTTTTATTAAAAAATTATAACAGTTTAAATAATCAGGAAGTGAATTTACTGTGTTTACTTCCTGATAGTTCTGACAGGAAGTGACAGGCAGTTTCTGTCACATTCTATGGAGAACTGTATGTCTGACTTTTCTGACTTTCCTTTACATTAGAATCTAACAGGAAATCTAATTAGAATTTGACCACTAGAGGGCACTGCTAATGTAAAAAAACATAGGTTTAAACTGTAATAACTCTGGAAATATAAATCTCTCGGCAGTGGGAGTATCCTTATTTTACTCATTAGGAAAATCCCTACAGTATATATTTTTTTCATAAAAAAAGTTTACTGCTTCTTTAAATCCACTTTAAATATCATGCATGAATTTGAGTTTGTTCCATTATTGTGTACCAATTTGTGACTAAAACAGAGTGCTATTCTATTTTGAAGGTTATTTTTAAGTTACATGATCTCATCATTTGTTTTCTAAAGAAAAAATAATTGTAGGCGTACTGTTACCTTATAGTCCAGAAGCCTTTGAAATATTTACCTCTTGAAGACTGATATTGAGCTGCACTGCTATTCTTATTGGAACAAAAAGATTTTAAACCACATCAATAACATAGGGTTTCACAGATCCCCACATCTGTAGACATATAAAAAGAGATATTTACCTGTTTGCTGAGTTAAGAAGGAAGTTTGGTAGACAATAACAAATGTATTAACAATGACATATAAATCACAAAAATATTCAAAAATATTAGACTAAAGTCTCATATGTAATCTGCTGATATAAAAAATATATGTACTGTTGGTACCAACTACAAAACAGTGATATCACTGTGTGAATAAAAAAATAAAAATATCAGTGTGCTCATGATTAAGATGTGTTAGCTCCTCAGTACTGAATGTATCCTCTTTGCATCTTCCAATGGATATGTACTATATATATAAAGCAATCCAATATTTAGCATGCAGGTATTTAGGGGCGTGATGTGTTGCCATTTTCTCTCATCCTTTATTCTGTACGAGCGGCTTAGAACCAGTGTGCAGGTATAATCACCTGCAATAGTAGTATAAACTAGTATCCAAAAGTCACATCAGCAAAATAAACCGCTTGACAAGTATACAATTCCTCCCATCTTGCAAACAGGATCCTTTAAGATGTGTAATCTGGATAGATGTGCAGTATAATATAAAGGAGAGGTAGCACTCAGATAATAGGCTCTGTAGTCCACACTCTCCTACAAGTTTCGTTTTGCTAAGATCCTTCCTCATGGAAGGTGCAAAGAGGATATATTCAATACTGAGGAGCTACACATCGAAGTCATGAACACATTGATATTTTTATTTTTTAATCACACTATCACTGTTATAGTTGGTACCCATATGTATTTATATCAGAAGATTACATATGGGACTTTAGTTTAATATTTTCTATATTTTTGTGATATATATGTCATTGTTAATAAATTGTTTTTCGTATGTGACCACTGTAAAGAGATTATTATTATTATTTCCATTTTTGATATATAGTAAAACTTAGTCATACAGTCCTTAACCCCTTCAGTGCCAGAGGCTCGGGCCATTTTCTGAACCCTGCAGGCCAGACACTTTTTCAACATTTTTGCTATCCTTCCGTTTAGGCTTGATTTCCTCTGGGGATTTTTAGTTAAATATGGAAAACTATATATTGTTTTTTTCAGAACGAATTGAGCTTTCTCATGATACCTTACATGAAGAGAATTTTACATCGTGCAAAAAGCTATGATGTCATAATGACAAAAAAAAGTGAACATTTACTCATTTTGCTAAAATCACATACTATGTATCAAAAACATTTACCTTGATTGAAAAAGTTTCAATTATTTGAAAAAGCCCAGAGTCCCCCGAGTAAAAAAATACCAAATTTGTATAGTTTTACCTAAGTCCAAGGCTAGCGTAGAGCCCTAATCACCAGCAGCGCAAAATGAAATTTTCAACTTTATAAACTAAAATGCACATTCTAGGGTTTTTGTGGTAAAACTACCCTAAAACAGTGGAATAACTATATAAAACTATATATTTCTGAAAAGTAGACAACCTGCCGCATCTAATGAGGGGTAACTTGCCTTCTTGCCCCAAGCCTGTGGTACCCAAATGCTTCCAGAAGGTGGCACTATAGGAAAAAAATGGCATTTTCTTACATTTCTGCCCCTTCAGCTGTACTGAAATCTGTGAAAACCATGGAATTTACAACTGTATTCATTAGCTAGTGCTCTTGGGAGAAAAATTACACCCCATTGGTTTGGGTTCACCTACCACAGGGGATGCTAGAAGTGCAAAAAGACACCTACTACAACCTCTAAATTTTCTAACATTTTCTCAAACATTACTTGTCTATACAAAAATGGTTATAACAACTAGAGAATTAAAGAAAGGCTACACAAACCATACCATTTTGGAAAGAAGACAACCTGCCGCATCTAATGAGGGGTAAATTGCCTTCTTATCCCAAGCTTGTTGTGCCCAAATGCTTCCAGAAGGTGGCACTATAGAAAAAAAATGGCATTTTCTTACATTTCTGCCACTTCAACAGTACTGAAATCTGGGAAAACCATGGAATTTACAACTATATTGATTAGCTAGTGCTCTTGGGAGAAAAATGACACCCCATTGGTATGGGTTCACCTACCACAGGGGATGCTAGAAGTGCAAAAAGACACCTACTACAACCTCTAAATTTTCTAACATTTTTTCAAACATTACTTGTCTATACAAAAATGGTTATAACAACTAGAGAAGTAAAGAAAGGCTACACAAACCATACCATTTTGGAAAGAAGACAACCTGCCGCATCTAATGAGGGGTAAATTGCCTTCTTACCCCAAGCCTGTTGTGCCCAAATGCTTCCAGAAGGTGGCACTATAGAAAAAAAATGGCATTTTCTTACATTTCTGCCACTTCAACAGTACTGAAATCTGGGAAAACCATGGAATTTACAACTATATTGATTAGCTAGTGCTCTTGGGAGAAAAATGACACCCCATTGGTATGGGTTCACCTACCACAGGGGAAGCTAGAAGTGCAAAAAGACACCTACTACAACCTCTAAATTTTCTAACATTTTTTCAAACATTACTTGTCTATACTAAAATGGTTATAACAACTAGAGAAGTAAAGAAAGGCTACACAAACCATACCATTTTGGAAAGAAGACAACCTGCCGCATCTAATGAGGGGTGAATTGCCTTCTTACCCCAAGCCTGTTGTGCCCAAATGCTTCCAGAAGGTGGCACTATAGGAAAAAAATGGCATTTTCTTACATTTCTGCCCCTTCATCTGTATGGAAATCTGTGAAAACCATGGAATTTCCAACTGTATTCATTAGCTAGTGCTCTTAGGAGAAAAATGACACCTCATTGGTATGAGTTCCCCTACCTTAGTGGGCGCTACAAGTACCAAACTACACCTATTGCAACCACTAATTTTTCTAACATTTTCTCAAACATTACTTGTCTGTACAAAAATGGTTATAACAACTAGAGAAGTGAAGAAAGGCTACACAAACCATACCATTTTTGAAAGAAGACAACCTGTCGCATCTAATGAGGGGTGAATTGCCTTCTTACCCCAAGCCTGTTGTGCCCAAATGCTTCCAGAAGGTGGCACTATAGGAAAAAAATGGCATTTTCTTACATTTCTGCCCCTTCATCTGTATGGAAATCTGTGAAAACCATGGAATTTACAACTGTATTCATTAGCTAGTGCTCTTAGGAGAAAAATGACACCCCATTGGAATGAATCGACATACCTTAGGGGTGCCAGAAAAGCATAACTACACCTACCTGTTTGCTTCTTCGAAAATGGCTGCTTGTACTAAAATGTTCATATCTGTTAGAGACATGACGGAAAGGTATGAAAGGTATACCATTTTGGAAAGTAGACATTCTCCCGCATCAAATGAGGGGTCACTAGCCTTTCTACCCCTGGGTTGAAGTGCACAAATATTTCCAAAAGATGGCGCTATGGGAATAAATACATGTTTTTTTTACATTTCCACCACTTCAAAGATACTAAAATCTTTGAAAACCATAACATTTCCTGCTGTATTCAGTACCTGCTACCAACATGAGAAAAATGGTAGCCCATTTATGTGGCTTAACATACAATATGTGGGTGCTAGGAACACATACGTAAACCTGACACTTTTGTTTCTTAAATTATCTGCTTGCACTAAAATGGTTATAACCTTAATAGATATGCAGGAAAGGTAGAAAACAATGCCATTTTGGAAAGAAAACAACCTGACGCATCTAATGAGGGGTCACTTGCCTTCATACCCAAAGGCTGGCATGCACAAATGCTTCCAGGAGGTGGCGCTAATGAAAAAAAAGGCATTTTCTTACATTTCTGCCCCTTCAAATGTATGGAGCTCTGTGAAAACCATGGAATTTTAAACTGCATTCGTTAGCTAAAGCTCTTAGGAGTCAAACGACACCCCACTGGTATGAGCTGAACTATCTTAGGGAGTGCTAGAAGTAGAAAACTACACCTACTACAAACTGATGTTTCTAACATTTTCTCAAACCTGACTTGCCTCTATGAAAATGGCTATAACACCTTCAGAAGTGAAGAAAAGGTAGATAAACTATACCATTTTGGAAAGAAGACAACATGCCGCATCTAATGAGGGGTCACTTGCCTTTTTACCCCTAAGTTAGTTGGCACAACTATTTCCAGAATGTGGTGCTACAGGAAAAAAACCAAACATTTGTTTTACACATCAGTCACTTCAAAGATACTAAAATGGTTCAATGGCGTGGGATTTCCTAGGAGGACTTCTTGCCAGCCTAAGAAAAATGGTACCCCACTGCTGTGGGTTGACATACCAATTTACACTACAGGAGCGTAGCTACCAGTGAAACAGGAATGGGAAAGCAAACAGTGTATGTGTGATTTTATGGCTAACAGATGAAAGAAGCTAGGGCGTCAGCCAGTGTACGCGCGGACCTGTGACTACCAGTGTAACAGTGTGGGAGGGTGAGGGATTAGGCAGTGTGTGTGGGTATGAGCAGAGGAGCAAGGATGGTGGAGATGGTGGGGCAGTGGCTGAGAGTGTGTATGGGAGATCTGTGACTACCAGTGTGCACTGTATGTCCCCCTCATACAAAGTTTGATTCCCAGCCTGAATCTAGTGCATACTGGTACTTTGAGTCTACCAATAGGCAGTAGAAACAGGCTGGGGGTCAGGCTGGGGAATGGGACTGCCAGTTGGCTGTGGAACCAGGCAGGGGAATACGGTACGTGTGTGTGTGGGGGGGGGATCGGAGGAATTTTTTGTGCATGCCACAAGGGTGCCCAATGCACTGCAAAGCAATGCGTTGGACCCTCTGTTGCACACAAAGAGGTTTTTTTTTTTTAATTATTATTTTGTATTCATACCTTGTTGGGGAGGCGGTGTCAGGAACATTCCTGGTGTCCCCCATCCAGGTCTAAAAACAGAATAATAAAAAAAAAAAAAGTGTGTGTGTGTGTTACAGGGGGTCCAACGTATTGCAAAGCACTGCGTTGGACCCCCCCCCCCCCGTGGCACGTGCATTTTTTGGGGCTTTTCCCCCAATATTTTTGTGTAGACCTCGTTGGGGGCATCAGAACCCATACAATGAGGTCTAAATAAAAAATAAAAGGGGAAAAAAAAATAATCCTTTGGGTGCCACAGGGGTGTCCAATGGATTGCAAAGCAATGCATTGGGCCCCTGTAGCACACAAAGGGTTAATTTTTTTATCGATACTTTGTATTCAGATGGCCACCAAACAAGCTCTGATCACAAAGTAATGATAAAAAGTCCTGTGTGTGTGCCACAGGAAGGGGGTCTGCATTGAACCCCTATCCCAGTGGCACACACAGGGTTAAATTTTTTTTAATTTTTTTTTTTTTTTATTATATACCTCATTGAGGGGCATCAGGACCCCCTGATCCCTCCCCAATGAGGTCTTAGTAAAAAAAAATATATATGTCCACAAACGGAGTGACCCTGTGAGTGCCACAAGGGTCTCCAGCGCATTGCAAAGCAATGCATTGGATCCTTGTGGCATTCAGAGGGTTAATTTTTTTTCTATCATTACTTGGTAATCAGAGCTTGTTGGGGGGCCATCAGGACCAATCCTGATGACCCCCCCAACAATCTCTGATAACAAAGTAATGATAAAAGCCCTGTGTGTGCCGCAGAAGGGGGGCTGCATTGCCCCCCCCCCCCGTGGCACACACAGGGTTCGTTTTTTTTTTTTTATTTACTTTTTTTTATTATAGACCTCATTGAGGGGTATACAAACCCCCCTGATCCCCCCAATGAGGTCTTACCAAAAAAAAAAAAAAGTTATCAAAAAAAGTGTCCCTGTGAGTGCCACCGGGGTCTCCAGCGCATTGCAAAGCAATGCATTGGACCCTTGTGGCACTCAGAGGGTTAATTTTTTTTTTAGCATTACTTTGTAATCAGAGCTTGTTGGGGGGCCATCAGGAGCAATCCTGATGGCCCCCCCAACAATCTCTGGTAACAAAATAATGATAAAAGCCCTGTGTGTGCCACAGGAGGGGGGGAGGGTGCATTGGACCCCCACCTGTGGCACACACAGGGTTAATTTTTTTTTTTTTTTTTTTTTTTTTTTTTCCAATTATAGACCTCATTGAGGGGCATCAGGATCCCCCCTGATCCCCCCAATGAGGTCTTTAAAAAAAAAAAAAAATCCCCCCCAAAGAATTGACCCTGTGAGTGCAACAGGGGTCTCCAGCACATTGCAAAGCAATGTGCTGGGACCCTGTGGCACTCACAGGGTTACTTTAATTTAATTTTATTTTTTTTTATTTTTTTTTTATACTTTTCAGACCTCGTGGGGGACATCAGGACCCCTCCTGGTGTCCCCCCAGTCATTGATCTCCCAGCCGATAGGCTGGGAGATCAATGATGCGACCGCAGGAGAGCAAGAGCTCTCCTGCCCTTCTCTCCTACCACCGGTAGGAGTGAACAGGACCGGGGAAACTTCCCTAACGTCATCGGTGACCATGTCACCGATGACGTTTGGAGGATTCCCCTGGTCCCGCCCACTCCTACCCGGAAGTTCGGGTAGGAGAGAGGGGGAAGGAGAAACTCTGTTTCTCCTTTGTCTTTATTGATCTCCCAGCCCGATCGGCTGGGAGATCAATAACTGGGGAGGCATGAGGAGTGATCCTCATGCCTCCCCATGAGTGCCAGGGTTTTTTTTTTTTTAATGCGGCCACTGCATACCGGTTATACCGGCTCATGCAGTGACCGCATTTCACTCTTACGCCGTACAAGCGTGGCACAGCAGGTACAGCTGTGTCCACTCGTACGGCGTAAGTAGCTGGCACTCTAGGGGTTAAGGCAAATTTACCACTGCCTCAAGCAAAAACATTTTTGACCAGTGTGTCCTCCCAGTCCTTACGTATGGCTGTGAAACATGGAAACTGAATGGCAATGCCATAAAAAAACACAGAGAAGTATGGAGAGGCGAATTCTAAACATAACAAAGGTAGACAGAAAAATGTGTGCATGGATTCATCAGCAAACAAGGGTCTATGACATAATTGAAAGAGTAAAGCGCCTGAAATGGAAATGGGCAGGCCACATAGCAAGAAGACCTGACTGTAGATGGATCAAACAATTTTTGGAATGGATTCCACTTGATACTAAGTGCCCAAGAAGAAGGCCAAAGACAAGATGGTATCACAGTCTCCCTTTGAGGCCTAAAGCGAGCCAGTGCTCTGTATGGCCGCTGGCCAGCATGGCCTCCGGCCGCTTCCTCATGGCTTAGTCATGTTTCAGGCACTGGCACGGATGCCTGTTTATGGGCCTATTCTGTTAGGCCTAATTGGGTCCCGCCTCCTTCTCCAGCTTTATAAGGCTAGGAGTTGTTGCCCTTTCATGGTGTTCTTGTGCGCATCTAGTTTGTTCCTCTGACCCTTGCTTGGCTTACGTTGTCTCCTGATTTTTTATTCCTGGCTTATCTGACTACTCACTCTGGTTGTGACCTTTGCTGTGGCTGACTTCCTGATCCGTGTATGACTCTGGCTTGTCCGACTTCCCGCTCCGTGCTGACCTTTGCTGTGGCTGACTACCCGATTCGGCTCCTGACCGTGGCCTGTCTGACTGATGCTCCGTTTGTGCCTCGCTCCTGTCTGACTACCACTATGCCAATCCAGGGGGCGCTCCTTTACCTTGTAGTTCAGCTATCAGCTGGTCGCTTGCAGGTTGCCTCCGCTTGGTGCCTTCCTTTTGCCTCTGGGCAGCTAGTGCAACTTAGTCTCGCTACTGGGCACTCGCCTCTTACGTTTACCTGTTGCCTGGCTTAGCGCTTGCGGTGCCACCTATGCTCTGTGCCTCCTAGTTGCCTTTGGTAAGATAGAGCGCAGCTTGTCTTGCTCCTTGATTCAGTGGTGCGCTCCTATCTGGCTGCATCTATCTAAGCACCTACTCTGCTGACTCGAGTGGTGCTACCAGTTACGCTATTGATATTGGTGGTCTATTCGCTCTGTGCCTCCATTGGGTACGTACCTGTACTAGTCCCATTGTTCCTTTCTGTTGTGGTAGAGCCAAGTCTGGTTCTAAGACTCAATACCATAGACCTACGGAGGTTCAGTGTCAGCTCCTGCATAGTGGACTAGACACTGTCCTCACATCTATCTCCCCTCTGACTGAGGAAGTGTTCATTATTACTACTAGTATTCTGATTATCTATTGCTCAATAAACTGGTTTAAATTCACTTGTACTGTTTCGTGTGTTTCTTTACTGAGAGACCGTGACAGATGGGTAGATGAAATGACCAAATTTGTTGGTACACAGTGGCAACAAAAGGCACGGGACTGAAGTTGTTGGAGGCTTGCTGAGGAGGTCTTCATCCTGCAGTGGATTGAAAAAGGCCTAAGAAGATGATGATGTTTTATATATATATATGTATATATATATATATATATATATATATATATATATATATATATATATATTATACTAACATTTATGGCACGGATTTGCATGTGTGGTAAACCTTTGGTTATTTTTTGTTGTTTTTGTTTTTTTTATTTAGTATTGTATTTTAAATATCAGACCTCATGGTGGAGCACCAGGACCCCCCCCCCCCCCTCGATGTCCCCTCAGATACTGATCTTCCAGCCGATTTGTAAGGAAGATCAATAGAGGAGATGGCGGGATCCTGAAATCCTTTCAAGTCAATGAGGGAAAGTCTCCCATATTGACATGAAAGGGTTTCCCAATCCCGGCCTCTCCTCCCTGGTAGTTCAGGTAGGATGGAAGCAGGGGTGCCCTCTTGCTCCCCTGATCCTCTAATGAACTCCCAACCTAATCAGCTGGGAGTTCAATAGCTGGCGGGCATCAGGATGGGTCCTTAAGCCCCACCAAGAGTTCTGACTTTTTTTTTTGTAATGGCATGTGGGCAATGCAATGTTTTTTTTAACTTTGCCTCCTCCTAAGCAAAGTACAGTGCCACGGACTTGGTTCAGGAGGCAGTAGGGGTTCAGCCCCTGACTTCTCCTAGTCCAGTGTGTGCATTTGATTGAGGAGGCAAGGGGCTTCACCCCCTGCTGCCTCCTCAAGCAATCATAAGTTATATATATATATATATATATATATATATATATATATATATATATATATATATATAACTATATTGTATTATATCACCTCTAAGGCCAATGTATTTTTCTCCTTACTGCTAAGCAAGTTTCGACACCTTTTTTTCCTGCTTACACCCAAACAAATAAGATTTTTCTAGGTACCTATATTTGTCACATTTAACACTTTCATTAGTTACACTGTTTTGTGGTTACCCCCAAAATATCAAAATAAAACCTACGCAGACTAAATATTTTATTTCATTGAATTTACAATAAAGTGAAAGACAATTGTATAGTAGTACATAGTTTTGTAAAACCCACTAGAAAACTACACACACAGTAGTTTGGAAATAACTCACCTTTCCAAAACAACAATTTAGGGTTTACAACTGTGTTTTTTTATAAAAATTACCAATTGAAGAACAGAAGAAAGTAGCTTGCACCATTCTGCATTTGTATGCACAAAATAAGCAGAAAAAATGTACAATTCCATTTAGTTTAGAGAACCAAAACATATTAATTTTAGATGGGTCAGTTGTATTTCTGTTGACAGTCTGGTTCATGCTGACACTTACAGAAAATGCCATTATTGCAAAGGTGTGTTTTTTCATGTTTCATCTATTATAAAGTTCTCTGTGGACCTACAAGGTCAGGGGGGGGCTCACCTTGCAGTCCCAGTGTCACAGCAAGCTGTGGTAAGATGCCCATGGAGGAGTGTGACTATTCTGTGTGCCTGCTGCATAAATATAGCTGCTTTTCCCATACACAGGAAGGGGAAAAGGATTCTTAAGTGTTTCCCAATATTTGAGGACTCCCTATCCACAATTCTGCCAGGAGCTTCTGAGGTTCTTAAATATATCCTGCCTTTAAATATATCCTGCTTTTATAAGAAACCCAACTTTTTTAAATATATTTGTTGTATTTGTCAACACCACCTCTTTTAAAGGAATAGTAATACTTAAATGTAAAACAAAATATGTTGTAAGGTTTATCCCTCTCAGTATAACAAGGGTACTTCCACTGCCAAAAGGTGTTTTATTCAAAAGTTATTAGAGCTCAAACTTGAATTTTCTATGTGCAATATCACAGTGGCCTGAAATTTTACAGTGGAGCTGTTGCTACACCATCCAATAGAGATTTATGGTCAACTGACCAGAGCGGTCCATAGGATCATGTAGCAACAGCTCCACTTTGATACAACACCTAATAACTTTTGAATAAAACACCTTTCAGCAGTGGGATTCACCTTGTTTTACTCAGGAGGATAAACCCTACAGCATATTTTTTTTTTACATTTTAAATATTACTATTCCTTTAATGATAAATTTCTTATTTTAATGTTCTTACATGAAATAGCCCTTTCCTTTGCTGAATGTGAAATCACCTTTCCTTTAAACTAAGTGGATGTTCTCTTTTAATCTGTATAGTCATGCTGATGAAAAAGTCTCCAAATACTACTTTGTTATTATCCTGGTATATCTTTGTGTATAACAATCTTATTTCTTCATGAAGTGAGACAGAAAATGCCCATTTACTGTGAATTAATTCACAGTTAGTCTGTTGTTGGAGCTCAGAGAGAGCAGAAGGAGATAGAGAGTGTCCAGTTGTTGTGTAGGCAGGCAGGTAGCATAGACAGGCAGCCAGCATTAGTACCTTATTGCCACTGCAAGGGAGAGTCATCTTTGTTCCTGTGCAAAATATAAAAAGTATTAGGAATTTGTTTTAATAGTTTTCAGAGTGACACAGCCAGTCTCACAGATGTGTAGGCAGGTAAACAGGACTAGTACCTTATTGCCATCGCAAGGGACAGTCATTTTTTAAAGTGTGATAAATTTGGCTGAATAATTCGGACTATTGTTGAATTTCATCTGAGTCGAACAGGTCTGGTCTGAAATGCAGATCCTTCGAATGACAAAAAAAAATAATTGTCCGAAATCAAATTTTACGGAGAATTTTTGCCGTGCTCAAGTCTACTATGCACCCATTGACTGGGAGGTGGGGATTATGCAGGACGTAGAAAGTACCATGGAGTAACCTCATCTCTCAGCCAATCACAGTAGAGGAGAAATGCTCACATATGAGTGAGACATAACCTCGTCCTTTAGCAAATCAGCTACCATAGGAAGAGGTCACATCTTGCACATATGTTTACACTTACTCTCTACTATCATTAAATTAGAGGTTATTCCAAGGCATGTTCTGTGCCCAATGGGAGTACAGGATAATATATTTTTTTTAAAAACTGTTTTTATTAACAAGCCACACCAAGCCAATCACATACAAAGAAGTACATACTAAGCAGGTGCATGTAATCATGACATTAATGAGTACATGAGGGAAAGTTACAATGGAGAAAAAGGTATGATCAGCCTGACATAGCCCAAAACTTTTACCGCTTTTTTTAAACTCCCACCCCACCTGATACCAATGAGCCCAGCTCATCAAATACAGCTGGTATAACCGAAGGGGTCCTGTTCCCCTGACCAATTGGGCCATCAATCTGCCTGCTTTATCCTCATTTTCAAAGATGTGGTGACGTTGGAAAAAGACTCGACTAGCGTTAAGCTCAGCAATCTTAAAGGGATAGTAATGTTTCATAATAAAAGCAGCTCTAATTAATCATCATAGTATTTGTATTTTGGAGAGTGTTATTTCAGTTCTGTCAGAGTTGTAGTTCAGGAGTAATTGAATGACAAAGTATCCCCCTCCCGCCCCTTTTACTGATGTAACACTGTTCAGCCAGAGCAGAAGGGAGGTGCCCAGGTAGATTGCAGAGAGGGACAATCTTCAATTAAGATAAGGGAAAAACCTGAAAAACTTGTCAAGGGGGCAGGGATTCCATTGTTTTCACACAAGAAGATTGCCCCCTTCTGTTATCTGTCTGGTCTATGGACTGCATTCCATATCTGAGAAGAGATGGCTTACACTAGGAAAAAGGGGCTGGAGGGGAAACTTTGCTTGTGAATATCGCTCAAACTTTGATTTAACCCCTCTGGAAAATCATGTGCCTTCTGAATAACCTGGTATTCGGGAAGATCAAATGACTATAATGGGCAGAGGAAGGTGGTGTCAGTGGCATTCCGGGCCACCAGGTGATAGGTCAACTGTCAGTAACAAGGCAAACCACCAGGAAAGACAGCAGGAGTAGAGTTCCTCACAAAAGGATAGTAACTACAGCTGTAGATTCCACTCAGGCTCTGCCCAGACCCTCCAGCCAGGATGCAGCCTCAACTTTAGAGGTGAAGAACATGATAGAATTCTCATATACCACCCTAAGTTTAGCTGGATATTGCATGGAGTAGGATAAACCTCGATACCTTAGGTACAGTAATGTTTCAAAATAAAAGCAGCTACAATTACTCTTCATAGTATTTGGGCCATGGAGAGTGTTATTTCAATAATGTCATAGTTGTATTTCAAGAGTAATTGAATGATAAAGAATCCCCCTCCAGCCCCTTTTACTGATGTAACACTGCTCACCTCAGAGCAGCAAGGTGGTGTCCAGATGGCTTGCAGATAGGGACAATCTTCAATTAGCATAAGGGAAAAACCTGGAAAAACTTTCAAGGGGGACAGGGTTTTCATTGTTCTCACAGCAAGAAGATTGTCTTTTGGTTTGAGCTGTCTGGTCTTAAGACCAGATTCCACATCTTAGGGGAGGCGGCTTACACTAGGTAAAAGGGGCGGGAGGGGTATACTTTATCATTCAAGTACACTTGAACTACAAATCTGACAGTACTGAAATAACACTCTCCATGGCCCAAATACTATGAAGATTAATTAAGATTAAGTAATTGAAACATTGCTATCCCTTTAAATCCTTTCTAGTTGTCTTTTTCCTTTTAGATGTGCCAAGCCATTAAAGTATTTTCTGTTTCTAATACAAATTTATGACCCATTAAATGATATTTAAAGGACTCAGTGTTTCATTTAAAAGCCAAACATTCCTTTTTATAACTGTTAATTTGATCTCTTGAGGAACAGGCTCCTGACTCACATATAACAATGGGATGCCCTTGTGTCTTTCAGCATTAGCAATGTTGGTCTCAGCGGCCAATGCAAATGAATATGCCCTTCAAACTTGCATAATGAACTGTTCACAACTGTGTCCTCTAATCATAAACAAAATTTTTTGGAGCAATGCAATTGTTTTGAAAAAAATAGAGGAGCATTATACATTACATATAAAATACATGAAACCTGAGTAGAATTTTTAAAGTTAATTAAATACCCTATGCTGTTATAAGAGCAGAGTTAGGGGAGAAGATTTGGGCCAGATTCAGGGCCATAACCAGGAAGCTAAAGACAAATAATTCTGGCGAAAACCAGCTGCACCCTGTGGACCACTGACACTTCTCATTTATTTAAATGTAAAAACAACTAAAGGTCACCACAATATTATGAATCTCTATTAAATCATGACCCACAAAGGTAACATATGAATGGTGTAGTTCAAGGCAGTTTGTCTCCATCCACAACAATGTGTAAATGGCTATAATGAGCCAGTGATGGATAAATCTGCCTCTATGCATAATGCTTAGTAATACTGCTCCCTCTGATGCTACCAGCTGACTGACCTTCACTGGATCCCTCTGTATATGGGACAAGCCAACTCAGTCACCTACACAGATCTGTTACTAAGGATGGACAAAAAGTTCAATTTACTTTGGGTGGGAATTTTCATATTTTGTTTTTCTTTTTTGAAGTTCTCATGGATAGAAAAGTCATTACAAATTCTTCCATTTTTCTACCGCCAATGAAATTCCTGTGACACCTTGGCAATTTCTATGGCAACGAGAAATCCTGTGCAATATTATTGGGACTCAGGAGCCTAGCAGTACCAGAGCAGAGAGTGTAGGGCTGCCAGATCTTCCCTTTAAAACTGAACACACATGAAAAATTACTGATACAGGGCTGCAGTGGTTATTCCTGGGCTGCACTGGCATGATGCATTTTTCATATGTCTCTAGTATAAAAAAGATGATCTGGGAACCCTACCTTAGGGATCTGAGGTATGTTTAAAAAAGAGGAGCTTTTGATTTTCTCCAGGTGTCTATGTGCATTAGTAGTAATACAATGACATAATGGTGTTTTTCAAATTTAGTTCCTGTCAGGTACAAAGTAAAACAAAAAAAAAATATTTTACTTTGTACCTGACACAGTGAGGAAAAGGTCTTACTAGACCTAGAAACACAATGGTTTAGGTTACATACATATCCTACATACATACATATGTATTTTTATACACGCATCTGATCACTGTTGGAATTTGTCTGTTCTTGAATGGGAAGGGCTCCCTTTCTCCTGACACTGCTTAGCCAGTATGCATGGACCACTTTGCTGGCTTATAATACAAGTGAATGAGTGAGTGCTTCCTATGTCAATGCATATAGGCATATTGTTAATATAAGTGTTACCTTTGCTGTGCATTGTTCTGGCTGTGTTATTCTTTATTTTACAAGAAATAAACCTGCCTGTCCAGGGGAGCTACTGAAGATGTCATTTGGACTACCTGTATTAAAATACCCCCACACCTATGTGTGTTTGCTACTGTCTGTTGGGAGTGTAGCAGTTAAAATATGTGTGTATAATTATTGAGCATGATGTCTCCCCATTCTTCTAACTTATTAATCATATATCCTGTGCTATGAGATCCATTCTAAGTTCTTCTTCAGATATTCTAGTCACTTTTACTACCCTCTACCACAGCCTGCTCTCCTCAACACCCCTCTAATTTACCAGCTCCTTTGCCTGATTTCGTTCTCAATCTCACTCCCTCTCCTTGGCCTCCCCTCACTCACATCCCCTGGCCCCCTCTCACTTTCCTGCACTACATTTCCTGTTCTCCATTTCCTACCTTCCCTCACTATGTCCACCATTTCCTTTTGGTTCATTTTGGATCATTTTAGGTGGACCAAGAATTTTCTCCAGGTTCACACAAATTGAACATGAAATAAATCACATATTGTACATTTATATAAACTAAAGAAAGACCTTAAAATAGAATATATTCATGAAGCAGCAGATATAATGCAGAAATAAACATGTGTACCAGGTTACTGTATGAAGGACATCTACGTTAAACAAATTAAAGGCCCTATTCTGGATTCTGGAAGCTAAAAAGCTGCAATACTGCAAATCCAGCTTTACCTTTATAGACTAATGAAAACATTTACTGATTTGAGAGGGGCCTTTAAACTTTTGAATGCTAGCAGTTCAGAAATGGTATTAATGAAAGCATTTCAGAAGTTTTATTAAAATGTATTACTACAGGGGCAATGGAATGATATAGTTTAAATCCACTTGCCCCCCACAGCATTCCACAGATGAATTTGGACAAGGAATGCCTGTGATGTATCGGTCAAAAACCAAAAGGCTTCGAGCCAAATGTACAAATGCCTGCATTTCAGGGAATAAGATCCATGAACTCACTGCAGTAATAACAAGTGAGGATGTGGGGATTGCCGAGACCTGGTACAATGAAAACAATGACTGGGTTGTGGTAATACTAGGGTATTCTCTATTTAGAAAAGACAGGAAAGATAGAAGAAGGATGAGAGGTTGCAATTTATGTGAAAAAAAATAGCTTAAAGGGATAGTAATACTTCATTTTGTCTTTATTTTATTTTGTAGGCATTAAAAAAACATGAAGAACGATATAAGTCTTATCTCTCAAACCTTTATGGTTTAAGAGATATTCACAAGCAAAGTATCCCCCACCTGTTCAGTCAGATCAGAAGGGAGGTGCCCAGGTAGACTGCAGAGAGGGACAATCTTCAATTAAGATAAGGGAAAAAGCTGAAAAACTTGTCAATGAGGGAAGGGCTTTCATTGTTTTCATTGTAAGAAGAATGTCCCCTGCTGTTATCTGTCTGGTCTTACAACTAGATTCACATCTGAGAAGAGATGGCTTACACTAGGTAAAAGGGGTGGGAGGGGAAACTTTGCTTGTGAATAGCTCTTAAACCATAAAGGTTTGAGAGATAAGACTTATATCATTCTTCATGTTTTTTTAATGCCTACAAAATAAAATAAAGTTAAAATGAAGTATTACTATCCCTTTAAAGGTAGATCTCACATGGGGCATGGAGGAGAGGACAGAAACAGTTTGGATAACTTTAGAATATGTAAATCTCATATAGGTGTGATCTTCTAGTCCCCTTGACAAGCAGAGGAGTTAGATCCACTGCTGGTTAAGGAAATAACTAGGATGACAGTGAAAGGTGAGGTTATCATTATGGGGGGGGGGGCTTTAATCCACCTCATGTGAATAGAGATAGCCTATTCTTTACAGGGATTCTCACTTAGTCAATTAGTAGAAGAGCCAAGTAGGAAGGAAGACATACTTGATTTATTATTTACAAATGGAGATTTGGTATCAGATATAGCTGTAAAAGAGTGTTTGGGTTCCAGTGATCATCAATCATTCTGGATGAATATAAGGAAGAAGTTGAGTTGAACCATACTAAAACAAAGGTTCTAAATTTTCATTGGCACATCCCAGCCAATCAGATTTGAGCGGCTGTTCTTTAAACTGATTGTCTGGGATGTGCGTAAGAACATCCCAGCCAATGGCTGTGAGGGAAATGGAAGTGAGCCTGCCCATATATAAAGGCAGGCTCACTTCCAATTCCCTGAGTTTTCAATGTGCAACGGCCCATTGAGGACTGGGGGCTTTGATGCGGCTGGTCTGTGTCTCTGCCACCGCTGCCTCCCCGGCCGCACCAAGCAGCGGAGACCACCATATAAGCTAAGTGGCTTTACTTAGCATTGCTGTATTAAACATTGGTACATTTGAATACCGACTTAGACATTTTCTTTTGTCGGTCAGTACCCATTTTGTCCTACCAGCATTTTTTACTCCAACATTTGGATCGAGCCCTAGATGTGCCAAAGCACACACAGAGGGGAAATTTGCCCAGGCAATAAAAAACAAGGACAAGACTTTTTTTTAGCAATATGAGTCATAGGAGAAAAATGAAACCAAGGAAAAATTCGACTGAAGGCAAAAGATGGGAGTAATGTAAAGATCT
Organism: Rhinophrynus dorsalis; assembly: GCA_037306005.1. Taxonomy (NCBI): domain Eukaryota; kingdom Metazoa; phylum Chordata; class Amphibia; order Anura; family Rhinophrynidae; genus Rhinophrynus; species Rhinophrynus dorsalis. The sequence goes on along the minus strand of CM074723.1, from coordinate 337,073,116 downwards.
AGATTACTGCCACAATGAATATTTCTGTTCAGTTTTTACAAAGGAAGATGAAGGTACGTGAAACCTCTGTTTAAAAAAAGAAGTAACAAGACAGGGAGAGCATTAATGTTTACAGATGATCATTGTGGGGTTGATGTTGATCTGGAGTTACAACAAACTTATCATCGATGGATATGATAAATCTAACAATTTATACCCTTTATGATTATGAACTTTTTGGAGAGACTTTCTGGATATAAGATTGTTATACATTGTCTTATCATCAGTATTTAAGGATGTGTTACAATTATGGACTGTGTTATAATGTGCAAGTTATGCACTAAATGATTAATGTACTACATATCATCAATTGTCCTATATTGACGTTCTGTATAACACTTGACATAACTGTCTATGGAGTTATCAAAGTTCAATATTGTATAAAGCACATATAGTTTATCTTCAATTGCCTGGACAAGGTGGTTCGATTAATTATTATTTCTTGTATTCTTCACCTATACACACAATTGAAGAGATATACAATTTTCGGTCCTGATCTTTTCGGTTTCCAATATATATATGTATTTCAGTATGGGGTTTGTATGATCTGTTCATGCACCAATCTGTCTATGCGCAAAATGTTTATAGTGTAATTTAAATCTTTTACAAATTTATGTATGGGTTCAATTATGGCAACTTATAATATATATCCTTATGTTTTAAATAACATCTCATACAGTTATCAACTTTTTTTCTTTACGAAGAATGGATATTATTATATTACATATGCACTGGTATCTCGTATTTCGAATCTCACTCCCCGTTCTCTTATTGCGAACTGAGTACCAATTACATTCGGCTGTATGTATGCCTTAGCTCAAATATTGCAACTAGGGTAACGTATATACATTGTGATCTATCGTTTCCATAATTTGTAATCTTGGTAATATATATCATAAATTTCATTTTTAATAAAGGGGGCGTCGATATAGTATTTAATTGAAGCTGTGATGTGTATGTGTTGTAACGTATATTGATCGTCTTCTTCTCCGTATTCATTAACAGAGTCCGGGGATGGATCGGACTCTTTAGATATATTAGTATAGTCTACAATAGTGCTACAATGTTTCACGTCATTAATTACAAACTTAACGAGCGGCGATCCCTAGGATTGAAGTGCATGATGATGATTGGTGCATGAAAGATTTAAAAACCCAGAGCCGTTAACCGACCAGCATCCCCTGACGAAGCCTGTAGAGGAGATACGCTTTGGGAGGTTGGTCTTGAGAGGGGTCCAGTTTGGATGGTCGCATCTTTTCTCCAGTGATGGATATTTTTATACTTTTGATAAGTATTGCACGTAATATTTGTTTTTACACTCATCTTGTTTACTCATTTTTTATTATATGGTGTATCTACTGATATTGTTCTAGGGGATTTAAGAAGTTGTATTTGATTATTGTGTAGTATTAGCACCTTATATTTATACATCAGTGGATTGTATTGACACTACATTTTTGTATATGTGCATATGCTCCATTTTTTGAGATATTATATTCCATGCATATATGCTTATTTATTCTATCCTTTGTCCTCTCGACTTTGTTTTTAATTGGTTTTATGTCATCTGTGTTATTTATGGTCCTCAATAAAATTTGTACATTTTTTTGCTTACTTTATTGTGTTGAGAGGAGTACCTTATTATCTAGACTTTTTTTAGGGGTTTTCTTTTCCCTATTTTGGAGTAGATGTTAGATTTTAGTCTAAGAGTGCACCACTTTATAATCAAAGATTATCTCAACTCTTTATATTTTTCCAGTGCCTGCCTATTTTTGTGAGTTATACAGAGGAAGAAGTTCTACTTTAACTGCATAAGGTAAAAACATATAAATCAGTGGCACAAGGTGGATACTCCCAAAGTAATTAAAAGAACTTATGACTGTTTTGGCAAAACCTTTAACAGGATTATTCTATCAGTAGTATTGACAGGAGTAGTTCCAGAAGATGGAAGGTAACAAATGTTGTATCACTTCACAAGAAAGAGTCTGGCAACTACAGACCAATAAGTTTTACATCAGTAGTGGGAAAATTAATGCAAACCATGTTAAAGGAAATAATAATAATAATTAATAATAACAATAATAATAAGTATTATTAATAATAATAAATATTATTTATTATTAATTATTATTAAGTATCTGAAATTAAATGGCTTGCAAGATACTATACAGCATAGATTTACACCAAACTAACCTCATACCGCAATAGATTTAGCTTATCTAGATTTCAGTAAGGCATTTGACACTATCCCTCATAAAAGACTCATTATTAAATTGCAGTGTTTGGGTCTGGGTGTAAACATAGTTTAATGGATAAAGGAATGGGTGAATAACAAGAGACAGAGGGTTATAGTTGATGGAGACTATTCAAAGGAAGGTTGTATTACTTTTGGGGTACATCAGGGATCTGTACTGGGACACATTCATTTTAATATTTTCATTAGCGATGTTGCAAAAGGTTTTAAAGGCAAGATGTACCTTTTTGCAGATGATACAAAGATCTGTAACACGTAGATATTCCTGTGGAAATAAGATAAATGGCAAATGATTTAAGTAAATTAGAAGAATGGAGAATGGACAAGTGTGTGGCAACAGCAGTTTAATGTTGAAAAATGTAAACTGATGCCTAGTCAAATTCAATGCCTTCAACTATCAGTCAAACCATTGTTCCAGCTAGTTGACGTTTGACTTTCAGACTTTAGTCAGTTATTGTTCCTACCAGTTGGTGTTCGGCTCCTTGACCTCAGTCTATCAAACAGATCAGCACAACAGTGATTCGACTAGAGTTATGGCACATTGTTTTGTTTCCTTCTTGTTTTGCTCAATCACCAGTGGGTAGTTACTATCCCTAAACAGTCATCCTGGGAGCAGGCCAGCTCCTCCGGCGAGGTCACCATACATCACTGTGCATCAGTGCACATCCCACTCTTTCTCTGGAACAGCACAGAGTTATAAACACTAGAGGGAGCAGCGTATTGACTGTTGTGACAGAAAGCAATGCAATTAAAAAAAAGAGCCTCTTTGACTGATTAGTGATAGTCAGTAACAGTCAGATATGCAGTGAACCAAGTTCATACCAGAGTTAGCTGAGCCTATGCTGTGACTGACTGACAGTCTAACTACATATATATTTTATAAACCAATAAGAACATCATACGTCCAAGAAACAGACAAGTACAACTTACTTGACACTCACTCCTACAACCAAAAGAAGAAGAGGGGCAAGCATATAGTAGCGTGTGGTGGTACTGCATGCCTGCAGCAACTGCTGTGTGACATATTGATGATTCTGAAGCTAATGGGCCTATCCTCATTTTTAACTGTCCTGTAAAACTAACTCTGTAGTCAAGTTTGGAGAGAAATAAAGCTGCTATTGAAACTTTGACACTAGCTAGGAATGCAGGCAAAGAGGGGCGAATTAATCACTTGATGTTGCAGGGTTTGTGTGTGTGTTTGATTTCTTTGTAGACAGATAAACAGGTACAATTTATGAAAAGAAAACAAAAGATTGATAGGTGACAGAGAAACGTAAGGACCTTCACTGCCAGTTACTAGTGACAGAAATGTACCTGATACAGTAGGAGTGCATGGACGTGATAGTAAAGTGTTATTCTAGAAAATGATTGTGCCCATGGTTCCCAAAGCTTGTGCAATAAATTATGCTAATCCTCCTCCTCTTCTTCCTGAGAAGATTGTGTGACAGTCACCTAGTTCCAGCGACGCTGCCGACTAGGACACAGGAGGCGTTGATATGTCGCGGTTGCTTCCTCCCAGACGTCGCTGACTGTGCTTGGTTTGAGTGTGCCTGGAGGCGTCATTGGCCACCCATGTCCTCTTGCCAGCTGGATTTGGCTCTCATGTTGATGCAAGTGCGGGCCGCTGGTTTGACGCATCATGGCGGGATAGGTCATTTACAGGCGCGAAGCGGCAGAATGTCTCAGACCACTGTTTTGTACTGTTTGGCTGTATCTCCTCCCATCCACTTCATGGACTGGGCTTTAAAAGGGAACTGAGCCAATTCTCAGTTGCCCTTTTGTTGTTGTTCTACACAGTTGAGTTTCCTTGGGCTCTGTGTATGACCCAGCTTGTCTGACCATCCATCCTGGTGCTGACCTGTGGATTTGTCTGACTATTCTCCTGCCTACTCCTTGTGTATAGCTGACACCCAATCTGGTGCAGACCTGGTGGCTCTGGCTGACTAACTACTCTGTGTATGACCCGGCTTGTCTGACCATCCATCCTGGTGCCGACCTGTGACTTTGTCGACTATTCTCCTGCCTACTCCTTGCTCATAGTAGACAACCAATCTGGTGCGGACCTGTGGCTCTGGTTAAGACTAACATTCAATTTCATGCTCCTTGGAACTGACGGCAGATGTGTGTCAGTGTCTCTTCCTATCTCCGTCCTTTGGAAGATCCCTCTGCCTTCACTCCGACTGCAGTTGTAAGTCAGGTTGTCTCTAGCAGTGCTTCCTGAGTACCTTCCCGGATTCAGAGACTTCAGGGGCACGTGCCGGTCTCTGGTAGAGGTTCCCTCGCTTAGGCATACTCCTATTTCTGATAGAGTTGCTGACCTCTAGTGGGACCTTTACTGTTCCTTGTGTCTTGCCTGTGATTATTCCTATTATTGTGATATTCTGTTTGTATTGTTCAATAAATATATTGTCATTTTTACTATACCGGACTGACTCCTGAATTATTCTTGGGACCCCGTGACACATTGTTTGTAAGAGTGACATGAAAAGTTCTAAACTAAACCTTTTAAGAACATTGAAGAGTTGCATTCTAGTGTTGCTCCTATAGTCAAGGAGGGTTTACCAGTTAAACCAACTACTTTGTCTGACAGTGACAGTCACACCTATCCCCAATGTAGTGGCAGATGTTCTGAAAGTCCAAAGGAAAAATAAATTGTTTGAGACTTCAAAAGGCCTAGAGGAATATGAAAGTAGTGGGATGGATGCTGATGACCTAATTATTAATGATGATATTGTTCTAGAACATGTCCCTCCAACATACTCCCTTTCTTCTGATACAGATAAAGTTGAAAGTGAGAGTGATCATGAGATGAACAGGAAATTAAAACGTATAGGCTCAGTATTTCATGACTGAAAATAAGCACTATGCCTTTAAATAAACTCTTTGAGAGATCATTTGGAAAGTCTGAATCTAGACAAGCAAAGATGCCTAAAAATGCACTGTCATTAATGTCAGTCATCATCACCACTTCCAAGTCAAACCCCCACCTAGTCATATAGTGTATTCTTAGCTAAGCAGCAATCCAGGTCATCAACATCTACAAGTACAACTGCAAAATCTAGCCATTGTATTATTAGTAATCCCTCAGGAATGCCTCAGTCTATGAAAGCTATAGTATGCAGGTACTTCATTCACCTTGCTTTTTTTTTCCTGCTTAAACGTATATATATACTAGCAATACTGGAATGGCTTTGCCCGTGCGGTTAATAAAATAAGTAACCCCCCACCCCCAAAAAAAGTCCCATGCAGTTGTATGCATGACTAAATAAACATAGAATGTGATACATGTATGGTAGTAATAAGGTGAGTTTGTATATGGCATGTGTGTATCTATTGTGCATGTGTGAGTGTATTACGTCTGTGTCTTGTGTGTGTGTGTATTGCATGCATGTGTATTATGCATGTGTATTGCATGTGTGTAGTGTGTTTGTGTGTGTGTGTTGTGACAAAGTGTATGGGAGAATTGTAGAGGGAAGGTATTTAGGACCCAGAATCCTACATAGACTCTACCTGTTCCAATTAGCATGTTTAGCAACCTGTAAAATCCCAGAGTTTGTAAAAAGAAAATGGAGTTTGACTTGCTGTGAGCAAGAAGTGCAGAGCGGAGCAATGCAGCAAAGCAGGACTTTAAAAGGTTGGTTAAACCTGTGTTATTTTTGTTAGTTTGGAACCTTGAAGTAGAAGGGAAATCTACTACAAATAAAGTTAATGCTCAGATTGAGCTGTGTTTTTGTTTGTAGTGTTGTTTAAATTTTGTTTCATAAAACACTGCCTGCTTATTGTGTTTGATGCAATGTCAAAATAAACCTGCAAATCTTTTTTTAACCCCTTAAGCACCCATGATGGTCCAGGCATGTCAAGGGTCCAACATGAAATAAGGTCCCATGATGTGCCAGGACCATCATGGACTTCAGGGCTCTCCATGCCCTTCAGGGAGCCCTGAATCAGATGAGAAAAAAATGCTACATGGTCCTTAAGTGCCAGCTGCATGTGCGTGCGGCCGGTTATTAAGGGGTTAATAACTGTGGACTGTGTGTGATATCCAAGAAGACTGTTCTTACGTCCACCCAAGGGCAGCCCAATTATGGTTTATCACAGTGTGTTTTGCACATGTGCTGTGGTGTATTGTGTGTATGGTGTGTGTATGCGTGTGTGTGTGTGTGTTGTGCACGTGTTTGTGTATTGCATGTGCGTGGTGTGTGTTGGGTGTGAATGTTGTTTGTGTATTGTGTGTGTTTTGCGTGTGTGTGTTATGGTGTATCGTGTGTGTTGTGTATGTGTTGTGCTTGTGTATTGTCTGTGTGTGTTGTGCATCTTGTGGTATATGTGTTTATTGTGTGTGTGTTGTGGACATGTGTGTTGTGTGTGTATTGTCTGTTTTGTGCATGTGTATTGCATATTTGTATATATATATATATATATATATATATATATATATATATATATCTATCCACTCACCCCTGAGAATATACCTGACAAGGGTGACTGAAGGGTACCGGCTGGAGTCCGGTACCAGGCCTTGTGGGTTATAGTCCCACATGTTGGAGTCCTAGATGTAAATAGAAAATTACTTGGGAATGTGTCCTAAGTGGGTTACACCCGACGATCTTTACCTTTAAGAAGCAGGTCACCCCCTTTGTTGTATGTCAAAATTGCATGCTGCTTGATTACTGTTTGTTTGTCTAGCAATAAGTGCACTTATTTGTCACTGTGTTTTCTATGTTTGTATAATCTGACTTTGGTAAGTGGTCTCATTACTTAATTTGTAAGAATTTGTAATGTTGAAGTTTGCTTGCAACCAGGGACCTGCATAGACATTTTGGGGGGCAGGGGCTCAAATGAAAAAAGGGCACTTCTCATAATTATTATTTTTTTTTATCATTATTGGTTAAAAGGGCATGAGGGCACTTTGGACAAAAAGGGCAGGTGCTCAAGCCCCCCTTGGTGTCTATGTGTGCACGTGCCTGCTTGCAACTGTATTAACTGTCTCTTATCTGTCTGGTGTTGTTTGTATTGTTCTGTTATTATTTGTATGAATATGTATGTGTATGTATATATGTGTGTATATATATATCTTGAGAAAGGCCACGTAAAGTAGCCGAAACGTTGACAAATAAATTATCACTTTTTTAAGAAGTCCTGTGAGTGCTGCTTTATCTAGGGTTATATATATATATATATATATATATATATATATATATATATATATCCTATATAATAATTAGATAAAACAAGTGTAACGCCGCATCATGCACAGTAGACACTGCTGCGCGTGCTGCAGTCATGCGCAGTAGAGACTGCCCGCGCCGCGTCTGATACAGAGCTGGACGCTCTGAAGGAGCGTCCAGCTCTGTATAAGCTGCAACACGGGCAGTCTCTACTACGCATCACTGCCCCGCGACCAGGTGGCAGTGGCACCGTGGCCCGTGTAACAGGCTCTTCAACTAGTATATATATATATGTATATGTTTGACAATAGGGGTACAGGTGAGATAAACTAAGGTTAAAATCAAGGGTAAAACTGGTAAGAACATCAGTAAGTTAAATACTGTGTGCAACATGAAATACCACCTTCCCCACATCAGTAAAATATATCCAGCATTTTAGCAGCAAGACAGTTTAAGTGAGGTAGAAATAGGTTTACTTTTAACAGGAGCTAGAAGAGAAATTGTTAAATTTGAGACAGGGAGAAAAAGGCTGACAAAATAGAAATAGAAATGCCATTTATGACTGTGGGAGAACAGATTGTTAATAAACTCCCAGATGTATTAATACTGAATGAATGGGCTAAATATTATCTTAATCCCGTTATATCCCCTACTGCCACTATAGTTTACCAAAAATTATATGTAATAAGTGACAGCAGTTGACTACTTCTGATTACAGGTTTTTGTTAAAAGCGAGTACAAAAGGCAAGAGTATCAGATGGGCTGTTAATTGTGATACTTTGAGTGAGAACTATGATTTCCCTATTGTCATTAAGGCTAATGTGTATATATATATATATATATATATATATATATATATATATACAGGGCTCAAAATTTCCACTAGCCCTGGCTAGTAGAAATTCAGCCCTGGTGGGTATGCTGTGGCTTGCAGTGGCGAGTAACTTTTCAGGTCTGGTTAGTAGCAAAGGACTTCAAATTTTAAGCCCTGTATATTTATATATATATATATATATATATAATATGAAAACTATGGAGACAAATGATAGAAGTTTTGACTGACGTAGGAGGTGATATACAGGGTATTTAAGAGGTTAAATAGCATTTAAGAAGAAGGCAGAGGAAAGTGTGACAGAGTTTTGGTGATTGTTGGAAAAATGCATGTGGACTTTTTAAGACAGACGATTTGGGACCACTTCATTCTGAACTGGCTCAAGTAGTCAAAATGTGTATTAATAATTGGCATAGCTTAGAAAGTGAAGTCTTGGAAATGGCAACAAGAGTAATGGATGTGACAGGTTGTTTTAAGAAAGATACAGAGAATGTGGAAATATACTCTCAGTCTGAGGCAAAGGGTAACACAGAGGTAGATGGAACTAGGACGCTAGAGATTTTCATTGATAGTAATATAATGTATTTGCATGGTGTTGGCACAAAGAGGTTAAAACCGCCATACTTGTAAAATTGTAGTTTTATGAGAAAGACAGCTTTTCTGTCCCCACAGCTGTTACGCCTCCCCTTTCCATCTAAACTCCTCCTCTTTCCCCACTTCCTTGTTTTAGTTTCTGCATAACGCATCAATTTCAAGGTCGCAATTATGGCTATCTTTGCTATACTAAAGGGTTTCTTGTTAAGACATTTTCAGCTAGCAATATTTGGGTGAAGGGTGAATGGACATGACTGAGGGAGATATAGATAAGCATAAATGCAAAGGGGTGTGAATATAATATTGTAGTTTTGCTTTTGGACTACAAAATTTAACATGCTTGTAGTTTTTAGATCATGATACAGAATGTACTTAGGAATGCCTTTCTAATTACTCCTACTTGCCCAGTTAACCTGCTGCTTATTCACACTTGACTACCTCAATGACTAACCTTGTGATACCTCCATGTTCTTTATAATTAACCCTGGGTATTAGCATATTCTTGAAGGGAATATTTTCTTGTGTATGTGCTTCCTTCGTTAGAGTTAGTGGTTGGTTTTAGACCCCAGTGTGCATGGAGGATTCAGTAATGTGTGGAGGAATGATTTAATTTAAGAAATATTGGTGACCCCTGCTAAGGTTTTCATTGGTGTAAATGATGGAGTATTTCTATGGATGTGTGGGGAAAATCTGACTCAGGCACTAGTGTTCATGTCATTAGACCCAATTTACACCATGGTATCTATAACATATTCTACCTGACACATTGCACACACTTCCCAATTATCACGGTCCCCGTGATTCCTTGTCACTCTCTGCAGTGGTGCTCATCTATTGGAGGAGGTTGATTGGCCCGCCCAGGGTATTCCTTTTTATACTGGGCCTATGGCATCTGTCAGGTGCCCTTTCGTGGTGTTCCTGATCCTGCTCCATTGTTGCTGTGATCCTGCGTTACTGTGTACCGACTCAGCCCATCTGACTATCCTGCTGTTCCTGCTCTGTGATTGACCCGGCACCGGCTGACGTTCCTGCTCCGTGATTGACCCGGTTCTGGCTGATGTTCCTCCTACGTGATTGGCCTGGTTCTGTCTGACGTTCCTGCTCTGTGATTGACCCGGTTTTGGCTGATGTTCCTGCTCCGTGATTGACCCGGTTCTGGCTGACGTTCCTGCTCCGTGATTGACCCGGTTCTGGCTGATGTTCCTGCTCTGTGATTGACCCGGTTCTGGCTGACTTTCCTGCTCCGTGATTGACCCGGCTCAGGCTGACGTTCCTGCTCCATGATTGTTTCCTGTGTTCCAGCGAGATTTCGATCGCCTACCGGCAACATTCTGGACTGTGCGGGTAGTATTGCCCTGACTGACCACGTCTCTGCAGCTGAGCTGTTGCCTCCATTACCGAGCCAGTCTGCATATACTTGGTGAGCTGTTGCCTCCGTTACCGAGCCAGTCTGAGTTTACTTGCTGTGCTGTTGCCTCCGTGTCCGAGCCTATCAGATACACTTGCTGTGCTGGTTGCCTCCGATATTGAGCTTGCCTCTGTTCACTTGCCAGGCTTGCTGCGTTCTATCTGAGCCATTTAACACTTGATGAGCCTGTTGCCTACGTGACCGAGCCTATCCGTTGACACTAGCAGAGCAGTAATCCAACTCGGTGCTCGTTCATTGCAGTTGTTGCACCACGTGGTGCTATTGGGCATTCCGTTAGCACTTGCAGTCTGTTGCTCCATTTCGGCACCGGAAGGGTGTCTTGGCTCTGGTCTCCAAGTGCTCACTGTGTTCTGCTACTGTATCGCACTAGGCAGTGCGTTGGCTCCCAATATACGCTTGTGCAGTGTCTCCTCCATTGTGGCACCCAAGGGGTGCTCTTGGCTCTGGTCCCGTTGGCACATGCAGTGTCTCCTCCGTTGACAGACCTAAGGGACGTCCCTAGCTCTGGTTCCATTAGCTCCAGCAGTGGCTCTCCTCCGTTATTTCACCCTAGGGGTGTATTGGCTCTAGCTCTAGTCAGTCCTTGCTGTATCATTGGGCACCTTACTATAAAGCTATCTGAGAGTGATTCAGTTCAGTCGCATACTGCACCTTCCTTTGCACTACCTCAGGGACTGTTTATACCTACTGGGCGTTGGCTAATCACCACCACAGAGACTGATCAGTTTGCTTTAGGCATTAACCCTTGTTCCTCCATTGATGCTGTTTGATGCTACTTGCTTCTGCTTTATTGGGCCTGTACTACTGCCATTACTTGTCTATACCTGCTATAACCTGTTCTGGCCCCCAGGGGCGCTGTTCCTTAATTTTACTTCAATAAAACTGTGTTTTATTTTTTAAGGGATAGTAATACTTCATTTTAACTTTATTTTGTAGGCATTGAAAAAACATGAAGAATGATATAAGTCTTATCTCTGAAACCTTTATGGTTTAAGAGATATTCACAAACAAAGTATCCCCCCCTGTTCAACCAGATCAGAAGGGAGATGCCCAGGTAGACTGCAGAGAGGGACAATCTTCAATTAAGATAATGGAAAAAGCTGAAAAACTTGTCAAGGGGGGAAGGGCTTTCATTGTTTTCATACAAAGAAAATTGTCCCCTTCTGTTATCTGTACTGTCATACAACCAGACTCACATCTGAGAAGAGATGGCTTACACTAGGTAAAAGGGGCGGGGAGGGGAACTTTGCTTGTGAATATCTCATAAACCATAAAGGTTTGAGAGATAAGACTTATATCATTCTTCATGTTTTTTTAATGCCTACAAAATAAAATAAAGTTAAAACGAAGTATTACTATCCCTTTAACCTTGGTCTGAGTGTCAGAAAACCGTAACACCAATTCTTTGTTAGCTGAAAATTCCACATACCCAGGTTTAGACCGGGTGCATCCCCCATTTACATTAAGCATTATCCCTTGTTGTAAGACAAGTGAAGAGGACAGTGAATGAGTTTATTCAGCCACTGGCACTTATAGTGCCTGAGATAAACTCTGTTTTGTCTGCAGTACCATAATCTGCCACTTACTTTCTTTGTGCAGCACCTTCTCTAGCATTCCAGGGTGCCCTGACATGCAACCACTGTTTGCTTTCACGTATAGAGGGAATCAGTATGCGTGAAATAGATTGTGTGTTGATTCCCCCACTGCCTATTTGCTGTAGTCAGGAAACCCTAAAGTCTTGGACACCTGATTGTGGCTCAACGTTGTTTCAGTATGTAGATGATTTTGTGGTTGATGTGTAGCCCAGATGAAGATTCCTGTATGAAAGATACATCTTCCTTGTTGCATCATCTACCAAAGACTGGTCATAAGGTATTGTCTGCTAAGCTACAGTATTGTCAAGAGACTGTGAAATACCTAGGATTTGTGTTGTCATATGGACAGAGATTGCTGGCTCCTGCACAAGTAAAAGCCATTATCTTGTTCCCAAAAGCTAAAGACTAAACTTGCACTGTTATCTTTCCTAGGCATAGTGACTTACTGTAGACAAAGGATTTCAGACTGTTCTCACCACAATCACATATTGAGACAGGGTACCTTAAGAGATGCTTCTGGGGTAATACAATGGACTATGGACATGGACACGGCATATAGAGAAGAAAACAGCCTTATGTTTTGTTCCTGCTCTGGGACTGCCCAACTACTCTTTTCAGTTTCATCTGTCTTGTAAGTAGGAAGGTCTCACTCTTCCAGGTGTCCTTGCAAAGGGAATATGGCTCGGCTGTAGATCAGAGGTTTGTTGTTTTAATGTACTGACATCAGTGGTTCAGGGCCTGCCTTCATGCTTAGGGGAAGTGGAAGCCTGTGTTATGATGGTAGGGGCGGTTCAGACACATGACTGCACAGAGAGAATTTGACTATGAGACTATTTACACATTCAATATTACCTTTCACACTCAAAACTCTCTGTGACCTTACACACATTAATTTTATATTCTCCCTCTGACAGAGGTTGAGGCACATGATTACTTACAGACCATTCACATGGATACCTTACCAAGACCTGACCTGTAGTCTGTTTCCCTTGAATGCAGTGAGACAGTATATGTGGATGAGTCATGCTCAAAACCAGCTAATGAGGTATACCTGATTGGATTTTCTGTAGTCCAATTACTAGATATGGTATTAATAACTAACTCCATCTCTTTTGTATTTTCCCAGGCTGCTGAACTAATAGCTCTAACACACACATGCTCCCTATTTGTAAACAGTGACGTGACTATTGTGACTGAGTCCAGGTACGCTTTTGGTGTGGTACTTGATTTTGGAATTATATGGAGAAATGGAGGATTTGTGACAGCTGACAGAAAAGAAATATCATATGCCCAATTGGTTAATGATCTGTTGGTTTCTATATTATTGCCATATACCATAGCAGTAGTTAAAAGCTAGGGCCAAAGTACAGTTGACTATGATACCTCCATTTCCATCCTCAATTTAACATTTGTGTAACAGTCACTAGAATACTCTGAATCGGTTCAGTAAGGTTAAGATAGTTTATTGAAGATAACAAGTGAAACAAAACAATAACACTCGGCAATAAATATATACAATATGAATAATAGTCTTGATCCGAAGTACTGGTACAGGAATACAGGAACTGATGACTTCAAGGGTACAGCAGACAACAGGAATGGATGCACCTCTAAGAGACTGGCCAGAACCCAAAAATACGGATCTAGTCTGAGTATGACCACAGGTAGGGTATGGATGGTACCTCCACCTCAGGTAATAAGCACCCAGACGCAACCCTGAACCAACAATAGACCCCAGACCTGAAGACTTGCTTAATGGAAGGTAGACCAGCACCACAGTCGTCAATAGCGAGCTCATGCTTTGGCAGCAATGTCACTCCTATTAATGAATGCACGCCATCAGTTCAGCAGGTCTATTGGCCAACTAAAGCAACTGACAACCAAGCTCTCAATTATGTCGCCTAATAGGGAAGCAACCAACGGAGAGCGACACTGAGCAGCTTGGTAAACTGAATGAATATGCCCACAGGTAAGGCCAGGATAGCCAGTGACCAAGACCGGAGTAACAGGCAGAGACGAATAAAGGTGAGCAGCGAATCAGAACAAGGCAGGCAGAAACGCAAGTCAGGCCGGGTCTTTAACTGGAAAGGCACACGGCAACCCCTGGTAATGCTCAGAACGGGAGCGCAGCAATAACTGGGCATACACTGAGGAGGGATCACAACCAGCACCCTGATCAAATGGAAACTCAACAGAGTCGGGTCATACATAATCGGGTTCGCAGCCAAATGCCTGGGTCATACACAAACGGGTTTGCAGCCAAAATCGGGTCATACACAAATGGGTACGCAGCCAAAGAACTGGGTCATACACGGAGCGTAGTAGAAGTAGAAATGGCCAGATAGCAGGTGTTGAGCGAGCTCAGACTACACCAACGCAAGGGCCACTGGGAAACTAGTGAGCCCGGCTAATGAAATCTACACAACTGGAAGTAGCAGGGTGGGGTAACTTTCAGAAGAAGATAAATAAACTAGAAACGAGGTAAGTAAATATTCAAAAGGTCGCGCCATGCAGTTCAAGTATTACAGCCCCTCATGCGGACATGGACACCACAGGAACACCGTGACAATACAGCCAGGGACCCAGCAGAACACCCGCAATGGATGAACACCCGCAGCAAGCCGGAACTGGGTAGTTCGTCGTCAAGAACGCTCCGCTGGAAGTTAGGTACCATGACAGCTTCTCATGGTATAGTATGTTCAGATGTCAATGTAGAAAATGTATCTTATAACAAAGGGGTACTCACTCTAAATAGTCGCTACCATCACTGACTGGTAGTAAAAGCACTTATAGAGGATGTTGTTACTTCCCCACACAGATAATCTGTTCCACAAGACTCAGTCCCTCATCTCCGTTGATTCTCAGGAATCGCTAGACATAAAAAATGAAAAAAAAAAAAAACAGCCAGAAGGAGACTCGGTAGAGAAAGGGTGCTACTACTCTCCAAAGCATATCATGCAACAGCATCATAATTAAACATGTTTAAGGGACTCACCACCGTAATATAGTATCCGGGCGCTCAGTTGTCACAGGTTCCCCATTCCTGGTAATCGTGCATACCGAAAAGATTGATGGCACTCTGGAACAGGACATACTTTAAAAAATCACAGCTTTGGTTGGAGGTCTTGCCGAGTTTTATATGCTGTATGTCCCACCTCTGTTCTGTGATATGCCATGCCATTTTAAAAAGCAAGAATAAAGCTGTGAGTTTTGAAAGTATGTCCTGTTCCGAAGTGCCATCAATCTTTTCGTTAACCAGAAGGAGAGCACATCAATGGTCGTAATAGATGATGGTAAACATTACATTAATGCATAGAATGTAAATAGCATGGTACTCACATCTTCCAGACTGATTCTACTAAGCTGTCCTTGCTCTGCTTCTACCCCTTCCCCCTGCTCCTAATACATTTGCTGGATATTACAAAGTATTGTGCATTTTAACATTAAAGTACACAACAGAACTGTTTGGATGTGAATTTGTGCACTTTACAAAATATTGTGTCATATTAGTCTCTGTCTTTAGTATCTGTGATGGACATTCACAGCTTATGTCTTTGTCCCTGTCTCTGTCACCTATCAGTCAACATATGTTTTATTTTTAAAAAAATGTTTTTCAATTTTTTATTAACAGTCCCTACCGCTTATTACAAAAATAAAAACAACTGCTTCTTCCCTCTTTGCCTGTAACTAGTGTCAAGAGAATTGCAGCTGCTGCTTTCTCTCTCTCTCTCCAATTGTCATTGAAGTCCTAATATTTTACAGTACCGGATGAGGACAGACCTTAGTCAGTATGCTGGTCTCTCTGCTTCTGGCTGTTGTAGGAGTCAGTATCAGTTGTAGTTATCTATCTCTTGGGCGTCAGTCTGCAAAGTACTGTATATCTGTTAGTGACAGAGGATCAGTCAGCTCAGTACTGCCTGTCTCTTCTCAGTCAAACACATTTTGGGTAAATCTTCTTTCTTCCTTTACCCTCCCTCAGACTGTCCTAACACAGAAAACAGTCAACTCAGGGAGGAACTTGGATCACCTGCCTGTCTTTTCTCAGCCAAACAAGATTTTGGGGAATTTTGGTTATCTCTCTTTCTCCCTTCACACTTCTCCAGAGCACCAAACCTCCCCTTGCACAGAGAACAAATTGCCTGCCCACAAACTCTCTAGACTAAATACCAACTCCCCTTTATTTGCCTGTCTTCTCTAGCTCCAAAATTGTTCTGCTTTCTCTCTCTCTCTCTCTCTCTCTCTCTCTAACAAACACCATTAATTATAATTCAATGAACATGGCAGAGAAAGTGGAAAATGTGCAATATTCCTGCTAGGACTGAAGCGTCATATTTGCATGTTTTGTTTTTAAGGGGGACAAACTTTACCCACCTTTACTGGTGATTGCAATTCCCAGTTACATCTCTCACTCCCATTCCTCTGCATTGAGCCTAGAAGGCTCTCATGGTATCTTCTACACCACCAGGTCTACCACCATCTGAGTCACCACAGTCTATTGCACCTCTCTAGTTGGAGACAAATGTGACACAGGTGCCCTTGTTGTTGCATTTGTCATCACAGACACAGTATCCAGTAACCCACTTCTTATTATGTTTCCACAGATCCCTCCACAGGGAGGATGTTGTGTGATTGGTGCTGGCAACTGCTGGAGAAAATTCACTCCCTCTGCTCCTACAGTTGTTGCTGATGGATTTCGCCACATCACCAGCAGCAGCACCAGTCCAGCTCCTCTTGAACATTCTCCACTCTAGCAAGCACCACAACATAAGTCTGATTTTCTTAACCCCTTAAAGACCAGTGGTCCAGAAAAGTTACCGTCCCTTAAGGACCGCTTTGATCCTTGCTGATGTGCCTGTACACGTGACCTGTTATGCATACCAGAGTGCTGCTTCTGGGCCTAATAGAGACTGTTTCAGTCTTGGAGTGGTCAATTTTAGGCCCCGTTTTTACTTACAGCGCTCCCTGTAGAGCTCTGTAAAGTAAAAAGTATGTGACGTGCTATGACCGTCAGAGGTCCCTAAGGGTATAAGGACAGTGATGGTCATAGCATGTCATCTGGTCTTTAAGGGGTTAAATTCTTTTCATTCTCTCTAGCTGGCTTCCTCTTTCACTTCTTCCTTATGTACATCATGCTGGATGGTGGGAAGTTCAGAGTTTTTATATTATGTAGGTTAAATTCTAGCCACTATAGAAAATATAGGAAGAAAACGGAAATGTTCTTGTGGGAAAATCTGTGGTGTTAGCGAAAAGGAGGAAATTATATGGGTTTCTCTATTGTCAGGAATTTACATGGAAAAAGCTGAACATTTTGACTTTTCTGTGGAAATTCCAATGGGAACAAAACAGTACTTATAGCCTTTCCCTTGTCATCATCAAACTTTTTATTTTGCTTGCTTTCTGTACATGTAGTCTAAATGTTGTCTTTGCTATTCTCTTAAACCATTGAGCACCAGAGAGGTATCCAACGTATTGCTCTGCAAGACGTTGAATACCTCTCTGGCACCCAAAGAGTTAATTATACACACACATATATATGTAACTCACTTGAATATTTTTGATAAGCAAGGTAGAGCTCACCAGGTTTTTGTGTATTTTTAAATGCTAGAGAGGTCTCCAGTGGACTGGAGACTGTTTATGGCAAACAAGAACTTAAAGGGATAGTAATGTTTCATAATAAAAGCAGCTCTAATTAATCATCATAGTATTTGGACTTTGGAGAGTGTTATTTCAATTCTGTCAGACTTGTAGTTCAAGAGTAATTCAATGACAAAGTCTCCCCCTCCCACCCATTTTACTGATGTAACACTGTTCAGCCAGATCACAAGGGAGGTGCCCAGGTAGACTGCAGAGAGGGGCAATCTTCAATTAAGATAAGGGAAAAACCTGAAAAACTTGTCAAGGGGGGCAGGGTTTTCATTGTTTTCATGGGAATAAGATTGTCCCCTGCTATTATCTGTCTGGTCTATGGACTGCATTCCACATCTGAGAAGAGATGGCTTACACTAGGTAAAAGGGGCAGGAGGGGAAACTTTGCTTGTGAATATCTCTCAACCATGAAGGTTTGAGAAACAAGACTTATATCATTCTTTATGTTTTTTTAACACCTACAAAATAAAATAAAGATAAAACCAAGTATTACTATCCCTTTAAGAGGTTGTTTTTGTTTGTTTTTTCTTGTTTGTTATAGGCTAAGCTCGTTTTCTGTGCCAGGGATTAGTGGTGAGGTTAGATGCAGGAGCATGTGATGAGTGAGGGTGTGGTCAAGGATGTGGCTAAGGGTGCCTTTCCTATGTGCTCCTGAGATGAATCCACTATTGCCCTAACAGAAGCCCATCACTATGAAGCAGTCTAGTTTCAGAAATGCATTATTTCTTCATTTTGCTTCTTACAAATGTATAACTCCTGCTCTGTCATTGCTGCTTTAAAAACACACATAAAATGTAACTAATAAAAAACACATATGATAATAATATTGTCTTTTCTAACACTCATCATTTTTTTTCCATTTACATGATATGTATCTCCTGGCAAAATGGCAAGAGAGACAATTTCATTAAGATTAACTTTCAATGTCTGCTGAAGCTATTATTTTGACATTTTAACAAAGCAAGACAATCCAGCTTCAATGACCCAATCAATATTGCCATTCTCTTTTTTATACAAGTGTCGGTTTTACCAATTACCAGCCTGCACTTTAATACGTTTTCATCTCTGTGAGCAATTAAAAACTGGTGAATGGACAATGACATTTCATTCCAAGTGTAACTAAAAAGCTGGTGGTCTGTAGCACAGTGCTGAACGCATTAGAAGGCACAAGGCATAAATGAAGCAAACATATATAAATGCCACAATCAAGTGATCATTTAATAGAACAAGCATTGCAGATGAAAACATGGTATACATATGAACATATTAGTATAAAACAGTTTGACTAAATCTTGATTATAAAATAAAAAATGGTGTTTGGGTAAGTGAAAATATGCTTACATGTCTCTTCATATAAAATATCATTAATTTTACAGACACACACACACATGCACACACACGCATATAAATGCACACACACACATCATGACCAATGGTGTACACATGTAGATAAGACACAACTAGTATTGTGTGACAGTGAATTTCCCACAGCTAACCTCGAGATTTTGACATTCTTTACTCCATATTACCTTATGGTGGACCTCTCTCAACTCAGCTGCCACCATCTGGAAAGTGCATCACTCCTCCCACCACACACATATGCAAACATCTTCTGCAGTACCACATTGTTATACTGTATCAGTAATCACATGATCCTGGTTCAAACCCAGAAGTATTGTGGAATAATACAATTCCAAAAATCTTTAGACAGGGTCGGGGAAAAATTGAAGCAATGAAATTGTTAGCATATTGCATTAGAGCAGAGCTGGGTAATTATTGTGGCCTGATGGTCACATCTCTATTCAGTATGTTTTTGAAATGTTGTACGACAGCTCTAAACCTTTATATATATTTGAGTGAAAATGATAAACATTTACAGGAATAACTAATACCTATAAATGAACTGGGGTTATATACACTTAGAAACCCTGTACTTCATGCTAGTATCTATAACAATTATTTGATTTTTGAATCCTAAAATCTATTCTTACATATGTTCTGAAGGAGTAGACTTCCCTGCCTTTTCCATGGCTCACATTCTTTGTCCAGGATTACCCTTAAATGGGGTGAGATAACAATATCTCTGAATGCAAGAGTAGTACAAGAGTCAAAAATTTAGTAAAGTTGATACCTTTATTGGCTACCTAAACAGATTTAAAATGGAAGTTTTCAAGACCTCTTAGGTCTCTTCCTCAGGCATGTTATACCTACCTGTTATAACATGCCTGAGGAAGAGACCTAAGAGGTCTTGAAAGCTTGCATTTTAAATCTGTTTAGTTAGCCAATAAAGATATCAACTTTACTAAATTTTTGTCTGTTGTATTTCTACAGCTAACCAGTGGCGACTCTAGGATTTCTACTTAGGGGGGGCACACATGGGGCCAGACGAAAAAATGGGGGGCCAATTTAATGAGAAGTAACAAAGTCTTTACACCTAAAATGATGACATTCAGGCCAATGGGTATGTGTGTACGCACACCATAGCAATGAAAAACATTGGTAGACTGGTAAAATATTGATTTATTTTCCTAGCAATTGTTAAAGCTCTAGCATGATGCATCTCATCACTGGTCCATTTGTATTCCTTTCTTAATCAGCTTCAGATATGTCACCACCAGAGCAATACAGAGTTATATGCTACCACCAGTGCAATACAGATTTGCATGCCACCACTAGAGCACTGCAGTTAAATGCCACCACTAAAGTATTACAGAGTTATGTCACCACTAGAGCAATACAGTTATTTGTCACCAAAGCAATACACTACCACCAGAGCAATAAAGTTATGTCACCAGCACAGCAATAAGGTTATATGCCACCACCATAAGTTATATTGCCAGCACAGTACAATGCCACTACTAGAGCAATAAAGTGTTA
Source organism: Rhinophrynus dorsalis (assembly GCA_037306005.1). Classification (NCBI taxonomy): domain Eukaryota; kingdom Metazoa; phylum Chordata; class Amphibia; order Anura; family Rhinophrynidae; genus Rhinophrynus; species Rhinophrynus dorsalis. The sequence goes on along the minus strand of CM074723.1, from coordinate 337,052,682 downwards.
TATGTCACCACCAAAGCAATACACCACCAGCAGAGCACTACAGTTAGATACCACCACCGGAGCAATAAAGTCATGTCACCAGCCCAGCAATGCAAAGTTACATGCCACCACCAGAGCAATACAGAGCTATGTCACCACCATAGCAAAACACCACAACCAGAGCACTACAGTTAGATGCCACCACCAAAGCAATACAGAGTTATAGGCCACCACCAGAGCAATACACCACCCCCAGAGCAATACAGATTTTTATGCCACCGCCAGAGCAATAGAGAGCTATATATCAGCTGGGTGTATATAGAAAGCAAAGGTGGAGAGAGAAAGGGCAAAGAAGGGAAATAAAGGGCAAAGGGGAGAAGAAAGGAAAGGGGAAGGGTGCAACAGAGAGAGCACCTTTTGACCAGTGCTGCTTACTGGTTTAAATATGTGCAAGAAAATAGCTGGTAGAAAATGATCCCCATCCCACTGGGTATTTTATTTGATGAGGTGTTTGAAGTTGTAAGGATTTCTACTGCTACTACTTTCTCAGACTAAGCACACACACTCTCTCTCTCTCTCTCTCTCTCAGACTAAGCACACACTTTCTCTCTCTCTCTCAGAC